>CM072982.1:3752500-5002500 GCA_037013635.1 Plagiodera versicolora | reverse complement strand
AATTATGCTTTCATTATAGTCTCACACATCTGGTATTATTAGGTGCCAATAATCATTTCCAATCATTTTTAAAATGCTAAATGAAATAAGAGAATGGTCACGGAGAGTTAATAAGATAATTATTGGGATAGAAATAAATATACTCTTGAAATAGTTCTTGATACTTTATCCAATAGATGATGAGTATTTCAATACTTTCATTCGATTTTGATTATCATTTGTTCGATTGAAGTTTGAAGTAACATTCATGAATTCGATCTAAGAAATATAATGATCATTACACTGAACGTATTCACAATTATAAAATACGAAGGTTAATATTTCACCACTTAATTAATTCCCATTTGAAAAAAAGCCAACTAATCCTTTCGGATTCGTATAAATAAACAAGGAGCCTTGCTAAATATAGAACACAAGTTATTTCTGTTTATTCTTCTCGACAAACATAACATTGCTCCAGAAAAACCAAGTCTGAAGGCTACATTCGAAGAAATCAACTTGCTGCTCAGCACTTTTAAGGCTTATAGGCGGTCAACTCAAAAGATCTTCTTCCAAATATGTCACGTCCGTATTTTCATCGTTTACTTTTACGTATTGTAAATAAACAATCATTCATAGTAGCTTCATAGTAGCCATCAAACCAGAATATTGTTTGGATTATTTTAGTTCTGAACTGTGTGAGTTATGGCGATCATAAATAAATACTATGTGTGGGTTTTCTTTATAAAGAGTCTACGCTATGGATGTTTATTTCGATGGAGTCATGCTCGAAACACAGAGTTGATTGATCAATTTAACATTGGATTTCTTTTCAGGCTGTAGGTATAGCAAGGATGTGATTTTTTTTTGTACTCATGTGTTGTGAGCTGAATTGAAAAATGATAACTGAATAGAAAAATCAACAACGATTTGGTTTTCATTATTCTAGAAAATCCGAATCATAGAAAAATAGTCATTTGTAATAGAAAGTTCAGCTCGTGTTATTCCACATGTTATTTTACATTTAGCAATTTCAGAAATAATGTCTAATAGCTGCATAATAAATATATTACAATAAACCAAAATCTCATAAAAATTTCAACACACGACATCAATGAACAAGTTCAAGTTCTGGACTATAGTCAACTTGAAATGTAGGACTCCTACATAAGTTGTATTTTTATTATATATTGGGAAAAACCTTGTTTGATTGTTACATTTCTGTTATCAATTCGACCATTTGCATGAGGTTTTCAATATATTTCTGGCAATTGTTCATCGAAGAAAACAAAGAAGCGTAGAAATGTTGGAATACCTACTCCAATTTTGAATTTCTTGAATACTCAAAAAACTGATAGATACTCTTTTTGTATTCACGTTCGGCTCTCATTGTTCCAATTTCTTCTCAAATATTTGAGGTGCTTTAGTTAATTCTTCAAAAAATCAAATAAGTATATTGAATGGACGTTGAAAGCTGAATTAATTCTAGGTTACATTCTGGTGTTCAAATATGTCTAGGATAAACAGTTCAAATAGACCAAGTAAATCTAACACTAGTATCCGTTTTGAATATTTTTGTTAATTATTGAGTATAAAATACATAAAGAATATAAGGTTTTCCCCTGGATGTAATTGCTTCTTCGGATTTCGCAAAGTTATTTGAAACATCAAAGAGAAACTTGAAGTTCTTAGACTCCATCGTGAATCTTTTGAAAATGATGAGAAAATAACTATACCTTACATCAATTGATAAGCAGGATTTCAATAATAAATTTCAACAATTCTCATGATAGTAGAAGCATAACAGGATTAGGATCGAATTTTTAGGATACACATTCAGATTTTGGAATATTAGTTGGTACTTTGCAATGTTTCAGGTTAAAAAAAACATAGAAGAGGGAAAAATTTATTTCAGTCTTTAAGTTTCCATCGAATTGGTATCAAGGTACTTGCCAGATCGTCAAATTAGATACTCGTTCAATTTTCCAAAAGAGAACGATACAAATAGGATATAAATAAGACCCTCTCGGCCTCTAAGGAGGTTTACTGGTCGTGAAAAGTCACTTTACGACATTTTAGCTGCCTGTTACCACTCTCTCTAACTACCAATGTCTGCCCAATTGCGATACCGAAATGGGTTCTTCTTAGTGCAAATGTTATTCTTCAGCGCCCTTCGTAGGATTTTTTGTCTGAACATTTTTGACAGTGTTTCTGGATCTCACGACGTTTCGATTGTGTACATCTACAATCATCTTCAGGTGAGAGGTAACAAAAAGAAAGGAAAGTTTTGTTGTTCATCGTATGGGCAGCATATTCAAATTGTCTCCAGATTTAGTGACTTATTCTTCAATTCTTGATCCACTGGTATCTTCTTGTAGACTCGTCAGTTCGTACATGTAGTTTTGAAGTGTGAAGTATTGTACTCGAAAAATGAGAATGGTGTGATAATCTCCTGAAAAATTCTACAGTTCTGTCAAAACGTAGGTGTCGAGGAAACATTGACTAAGTATTCATATGAATTCTGTACCATTTTCGAGTGAATTTCCACAAAATCTGCTTGATCAAACGAAGAACATTTACTCCTCTAACTGCAACATATTGTCCTCTTATTTATATCAGCCTCATGGAATTATTCATCTGGATGAGATATAAGTACATTGAGTCTACAGAAAGAACAATGAATTGGGGTCGTGACTCCTAGATTCTTCTCTTTGATTATCGTTGCATTGATATATTTATTTACATGTCTTACGCTTTTTTCTCTTCATGCACTGTTCAGAGGTTCATATGAGTTGATTTCTTATCGCAATTCATACATTTTATTCAGCTGATATATCTATAAACATGAATGTTCATAATTCATCTACATTATATCAATAGGTATGAATTAAATATAAAAACAAGGACGAGTCAGTATATTATTATATTATTACTCACAAGCATTTGGCAAAATGTGTTTTTCAGTCACCTACCGAGTTTTGTCATCCGCTAACATAACCTAATTGTGATATAATTTTCAATATTTTCTTTCCAGAAGAAATGTTACATAATTGTATCAACACCTACCAACTTCCTATTCTTGATCAATTCAAAAACTAATTTTGAGAATTCTGTCATGTAATGTCATTCTATATTTTCAACTCATTGTCGTCGGTATGAAAGCATCGTTCCACGAATAAACTGTAGGTTTCTACCTACCTCACTATTGAAAACAAGAACGTTTCGTCCTTCAACGAACAAAAAAGATTTTATAGCAAATAAAACGCATAACTGCAACTTATTCAATAATCCCATGGCGATATGAAACGTTCCTGCTTCAATTTACAAGCAATCTACAGCAAGAAATGGCTTTTTATTGACCATAAACTCCTCATTGTATTGATTGTTAATGTCGCATTAAAGTCGGTAACTGCTTGGTGCCGTTTCCCATAAGCGCGCTCTGCATGAAATAGTTCCGCTACTCTTCGATAGATGGCGTTGAGGGCTACTACCGAACTTGCTCTCTTGTTGGGGTCCTGGATGCTAAAAATCTGTGAAAATACACGAATTAATTTGATGTCGGGTAGAAGAATTTATATTTCTGTCAATAAATAGTTTTGAATTGAATTATCCCAATATTTTAATTTCTGTTTCACATTTAATTCATTTAATTTCAATAAAAAATACTGCGACTTCGCCAATACTTCAACAAAGAATGATACCATAAGAATTTAATAATTATATCGTCTGGCTCTACAGGAGTTCTGACAATTAGAAGAATTTCAGAAAAAAACGTTTTCTGATGAAGCTATCCACCAGCTATCAAAAGTATTGCTGTTGGGATTCATTTATTTCCTTGAGTATATCTGTATCAATACGCCCAGTATTTTCAATGAAGAGTGAACAAAATTCTGTAATTTTTCATTGAAGTCGATGCTTCAGACTTCAAGATTACCTTTGTTATTTATTCATAAATATTCCTTAGATATAAAAAATATTCGAAAGATAATTATAATTTGGTTGTGAGAAACAAAAAACAAGTATTTCTTGGAGATCAGTTATTAATAACTACGTCTATAATCAAATGTCAAGAGGTCAATATCATTAAAAGTTCACTGGCGATGTTACTAAGCAGTACAGCCTTTAAAAAATTATTATTCAATCAAATAGTTGCTAAATGAAAATTCTGCATGCCTAATAATTTGATAGCTTTCGATGCAATATATCGAAGATCTCGAAAATATACAGAGGAACATTTTCCTCACTGCGAGATATGGCCAAAGATCACTTCAATGAAAATTCTATGCATACTCAATTCGTTTTTCGTTAATTGAATATATCGTCAAATTTTGAATACAGCTTTCATTCTGATTGAATTTAGACTTCAAATAAAGATTACTTAGAAAAAAAAAATCGTTCTCATGAATTGCCGTACCGTGAGAGTATAAGTACCTAATTCAACAGATATTTCTATTTCTTCTTGAATAGACGAGAAACATCCCAACAATCGAAAGGCCCCTTCCAAAAATGTGTATAATGGAGCCCCAACACTTTTCTATGAGAATACATCTGTTTATAGTTACGTCTCCATCTTCTGTCACGATAACAATAGTTCGACAAAAGATCTGGAAGTTGATGTAGAAAATTTATAATGAATTGGTTATTGACAAACCATATATTTTTCTACCGATGAATTCTCAACGTAATATCGAAAAATATATCATTATTATTTTTCAGGTACATCTGAAGCGTATATGAGATGAATCTATCGATGATATCAAATATGATTGTATATTTAATGAATATGAAGTGGATACGTCGGTGTATATTATATTTTGAACTTGCAAATGAATCCAGAGATCTGGCTACAATTTTGAGTATTGTAGTCTAACAATTTCAGCAAAATAGTTATGAAAAGTTGCCAGAAAATTAGGTTAATCACACAAATTGTTTTGAAACATATTACCCATTAATTGAAATTCAGACTGGGCAACTGTTCTTTCAATACTTCTAAGGATTTCGACAAGAAATAACAAACTTCCTAGGTGAATCAAAGATTTCTCCCCAAATGTTCCCAGCTATGTCACAACCAATTTAAAGTCCAGAGGTTAGCTAGATATTTTTATTTTTCACCAATGATTTTGAAAGATGTCAGAATTATCTTCCTCAAATAAATAGCCTATAGAATACTTTTCATAAACAATTCATGAAGAAATGCTCATTATATCCATTGAGGAGTTTGAATTGAACTTTTTTGAAGCTCTGATTTTATAATGGTATGAAATTTGTTGGGTATTGAAGTTTTTATATCGATACGCATTCACCATAGTTTTGATTTTGCTAATATTAATCGCATTGATGATTCCCATGTATTTACCATCAAAACAATGTTTAATCGCCAAAAGGTGATTGATATTATGGAGACATTTTCATACAGGAATATATGAATGTTAAACTGGCGAATATCAAGACTCATAAAATGAAGTGTGAAAAAATTGACAATAATATACATATAACCATTGATAAATTCACAAATATTCTTTGTCACATGAGCAAACAGCCAATGAAAAACACATAAACATTAACGATGCCTACTGTTTCCATAAACAAATCATTTAATTTCATATTATCTACCCATAAAGTTTTTATGGTATTTGGCACGCGTCTTGGTGTTTTATGACGTGCAAGCGCCATAACTTTTTTCCTCCTCTAGGTGACATTTACGATCACTCAAATGACAGTAAATGTCCTTCTCGTAAAATGTCCTACCTCCTTGCATATTGAAGTTTCCGAAATCCGCCTCACTTCTCTGCGTCACTCTCTCGTAAGGCTGAGTTTGGCTTGTCGACATTTTATTGTACTTTTATGACCATGTTATGGATACTCTATTGACATAAGTAGTCAGTGAGGTTGTTTGAATTATGTTTATGACTGTGATACATCATTATTTGGTAAACAACCTCAAATTTTGAATTTTATTGCTGGTAGCTGATAATAAGATGAATGAGATCGTAAAATTTTCGAAAGTGACAACGAGATCAGGTTGTGGCCGCACTCGTAATTTCTTTCCATTTGCATGCATATTTATGAATAGTCCAACGACATTGTAAATTCTTTGAGAGGTTTGAAATTCAACTTTAGGCTCACTCCTTTCATTCAAAATGAAGCATGCATTCTATATTTAGAGAGAAATTACGATAGACAGAAAATATAACTCAATATAAACAAACTATTGTGAAGTTTGGATTGTGCGAAGATAGGTAGAGGGTGTTCCAATAGAAATTTTTTATTTATAGCGTGACCGATAAAACACACGTTTCAAAGAAAAATACCAATAAATGAATTTAATAAATCATTAATTTCTGAAGGAAACATTTTCACTCGTCATCTTATTTCTTCATGATATAATATAATTCAAGAGATTGGCCACATTTTCTCGAACACCCTGTATAATCACTACACTTGATTCGTATTTTTCATCAATTTATTATTTCAATTAATTATATCAATCGATTATTCATGAGACACTGTATTTCACAGAAAATGCTTCTCGAAAAGTTTTAGGAATTTGTTGTACTTATACAAAATATTAATATTGACATAGTTTTCGATTTTTTCAACAAATAAATAGATGAAGAGAAATATTCCCAAAATACAATTTAGGGCAAACTGTTCTGAATAGAATTCTACGAGAATTATAAAAGGTGAGACAAAATATGCACTTATATAGCAAGCTATAAATCCAATCGAAATAAACGATCTAAGAAGTGTTGAACTCACCATTATTATACCTCATTAACACATTACACTAATTCATTATAAATCATGTGTTATTAAAGTAATATAAACTTTAAAAGATACGAGAAAATGAGTAGCTATAAAAATCACGATTCCCGTCGTGCACACAAAAGATTCAAATCATTATCAATTCACAAACTCCCTCATTTACAACATATAAAACTCCTCTACAAAACTTTATGGTCAATAAGAGTGAGCGTAAGTATTTATTTCGAATGAATTTTATCTTTTACGAGCACCTCAAGTAGCCCATATACTTTGATGTTGCTCGTCGAAACGTCGAAAAGTGTCTGCTTTCGTAGTTAAGCTCTTTATCGACAGAGGACGCCACCTCACCAGCATGGCCAACTCGCGAGTAGCGCGAGAAAGAAAGCAATAGCTAGTGGGGAGAACGATTCGTAAGGGGATATATTTTCCTTGCGCAACGCTTTAGTGGGCGCTATCTTCGTATCGAATGCCATTGCCATTGGTCCATTTACGATCCCTTCCATTTCAAACACGCATTCATCCTTATCACTCGCGAAATTTTCCAATTCCTTCCCAACAACATGCGTTCAATTGTTTTTCATCAACAATCACCCGACTGTTTATAACAAATTCGGCGAGGTGCCGAGAGTCCCGAAGAAGTTCCCGACGATCAGCGACATTTTAGCTGGAAGAGGATCCTCCAGGACTGAAAAGGGTGTGAAGGGTGTATAAATCCGTAACCCCATCGAATCGGGTCCTTAGGCCGAACAATACAGGTAGCAATAGCGGCCAGGTAATAATGAGCCGACTATTATTGCCGCGTGCTACATTAGGAGGGGGTAGCGAAGGTGGGAGAGAAACGGCAGGAAAAGCGAGCGAGACGGCGAATGGGCCGGGATGTGTGGGCCGGATTCTGCTCCGGAGCCCAGTGGATTGCGATCCGCGTTCAAACTAGTTAGCGTGTGCACTCCGGACTCAACATTCGCGCGGTGAACTCGTCTTCGCTCCTCGCACGATCGCTACCTCGTCACGATCACTCCGAACAGCAATTGATAACGATGATCTCTTCGACGTTACGTGACACCAGTGCGTAATCGAAGCAACGAATAATAAACAAACTTTGTGTGGTGTGAACTTTTTTCGTTTTCGGCCAGTGGACATCCCTCGGTGCGAGGGATCTTGAATAACCCGCCAAAATTAACGCCACAATAATGAACTCTTACTTCGAACAGAGTGGCTTCTACGGGGGTCACCATCACCAGAGCACCGGTGCGGTCACCGGGGCGCACCACCACGACCACCAGAGCGCCGCAGCAGCGGCAGCCTACAGATCCTTCCCTCTCAGCCTCGGTATGTCTCCTTACGCCTCCAGTCAGCACCACCACGCTCATTCCCTACACCAAGCACGACCTCCCCAAGACTCTCCCTACGATGCCTCTGTGGCGGCAGCTTGCAAACTCTATTCCTCCTCGGCGGACCAACAGAACACCGTGAATTACAGTTCTTCGAACCCGAAATCGGACTGCTCCAAAGGTAGCGCGGATCAGAACGGCTACGCTTCCGTGGTGGCCGCAGCCGCTGTGAAAGACGTTTGGCAAAGTGCGACTTCTGGTGGTGGTGCTAACTTATCCAACAGCCTGGCAGGTCCGGTTCGTCCTGCGGCTTGCACCCCGGACTCTCGGGTGGGTTACGGTTCCTCCGTTGGACTCGATCCTTCGTCCAGTCCTGGGGGAGCCACCGCCAGGACGGGGAATTCCTTGTCGTCCTGGAACAACCCTTGCTCGCTGAACTCGTCGTCGTCGCAGCCGGTCGGGACGCAGATCCACCAGCAGTCCAACCACACTTTCTATCCCTGGATGGCAATAGCAGGTGAGTGACGTAGATGTATGTCTATGTGAATTGGTCGAGGCAAGTGCGTGTGTAATCGGGGTTGAATGGTCGCTAATCGCCTCTTTCTCTCTGTCGCTCTCGTTGTATTATTGTGTGGCCCTTCGCGTTGCACGAGGGACAAGTCAGCTGTTTGGGAGACCTATTTGTGGCCGGGAGTCTAGACTCGAAGTCGCAGGCGAAAACTCTCTTCAAAAGGAGTGCGAACTAGATTTATTATTGGTTCGGTGGTTTATGTTCTACGAATTGCAGGTTTGATAGGCTTCGGAATGTTCTGGATAGGAACAGAGATCGTTTCGGTGCATGTGGAAATTAATGAATTATAAAAACTATAAAATTCTTGTGTTGCTACAATTTTATATTGAATACTTTGTGAGAGTCAATAAACCTGTTTCATGTTTATATGGACTGTCAATTAAAATAATGGGTTCAAGAATCATTGATAGGAAACTTAATTGAGTGGAGATAATGATAATGTTTGAGAAACATAAAATAACGTCATACAATGTTAGTGAATCATACACCAAGTACTGTCAGATTTCCATGATGATTATCAGGAATAGAAAACAACACTTGATTTATTGATCTCAGGGAAGTAAATAATTCATTTCGAAGATTATATGTTCCGTTTATTCCTTCGTTACAGATATTGTTCGTAGAATAATCAAAATACAAGAAATAATATTTCATGTTTTCCAGGAATTATCGTATTTCCATGTAGCTCATAGTTTGTTTCGAACGCGATTAGGTCATTGTCATTTAATTTGATGCAATTACAAGTAGTCATTATTGTTAACATTACTACTATCATTTCAATCAAAGAAATATTCGAATTGGATTTCAAATCTTATCAACAAATGGAATAGCTAAAATTTTTCCGATCATTGTTAATGTGAATATTCGAATCAAATGTATGTAAGATTTAAAATATTTCTCAATAACATTTTTTTCAGCCAAAATTTATATCGCATATTAGATTTTCGAATTATCTACTGAATTCCTAGTTTTTTTATCGTATGTAACTGGAAACCGATAACCTTGCTTGAAAACATTGTTAATAACATTTAATAGACCATTATCACCTAATATTAAAACGGCCTTCCATACCGTATCTATCATAAATTATCTACGTGTTGGAAATACCGGAAAAATATTCGCAATTCAACAAGGCATTTATCATTGTTTGAAAAAAAAAAGACATTTAGTTTCCAACTACAGAAAATTATATATTTATTATTTTTTACGTAGTCTGTCATTGAAATGTTCAACTCAAATCAACTGTTTATTGCGCCTCTGTCACCCTTGCGGTCAAACGATGAATCAAATATGAACAGTTCATCGAATGATCCCTAGGTGGCGCTACTATAGAAAAATTTTGGAGTATTTATTCAACAAACGAAACTGTATCTACCCGACGGTGACAATACTTTATTGTGCGGTAGGCTTTGGTACCGATTTGTATCGATTGAACTGCGGTTAAAATATCGATAATATTTTATTTAGACTAGTTGCGAATAATGTTGATTGGAAAAAATGGGAAAAATAGTTCCACAATTCTTTCGAAACTTTGGTAGATGATTTATGAATATTTTGAAAGGTATGTTTGATTCCTTAATGATTCTTAGTTAGTTGGTTCTTGAAAACACCAACAGGTGTTGTTAAAATTTTGCGTTGAAGAATTTATATCAGGAATATAATATGTTTGAATATTTTTCATGCATATACATCAATGAAAATTCCGCGACTGAATTGATCACTATAAATCATAAGTGGAATGTCTGTGATAGTTAACTTTTTTTTTGAATTATGTATCAATATTTTGAGCGCTTGAAGTTTGAAGAGGTGTTAATTTTTCATTTATTGCATTTTTAATACATTTTGCGAAAGAATTACAGAAATATAGTAGCAAAAGTAAAAGCAAATTCGAATTAGCGAAATCAGAATACCAGTGCTTTGATATGTGATGAATATAATAAAAAAGCGGGAAAAATAATTTGGTAATTTGAGAAGCGCAATAAATATTAGTTATACAAGAAATGTAATGTGAATGTAATCTAACACTTATTTCAATCAGATGATATTATTGAATAACACAAACTAGAATTATCGATTAATTCATCAAATTTCATCATCGAAGAATCTTCCTTTTGACTTAAGAATGAAATTGTTAGCTTTCAACTCGTAATAGTTTTCTTTGCCCATCAAAGGGGTGAACCACCCCCCTACCGCCCCTGTGTACGCGCCTGCTTCTCGAGTATAACGAAGAGACTGCACCAGTCTCGGCAACCGGAGTTTCATCCAGACTTGTGTATGCCACCGGACCTAGTCCGGATGAGCGATGACGTATTACCTTGCCCCAGTCAAGTTACACCCACCCTCGTAATTTACGGGGGGTTGGAAACAAACCGGGAAGGACCGCCAGTCGAGGTGCGAGTTTGTACACAGAAAGATCGATTTTTTGGCATAGGTCGGGGAAATTTTGGTTATTGAACGATTCATAATAGTTCAAGCGCCAAGGGTTTGTGAATTGAGGTTTTCAGAGATACATTTATTGGCTCCTCCCAGTTTTGATGACGTTTAAGGTCACATGATCTTTGATGAAAGCAATGTTGTCAGCTCGTTATAAACACTTTCGAATCACGTGGTTTTTAGCTCATTCGGATATTGACAGTTCTTTTTAGAAATTGGTTCACAATCTAAATGTACTTTATAGTCTGTGAGGTATGGGATGCCTCAGGGTTTAGATTCGCGGCCGTTTCATAAATCACAGAGAAAACCTTCACGAGAAAATTTTTTCAGCATATTCATACGTGGATTAATTTATTGCGGCTGGAAAACACAGTGAATGCAGGTTTCATTGGAATAACATTCTCTATTATCGTTCGAGAGATATCTAATATCAGAACAAAACAGCAAATGGGTTGATAGACAATCAGCTGTTCAATGGCCGTCTAGGTCTCTCAATTCAACATCTATGGACCATTTCTCATGAAAAAAAAAGCGAGTTTACCATTACAATAACAAAAATAATCTGTCCAAGCATATTTTCAACGAAAATATTGTACTTGATTTATTGAATTCATTTCACAAAGAATTCATTGAATGAAAATGTTCTTGAAGCATTTTCTACAAACAAATGATATTTCAGATCATGTGCAGAAATTTTTTGTCACATCGATAGGTGTACTTAGTAGCTAATTTAAGTTGTTTCTTTTGGATGTTTGGTGGCAGTTTTTGGATTACTGATTGTTGAGTTCACATTCTTCTGAAGGGGGTAACATTTCCACTACACTATACTGGATGAAAAAATCCAAGAGTTCGAAATGGAAGAATATCTGAACGTATCTAGATCGTACTAATTTTAGATTCCCCAGTAGCTTTATCTGAGATACGATGAGACCCAATAGGCTTTGTTTGGGATTTGGTAGACGACTTCCTTCAACACGCTGTGTTATGAATGTAGCTGCCCACCGCGTGCCTCGAAATCGCAGACAATCTTCGTTGAAGTTCCCAGCATTATGCTATAAAGGCGGGGTAATAGCTTTCTTACGATACCTGCTCCATTACGTGCTGTTGTATTTTATTATTCAACTTCGATTCCAGTTTCCACGTCAATGCTTGATTTTATGAAGTGCTATATGCCCACTGGTCTTCATTCATGAAATCATTCAATAAAAGAGCAATTTTCCGTAATTATCCGTCATAGTGTTGCCCCGCCTACAGCTCACTATATATCAAACATTGACGATACCATATAACGGCTGGATTTATGGATATTTCACGTGATATTCAATTGGTTTCTTATGCACCCGAATGAAGAGAAACTTGAAGAGTATTGAGGTAACCAGAATTAGGAGTTGTCGACAAATATTCGATTTAGATTTTGACTGTTTTCCATGTCAAAATCATCGATAATTTTCTGGTTTTCATTCGTGTAATATTCAATAATTGAAAACACGTACAGAAGTGATGCATCCGAAGAATAGTTGACTCCAAGATGAAAAAATAATAAATCTAAGCATGATTTCATGCTTCATCAACACTATGAATATACAGGGTGAATCTAAAATGTGTACCGAGCTTTCTAAGTGCGAGCTATAGGAAGACATATCTTCCTCAGTATACATTTTAGGCCTTGAGTTCATTCATCAAACTACACTTTTTTCAATGTACTATCACCCTATCGGTACACATTTTGACCTGAAAAGGATGAGCAATGTTTTATACCCAAGGACTCAAATTTTCGCCATCCTGTATGTATAGTAATAAACCCATGGCTCTTCATTCGAAAAATTGCAATGTGAATGAAATTAATCACTTCAGAAGTGATTGAACATAGAGAATTTAGACATTCTGAATATTAATCTTTGAGTTCTCAAAAAAATATGAATAATTGTATTATTTTCAATTCACTATTGTTGTTCATGTTTATCGATTTTATCCATAATGATAATCGAACCTTCAAATAAACTGAAATTATGGTTACTCCACGAGATTAAGTCATAAATAAAAAATATTTCAATAATTATATTTGACCTTCTACCTATAATGAAGCCATCAGGGATCTTGGTATTCTAACGGTAACCGTTACTAGTCATAAATTTTCGAGGTTCGTCCTCAAAGATACCTGAACTAGAGCTCACAGTTTATTGACTTCAACACGCTTCTCCTTCACTCATAAACTTATAATTTCTCGTCTGTCTCGAACCCCTAATATCAACCGAGATGTATTCCGATTTTAGCACAAAAATCCACCAAATTCGATGAATCGAACTTGATTCGACCATCCTTAAAGCGACCAACTGCCTTGAGCGGTTCTGTAAAGTCAGACTCGGTCGGTAATAATAGCTGTCTATAATACCGGTAGACCCTGATATTACAAAAGCGAAGAGTCAGTTTTTAATGGCTTCCCTTCACAAAAAACCTCGATTGCACAATAAGGGGAATATTGTGGAATACGACATCAGGGTCTATAGTGTATGTTTGGTGGTTGAAATGTCAACATCGTTCGCTGTGCTTGTGGTGGTGCTTGTGGAATTTGTGATTTGCTCTTGTAAACCATTAATTGATATGATTGCAGCTGGGAAAGATGTCTATCAGTTTCTGTCGTGTTGTGTATAGTTTATTAAATTATGATGTGGATGTATCAAACTGCAAGAAACGCTGTAATGGCTAATGATATAGCAGAAGTACCACACCAGAATCATTAGGTTCACTTATAAAAGATGAACCATGAAGACTATAGTCATCAATAATTATCGTTCGCTAGAGTCGTGTTTATTTTCAACAATAATTTCGAAGTTTTTCCTTGGATGTTACATCAAGGTTAAACCAAATAATTCAGTCCAAAGATCGCATACGACCTATTGGATGCCCACATGGTGATACACACAATTAAATTCAAAAAATGGGCATCAGTACTTGTGAATAACTCGGTTTTGTCAAACGACTAGATTATTTTAAATTTTTATCAACGGTTCTGTGAATGAAACTAAGGCATTGTCGAATAATATGGAGTGGTTAATTTAATTATTTATGAAGTTGACAGCGATAAATCCACTTATATTGAAATATTGTCACACAAATCAAGCAACGAATGATAAATGAAAAATATATGTAACATTCAAATGAATAATTATAGACTGAAATGAATTATTACGTTGGCAAAATTAGTCACAAAAGTAAATATCCTCGTTTTCTTGATAATAAATTCAAGTTAATTCATCAACAGTTGAAGTTTGTGTATATAATTTAATAATCTCATTCACTATCATCGCGAATAAAATAGCATTTATGTTTGATTAATGTGTACATAGAATTCACCAAGTGAAACGAGCCAACACAGTGCATACTAATTGTAGTGCATCAGATCACTTATTCCAAAAGCGTATGCTATCCATAACTGTGCACATTCGCGTCTATTTCAAATTCTAGAACGATGTCAACAGAGATATTAGGGTACATGCTGATAATTCTCTAGAATTATCCACTGTATTATAATTTTTCAGTAATTTTTCACTTCTGCTTCTGGTAGAAATTTCAAAAAACATCACTAAACCGTTGCAATAACTGTGTCAATGACCATCTTTTGATGTAAAATTTCATCATCACATTCATAGTGAGTTGATTCAATATTTTTTTCTTTTATTGTGCAATGGTAAAGTTAAGGATCCATCTGAATCCACGAAATATAAGTTATTTTAGCGCTGACAACAACACAGCATGAATCATAGAGGAATTAAAGGAAATGTCTGCCCAACAAGATGCATTACTTCTTTTCTCCGATTTCTTTTAAATACAACTTCGTTAAAACCCTCTGAACAATAGTCCAGGAACTTTAAACACTCGACTCTCACCCCAGTGATATTTTTCAACAATAAAAAATAATTTAATTATTGGACACACAGTCTGCTAGTTTGAGGGATAAACTTACAATTCTCAAATAGTTTTCGAAATAATCGATACAAGCACAATAAACGATGAAAGATAACAGTCTTATGGCAATGAGCTGAAATTTTTGTCAGGATAACGATAGCACAATACTATAATCATAGCATGAATAAAATTCATTTGACTTCCGGTTGGTTAAAAATCTTCAGTGTCATTTTATTAGCTGACACCATCAACACTTTTGGCAAAATAATAAACAAGATAACTAATCTTATGTAATTTATCAAACGAATTTCAGCCAGTACGTGACAAACTTGAATTCAGGCACGATGCTAATAGTCGTTATGGATGAAACATGGCGCCATTTCATTTATATAAACACCGTGTGCTCAGATATCCACTATCTTGTCTGTTGATTCTTCCTTGCGAAAATTCAAAAAAGCCAGTTGAAAATTTCATCACATTAAAAATGTGCCATGAGAAATATTATTATTACAAATTGATAATGTCGTTTCAGGTTTGATAGATGGTTATTGTGTTTTATTACAAATAAGTTAATCGAATTACAAATGAGAAGGCTTAAGTTGTATTTTATGAAATTAAAAATTATAACATGAATTTAAAAATTCAATTGTTTGAATCAAACAAAATATATTCGAATATTGTTCTTCTTCAAACGTCGACATGTGTCACTATTGATGAAATCTACAACCATTCTTTCAACTCATCGATTAAAATCAGTAAAAATTTAAATAAATTAATGTCAATATATTTTTATAAAATGTTTATAATGTTTTGTGAGACCCACATGTTTTTTTTTCTAGCGATAAGTAAATTGAATGTCAGATCAAATCACTATTTACATTGTTGACTATCTATATTTTGCATTAACACTTTGTATTTGAATAATTAATTGTTAATGTATTCTGATATTTTCTCAAGAACTTGGCGTTAGCTGTTCAATACAAATTAATAATTAATCACTTTGGAATTAGTGATTATCCAGAGGACTAATCGGTGGATTTTTCGATGTAGTGATTTCATGAAAAAAGCGACCAAGGTTCTCGTTAGCGATAAAACGTTGAAGGCCAAATTTAAACACAAGGAATTACATAGCGAGATAAAACACACTCTCTATTACTGAAACGTGATTTACCATTAGCAAAACACACTACGCTATACCTGATAATGAGAATTAGACGAAAAAAAGTTTCAGAACTGTTTCAAAATCGGCACGAAATGAGAAATACTCGCGTAGAATTAACGACTTTTCAATACACTAAATGTTGTTTATCATTTCGCGAGTCGTGTACCTTTTATTGAATATTCATACAACATTTGTTGCACTCAAGGTTAATATTTTGCAGATAATAATAATAATAATTATTATTTCTCACTATTCATATTGAGGTTTTCTCAAAATAACCGCAACGGCTTGAAAATCTTATCGAATATTGTATGTCAGTACTGATGAATCTGAGAATAATATTTGCAACATTGGCCAATGATTTTTTGTGCAAATGTCGAAGCAAGATTTTATCGAATCTCATATTTAGGAGTTCATCAGGATATGTCAATGAATATTTTTTGCGAATGTTATCAACGATTCTTATCTAGTATAATTATTTACAATGTATGAACGAAGTATCAGATCTGAGTGTCAGATACTAATACAAATTATATTTCTGGTCATAAAGCCACCTAAACGTCCATTTTCATAATCAAATTTATTTAATGATAAAAATAATGACGTTACTGCTGAATTCTGCAATGATTTTCAAAATATCATCAATTTTCTTTTCTGAATTCTCTGTAGACGCTTCTGAAATATCATACTTACTTTCAAGAACGTCCTGTATGTCCTACCATCCCGTTTTGATGACCCATATAGGATTAAAACGGATGCATCTCGGCAGGCTGTGACTAACGGCACGTCTTTTGGTTTCCTGTAGGATCTCCTTCCTCTTTCCATTGCATCTCAGTAGGCGAATTCAATAATCCAGTCAGTCATTGTCGAGGGTTTTCATTTGTTTTGAGATTTTTCCACCTACGAGTATATTTAGAAATTATAATATTGAAATTTTGGTAGTTATTGAAGATTCAGTGGACTGAAAAGGAAGATTCGATAGTGAGATATATTTCAATTTCCGAAATGTCTCACTAAATATAATGAAACACCTTCATTTGTCATCTTCACTCCAGAAAATGTCTAAATCAGTTTCTCGTTTGTATAACTGATAAATATCACGTGAAATACACATAAACGCCTTATTTTGTGAGAACAGTTATAAGATGAAGGCATGAAAATCATTTCCAGGATGATTCAGAATAACAGTGGTTCAAAACGCCACGAGCTAGAAGAGAACAAACAATCGGCGATAGAAAGATTCAAAAACAAGATGAGCGGATATTTCGACTGGAGGTCGTGTAAAAGCTGATGCTATCTCGGATCTGAGGTTGAACTTTATAGAAGCAACCATAATTCTCGTCGTTGGTGGTCGAGCATGTGCCTATTATATTAATAACACTTTGCCTTATCAAAAATGCATTAGTTCGCTTATTTATTGATTTAAATAGGTGGACGGAATATTGCCATGTTGTGTTGCACACGAACTTGATGGTGTATCGCTTGCAACTTTTTACGGAGCTTAATTGAAATTGTAGCACCTTTATAAAAGTCTGATAACTCAGCATTATAATTATCCCCTGCGAGCTACTCAATTTTTATTGCTTTATGAATTAGTTACTGGGTAATTATGTAGCTTAAAAGTCATACTATGTACCCTATGTACGGTTTTTTGAAAGAGATCATCAAATACTTTTTGTCTCAGTCTTGTGATGTACCATAATCATTTAGCTACCAACATATCAATTATGTTAAAATATCGAGATAATTGGATGGAAAATTTTGTTTTGTTTATAACAAGATATGCTTCAATTCTACTTTATGTTTTCGGGGTCACTTGAATAATGATAATTTCATCGCCAGAGGCTATCGAATATAATCAATATAACACAGTATAAAGTATTGTTTTCATAAGCTTTCAGTATGTTTATGCTCAGATTAAATGAATTATATATTGTCTATGGAATGGAACGAATATATTCCTTTCAGTTTGGTTGATTTGAACACTGGGAACTATCTAGAAACTTATTATAAACATTCAACTCAGCAGCGATTTTGAGCCCAGTCAAAAACGGAATTGTTCATCAACAGAAAATATTAATAACAAAAAATGACATGAAAAAATATGTGTTATTGTGACTTCGTTCTCAATATTACCACTTCAATATCAATAATCTAGTATTATATTTATAAATACTTTCGTTGGAATTTGGAGTACAGATTTTTTAGCACTGCACTGTACAGTCGCACAGCACCATTGCAGAGACAAGAAATTCGCTTCAGTGAAAGCAATTGTCAAAAAAATCCCAAAAAATGTAATCATCTCGTTAACACACAGAAAAAAAGAATCTCTTAAATCAAATATTTATATATTCTTGAATTAAATAATCTTCCCCCAAGAATGATAATTTTAGATTGACCAATATACTTCTATTTTCAACTAATTTCGTTGTTTGCCTGTTTACATGAATTTTCTTGAAATGAATTTGGTTGAACCGAAACATACGTACTCTTCACCTTAGAAAACAATTTCAGTCAATCGTAGTTCTCTCGGCTCAAGTATAACGTTTCTTATCAAACGTGTTCTGATGACGAGAGCATGTACACGTGACCCTCTCGACCAATAAGCAGAATTAAGTGTTAGCGCCGAAGATGCGTATAGATAGAATGTAGAATCGCAGTAACATGTGGATATTTGGATATGAAATAACGCCATAGCCGCCATAGTCAATAGTGAACAAGTGCATTTGTGTTTTTGATGGTGCATAGGCCCGCGCTCTGTTCTGTTTGAAATTATTTAAAACGAGTCAGCATGGAAGTTAAAAGTTTTTTGGAGACGAACCATTTAGAACACCTGTGGACGACTTGTGTAGGTATGTGGGCTCTTTTCAATCAACTGTATACATGGCGTCGTGTCACTCAATGATTTTCATTGAGTATCATTTGCAATGATCTTAAAACTCTGTTCAATCATAACTATTTGTATGTTGAGAATGCTTTGTTTTGTGTTTGTCAATCACTTATTACGATTTTTCATAAGTCAGGTTAAGTTCATGCACTTGAAATAATAATTCATTGCTGTATCCATATACCTCAGCCCCAATTTTCATGAAATTGGAGGTACCTAATGACGCAATTTTGCCGTCTCAACAAAAAACTCATATATGCATTTTTCGGCATAGAGAGGCGCTTCCCTCGAAAAGTCAATAAGAATAAGGTGTCTTCTTTTACAACAAAAATCTTATCACTTATCATTATTTAAAAACTATACAGTTTCATTCATTTGGAAAAGTATGTGAATCAAGAGACAGAAATATGAAAACTGTAGATTTTTTATAATTCGAAAGTATTTGAGAGTGCCAAAAATAGTTTGGAGAGTGCTTGTGTTTAATATTTGTTTTCCAAAAAACTACTCACTTATTTTATTTTTTAGAACAGAATATAACTGATGTGGAAATTCTTACCAGTTTAGATGAAAGTGAGATAAATGTACTAACAAAGGGCATCATTGGCGATAAAATTCGTTTCAAAAAAGGAATTTTGAATCTAAAAAGTGATGTAAGTACCAGTGTGTGAGTCCACCTCCCATAGTCTTTTCAATATTACTTATGCACTTGCCTTCAGTCTCTATTTTCCACAATCCATCCAGTAATTCTTCCCTCAATGATAATATGTTGAGAAATTTCAACAATTTGAAAGTTATTAAAATATTTATTTAATATTTAATAAAGAAAAGAAAATTTTCTATTCAGATCATTTATTGCAGGTTCCTGTAATACCTCCTAATCCTCACAATTTAAGTTATTATACAGGAAGAAATTGGATTGTTCATGTACCTAAAGATTGTTTTTTTATTTATTTTGTTTTTTCGAAAACAAGCGTGCTTGATGTACTTCTTTAATATTGTATCTTGCTTAATTTGAATAATCTCCTTTTATGATGGTGATACTCATTTTTCTACAAAGAAATTTTGTGAAAATGATTGCTGAAATACAGGGTGCTCAACAAATATATATGAAACCCATTCTATAATTGATTGAAATTTTATATTTCTTTGGTACAATTTTTCCTAACATATTGTTCCTTTCGTATATTAGGTATGAAATGCATTTATAGAAAATCAACAAAACCTCAGACCTGCTGAAATTAAAAAAATATACACAGTTTTATATTTAATCATAAAATATGTAAGCTATAAAGTTAAGTACTAAAAAATATGTCTGGCAAAATTGTACAATTTTTTCTCAATTTCATTAAAAAAAATGTAAAACCAAGGTATCTTGACATATTTTCATTTTTTTTAATATTTATTACAGTCTACCTTTAAATTGGAATCACCACCTTCCAAAAAATTGAGAACGATTGAAGGACAAACAGCTAATGAGGAAGAAAATACATATTTTTTGTAATTTCCAGTGAACCCCAATAAAAAAAAGATCAGAAATTCTCCTTTTCTTTAGATTATAGTAGTTCATTTACACTTTCAATTCTATAGGTACGAACTTCAAAGAAATGAATTGAAAGATGTTTGTATGTATCTATAGAAGCTTTTTGCATCCTTCGAAGAAATTATGAATTTGGTATGAATGGAGAACTTCTTATCAAGATCAAGGGAGTTTTTCGGGAACAGCGTTTTGAAAGTCAAGAAGAAAATGCTGGTTTTAAGAATTAGCTTGGTTATTATACTGAACAAAGTGTGAATTGAAAAATGTTTGTATATGTGGGAACATGCAAGTGTGTTATGCACATATATTGTCACATGTACACATTCGTGAACTCCAGACTACACATTTTTATTTTATGATTAGAGGTCGTGAGTATATATAGCAACCAAACAAATTGTTACAAAAGACTTTTTCTCTTTGATCTTCAAAACCCTGTTCCCAAAAAACTTTCTTCTTGGAAGGTGGTCCTCCATTTGTACCAAATTTATGATTGATATCTTCAAAAAATATTATGAAAGGCTTCTAGAGATACATTTTTTTGTATTTGACAGCCTCTAATTGCATCAAACATATATTCTCTTGGTACAAGAAATTGATATCTTCTAGAAAAATATTTCAAATACAATAATGAGAAATCTTACATTTGTATCAAACTCGTAGTATGTCAAAATAAAAATATGAAACATTTATAGCAAACATATCCAATAATTTTTGTAAGATTTCTCACTTGGATCGAACGTGATTACTCTTGAATCAAGAGGATCATTGTTCACATGGGCTGAGAAATCAGCTTCATCCAAGAAAATTGTTTCTCAACAAAATTGAAATATTCTTGCCTCAACCAAACCACATTATTTAACCAAGAAAGTGTACATTTGACACAAAACTTTCTGTTACCAAGTAGTCAAGAAGATTTTGTCAAAAAATCAAACTAATATTTGGTTGGACCTATTCAAGAATACCATTCTCTTGAATTAATGCGGTTACAATTTGATTTAAGAGATTCTTTTTTTCTGTGCAGGGACGTTTTTTAGGTATACCGCTATTATGAGCAGTTTTTATGAGTTTATTTTCTTTTTACCTGAAAAGTCAGTGACCGCCAAAAAAAGCAGTTTACGATCCCATTGTATGCTGTTAGCAGTTGTTTCTTTGGAGATAACGACTTCAACGGCCTTGATGTTTTACGATTTGTTATGCACAACATTCATTGAAAAATAACGCCAAAATTTCAGCCTTTCAAACCAATCCATGTCCGCGTCATTTCTCACATTAAATATTCACATATTCTCTGCATTTTCGTTCAACTTCTTTATTTTGAGGCATAGTGATTAGTTGGTGAGAGGTTTCAAGAAATAAAATACACATTTCAATGAGTAATAACTATAGGTCTTTCTACACTAGGCTTTGGGTTTCTTGATGAGAGGTTTATGGAATCTGGACAATTTAATATTCGCGTAAATCTCAATTTTAGTAGAATTTCACCAGGATCGATATGACATTAATCCTTCCGTAATTAATACAATCCTTCTCTGGTGTGTGGAACCGTAACCGCTTGCCCTTTTGGCCGATTCGCTATCGCAGATTAACGGATTGAATTTTTTGTTTAACCAACGAAGAATATCCCAGAAATTGCCACTGAGAGAAAATGACAAGAGACGTACGTGAATATTATAGAAAATTTAACATCATGTAATGATAATGGTAATGGTAATAATGAACTCTGATATATTCATTAAAAAAATCAACATTCATGTCTCCACTTATTTTTGAAGATGGTAATCGAAGATGGTCAATTGGAAGTCTCCTCAAGAAATAATATTTCTCAATTATTTTATATCTATATATTGAAGTTTTCACACCTGCAAAGAACAGAAAACAATAATTTTCAGGTTCTTCATGTATCTCTTTCTGAAAATTCGGTGTTAAACATATAAATGGGAAATATGCTTTATTAATATATGTTGAAATGAAATGAAAAATGAACTTTCGATTTGTACAACCTTGAAGAGATTTCAGCAATTGATTATTATCTCAGTAGTTCTATCTACTGCTGAATTAATTGCCCAAGAATCTAATTTATCGATTATTAGGTTTCTTGCAGAGATTTAATGATAATATGAATGTATTTTATAGGTATATGTTCATAGCGAAATATAGTGAATCTAATTATTTTGAAATCTACATATCGCAGTTCATCTCAATTTAGAATGTGCGTTTTATCAGGAGTGTGAATCTTGTTGTCGTATACAATCACAATTCATCAGGTTTTATCGTCTTACACCCATTTACTACTGGGAAAACCGAAGAAAGTGTCGATTGAATGAGCAATAAAACTCCGCGACGATTGTTTCTGCTGCAGTATTTTAACATCGAGAAGACTTCCTTCAATTCGCGAACCAACCGTAGTTTCTTCCAGAATTCGGTCTTTCAATTGATTCACCCAATTATCTATCGAGATTTATCGCCAACTGAGATCACATCTGTGTACAAAGTAATACAGGTCGATATAAAATAAAAATAAAAGTCCTAATGCTGTCAATTTATCGAAAAATGACATTTTCTGGCAATGAAAAATACAATTCGAATTTGGTTCATTCGTTCTTGTGAAGTCTATACATCGTTCGTTCCGTATCGAAAATTATTATTTTTTATTTATTTTCAACTAATTTTTCGATCTTACAGGAGTTCCCAAAAATACTATTGAGTTATAGGCAACCAAAATTATATTTACAGTTCATATCTGGAGAATTGCATCTAAAATGTACAATGCCTCTAAAAAGTACAATAAAAAATTTAATCCCCCCAAGTCAATATTTGTAAATCAACACGAAATCGAAGCGAAATAAAAACCAATTATACTCACCGAAACCAATTTGAGACTGCGAAAGGCGATCTCGTCGTCTACATTAGCAATGTGGCAACACCGCTGAGTGAATATTAGACTGCCGGAGAATGATGGACGGACATGATATTTAGGGTTGAAACGTAAGCGGCCATTAGGGTTCTCATTCCCTTCCACCTTTAGGTACGTTTTGTAATCTGTATTTTAATTTACCTCAGGAAATCGTGAGTTGCAATTGTGGACACGATAAATAGCAATGATATTTATTTAAGAGGTTATTTTGGAGATCGCAATCTCAAGTACTACAGTATGATTCACGCAACACGTTCTCAAG
The DNA here is from genome assembly GCA_037013635.1 of Plagiodera versicolora. Lineage (NCBI taxonomy): Eukaryota > Metazoa > Arthropoda > Insecta > Coleoptera > Chrysomelidae > Plagiodera > Plagiodera versicolora. The sequence goes on along the minus strand of CM072982.1, from coordinate 4,978,753 downwards.
AAGTTTTTATAGGTGTACATTTGCATGGTTGATTAACGAAAATAAACTGTGTGTCATATATAATTGTGTTTCAGTTATCCTATTTGGGACAACCTCTGTCGGAAAAATTAATTAACTTCAAGAAGAATAATTGAGGGAATAGAAATGCACTGCCGAAAAGTATAAGCTCTTGAATTGAAAGTAAATATAATTCAGCATCGACTAATGAATTCGAATATGAAGCATTAATCATTTATATTTGTAGTTCTTGATTCACACTGGAATTCGCCAAATTAAAGTTATGGAATCTTATCAAATATTTGTATGACCGTGAAATATAGAGACCTTTAGCGTGAATACCTATTCGAAACAACAAGAATTTCCACTTATGGTCTCATTTAAATTTGAAATATTTCATTCATAGAATGATCTATTACAAAAAAGGAACATCACAAGATAATCTCCATTAGCATAATTAAAAAATTAGGGTTATCTATAATTCTGTGTATACTCAGATCATATTAAATTATTAGCTCAGCTACGAAAAACGTGAAAACGGAAGAGTTATCGAGTTATAATGAATAATATTTTTATTTATAATATATTTCAAACCTTCGTTTTGATCACCATGATCAATATTTTTCCACAAAAAAATCGCCCAATTAGGATGCCTCAGTATATTCTATAATTGTGAACATCACATGTGTATGTATATCTTATTTACTGTATAAACTAACCTCACCATTACTAAATATCTCCATTGTTTGTTTCTTATTCAAATTATCATAATTGTTATCGAAGAAAAATAGTCATGCATGTTTTCCAAAGATTTCATCGAAAACAGTGTATATAATTCCCCAAATCATCTCTCATTCAAAAATTGAAAATTCCAACAATTAGTTGCTACATCTTGAATGATTGTATTGATTTTGAAATTGAATTTAGTTGTGGCCTGAGTTTTCAACTTATTACAAATCATATTAGTAAGTTAGTAATAATATTTTTTTAATTCGAAAATAACAATTTCCAATTTAAATCCAAACAATAATTTTATTGACTTGACAATTTCATTAGCTCAACAATTCTTGAGGTTGTAGTAACAAATATTCCAACATTTTGTCCATGTAAAGTTGCAGTAAAATCGCATTATTCCAATGAATAAGCCAGTTTCCTGATTTCAGTATTTATTTCTGAATACCAACGACATTCTTCCGTTGAAGAAAATTACGTTTGAGGACATATAACTGTACATAATTGTAATTCACGTTGAGCCTTAACAGACAGTCAAATATTAGCTAGCAGCTGTTGCCCCTCTAGCATCAGCTGACCCTTTGCCAGAAATACATGTGTGAGCAATTGAATGAATATATCAAATATTTTGTGTTAGATCAGGTTGATACATAATATGTAGGTTGAGAATTGTTATAGATTACTGAAGATGTTCGTTATGAAGTAATCAATAATGTATATTGAGATTTTTTCAACAATAAAGTCATTAAATGTATTTTTGTTCATGATGACCTTGAAATACTCTTTTTTTACTTGACTCAGTATACTGTCAAACCTTCGCATTCTTCTCATTACTATTCTATGGTTATTGTTACGATCTTTTTTAAGGAATTTTTTTCTTTGTAGAAAAAAGTTTGTGAGTCCACCGGGTACTATGAGCAGGTATAAAGTAGTAAAAAATTCTACAAATGTTGGTTGTAATTTTTAACATCGTGAAGAATTATCAAGACATATCAATAAACTATTTTATTCACAATAACTAAACTATACTGCAAAATAACAAGAAATGCACTGAAATATCGATTTGCCTCTCTTTCAGGAAACATTTTTAAGACTTTTTCTTAGTCCGAATCTATTCCTACCCCAATTATTGTTTGATGAAAATGTAACTATTGACCACAATTTGTTTTTCAGTAATAAAATTGAAGGTTTGCTTTAAACTTCGAGAAAAAAAAAAGGGTTACATTTTTCATGACTGTGATTACGATACCAGAAATGAGCCTCGCGATGCGTAGATCATTAAATTTATTGCTGAGTCCAGATTCAAAGAAAATTTTCTGTCTATAAGAGAACACGGACATTTCATTCGTTAATATCTCGGCAAGGAGAAAAACGTTAAAGCTGAAAACAACTACTTGCAAATGGGTTACCGAAAAACTGAACGCACATAAAAGCAGAGAAAGAGAGATGTAGTGGCTTTGCCCTGAACCATTCATCACTAGTCGGGAAGTTTTGCTTTTGGTCGCCAGTGACCTTATTCCCGTGAATTTACCCTCACATTCGTATACAGGGAGTGCAAAAAACGTTCTACTTGTGTCGAGGCACGAGACGAAATCAAGTCACAATTACAGAAGGAATAAACTATACTATATCGTAAAAGCAAATATGAATGTTCACTGTGATATATTACCTTCAACCTTATACTTATTGGAATTGAATTATGGAATAGTTTATAGGGTGTCCAATTCGAAGAAAAAAACAAAATTAGGTAGATACATATGCATAATTTCCCTTTTATCAGTATCACTCAAAAAGTGGAACCGATAATGTCATCCTATTGTTTGTTCTTTATTATAATTATTTCGTATATGTTCGCACTCATTATTACAAAATAAATATATCATATAATTATCGCATGAATGACGATAACCTACAGTAGAGTATTAATTTTTCAAATCCATTTTTGATATCGGATGCTCACCAGAAACCTCATACGGTATTTTAATTTCGAATGATTAAGCAATACTCGATTCAAAAATCTTCTGAAACCGGTTCAACTATACATATATAATGGGTTAGTTATTCAATCATGCTTCCTAAGATCTCTTCGGTACCGGCTACACTAAAGCATTCTGAATTTATGTAGGAAGAGGATGAGGAAACGACAAAATATTAATTACCATTTTTTACGGCTATCATGAAATATGACTCTACCTAACCTATCGAAAAGTAAATGTGTGTGACACTTCTAACACGAATCTTCTTTCCTCTGAGTATCATAGAACAATAATAAACTCTCTATCATCAATTAAACGAACTTTTTGAAATTTCAAAAGAGTTACCCTGCTCAGAATAATCTATACTGTAGCTTACAGTTTCGGCTGTTGTATTGTGTCACCATGGAAACTACTGCGTTGCTATGGAATCCATTTGAAATTAACAACAGTACAAAATAAAACTAATATTCACTACTTGGTATTACCGTAGAAAAACATGAAAATTGTATTGAGTAAATAAATGTGATATGTAAGGTGTTATTTGAACTTTCGTTGTATGTTAGTTACACTCTGTTACTTGATTTTTCTATTATTTTCTTGTGTTTATAAATATAGATAACATTTCCACCTTTCATCATTATATTTCATTGTAAAGATCACACGTCAGTTCTCTATCTCAGTGGAACACGCATAGTGTGTTTTATTATCCCTACTGACGTTTATGTTCTTTTTATTAGCTGTTAACCTAGAGTGTGTTCCGAAAGATTTTATGAGATTTTCTGGCTATTAAATAAATTGTGTGAGATTATTCATCAGAAAGAATAAGTGTATGTTATGCTTACCTCTACGTAAGCCAATGAAATACAGACAATTTCAGAATTAGACTCAATTTTCACAAGGCCATCATGATCTAATTAATTCAATGGGTACGGTCATTTTTTATGACGAGTTGTTTCGTATATTTGGGTTTGTCGTTTTATCATTTCCTCTTTTGAATTCTATATTAATTTATCAAATTTGTATCTCTTGCAAACATAATGAACTCTTCTGTATGTAAGCAATGATTCTACAGAAATTTTTTCCATTGTAATTTATTGATTATCAGTCTATATGTATCTATAGTAAGTATATTTTTTATGATATCTCAAGAATAAATTTATTGGCTTCAGAAACTGATAAGCTTGCTGAAGAATGATTGCGTATGTTCTTTCATTGCACAGTTTTTCATTTAGAGTTAACAGTGGCATAAAAAGGTCCTGGATTATTCTGGATGCTGGGTAATGACATGAGTTACGGCCATCAGAAACATTCAGTGGAGGTTGGCTAGAACGCTGTTTCCAAATGGACATACGTATACCTATCCCTCGCTATATGCATTACTCGACCCTGTCACCTGTCATCCTATTATTTACTACGGAATTATTCCGCGGAAACGTTCATATCACAATTTTGTATTTGTCACTTTCGTTCATCAAAAAATATGGGAGAATTTTTCACAGCAATGATTGAGTGACGAACTGTCACTGACTACTACAGGGTGTATAACTTTATTCAAGACATTTGATTAAATGATGTTCATCAAAACTTCTTGAGCATATAAACATAGACATTCGTTTGCACACGACTTTTGCTTTTGATTTAATTTTAGTATATGTGTATCTTCATCAAATCACAATTTTTGTATGCTTATTATCCAAATTCTCTAAACATTTGAATTCGGAAGTTCAATTATCCCAATAAAGTCTCAACTGAAGGTACAGCAATATAAAAAAGAATAAAAGTGAACGGACGTATCAAAAACAGTAGTACAACGTATATCGTAATAAATTCGTTGAACGCCCGAGTGAATATAATACTCCAAAATGTCTCCTAAAATCCCAGAACATGGACAAATGTTATGTTGTCACGGAACACCAAAAACCGTCATTTCAATATTTCTACTCACTATTAATAAATAAAACGGATTTATAGCAAAATAAATCAAAGATGCAGTGTTTTTCATTTGTCAGGTGTTTTCTGTGAATGATCCATTATTATGTTTCGTCTAGTGTTCGGTGAGCATGGCATGCTAGATGGAAGTTTGCACCAGAAAGGAATAAAGCCCATGCGTTTTGAATGTATTTTTATATCGATCCGAGAGCAGGGTTCAAATCAAATACAGTTTTAATTAAGCTGGGATTTTAACGCCGTGTATCATTTAACATTCAACACTCCGCGTTCGTTTTAGTTTTGTCACAAGATTTATTTATAGTACGATATAGAATTGTTCTATTTTTTAGGTACCTCGAAATGGGCTCGATGATTGGGATTTTCGTACAAAATTTTTTTGTGACAATAATATGAAATGTTGTTATTATTGTAATTGTGAAGTTATTGTCAGGTTCCATGAAAATGTTTTTCTTGTAATTTTTGATCGAGTCATGAAATCATTTCCAGGAATCATGGGTAATTAAAATAATTTAGATCAGATTTATAATCACTCTGTGTACATATTAATGGATCATTATTAGAGATTGAATAATTGTTCTCTAATAAATTATCCGCGAACGTGGAAGAAATTTCCATTATTAATGGTTTCTCAGATGACAAATACATACATAGTTCAATATAATGTCATCACATATTCACATTATAAAAATTTATAGAATTGCATAAACCGCTCAAGTACGAATACATAAAATGTGCACCTTGAATTTTTTCCTGGCTGTGTTATAATGCGTCCAGATATCATTAATTCTTATTGCCATGGAATCGTTGTTACAAAGAATTTTTTAATCTGGTGCATTGTGTATAAATGAGGTTTCGAGTTTTCTGAAATGAATAAATTGAGTTCTTGCACTGTTATCTCTCTTCCTGTTATATTGCTTCAGCTGAAAATGCCGTCGTAAACAACGTTTAAAACGCTTTTACATTCATGACGGATTGAATTTTTTGTGATGTGTGAAATTTATGTGTAAATGCCATACGAGGTACTAGATTATCTTTATTTGCTCTTGAAGTAATATTATTTCTTGTTAATTTTCGTCCCAACATCAGATGTTTTTTGTTCGGAAAAAGCACTTTCAATCTGACAGAATAATTTTGCAATTGCGAAATCTGGATTGGAGTATATTCTAATTGATAATGAAATCCGAAACAATTTTTCGATTACCACAAACAAAAAACTCCAGTGGAGAGATGAGGTGATCCTAATGACCGGAACTGATTCAGAGTGGAAAGTTATCTTGAATAATGTATTTTATTGGAATGAAAAATTAGTTAAACTAGTGAAATCAGAACCGTCAGGATCTATTTTCTATTAAAAATTCTTCATTTTATGACAGTCAGAATCGATGCCTACTGAATTAATGGAAATGTGGAAAAACACACAAAATGTTACTAAAAATTCATGATTTTGAACCGGTGTGAACTTGCACACAAGAACATATTTTTTAAAGCACCATTCATAATTCTCAAACGATTGAAGATTTAAATCAACAAGTCAACACTTCGTTTGAAAAATCAAGATATCCATGGTGCGAACAATTCGAGACTGACATTGTGATAATTATCTGTTGACAAGTAGGTAGGTAAATTTTTCATGGGTATCTACCGAAAACTATGAAGGTTGCAACGCCCTTATCAATCAATGTTCGACGAATCCAAACCAATATTGGTGACTAACTAGACTCAGTAAGCCACTTGTATCCATGTAGCTTATTAATTATAGCATCACTAGGGGTCCAGTAAGTCATCTGATGTAAAAGATTCGACCACCCAGTTTTCAGCATTCGATGGTCATCCACTCCATCATGTTTACACACACACACAGATTATTATTTTCAAATGATGCGGCCGTATAAACCGAATACTTCGCAGGGAGCAACATTATCTGTTGATTTTTATTCGTATTTAGCGATTATATTTCGATGAGGTCAGTGTCGCGAACGTAGACATAACTAAAATTATCTTTTTTCGATGAAGTTAGCATTCTTTTAGTTATCGGTATGCAAGATATCATGGTTGTGAGTATCGAAGTTAAAATTCATGCGATAGTTTCTTCTATGCATTCGTATCTTATAGAATATAATCGAAATGTTTTTAGTTTGACAGCATAGTTGTCAAAATAATCAGTTTGCTATGTTTCCCTACTGATATATCTGATTTTTGGGCCATGAATGAATTTCATGAAGACTAGTTACATGCCGTAATTCGTACTAGTGTAGGTACTCTAAATAATAATTTTTGAAGGACTAATAAATAAATAATTCGAAAAATTGTTATATTCATTTCAACCCATGATGTGTAGAGGGCCCATACATATTCAGCTATGTATATAGGCTCTTCAATTCCAAGTTGCCCTGAAACATTTGAAGATATGTATCTTTGTACATTGGATAATGATATTGAGGAAAATCCGAAATATTTTCGAAGCTTTGAAAATTTAGATTTTCCATATAGATACTATTGAAGAGACCACTATCTGAACAAGTTTAAATCGAAAATTAAGAGCAAGAAAAAAATTTCTCATCCTTGAACATAGAGAAAAAGTAATGCTGTTATTAATTTTCCATTAAAAGAAGTCCAAACGATATTTTGAAATGTCTTGATATATCCATAAAGTGGCACTTAGAAAATGAGCATCCTATATATGCATAGGAATTGAACAAGAACATTGATCAAATTTGGAAAAGGAATTCGTATAACCATCTTATATCTGATTCTATAATTTGTGAAGTTGTTGGTCTAACAATTTCTCAAAACTAAGAAGCAGAGCTACAAAGTTCATTTAAACATTAATGATAATAATAAACATTATTTGAAGCGACTCGTATAATATAAACGTTTTTTATTCCTCTATTGTACCTACCCCTATATCGTCCAAAAGAAATATTGCTCAACGATTATATCTACAATACTACAATGAGATTGCATTACCATGAGCATCCTGCTTCAGTCGTCCTTTGGTTCATCAGCGACATCACTGGACAAACTTTAGAACTACTCTCGTCTGATCGCTGATTCTACGGCGCCACCTGTTGTCCATGTTTCGAACTAGCATCTCTCTGTCTAGGAACGTTCTGAGGCGTGTCGAAACGGTTTTCAGAGTGGAGGGGAGCCATTTAAGGGGAATACTGAAAGAGAGACGGCGATAGCACGATGTTGGTATTGTTTGAATCGGTTCGAGTATGCATACTGGATAAGTTGGCGGGAAAACTCAATTCTCGAATTATTCCTGAACTCACAATCATAATTTGACGAATAAAACTACCTGAAAATAATGCAACAAGGGTAGATTTAGCTTTTAGCTGATGATTATCAGTAGCTGAGGTATACCTGCCATAAATCTACACCTACTTTCATCCATGATGGAATACCAACACCCTTTTCGTTTGTTTTGATATAAACAGTATAGATGGGAAACCCCTCCTGTGCTATATGTCAGGGTTGGACACCCTGGGGTTGAACAGAGTGGGTGGTAGGTAAATATGGCTGATATAACAACCATTGGTGGTATTGAACGTAATGGAAATGTAATTTGTATTCATGGTGAGATCATATAAATGTTTTCATCAATTTCAAGTATTGGAGAGAATGGGAAATAATTGAAAAAAAATGTGGAATTATTAATTAAAAACTCAATCTCAATTAAAGACATGTCTTAATCATATAAAATCACCAGTTTTTTTGACAATTGTATTTTTCAATAATTGAAATCGATTGGCAATCAACATTATCTGTTAATTTGGTATTTGCAAAGAATTTTAGATTGAAGTTATATCCTTCCTTGAAGGTGATTTCTACTCTTTATATGCCGATAAAAAATAAAAATATAACTTTTAAGCCCTCCTCACTTCGCATAGTGATTCTTCAACAAAACTGTATCAAAAATCAATAATGTTGATATTATGTTCCCGATAATTATGATTCTTGGCTTCAGATATGCAATTACCAATTTTATGCATTTTAATTCAAGATTGAACATTCTTTCAGAAATTTGTGAGATAAAAACGAGTCATCACCCAAAAAAGTGACCGCTAAAAAACCTGTCGAGGTCTTCGACCCAAAATTACACATTCAACTACTAATTCTTTGATAGCTATTATTATTTCTTCCGAGGTATATACCTAACATGACATCCAATCGCCTCCAGTTTGTAATTTGATGTTGGAAAAAATTCCACGGATGAAATAAACATGAGAAATAATCCGGTTGCTTTGGCTGTCAGATTTTCAGTATACGTTGAGATGAATCAGAATTTTTCTGAAATATGGAGAAAGTTACTGTGAATCTGCTGCTTTTGGCAATACATAACATAAGAACAACATAACCAAACAAACGAATTTTCAATTTCTTCAATTCTCTTGAATATCTAAGAGAAGTCGCCCATCTCAAAGATGTAACTTTCTATAAATCTCACGGTACAATTTCAGCCTCTTATATGGTAGTGTCTCTGGACATTTTCACTTAAATTCATTATTTATGTGGCATACTGATGAATGGATGGCGATGGAAGAACGACCATTCCCGCAATCTGAGCAGTAGAAAACTGAAATGTAATAATTTAATGATTTCTGCCATCCTCTAGGTCACGTTCAGTACTACAACAAGCAGTTGTATTAATAAATAAACGATATGGTCTGGAACGCGTGCAACTCTTTGTGTGGGTATAAAACATGTCTGTCAGACTCTAGAAGAGTTCATTAATGTAGTCGGTTTGGTAATACGCCATTATGCCTGAGGCGACTGTAAATGATGCCTTTAAAATTGCATTTGCATACTATAGTCGTATTAGGTTCATCCATGAAAATATGCGAGTTATCCGCTAATTATTCCCTATAATCTAAATAGGAGTGTTTGTCAGTGGCGTATCATCAATTCCGAGACTGCTCTGGCCAGAATTACATTACGGGAATCCCATTTTTTTTTTCATTACAATATTCCATAGAACTTTGAAATTTGTTTGTTTACTTCGTCTTCAGAAGTCTAGGCTTACATTTGAAAAAGGATCAAAGTATATATAGTATATTTATTCTATTTTCTCATAATATATTCTTAATTTCTACAAACTCAGTATAATTTTTGATCAATTGAAAAGGCAAAAATGCAATCTTAGTTTCAATGGTTATAGGAGCATTTGTCAAAACAATTTCATCATATTTGGTGTCAAAATCGTTTTTCCATATTATCATCATTATTGGATGATTCAACAATTGCTTGATTGCTTCATTCAGGTCAGCATTCTCTAGGTTTAAATCATCAAAAAAATCACCAAACAAAAAGCAATGAAATGAATTGAAGTGCATAAATCACGACAAAACTCGAAAACAATGTACTACCGATTCACTAGTAGATATCACTAAAGGAGCCCTTTTTGAATGGCAATAAATCATTACTGAAGTTTAACAAGCCCTTTCCACTGCATTTTAGGTACGCCCAGAATTGACTACGACAACATAATGGAGAAACTACTCGCAGTAGAGAAGGGTAGTGTGTTGAGAAGAGATTTTTTGAAAATGTTCAGCATAAATCAAGATGGACCAGTCTGACGAATCTGTTGTCTGTATACTTAGTCTTCCGAAAACGTCCCAATTATTTCAAAGGATTAATAGATTCGATCAATGCACATGGGAGGCACCACGAAAAATATAGATTTTTTTTTACATTCTCTACTCTGCTCAAGTGGTTGACTTTAATTAGAAATGTGAGGGAGAAAAGAGAACATAATTATATTTTCGATGTTATAGGCATAACCAGAAGTTGATATCTGATGAAACGTTTGAAAATTCGTCTTCCGACTCAATCATGAGAAGACTCATTAAACGGTGATTTTTATGACTCAATTTCGTTGCCGTCATGCGTAGGCTTAGCCCGATATACCCGTAAAAACCAATTAAAAGGTAAAACGCAGACTAACAGAACATCTACCATGTGACGAAATACAGGTTGTGCAAGTCGGACGCCATTATTCATCTCTTTTATTTTGATTTTCAGATCGAGAGAGACTTGTTTTTGTTCGCCCTGCATGCGACGAGAATTCCATTCTCCGGTGGATTTCTCTTAATTTTTGCCGATCGCTTTTTAATCCGCACAATTCTTTTTCTTCAAAGCATAGAATTTGCAGTGCGTGCTCGACATAAATATGAGGTTATTCTATATACCGAGGCCTATTCAAACAGCTCCTTTATCCATATTATATATAAACAGTCACTGGTTGGCCTGGCTGCTTGAATTATTTATACTGGCGCATGCGCGCCTTCTCTGTGTAGACGTGGGAATATAAGTCTTCGGTAGCTGAGGAATCTTAGTTAATTAAAGGACATTTTCAATTATCGGCTTCGATGTTGGTAGCATTATCAATACGTTATACGTTTTTTCGCCAGGGCACCGCGCGGACAGTGTAATTTTGAGATTTTCCTTCAGATAAATAGCAGTTAATTGCACGACAAGAAGTATTTCCATACGTTATCAAAAATTGTTGATTACATTTGCATTCGAACACATACAGGGTGTGAGATCTCATTCATTCCTAAGCATATTCACTCCAGTAATCTCGTTATCACAACATGGATATAAAGATTCTATAGATTCGATGAATATCCTGGTTACTGAATAAATACATTATAACAAATCGTGTAAAATGTGAAATGTATAAATTTATTGCTGCTGAGAGCAGCAAATTCTGTGCCCGAGTATACGGCTTTATTAATGCAGATTTATGGCCTCCTGTCATTTTGTTAATCAAATAGAAAACCTGCTTCAGTACGTCAAGTATGTTGTTATGCATACAATACATTCTTGAAGATTTTGCGCCGATATACCGGGTGAATCTGAAACTAGAAGTGCGCAAAGCATTCCAGATGCTGTCGCAGATATTCGCGTAACCATGGGAACCAACAAACCATGAGAGGAATTGTTATTCAAACAGATTTCAATAGATCCAGGAGACATGGATTTTCTACAGCCGCGTTTCAACTGACTGAAGTTGTTGAAAAGAAGATTTAATCGACCGTATAACGAGAAAATTTCGAAGTTTATACGATGCAAAATAAATTTTTTAAACATCGCTAAAATTTATACCGACTAATTTATGGCCAGTTTGAATTTCAAATTAGTGTCGGGCCCACCCTAAAGCACTTCTAACTTCTAATTCTCTGTTTCCATTTCTTATTTCGCACTTGCTTTAGGGCCGCGTAAGATTGTGGCTTTCGATGTAGAATGGGGTCCAATTTCCAATTATCATCCATTTGGATTCAGACTGTCAAAGTAGCGTAATAATTGTACGTTTAATATGAAATGGGTTGTTCGAATATATATCATGACTTATAGTTGAACGAATATATAATCAGAATCATAAAGAGTGCAGAATTGACATGAAATATCAAGAAGTCGCGAAATACTTTCACTTGAACTGGAAATGATATCGAAAATATAATTGGAATTCTTAGTTCAATAAAGAAAGATTTCAGATTTGAACAATATCAGAATGTTGTTTGGTCGAGATATGTCATTGATAAATTTCGAGATGATGATTTACATACTTGAAGTTCAAAAAAACCTCAGGGCAGAAATATTTCTAATATAATAATGAATTTTTTTAACACATTGAAAGCAAGGAAAATTGTTATTGACCATCAATATCTCGTTAAATAAATCAAGTTCTTTGTGATTTTTGCTCACTTTGATGTTAGTTGGTCACTTCTGTCTATATGATGAAAAAAGTAGAGCAAAACAGTGAGGAAAAAGACTAATAAGAGCTAATAAGTCGGGATGGACCATTTAATTTTTTGCTGGTTAAATGACAATAACAAGTGTTTGTTTTCTAAGTTGAGCAAAGCGTGTTTTTTCCAAGCGACTCGCTAAAAATAGTCAACCATTAACTCGTGCTAATGGTTGAGGTGTTGCACTAAGACTGATTTCTCTGGTCTCGAGTCTCGGGATAAAACTATTCTCATGGGTGGTCACTAATTAAGATTCAGGTTGATTACAATTGTTGCTAACGGTAAGACTCACGGGTATCGATCGGTAACAAAGAAAACTATCCGTACCTAGAATTACGAAAAAGGCAATGCTGACATTGTTTACACGTTGTTATTATGAGCGATACCCCTTCAGCTAAAATCTGAACCATTCCAGTTATTTTGTGCCTGTGAGGTCGCTCCATCTTTAAATCGATATGTCCGCTGATCATTCTTATTAACGGCATGATTCCCGTCCTGGATTTTTCTGCTCGATATGGAGCTCGCGTCCGTTTTTTTCCTACCACTATAAAGCTAGTTTCGTTTTCAGGTAGGCATGTTTTACCATGCAAGAAATTCATTTTGCTACAAACGATCTAATGAACAGCATTCTTCGTAGAGTCGCCATTTTCAGTGCAGCTACCTACACTAATTATTAAATTAACCGCTGCCATTTAGAAAAGGCAAAAATTCAATCAAATAAAAAAAGTCGCACTGAAAGAGAGTCATAAAAATAAACGTTTACGTCTATAAACGGAGCTATTCAAACGAAAGCGAAATATTTTTGACACATTCACGGTAAATAATGAATTTAATTGTACCATTACGGAATTCCCACTAATGGGCTCGTGGAATAATTACATTTCAGTCAGAAAATTAGCGTAAAACTTCAATACAGGGTGTCCCAGAACTCAACATCAAGCCGAAACGGGGTGACAGGATTGATCATAACCATCACCAGAAAAATCTGAAAAAAAATCTGTCGCATGCAGTGTGAAAGTTATGGGGATTTCAAGAAAAACCTAGAAATTTTATCAAACTGTGCCATTTTTCGGTTATTGTGGTATTCTTTTTTATTTTTTTTCATTTGCGCTTTGGAAACTTTGACAGGCCCTCCTTTAAAAAAATGTGCTAGAGTGCCTTGGCAAGTAGCATTAAAAGTTGGCGTATTCAATCAGAATTCTAAAATATTACAATACTTGTTAGTTTCATACAAAAAAAAGTGAAAAAATTAAAGTATAAGTAACCCGATTTCTCAGTAGAAATGTTTTGATTCGCACAATCTCTAGGTAGGTTCTTAATTTTAAGACAAAATGATCAAATTTTTAGGTTTTTCTTAAAATGCCCATAATTTTCAAACTGCATGGGATAGATTTTTTTTCAGATTTTTCTGAATGGTGATGGTTATGATCAATCCTGTCACCCCGTTTCGGCTTGACGTTGAGTTCTGGGACACCATGTATATAAGTACATACGTTTGCATGAATGACATATGTTTATTCTTTCTATTTATCATTGACATATGTTTTTTAATTATAATTTGTACCACAAACTACTATGGGACATACGGAGCATGTTTTCATGCCTATAACTGCTCATAAAATTCGTGTTGACGTAAAATTTGGGTTCTATAAAGAGTTTCTGTTGAAGAAATGAGCTTCTAAAGATGTGTTCGATGATTTTTTCGACCACGAATTCATTCTATGCTGTTTCACACCATATACAAACGAAAACGAAGATGTATTGATATAGAATCAAAAAATGATACTTTTTCAGGAGAAGGATATTCAGTATCATGTTTTTCACCGACAATGCTTTATTTTAGGATACATAAACATGATACTCGCCAGACATATTTCACAGCCAGAGTCGAGATATACATAATACTAGCTTGCTGCATTGTAGAGTTATGTCTGCGGCTAGATGCTATTTCTCATTTGTACCTACAACTCTGCTTATTGCTTTGGGTAACGTGATTATGAATATGAGAGCTGCTGTGTATGTACTATTATTTCATTTAATACACCCCAATTATACTCTACAGGCTGCTCTCGAAAAATAAATTGCCCAAATGAATATTGTTTACAAAACGTACTCTCAGATATGACAGATTTCATTCACTTTTTGTCTCACATGTGACTACAGTTTGTGTTGCTACCGGTAGATGGCGAGGCTGCAACTGACTGCTCACAATGCTTTTTCGGCGTTGCGGGTATGTTATTGATGCGAAAAATAGATGAATCCAGCCTTCTGAATCAATGAAACGGTGATTGCGCTTGAAAAAAGGTTCGAAAGAATCAACCTAATTCTGTGGGCGCCCTCCAAACAAGTTTTTTTTTTCCGGATTAATTCGTGTAAAATAAATCTTTGGATTAGAACGAGAGGTCGTTCACGTGACTTATATACGACCTCGCATTGGGTAACATCATAGGGGAGGGTAGCACGAAAAAGATAAGACTGCTGGAAAATTGGATAGATTGGTGGAATCGAGATTGAATTCAACGAGCTTATTTAATCAAGTAGATCGAAGAGCTTAGGCCTCGTTTCTCTTTTGTTTCGGATTTCGTTTATCTCCAAGACTGCTGTGTTTGGGAATCTTTGCTTGGGAGAACGTATAAATGAAATTATATGTTTTGTAGTTGTCAAATGTATTGATGTATCTGTTTATCTACGTGTTTTGCTTTGGCTTCTCGTGATATGTTGAAGGAACATTTCTTGCTGGAAGATTGCTATTTTCAAATCAATACATTTTTTCGTTTGGTCTTAATGAGTTCGACCTTTTATTGTTCTTTTCTCCAGGTGAAAAGATTTATGAATGTTTACCCCAAATTAGATTGTTCTCAATTTTGGTGAAAGAAAGTTTCAGTTTTCAATATGGCAGGTAATGAAGTCTCAATATTCGAACGATGGAATCAAGTTGTTTTGTTCTCACGTTGTACCTACTGAGTATAATTTTGTTGGTACAAGTATTCATCTTGATATTCTGCTAATACTATATCGTTAATTCTTCAAAATGATATGATGTATTTTTTTTAATATGTTGACTGCGAACATGTGATGTTTTGATATTTTAACATGTGATGTTTCAACATGTGGCTATTTTGACTATTCCTATACATATGTACTTGTGTCTTACTAGAAAAAAATATTATTATTATCATTTGTTTTGTTCATCGTAACAGTGTTTATGGTTGCGAATAAAAATATCATTTTCGTGTAAAAATCAAATGTAGAAATGAATGCATAGTCGATAATATGAATTTGGTTAAATATTACTTGAAATGTTTAAACAATGTTGTTGAACTCGAACTGGGTGGCGAAGTATGTTTATCATACATAAATATGAATACTGACTGACTATAAATATTTGTTTTTATCTAATAAGCTCTGTTTATCGAAACTTATCATTTGCATAATTAATTCTTGGCAATAAATTCTGCTGCACATATCGTAAATAGTTTCTAATTGAATTATATATAATTGTGTTACATCGTTCGTAAAGGTTGCATGTTTGTGAAGTCGCCAAGAATAATTCCAGAAATAAAAGCATTTTTAAATTAAACTCTGATTTATTACCGCAGGCACACCACAAGTAATTGTCACGAGTTGAAATTTATGGTACTGCAAATTCAAAATAAATCTTCATTCTCAAGACGCTACTTTTCTTTATCAAAGTACTTAACCGAAAATATTAAATACGTTCATTTTGCGATTTATTTTTCGAGAACTCTTTCTCTGATTCTACGCAGAGCTGAGTTGGAGACTAACCAGTGTAACCAGGAATGGTCAAGCATTGTCTGTGTCTGCATAAATCAGAAGACTTCTGTCACTTTGATTTCTTGAACCAATCCAATGAAGAAGCTCAAAATCAAATGGAAAATTCGATAGAAATGGGTACTATAATTTTGATTTATCGGCTGTTCATCCTGCTGCTGTTTAATCTTCCCATTCCTTTAACCACCATCGTTGGTGAAGTGGCGTATTGTAAACTAGGGACTACCGCCAAACCATGGGCGTACAAGTTATAACATGTTCAATATTTGATTATCAAATAAACATCTTGAATACACTTCAACGTTAATATGAGTAAGACAATTTGGCTTTGGAGAGAAGCCAAGAAAATGACACTTGTAAGAATTATTTGTAATTTATATTTTTCCTGTTGGAATCATTTTGGAATATTCGGCTGAATTTTCAAGAAAATATAATTCATCTATTTCAGAAATCGTCAAGTGAATTATTATTGGTTCCTATTTCCTAATTTCCATGACAATGATCAAGATTCAGTGTGAATTTATTGATTTTACTCTATTTGAAGTATCAATACCAGAATTTCTGTGCTGCTGAAAGAACATGTTTTCTGTGTAAGTAGACATTATATTAATTAGTGTAATTACAAAGACAAAAGACAAATTGAGTTTTCAAGTTGGAAAGTTGTTCACAGTAGATATATTATGGAAAATAAAGTGAATTTATTCAAGGTAGATAGTTCTGTCAGATTTGATTCTGTCAATACAAAACAAAAAGTATCTAGTAACAGTTTGGAGCAAAATCCTTTAAGGTGATTTTCAAACATTTGTTCTTTCGAGAATCTACTTTGATTCTGCAATCTATTTCATCACTATATTATCAAAATTCCAAAAACATTCAGTGGAGATGCTCAGAAAATTGTTACATCTTTGTTGGAGTAGGAATTCGATATGATGTTGAGAGATAAACTTCAATTTCCTAGTTATTGTGTGGGTACTTGCTGAAATGAGAGCAATTATTTTATTTAACCAATCAATGGTTATCCACAATCAATTTTGATTCAAATATGGTATATATGTCATCAATCGAGAACACTTTCGAAACAAAACATATCGTCAGCCTAACTTTTTTTATTTGATTGGCAACATCGGACTTTCTGGCAAGCTGCTTATGGCATGAATATTTCCGTTGGTAATTGATCTGTGACGCCCCTGCAGTCACATCACCTTCACCGAATGGAACTATCAGCTCCGTACACCAAAACGACACGGCGGCCAGCCCAGTTTTGGAAAATTACTCCGGAGTTTCGATAATTCAAGTGTATGCATGTTCTATCGCTCCAGGCGAATGCAAACCGTACTGTCTGATGTAAAGCTCGCTGGGGAATTAAATTGGCCGACTAAATCCATGTTAAATAGATGCGAGCGTGCAATCTAGAGCTCCGACGATGATGCTTGTTTTTCATTTGCTCTTCGGACGTTTATCCCCGCTGCAATTTAACAACTTTTTGCCGGCTGACCGATGAATTGGCCTTTGCTGGCTAAGCTGGCCGTAAATTTGGTGGAGCTCAATCCCGATCGGAAACACAATACGGACATTTGTTTTCCTGTGCCGTTTATAGGCGTAATGAAATATTGTTGAAAAACGATTCATTTGTTTCTACTAATTTCATAGTTGTGCAAGGCAACTTGAAAATCTTCAATTGCACTTTCGCGAATCAAAAAAAAATTGATTCACCATTTGACAGATCTGTTGATCATGTAGATACCAATTTTTAGTGCTACTTCATCCTCATAATGTTACAATGGATTATTGATTGATTTCATTGCAAATTATCACGTTGAAGCAAATAAACAATATACTGAACATTTGTATACTTGTTTTGTGACAAAGGTATAATTAATATCTGATGAAATTTATGGGGCTAATGATTGTTCAAGAAATTACTCGAGAAAAGATAAAATATCATTGAAATTATTGATGAAGTGTTATTACAGCTTTAATTACATATTCATTGCATTTCAGAAACAAATTTGTGTGAATAGCTAATTCAACGTTATATAACAGGAATAAGGTGCTCACCTTTACATGTGATAATTTTCAAATTATGATATATTCGAACTTAAATTATTTGAACACTTCGTTCGAATTTTTTTGTATTTTATATTCACACGTTTTATCGTGGAAGAGCCAGACTAGACAGTTCTTTCTTAAATTACGAGAATTTCGTGGCTTTATCTTAATTATGATATATTCAAACTCAAATTATTTGAACACTTCGTTTGAATTTTTTGGTATTTTATATATACACATTTTGTCGTAGAAGAGCCAGACTAGATAGTTCTTATACATTACGAGAATTTCGTGGCTTTATCTAACCATTGACTCGAAAATAATATTCATTCAATTTTTCTTTATATACATCCACAGTGGTTGGACACTATATTCTCAAATTTGCCAGACTATACATATATTATGTTGATACAATGCAATATGTCTGCGGTCATATCTGTTCGAGGAAATATGGTTTTCTCGCATATTATCAGTAAGTAATTATTCCGAATGTGGACGAAATATTTTAATGAACTTCGCATTCCACGAAAATTATTCACCCAATATCTCACGGGGTTTTTGCCTTACGCCCTAAAAACCAGCATGATTTCTTACAGGATGGAACCAAGTTCGAATAATTTTATTATCAATACATTTTTATTATATTCACAATTGACAAATGTTACACAATTGAATAATGCATTTTCTTTTCTTTATTTCCAGGTGAGTGTCCATATAATCGTTATAATGGGGAGCTCCAAATCTTCCTGAAATTATTTTGGGTGAGTTTCAGATAATAAATTCAAAATATGTCGAAAACACTCTGTATAACTCAAGTATTAGGTAGAATTTTGTAGCTGGAATTATACAAGAACGGCAGAATTTCCCTCCTTGTTGATAGTAAAAAAATGCCAATATTCAGAATAAAATTAAATTGAAAAGCAAAATTGTGATATATGGTTTTTTCAACAATATTTTTGTCACTGTGAGACTATATGGTATATGGACTAAATTGGCAGCTGGTGTTTGGTTACAAACACACTGTTGAATCTTGTGGGATCAAGGCCTACTTTCTATTAATCGTATAAAAGTAAAAAATAAGAACGTCGCTAAAACAGTTTTCTTGCGATCTGTTAGGCAATAAATTCTTAGTTCAGTTGCAATTGAATTCAGAGCACATTCTAAGTTTCTCGAATTGCCGACATTCATTTGCGGCATTTAATTCTCATGAGACATGCAGAAAGAAGTATGTGCATTTTGATTTTCTTCTATACGTACTTCAGTTATTCGTCATTTTAATGGCCACTTGTTTTCTTACTAGGAATAATTGCGAAATATTTTTTCTTTTGAAAACTAAGATTGTTCGCGTGATTCATTAATGATCTCGAGGCATGGAGAACAAGTAACATGTGCGTTCATATTATAAAATTTCTAGTCGTTAACGCTCTTTCGTGAAAAAATAACACAGATTTTATATCTGATACTTTCGACCAACAGGCATTAATTGAAAAGTTAATTTTGAGAAGTCAGGAATGGGTCTGTGAAAAATCCATTACAATCATCTCAGCATTAAGATATTTCTCAAAATGTTTCGAGAATACCAAGAGTGGTCGGTGATACGAAGAAGCGGCAAACGACCAAAAGGATATATAAATAAATATGTGGTGTTCGGATCAGGTGGGATAGTAAAAAGTACGTCTTTTCTTAGAGCATCGAATATCCTCAGCTGCCGCAGAATCCAGTCGGATAAGAAGTTCTGCATAAATGCATTGATCATTCGTTGGGTCGCTCGCTTTTACAGGGTGATCTTCATAGAATTAAGCGTAAACACAATTTCATTTGAATTTTATTCAACAGTGAAACTTTTCCCGTTTTCAGGTCGAAATCAACAATTTATCAAACTGGATCATAAGCACAATAAAATCTCTTGTTTTCGTCCGATTCTCAGTTGTTCGTGATATTTCAATGAATTGAAATTTTACTTATCTACTAGTAACAATTGTGCCTTTCTTTTCGTTTTAAGCTCTGTAGTAGCACAATTCTTCTGACATTTTTGACCCAATGAATCAATATTCTGTAATTCGAATCATTGTTTATAAGGATAATTGGAAATATTTCTGGAAGATCTCGGAAAATCAAATTCAATACATTTTCGTATCGTATCAGTGTGAATCATTATGATTCAAAACATATGCTCATATTATCGCTTAAAAATGAACTCGAATTATCAAATGTGGAACCAATACTCGATAGCAACAAACTTGCATGCGAAACTGAAAATTAAATGCAGCAATGGCGGCTTTGAGAATACTAAACACCACAGTTAATATCTCTCAATTCGATCAACTAACGGAGGTTAATGAACTGGATATAAAAAAGTTCATTATTCCAATTTAGGCATTTCCAAATCAGAGCATCAATTCGGATTGACGTATTAGCCCCTTATAATGGCTGAATGGCTGTCTCTGTCGTTTTTCTTTGCAGATGTAGTTTGTACAGTGTTGTCATTTAACCATCACAAATTTGTCAGGATGAAAAAATAAAAGAAATAATTTATAGGATATTTATTAGCAATGATAAATTCGTGACTATCCTAGTTAGTTTTTTCAGTGCGAATGCTCTATGATGAATTTCAATAGTTGGGCACAAGTTGAAATAGAAAAGTCGATCTTATTTCAAGCAGAGATGACCCTGTAGGCGTGGTGAAGAACGGGTTTAGGTCTGAGATACTTTTGGCTTGGCGAAACGCTTTTTGCATTGAGGTGCCTGCCGAGAATAAAGACGTTTGCCAATGTCGAGTGCCCTGCTGACCAATGTTAAACGTCCATGGAGTGCGTGGTTTAAATCTTTCGCTTCACTGCTAAAGTAAAACCAAGACGAACACTGAATAATTTACAGAGTCCAGATTTATTATTTGATCGTTCATTATACCCGGTCGACAAATATACTTCATGATTTATGACGTCTGGGGCTTAGTTTTCTTCCTTTTTTTTATTTTGTTGAGAGTTTCAGAAGGCGATGCCATCGGGGCAAAGAAACTAATAAGATATGCGATACTGAAGGATTGATAATCAACAGAGGTAATTTCAAATTCAATAATCATGAGAATAGCTTGATTGTGCTTATTTTGTGGTTAAGGATGAAAGTTTAGATTTGTTTGTTTAATTTCAACGTATACAGACGATAAATATGATTCAGTATTATTTCACTGGTTTGATTCAAGGTCACTAATATCGAATTTTGTAAATAGAGTTGAAATTTTTATATTGAATCAATCGAAATCAACCATTAATAATGCTTTTTTATTTCTGCTGTGAAACCATTACTTCTAACAATAAAACTTGGTTTCAGGATCAATACTGATAAAGACTTTTATGTATTTTTTTGAAAAGGTTTACTTATTTCATACAAAAAATTAGAGCTGATTGCATAAAATTTATTTCGTTTAATTCAAAGGTACATTGAACATTATTCAAGATGAATCATATCATTTTACATGTAAATTGGTATGTTGATTATAATAATGATCGAATAATTGTGTCTACATCTCAGATAAACGAGAATTCACTAAGACGAGTTTTACGTAGGTATAATTAATTATGTAAATTTGCTAATTACCAAATTACCAATGGTGGATTTCGACTAGAAAATGCTGTTGTTCACCAGGAAATAATCTTGAAATCTGATATAACGTCTTGTGAAAAATTTGAGGACCGACTGTACCGAGATTTCAGTACTAAAAAATTAATCTGAAAAACACCGTACATTCCAGACAGGATTAGATGATTTCTTCAGGAACTAATGATTTTATATTGGTATACATAAACACTTTCCCGAACCGTTGATTGAACAGATTGAAATAAACTGTTGCTAGGAATATAAAGTAGCTGGCAAAACATGCAATGGAAAGAGAAGTGGGTGTTATAAAAACAGCATTTCATTAACAAAACATTTGCACCCGAAGAATTGATAGCATCCGTTCCAGGAAACGTTCAACAGAATTTTCTGGTGTGGCATGAATGAATAAGAAAAGGATCCAGAGGATGGATCCACTGAAGTAATTCTTTAATGTACACGGAACATTAGAAGAGGCGATGAATGCTAAAAAAATGCAGACCATCTCTCAAGAAATCGGCGGGAGACAACTTTCCACATGTAGCTGCGATACAGACGCATGCAAATGCGTTGCCATGGTTACACTCTGCGAGGCATAAATTATTCCTGCACTTATGGGAATACTTCATCTGTTGCATGAAAAATCATATGACCAGTATTGACCTATAGATGGTGCTTTATTTGTTATCATGCAATATAAATCTTTGTTAACGGGTTATGCTAAGAGATAACAATTAAACAGAGATGAGAAATCATTACATTTTTGGTTCCGGCGGTTGTTATGGGTTCCGATAGCAATCCAGAGATAATTTGTTGTGGGTCACTCGAAAGATTGGTAATTAGGGAGTGAAATATGGTCAAGTAATCAGAGTCTTTCTTGTTATAGCTACTGAACTGAATTTGGAGCCACTTAAGAGATAAAATGTTCTTGTTCAATGCTCGATTTCAATCCTTTTAGTCTCGACCCATCTAGGATTAGTATAATCACTGAGAAATTCCGGAAAAAACCTTCACTAACATGAAGGACTTTGTTATTATCTAGAATTCTTGTTAATGCATTGTATCACGTTGTCATTCTCAAACATTATAAAAATCGATGTTCTCCAGAACATGTGACATCTGGATAGACATTTATACCTACTACGCCATATTCTCTAGCTATTTATTGTTGTTTCCTTTCCCCTATTCTAGAAATTCAAATCCTTCTGAAAGAATCTACTATGCGAAATCTTCGAGTTCAACCATTTGGAAGAAAATAACTATAGACTGTTCCGGTCTAGAGGGTTACAATTCCCATCCAATCGGAAGAAAAATGCATAAACAACTATGACATTTTCGAATAAGTAACTCCAACTGGAAACAGTATACGACACGATGAACATATTCAATCATAATTCTTGTATTGTTTAGAGGCAAGATCTTCGTCGATTCGAATTGTTGACAATCGATCAATAAAAAACTGATGTATTTTCTCGAATTTTCAAAACAAGAGATCATGGGAATATCGATATTTCTATTTGGGCGCATGAGATACATGATCGAAATAGCAAAAAAATTAACATTATACTCGTATTTAGTCACGACTTTTGTTTTACAATGCCATGAATAAGACCTCGAGCAAGACAGGAGAATTGAATTAATACATTGCAAGTGAGCTATCCTAGCATGAAATGTATTCCTCAAGATAAAATTGAAACTGTTTTTAACGTCAGGAATGAATTTTGAGACTTTTTTATATTATATAAATGGTTTCCAAGAGACTACATGAGTAGAATTTATATTGAGTTTTGATACACAGTTATTATACCAGCTACAATCAAAATTCATTCAATGTTTCGATATAGAATATTATGAATAAAAATGATGTGATAAAGTGGTAATGATTTTTTGAATTTCCCAAATGAAATAAAGGTAGGTTAGTAGAATCGAATATTCGACCATATACCTATTCTATTTATTTTCAAACTGTTTAGGAGGAATTCTAAATGAAAGAAATTACTAAATAGATAATTTGATATCCTTTGGAAACAGATTTCACTTGACCCCTCATAAATTAACACGTTTCGAAGTTCTTTTCAAAACTGCCAAGTACGTATGAAATTATTGTTTCCTTTGTGTACTCTTTCGAAATATCGAATGATCTGTACAGCATAAATCTCATTCTATAGAATATTCTGAGAATTTGCATTTCCATAATTCATAATATTCACAATGATTCTATATGGAAATATTTGCTATTGTCATAAAACTGAAGAAGTGATGTCATTTCCTTCTTCTGTCTTCCTGTCACCAAGAAAGTTGTCATCTCAACAAAGTACATATAGTATATGGTATAATATTTAAGATTCCATTCTACACATTTTTGAATGGAATAATTCCATGAACGCAACTCTAGTATTCCCTAATATTAGCAACTCAAACCTAACTTGGAGTTATACTGACAAGAAAAGGCGTACCTTCCTTCATTAATGGCCCTTCTTTCTTCAGATGGCATTTTAAGGCGTCGGTCGAAGCGACAGTAAGCAGTGTCTCATTCTGGAGGACGATCGTCTTGGGACGGGGAGCAAGATTCTCCCATCCCACACCCCTTTTTCAACCCCCGTTTCTAGCCTCAGGTTCCTTCCTATATAATACTCCTTCTACTCTGTCTAGCACGTCCCGCCGAAGATATACGACTCCCAATGCCTCGTACATAATTTCTCCACTTCTCCCATGCCTCCTTGTTCGTTGTGCCCTTGTATTCATTCGCATCGGAACGGTATTCGTCGGAAAAGTCGATAGATGTTTTTCCGGATCTGGAATCGTATACAATAGATGCACAATTTGCTATTCGATCTTCTCCATACGGGCGAATGATTGAAATCGTAACCGTATGAATTTGTTGAGCTGACAACATCACATTGTTACTATAACCACATGGATTGTTGAGTTGATAAAGCAAGAGGGAGAGATAACAACCGAATATTGTCATACTAACAAGATCTACGTGGTTGAGAATAACGTTTTTTAAGCGTATTGAAATACAAAGTGGTTCATTAATAGGCCATCTCTGAACTGGATATACTACACACCATCATATGGTGATTGAGCTCAACATGTCTTAAACAAATGTTTAAGGTGGTTGACGAGATACAGGGTATTTAAAGTTGGAATTTTAATTTGAAATGTCTTAATAGTAATATGAATAAATATCACAATCTGACTTAGTGACAGTGAAATTTTCAGATATTTCTTTACACAAAAAACTGATAAGTTATGACTCAAGCCTACTTGTAAAAAGACAATATTATACGGTGGCTCAGGAGTCTTTGCGCTGAAGGTTTAAAATGCAAATAACTCAAAAACTGATAGAGTTACATGGAATTAACAAGAGTACCTTTTTTATTCATGAATATACTGAATTTCTCATCATTTTAGCCATCAGGCAAAAAATAACGTGTGATTAACGCCCTGTATGAATGAATAGTGCTAAATTCAGTATTCAGTAATTTTGATTCCAAAAAAACATAAATTTGCCAATTTTCATGATGATGCTGCTGAACTTTTTAAAATTTCAAATTAAAATTCCAACTTCGAATACCCTGTCTCGAATTATGTTGAGCTCAATCGCCATATTTTGTTGAGTATAGTAGCTTCAGTTAAGGGAATGCTCATTTTCAATTAATCACCCTGTTCATAATGTACTAGATTGGGAATTTTGAGTCATGACTAATTGACATGCAAAGCCTACCATGAAAATTTTTTGATTATTGATCAGCTTCTCACCTTTGGATGAGAAATATATTAATCATTCTCGATCAGTACCATGAACAAAAGGACATAATTCCAACTCGTGAGTGACTGAACAACACTGTGGTTTGGTGGACAGGAATAAATTATATTCATCGATAGCAACCCTTCATCTGAACAATGATTTCCCACATTTATAATTAGAATTTCATTTGGATAAACGAGATTGTGATTGATTATTCCTTCCGAGTTTTGAAGAATCTATTAGAATTGATTCCCACACTGTCTCCACATGTTCAAGTAACGTTTTTGAGCTGTCATTAGATGGTGAAATTTCTTACTTGGTAAATTGGATTGAATGATAATGATGTGGTTAGGATATTGGTGTTTCAAAAATTTTATTTGGATTCGTTTTCGACCACATAAAGTTGAAGATACTGCTCAGTAGCACTGATGTTGTCTCGAAGGCAAAATAATTTCGATTTCAAATGGAAATTGGAGTGTCACATCCTCCCGTCTTTTCTTCTGCGTTGGAGTTTTTGTGCCAAGTAGAGATAACAGAAGATGAATGAGGATAGTCAACGTGCTTGAACAAGAAAAATATTCCATTCCAAAGTCCCTTTGTCTCTTTCTTTGGCTCTTCGGTTTGAACGCAGATATATCTTAGTGATCAGACGTCATTCGCTTACCGTTCCGAGGAACTTTTCAATATTTAGGGATTTATGTTCGCGTGACCCGTTGTTTCCGATTAACGTGCGTTTTATTTTTTATATCCGAGGAATCTCGAGACGTTGTTCAATTCAACAAATGACAGTTGGAAGATGAATGTCCCGCGCTGCCGTGCTCCTCGTCAATGACGTCTTCCCGTTGGTGTCAACGAAATAATTCAGTGATATGGATTCGCAAAAAGATCCAACTTGGAACATTCCCAACGCTGGTCGAGGTAAATCTTTATCTGGGACATTGATGGACTGGCCTCTACTATGGTAGATTTTATCTTCGGTTGTAAAGACGCTTTCAAAACATGGCTTCTCCTTCCGCTACAAACAGTATAAATGAATAAGGAGATGTACTAATGATATGAATTATTTAACAAACGATTCCTCACGATATAGTTTCATTATTTTTTTGATTAGTCTGGAAATGAGACGCTTTGAGGAAAGTGAAATGTGACCATTCATTGAAAAAATATCATTTGTGAAGATCTTCACATTGGTCCTCGAAGATGTACGACATGTGAAGACATTACTGATTGACTGATATTGTTGCTAACCTTCACAGACACAAAACCATTCACCTACCATATCAGTAGAAGCTTTGACCTAGTCACTAATGAATCACGGATTTTGTTTTGCTAATTTTTGCTAAGTATGCACATTCTTACGAACCAATTGGCATTCCCACAGTTGATAAGTTTGGAGACTGTACTTATCTGAACTATCGAAACACTGTGCAACCAATTACGGAAGCCACATAAGGTGAATGAAATCATGAAATGCCTTCGAGATGCAGATTCAAGATATGCGTCTGTACTCTTTGATATCTAATTAGCAAAGTCGCGTGTTGTTTCGGAGCGAAAAAAATCCATAAGTATGTACATCTGGATCAACATTTGAAAATTCCAGTATTCTTTCATCAGTTGAAATAATTGTAAAGTACAGAATTGATAAATCACAGTATAGTGTTGTGTATTGGCGATTTCAACTGCTGCCAAGTGATAATTTCTTGAAACGTATATTTTATTGTGATCATAATCGGCCTTTTCTTCGTTCAAGAGTCAAGCAATAGTATCTCTGTGTCAATTATCTTACGAAAATCATATCCTTTCCTTCAAGCCACCTTAAATATTCGCCCAATCAGTGACCTTCAAAGGTTGAGGTTTATCTTTGTATTTCTTATTTATCTATTTGCAATTATACATTTTTTTCTGATGCATTTGTGCATGATAATCGTTGCGTATATTTCAGGACCAACTCAAAATTCAAAGGCAAGTTAATTGTATTATTCAGCACAGTTTAATGTAATAATTGCTGAACAATTGATATTATTCGAATGCACCGTGCTTTGTCATATTGATTAATTGACCAAACTGTTCGTTAGCGCCAAATTAGAATCCTGGTTATGTTTTCACGCCTGTACTTCGTTAGAGGTATGTTCCTACACATGTACACCTACTTCATCCAACGATCGATAGCGTTAAAATACTGTTTGGGCAGTATTGTCGAACAGACCGCCGAAGGGTCATAATATAATGAGGTAGTAATGTGTCAGGACAATATAGCGGAATTCATTGCTGCTTTTACTCGTTTAGAATTGCGCTAATCTGACGGAATTACATACGCCGTAATGCGAAAACGGCTACAGCTAAGCTTACTTTAATTCAAACCATTGTCTGGAAAATACGGGGACAGTTATTATTGCATATTGCACCCCTTTCATTACACTTCGGGGTGTTTTAACCCACTCACTTATTCCCGAAAACTTCTCTATTAGTATAAATCAATCATATCTGACTTATTTTTCAAAAATATTCGGAAATCGTCTTGTGGTGGTGCAGGATGTTAGAAATTGTCGTGAGGAATGAACAATATTGCTCTGACTGGAAATTTTTCTAGGAAAACTTATTCAATTATCTCGAGTTTTAATACTCATAGCAAAAAATATTGAATTCATTATTCTTGTTGGATATAAACAGAAACTTCGAACATTCTTTGTTCGAAAGCAATTCGTGAGGAAGGTAACTCGTATATCTTGGAAAGCTGGAAGTTTACTTCTGAATTCGCGTATTCCACCCATAAATAACTTAGAACGCTCACAGTTTCTTCTGCAATTGAGATTGAGAACTTTCAAGTAAATAGTTTCAGACCAGCAGGCGATGGTTATTCGATTTTTCCTAATTGAATCATAATTTTCCATAACTTAATCACCATATTTAGTGAGGATAACAAAAGAAAAAATCCAATCCACGGTTCATCGAACCAAAAAGAAATTCTTCTGAAATCATTCGGTAGAATATCTGGATCACTCCAAAATCCACTACTTTGGAGTACACACTAAGGCTCTCAGATGATATACAGAGTGTAACTGTTGATCTGTTTATTGATTTTGAACAGCTCCTATTCAAGAAAAAGCATTTTTATTAACTCTCATGTGAACCAGCTTTGTGACTCGACTACCTATTCGAACTCCCTGAAATGTTCGCTTTATATACGAGGTAGATTTATTCAGCTACGAACACTATATCTAGATTAGAATAACAACTGATTCCGTATTTGCATACCTCTGTAGACTTCCTCGCCTATCTCTTTTCCAATTTATTCGAGAGTCAGTCTCGCATAAATTTGGCGAATTTTATCCAAAGAAAATAAATTAATGAAGGGTATAGGATGCAAATTAATTGAAATTGTCTCCGACATTTGCGTACAGGCACCTTCAAGGCTGTAATTAAAGAAAGTCACCTTTCAAGCAACGTTCATATGATGCTTCAGTTCCAGATCGATAGCTGTACTTTATACAAGGTAGCCTATAACGAAAAATGACACGCTAATTTCTAATGTGGCGTTTGTTCCATTCATTTATCAATATAGTTGAACTTTTTTTGACGTTTCTGATACAATTTCAATGTCAAAAATGTATCATGAAGTTGACAGAAATAACATTGACCCTAATTATAAAGTGAATCATTCCAACTTTTTCGTAAACTTGAACAGATTCTTCAACGATCAACATAATGAGTCATTTCCGAAGAGCCACCAAATCGCACATATTGACAAGATAGCGCAACTTAACCTCAATTCGATGGACGACATCGAAATATAACTGTGAGAATATCAATGTTGTTATGACGTTTATAAAAAACGACTCGTGAGTCTCAAATAGTCGAGCGAAATACAAAACCGAGTTCTCCGTTACTGTTTTGTCTACGTTGATTCATAAGTATTTCCCAAGCTTAATATAACCCTGAGAACCTCTCAATCCCACGAACGGGTGCGTGTTTCGAAACGAAAATAATACAAAAATATTATTTGAACTTTAGGAATACGTCGACCGTGCTATAGCCGGGTCTCACCACGAAATTTATCGCTTTTATTTGTGGAAAATGATCAGTGAACTTGATTTATTGGATATGCAGGTTAAACTGTCGTATAAATCTTGCTTTTATACTCAAGTTTATACTCAGATTGCATACTTGGAAAACGTCAGTGCCGTACTTAGGAGGCGAACATAGCTCATAAGACTGGAAAATTCTTCCATGAATAACAGATCTAAATTTCTCAGAAAATGCTCGAAAAATTATAGTGAGGGCTAGAATATAATGAATGTTTTCTATCCCTACCAATAACGATTAATCCAAAAATATATAGTGATAAAGTTTCTCTCCAGAAGAAATCCTAGATTTCCATACCAAATCGCCTTCTGAATTGTGAGCTGAAGACCAATTCAATTCGGATTTCAAGTTGAAATACGATCCAGGCATCAGCAAGAAATTTCCTTGTATGAACATCGGCAGACACATTTGTTCCCAACGACTTTTCAAACCTCCCTTATTGCAAGGAATCCAATTTTTGTGTGTTTTTTATCGAGATAAACATGAAAGTTTTGTAACATGCGGTCAGGAATTCGTATGACGAACGACGAATAAAATCAATATTTCATTAAGATTTCGTCTATGATACTAAGGATATCAGGTACCTGGTTGTATTGTGTGGAATTTATTGCTTTATAAGTTTCAGTTGCGTATTCAGTTGCACTGTGTTGATTGTTGATGAGTTAAGTGTATGACGAAGTAATGGTTTATTTTGATCGATGAGAGCATTTGATCAATTCAATAATTAGTGGCTCGTGCTCTTACAGTTCATTCAATGAATGAGATATATTGCCATCAATTATTTTTGTCATCATCGGTACATAATTTGATAAAGAATTTATTATAGTCTGATATACTGGTTCGTTCAATTCCATAAAGAATTTGTATGATATGTTGACTTGACTATTCTCCTTTATATTCTCGGGATCGATTGACATCCATTTTCTATCGTGTTTATCAACATGTGGATTTATAAAAGAAGAATATTTCCCAAAATTCGAAAGGAATTCAATGCCGTGAGGAAATCGTGAATGAAAAAAAATCATTTAATTCGAGATGAATATTTGTGTTATTCACCAGAATGTGTTTTTTGTTGGTCTACATACCTAAATGAGATGATCATCTTTAATTCTCTTTGGTTTGTATGTGTCCCAAAAACTCATGAAATTCTCTGATGGAATTAAAATTATAACATGTTATTATCCCTAGCAGTTGCAATGAAGAAAACATTTCATTGGTAAAAATATCAGAGCATGTGAAAATATTTGAAAAATATTCAAGAAAATATCTACGACTCCATCCCAAAAATGTGTGGCGACCACTGTTGTAGCTGCCAATAAAAAAAGGTGGTTTTAAATAAATGAGTGAATTGGCTAAATCAGCTCTGAATATTTAATTGGGGGTGGTGAGAAGTTGAGGTAGGATACAACATTATGCATTCACAAATGGCCGTTGGCCTTGCGATTATTTTATTTTGCTGCAAGTGATTAACTCGTTCGTTGATTTATATTTGCAGGGACGTTATTTATTGCCCGGCCGATCTGACATGTTGCATGCACGTAGGCAGAAAGCATGGTTTTGCGTTGCATGTTAATTTGGAATAGAACTTTCAAAGCATAAGTATACTTTTGTATACACATATATTTATTTATATTCTTCATCTCGATGTGAAATAAGTATTGAAGGTCGCGCAACGTCATTTTCAATCATTGCATATGAATTTCATACAACTTCTGGATCAGAAAAAAAACTTGAATATAGTTTTCCAGGAAAAAAAAATCTTCACATCAAGTATTTCAAATTATATCTTGTTGAATTGACTATAACATCCTCACTATATCTCTGTTATTTCTTCCACATTTAATACTATATTAATCATTAATTTTCGAGCAAAGTTACTGAACATGTTATTCCTCGTATAATATTCAAAAATGACTTTTGTTGAAAAAATCTGAATTATATTTTGAGTATAGTCAATTTATTTCAGGAAGGTAGTACTGACAGATTGGGTTATCTTTCAATACCATTAGTGCAAAATTAAAAGTATTTATCACGACGGTGCCAAATTTATTTGAAAATAAATCATTGATCTGCAAAAAGTCTTGATAATTCTAATCAAAATCTCCTGAAATATAGAAAACACTGTTTAACGGTCATCCACAGTAAATTGTTATCCAATTATAGTGTACTTATATTCTTTGTAAATCTGAAACATTTTTCAAAACAATTTAAATGATAAACTCAACGTAACTTCTTGTTTGGGAGACAAGTGAGCTGTTATAACATATCGGTTGAATAAATAGACTATATTTGGATTTATTTCTTTATTCTAGGAAAGTGGGAAATTTGGTCGCTTCTAGTTTCAATATCTCTATTGTAACTTCGGATTATCTAACTTTTCTACGAACATTTATCAACAAATAATCCCGAAAGTCAACGAACAGTTGCCGAATTCCAATGCCTACACGGATAAATATGAAAGAGTACCTAACCAATAAAACAGAAAACATATAGACCATAAAATCATCCTGATACCTTCTCAAATATAAATTGATTAAATAAAACGTTCGAAGGTGTTTTCACGTGCGGTAAATAGCGTATGAAATGGGATATAAAAATCCAATGAAATGAAGTGTAAATGGCGTAGTATCATAAAGGGAAATGGCCGTCGGTAAGAGAGCAAAAGCCGATCCGGGACCGGTTACGACTGTTGGGAGTCCGCTGTGGAGAACTGAACTCGACAGTGTTGCCGATATCAAAATTATATAGAGAGGATGTGGTAGGAATGTGAACATCTGAACGAAATTTTTCCCAAAATCTAACAAGAAGTTTTGGTACAAGCGTTTTGAATGCTTTCGAGCATCTTCATTTTTATTATTTTGAGTCACTTTGAAGTCAAGATATAATCCATTCGAAGTAACAATTTCATATTCAAAGTTAAGTATTTCAACGTCAGTATATTTTTAGTTCATTATTTTCAAGAAACAAGAGCAGTTACATTACAATTGTGTATCAATTTCTTCAAAAATGATTTGAACTGTTCAATACTAGTTTGAATTCCGTAGCAAGATAATGCGGTGGAAATTATTCGAAAAAAAAATCACGAGAACCAGGAAAATACTTACAAGCTGGCAAAACCGCGATAAAACGCATGTCGGCGCTCCATGCGTTCGAACACGACTCGAAACGACTGACGACGTTCAATTATAATTGAAATCCTTTATTACTGTTATTAGTGGCGAACCACTTCGTTAAATGTTGTATAAATTGTGCATAATTTGCTCATTTTGTGTTCAGCTAGGTGATCGAAATATTAAATTATTTCGCCATTCGAGACGCCTTAATAGATCTAAATGGTACCAGTTATAAGGATAAAATACATTTCAATAACGGGATGATAAACGTTGATGTGATAGCTGGTGAAATTATCTTCACACCTACCGCAATGATATGGATTTAATTTAAATGTAGCGAAATTTTAAGTAAATGCAACAATATTCAAAATATTTATGAGTCATTAAAGCACTACTACACACCAAAGAATGGTGCCCATCAACTTTGTAATTTTTCATCTGTGAAATCTTTGTGGAATTTTTGGTTTGTTGTTGTAGTCTTATTGTTGGTATACCCTGTATGAACGGATCACTTCAAGAACAACACTAGAATCAACTCTTCCATGAAGTCAATTTATTTATAACAACTTCATTTATGTGGAGTAATAATTTCAGTACTTTACCTTGATCACAAGCATTTTTTGAACTAAAAATATTATCCACTATTTCTTAACAATTCCACTGAACAAGACACTCACGAAGACTGTTTGGAACTAACCCTGAGCAACCTGTATGAGCATCGGAATCATCCACCAGCTTTCTTTTTTACAACCCCGCATAAAAAACTTTCTATTCCAACGTAAAAAACACAAATCATCAGCAAAATGCGAAAGGTAGTTTTTTACAAGTTTCAAACTTTCTAATTTCTTTCTCTTGTCATCTACCCTTAAGAATAGAAAGTACCAGTCTGAATATTATTTATGAATATAACCCTGTATTTCTCTTGTATTCAGGATTTTTTTGGCCACCAGATTCCCCGTTGTTTGTACTCGGAAATCAGAATAGAACGTTGTTGAATCACCGAAAACACTCATTCCGGTACAGGAACATGTTTATATGAACGAAAATATACTTTAGAGCATCAAAGAAGTGCGATGATATATTTATTGAACGAACAGCAGATTGAATGCAAGCAAGGAAAATAAATCAAAACCTAATTTTTAATACACATCAGTCCAACCTAGCTTTTGAGAATCAAATTTGATTTCAGGTGCATTTATATTCCAAAATAGATTCATGAGTATTTTGAAAACATATGCTAGTAGAGTTTATAGTAGACAAAACATCTATTGATACCTCTGAGTTTTATGTTTTCAAACATTTTCAACAAGATGCGATTTTGAAGTTTGAAATCAGTGTAAATTCATCTCTTACCCCTGAGCATCACTTCAATATTCATGTTTGGGAACATTCTCAACGTGAGATTTACTAGTGAAAAAGTATCAATTTCATTCTTATCGTAGTTAGAAGTTGAAGTTTAGGTACCTCCTCTTGACAATTGAATTATTTTATAGGTGTATAGACAGTCGTACTTCTCCATTTCATGCATTCACTGACTGCATTATTGTAGATATGAACTTTTAGATCTCCCTCTCTATCAAGATCTCAATTACATAACATAATACAACCCCAACCTTACAACGACAAGACACAGTTCCAAAAAATCCTCCAGAATCGCCATGTTATCATCTGTCAAACAGGGAAGACACCAGCCACGCTAGCGAGCGAATCTAGTTGGCTTTGCTTTCCGTCGGTCCGGTCATTGCGCAATTCAAAACTCGTCGTGAAAAAGTGGAAAAATCGCTGCCGAAACCCTTTAAACACAAAACGATCACACTAGAACACTTCCTAGACCTTGTGATCAACAAAAATCACTTGTTTTTTTCATAATTCGGGTGGAATTCGTCGAAATGTTATTCGGAGCGGCAGCACCATCGTGGAATTCAACATGGCTGACACACATGAACGGAGCAACTGCGAGCAGTGGGTAAGTGGTGGGGGAAACAAGTGAGCTGCGTGGTGTGTTGCTCCTGTTCTAGGCTAATGACATTTGAACGTTTGGTGTTCAGCCAAAATGAGCTTTATAGCCGACGGGATAAGAAGCATTGGGTTGTGTCATGCTGTATCTTGATGTCATTTTATCGAATTTTTGGAATATGAAGATGAATATGTTTCTTAATTTTCTAAAGTGAATGAACTCACCGAAATCAGAATGAATATGAAATTAAAAATCTCAGTTATTTGGGAACTTGTCTTTTTGGAAATGCATTTGACGACTTGAAAGTTGGAATACATATTCATGTATTTTAGAATGAAGTGATCTATTTAGAGTTCGTAATTATAGGCTTATTATTTTTCATGTGACAAGATGAATAATTTGAAAATTACTATGATTTGTGGATATATTGGTTGTTATTTATCAGTAGGTAATTCGCGACTATTGAGTTGATATTCTAAAATAAATTTGAATCCATAAGCATCATCAGAAAATATTATTAATTTAAGATTGAACCAAACAGAATTTTGATCGAATAACAATCCACTAAACTGATGGAAACTGTAACATATTTAGGATAGTTAATAGCTCCAAATGTCGACCAGAATTCCGTTTCAATATAACTAGCCATTAAAAAAAATTGGACCCTCATTTAACCAGCTATACCTACCTTCCTATTGAACTGAGAACCATTTTCTGCCTACCCCTCCAACCACTCTTCTTCAGTACATTTATTTCAGTGGTGAAATGAAGGTGTGAAGGTGTTTATTGTTACAAGAAGAATGATCCAGAATAACAGTGAGTAAAACAAGCAGGCATGGAATATTTTCTCGCTGAAATTAGTAGTTTCGATGGAGCACAAACGTTAAAATAGCGCGTATTGATTCAGTTTTAAAAAATAAGTTCATGCGCGTGTGATGAAGCTTGTGAATGGCTGTGAATTGAGACTGCATAAAACAACGATTTTCCGGGAGGAAAAAGCTGGGCTCCGGATGCAATTTTTCGAGGTTCGAGTTTTCATTGATAAACAACATAATCCAGACGTCTACTGCTATATTTATGTATATGTATGCGTTGAAACATGAGGCTTTATTGTTTGTTTAACGCTTGTTTAACGCTTTCATTTTCTTCATGATGATTTGAGGAAATTGTCTCAAAATCATGGAGGGAATTTCTTCTACTCTCATGATGAAACTAGGCATTCTTAAGTTTTGTTAGTGAAGCTACATGCATTGTTGAGCCAAGTGAATAAATATCAACTTGTTCAAATCATGTTACAAGGAATGGAATAGTTCTACTAAACGAGGTATATTAACTTAATAGTTGTGTTGTTCTCATCGGCATCAAGAATCATTTAATTTGTTCATTGCGTCCTACGAACCGGTTTATTTTTCATTTGCCATTGAGGAAATATTTTCATAAAAATCATCTCTTTTCCAAATCCTATCTGGATATGAAAAATATCGATTTTTATTCAGATTCGACGATTCCTCCTGAAATTACATAACTTCGAATCGAATAAACAACTTCCATGACTCCGATAAAGAAAGCAGTTCACTAAAATTATCCATTGAAACGAAGTGGTATTCCATACTCATCATACCCAACAATTTCACTGATAAAACCTATAATTTGTATGCATTTACCAAAGAACTCAAATATTTATTAACGACGCAGTGCTTGGGTGGTTGATATTTTTGATGATAATTATTAGTCTGTTCGCCGAATCGAATTAACCGATATAATAATGCGATAATCACCACGATATCAGAATATACGTTGACTTGACTTGAATATCCTGGAGTCAATGAAGAGTAGGGGAAGGTATTATTCTATCACGTGATGGTTGTGAAATATCACTCAATTTTACCCAAATCATTAATATTTCAACATTTGCTTTGCTTTTGAATTTTCATCAAGTTGTATCGTACAACAATTTTTTGTGTTATTTTAACAATGCCATATTGTTGTAATAATAAATCAGTATGGATGCATTTTTTTATGATTTTGTGAATATTCGTCGATAATGTCTTGTACTATTTTCAAAAAGCAGTTGTTAGTAGGACGTCCATCAGCCATTTTGTAGTTCATTTTCTCACATAGTCAATCAAGTACCCGTAGGTATAACAACCATGTGTCACGTAATTGGTTTAGATATCCAGATAAGTTTCCTTTTACAACAGCTTTCTGTATAAGACAACGTAGCAGTTATATCGAGCTTTTTAGCTTTTTCGTTTTTTTCTTACCCTGTTTGCATGATAGTTGAAGAGCCTTCTGCATCAACACATGTTACAAGAATTCGAGATAGCTGCGATGTCTTTCAAGTCGTATACCGGCAGATGCCTATAGAGATATCATAGTGCATGGTCGAAGAAAGGAATGACAACTGCTATATAGTATAAATCAAATATGCAGTCTGTGCTGTCAACGTAGAGTTCGATATGTGCCAGTCTACTCTGTTACATATGCATTCATATGTACACTGAGAGAAAATTCTTCACTTTTTTAGTACGTCCCGGCCATCTTTCCAACTTCTTTCATGTTTTCTAGCTGTCACTTTATTATTGCTCAACATTTTTTTTTGTTTACAAACATCCGAATGAGTTCAGATTTGTTCTCAATTATTTCATTGAAAATATTTGAGGATACAGACAAAATTCCCATATATTTTCTTTGGATATGAGTTCAAAGTTTTTCAGCTTTGATAACAGTTTTCAACAACTTTTTCGTAATTTTTCAGATTGTTATTATATGTATGCAGGCTGTCCTATGGAATTCAATGATTTTTTTGCAAGAGTTATCAATAAGAAAAGACAATTTGTTGATATCAGAAAAATCTACTAAAGTACTTTGTATGATACTTTGAGTGCAGATCTTTTTCCCAGTGTGAATCGTCTCTCCACTTCTAGAATGCAATTAAACCTCTTTCTAGAACAAACATTCGCCTTGTATAATACACCATTGTAACCTTTGAAGAGAATGTTAGCTTTTTTCGTCGTATCTCCGGCACGATCATGCCTCAATTCAGTTGCACAAGTAGATGTAAACCACGAAAGATAACAACAATAAGGACTTACAAGGTACAAGGAGTGAAGTAGTTCACCTTTCAGAATCGTCCTCTCCAAATTCTTCTGTCAGCCGTTCGACAGCCACGATTCAATTAATTAGTCGAGTGTTAATTCTAAATCAGTGTGCTCGTTTTCATGAAATTGTATTTTATTATCCTTGGCCTGGATAATGTGTTAGATGAAGGTTCGGTGGAGAGTATGAGTATGTCTTCAGGTTTTAGTTACATGTTTTTCATCAAACCTATCTTTTCAAATCCACCAGAAGAGATTGTCAAATTTAATAGTTCATTATTTGGGTCAGTTTATTCGATAGGACTAACACATTTTTTATATACTGAACCCAAATCCTAGACCAACTTTTATCATGTACTCATGAGATTTACAATAAAAATATCACTAAAATGGCAATAAACACTTCCATTTCATTATACGAGATTAATGTTTCGATCAAATATGATCATAATTTCAACCATCAATTTTGTTTTCGGTAGTAGTAATTTTTCACGTGATTTTCAGCAATTTTTTGAGACACACTTACTCAAAATTTTCTTAACTCAACAACAAATGTTTCTTTCGAAAATATCTTGAGCAAAGTATGAACAATTTTCATGAAGAGTTTTTTGAACATTGAAAAAAATAAATAATATCACAAGATTAAAAAGAGTAAACCAATTATTTATTTTGAATTAATTCATTTGTTAATAAATCAGTCCTGTTTCTTTGGTTGTTTTCTTGGGATATGATTTTCATTACTGAACATGCAACGCCTCATTTGATCGTTATTGCAAATAAAAATATTCTTTTAATTAATGGGGTTGACGTATATAACTGAACTAAGAAATTGTAATAACATGAAAGTGTCATAAAAATTTCAAAAGGCACTTGTTTCTACCCTCCACACATTACACACTTGAGAATTCAAAATCTAATAGAATCCATTTGAAATTCAAATAACGTTATTGAGATCCAGTCTCATAAAAACGTCAATCGAATAAGTACGGAACTTTTTTTGGCTTCTTTACGACTTTCTAAAGTATATAGGATTTCCAGAGATATTGCCTCTATAGACAAAGCTTTATGGCTCTGTCCGCTATATCTCACTCCCTCAAATGGTGACAAAGTACTTCTATGCGTTTTCATATCTCCCACGGAACAAATGGAAGAACGTGAAGCTTTTTCGACATCGAATTATTTTTATCCACTTTCGAACGGGTGCATCGTAATTCCTTTAGGTTTAACTTTAGACCCCCCTTCAGAAGAAAGTGAAGAGTTTCAAATTCATTTTCTTATTGGTACACTTTGCTTGTATGGGAAAAAACACCGTGTTGGAATTCCGCTCGACAACTCGAGGAACGTGTAAACTTTTTGATTATTGATGACTGCTTCGTAGTTTTTTTTTGACTATTTTCTGTTTTTTTTTCTGTTAATTCTGCTGTGCTACTCAGAAATACAGTTGATACAGCAAATAAAGTTGAATAATGAATGATTTGAAACAAAATAAGAGATGAGAAGTAGACATACGTTTATACAGATAACTAAATTGGAATAAGAATGTGTTAATTAGACCTAGAATAGATTAATTAGACTCAGAAGACAAAGAAAATATCAACCACGAATAATAATAACAGTTTGGATTGTTTGGTAGCTTAAGGATGTGCTTGTTCAAATTCCTTTATTTTTTTCATCTTATTCTCTATTTTGTTTTGTTTGCTGTATATAAGATCAATGATAATTAATTGTAGAATGTCAACAAAGTTTCATTCCAATGATTCAAAATGATTGAAGAGATTCATGAAATAGTGATGTGTATGTTTAAATTAGAACTGTAGCTTGAAAGATAAGACTTTGATTTTTATTCACGATTTGAAATTGTTAAATGATTCAGAATGGCTGCTGGCAATTTTCATGGGAAGATATAAAAACATACAACATTGAAAACGATCGAAATATTTGCTCGAAAATTGTTCTCATTATATTGAAATAATTTGACGTGACTAGTGAGAGAGATATCAAAATACTTGTTATCAGAAAGAAACATGTTGATGTTGCGAATACGCAGGATGTCTTACAAGTCGATGTAGGTATAGAAAAGAATCAATATATGTATCATCGTATCTAACATGGACATAACTCAAAGGCAATACGTTGGCATCATTCCATCGTATGTATGGTTTATGAGTTGACCAGACATGGAAGTGGAACCCCGCCTTATGAAAAACTGGGCATATTGCAGTCTTGAACTCGTTTCAATTTCAAAATGGCAACTTCAATAGAGAAATGGATTTCATTCGGTTCACAACGCAATATATCTCGAATGTTGTATTAGTAAATCACATTAATATAATGCTTACATTACTCTGAACCCTACGCTGGAGGAAGAAACTCCCTTTTGCTTTATGGTCGTTATTCATTTCGCGGTTCTGTCCACTTGCGTTTATCATTTTCCTCGATTAGATGAAATTGGTCATGAATATCGGAATAGGAAACCCCAATTTTATGGCTTCAATATTGTACATAACATGATAGTATTAGTTTAAATGAACTCACAGTATAGCAACTAAGATTGTACAGAATAAATGAGTATCGAAAAAGTGTGTTTGCGAAACAATTTTTTTTCTAAATTTTGTGATCATTGTAACTCACAACAATTTTCTCATCCACTCTCAAAATATTGATAAAACCGACAAGAATATCTTGGCGAAATGAATCCAATAAGTAGTTTCTCTTATGATTTCTGGTGCACTCAATCCTAATCTAGTCTTCATTCAACTCTGAGACTTTTGAAGTCAAAGGAGAATTCCTGAAAAATACAAATATAGCTGAAAATCGTGAACGATTGCATATATTTGAAGAAAAAAATCAGAATCAGATCTGATGATTAATTTTGCTGACCGATAATGTTCGGAGTTGAGTTGCAAATCATTTCTCCGAATCGCTTGAGAATTGAAAGAAATTTTTTACTCTTAAATTTTTTGATAGCATGAGGATCTCGATGCAAGACAATATTTATAGTAAAAGTGATGAAAATGTATCCCTCTATTTTTTTTATTGAAATAATGCATGAAAATTTCAACTTTCAGTGATGAGTATGAACGAAGTTCTCGAATTCACTCCACAAGAGAGTGAAAAACAAATTGTTACTGCAACTATCGCATTTTATTAATTCAACAATATATTTTTGCAACTATAAGCAAACAACTTACTGACCTTACAAAGTCACACTTGTAATATTGCCTAAACCAACCACAATTTAATTAATATAAATTAGAGACTCCGCAAGCTCTCCATAATGGAAGATAAGAGGACAATGGTCCGAAAAGGGATGATGGAAAGTATCTAACGGAATATTTCGTGGTTGTTCCGTATCTGAGAAGAGGTCGCAGCGTTCGGGAGACAACGGGAGACTAATGTAGCTGCGCTGTAGACATTATTAAGCCTGCAGTTACTCACGTTAGGGTTGCGAGAGTTGAGTTATGTCGAAGCTGCAGACTAATGATGCACCGCAGCTTCCAGCTCGAATACGAGTAACTGTGTTGTTAAGAGCAGCCAGCTTTGTTGATAATTCAAACTGGATGCCGTTGTAATGAAGTAAAGAGGAGATGGGTTCATTGAAAATATAATTATCTAGCTATACGGGGAAAAAGTGAAGAATCAGTTATGGGTACAAACAATCATGGATTCGTCAGTGTGTATTCCTGATTATTACGTTGCACTTACATTAATCTCTACAGTTCTGATTTGTCTGAAAGTATATTCTGGAGTGTTGGACCATTTTATTTGGATAAAGATAACTGCACTCTACTCATACTTATTGAACTCAACAGTCAAAATGTCGAAACGCTTCAGAGATAAATTCAAATAACAAGAAACGTTTACA
Source organism: Plagiodera versicolora (assembly GCA_037013635.1). Classification (NCBI taxonomy): domain Eukaryota; kingdom Metazoa; phylum Arthropoda; class Insecta; order Coleoptera; family Chrysomelidae; genus Plagiodera; species Plagiodera versicolora. The sequence goes on along the minus strand of CM072982.1, from coordinate 4,937,042 downwards.
ACAATTGCATGGTTGAAAAAACACTTTCCAGGAAATCCGCTCATTTTTAGGATTTCTAGTAGTATAAATGTTCGAGTACATTTTGTCACTTTTATGGTAAATATTCAGTTAAGAAAGGTCAGAAAACCTGTAAGATCCAGTAGAGAAGACATACGTTGATAACGTTGATTAGGGCAGATTACTGTTAGAGTATTCAATACACGGGATTATCTTGAAGACATCCATCGGAGAAATTTTAGAAGACAAATTTTCCAACCTTCCATGTTTTGAGAATTTAAGGGTCAAGTTTTTTTTAGGATACTGCATATACTTGAAATCAGGTCAAATTTTAGCGCTGTAGATCTGTAGATGCGCAAAATCTATTTTTTCTTCTCGAAATAATGTCTTCGTTAGTTTTATTTGATTTATATGAATATTTCTGCATCATTGAGTCATTTCAGATATAATCTTCGAGGTACAATAATGCAACACGAAAAAAAGAAACTCGTCTTCGAGGTCCATATCGTCTGTCAAATTAGATATTTAGCTATTTTAATTAATTTCTGAAAGGTCCAGTCTGCGATGCGGAGCATTTCTCCAACAAAAAGACGTCTGTTTGTTCTGCAGATAATGAAAGTAGACCGACAGAGTCGACGCGGGCAAAAAATAAGCTGCAGAAGCCAATCAGTTGAGACCGGTGATACATTTTTCATATCGCGGTCTTGTCAGGATTCCAGGGACATCCTTATGTTTTATGCTGCCCAACTCGTTTAATTCAAAATCGCCATTAGAAGTCAGGGTCGTACCGGATCGAAGAGACCGCCCAAGTGGGGCGGAAACAAAAAATTCGCCATGGGCTCGAGACTCCGGCTAGAAAAGTCTGAACTGTTTTTAGGAAGCTCCAAACTGAATTTCTAATCTCCCAATATGATTTTTCTGTTGAGGAACGTTCCTAGAACTTTTACAAAACTGAAATCAGTTACAATTAGAATTCGAACAGTCTACATGAAACATTTCTTCATAGGATGCATTGATTTTATGTTTAATACCCTCCTAGAGTTGCCTAAAAAAGGATATTGTAGAAAACTTGGTCCTCGTCTGGACTTGAAGGATCAATTTCATACCTTTCATGAATCAAATTGATTGTTTTATCAATAACAGTATTTGGAGTACATCTGAGAGGAACTTGGTGAAATAAAAGGGATTTGATTGTAGCATTTTTCTGAGGATTCGCTGGGATCATCAGTTTTTCAAAAATTGCTAGGCACATAACATTTCGTTGTTACCAAAACTTCATATATACTTTACTGGAAGACAGCAACAAATATATTTTGAATTTCTCTGAAAAGTATTCAATTATTCATCAATATCCATTTTGTCCCCTTCATAGTAATTTCTCTTTGATATAATGCACTTTTACCAGCGCTTTAATCCTGGAAACTACAATGCACTATTTGGTATGGCCATCAGCTCATTCGTCGATTTTGATTTTTCTTCAATTGTGGTAAAACGCTTTTTTTTTCAATGGTGAATACGGTGATTGATTACAGTGTTGTTTTCGACAAACATTTTCTTGTATAAATTCCATATTACTATCAATCTCCAAGAATATGTGTGACAAATAATCTCTCTTTCATATTGATAATATAAGTAATGATTTTCTGTAATAGGGTTCCTAGTACCCATAGTACGACCCTGCAAACTTCCATTGTTCTTGGAATAATATTAGAACTAATGATATTCGGTTTTTTAGTTGTATATCGCAGAAAAGTGGCGAACTGCAAAAGCTTGTCCGTCCAATTCCATCTCATTAGCGAAGGAAATGCCAGTGACAGCGACCAAGACATGTCGTGTAGAGGCCTTATATAGAACCGGTTTGTGGTCCCTTATTATCCGGCCAATCCTGCAATGCTTCGCAACTATTCGATAAGGTTATCTTTACTCTTTAGGTGCCGGCCCAACAACCGTTAGCGAGTAATATAATGACACAATTAGTAAAAACACATATCTTTATTCGGCACTTCTTGAAATCATTCCAATTAGCTACCGAAATGACGATTAGCTATCTATCGTTCAGAGTTTACGAACCATCAACAAACAAGATGACCCCAATATACCATTTTGGGAGCGATCTAATGGTGTTCCATCATTATTGACTGTCGTTTCTTTATATAGGCACGATTGTTTTCTCTAGAATAGAGCTCGAACTTGACATATTCCAAACCTAAGTTGTCAATTGTCAACTTTGATGCATCATAAATCGTCAATCGACAATCGTCAACAATTTGCAGATGTTAATCTTGGTCTTCGAACTTTCGACCTTTATTATTGTGGAACTATTCTCTGATGAATTCAAGCTGCAAAATCACTTCTAGTGCCAATAAAACTAATGAGATTCATATAGAGAGTACAAACACTTCTCTTCTCTTGGGTAATTTCATCTACAAAAGTCTACCTATATAAATGCATGATTTATTTATTTTGAATTCAGTTGAATATCTCTATTCAGACACAATTTCAGTGAATTTGAGAACACATTTTCCTGGTCAATTCAATTCAAAAAATCTGTAGTTTTTTTGTCAATATGGCATAGTAAATTATGCTTCGATTCTTCGAATCAAGTCGTACATTCTTATTATCAGAGAAAACAGGAGATAGTGGTTGATATAACACTTCGAATTAATATTCTGAATAGTTGATGAAATACATAAATTTGTTATACTCTTGACCGGTTGAACTATACGCAAATTGCATGTTTACTTCATTTGTCATTTCCCGAAGAATATTTGATGGAATGAAACAATCAACTATGATGATTGAGAAATAACAGTTGAATGAAAAAGAGGTATGCATGGTTTCACAATCTGTCAGCCGTCTCATGGTTGTGGTCATCTTCCTTTCATAGATTCAGACATTTTTCCTCCATCCATACGGATGCTTCCTTCCATAGCTGAAACTTGCAACTTCCCTATGAGGCATCCAGTCAGTCCATTTGTCGACTACCGGGTAATTGATCTCGAGAAAAGAAAAAAGTAATCTCGGAGTTCACCACCAGCTATTGTTTCTTAACGCCAGCCGCTACCTCCAGACAATTAATCAAAATGGAAAGCCCTGAAATACAATGAAAAACCTCGGCTGAATTACGGACCAAGGCGCCTAATTGAGACCGCTGAGGTTCTCTCGGCCACTCCACAACAAATCTTTCTATACACCGCTGACCAGTCGCTTAGTTATATACAGGGTGCAATGTTTCAGTGGCTGTCGAAGTTTACGAGCTAACGAACTTCCATAAATTTCAAACACTACGACCGGCTAGAGTCGCGCACTTTGATTTTATTTATTTATTCATGAGTTATCACCGTCCATTCAACGGGTGACAATGTGCAGTTATAGGATATTCTGCTTATTCATTCTGGTCTCTGCGTTGCACGTCTGGCTTGTTAGAGTGTGATTGGTTTATAATGAAGTACCGATGAACTGTCTAGAAGATGAATAGGATACTGGAATTACAAACCGCGGTCCACCTCCGTACAATTATTTCTCCACAGCAGCCGTCATTAGAATAATAAAAATACCAACTTTGGACTATCGCAATGAAATTGAGTTCTAGTTCAGAGAAATAGAAGAATTCACAGCAAAAGAATAACAGACCTTGTACGTTGATAGTAAATTGAATGAACTCCATGATAAATCAAAAGAAAGACTCGAATTTTCAATTTCAAATGGTATTTTATAAAAACACCTACATAGAGTGAAATATTCGAAAGGGATTTTGTTTTCTTCTACTCCATACTGTTCCAACATATGCATGAAAAGATATATCATTCGAAATATGTGTTCTCATCTGAGAATGATCTCCACATTATTTGATATACTTATATTTATTGTTTCAAAATGAGAAACAAGAAAAATTGTGGAAACTTGTCGTTTTCATTTTTCGATATGTGTCAACCAAGCCTTCTGAAGGATATATCTTTTTTAGTGAGCATTTGAGGAGTTTTTCATCAAACTATGCTCTTTTCCAATGTAGCTACTATCATACTCAGAAAATTCGGTTCAAATTTGTGACTCATCCTATTTTTGTAGTTCGAATTGAAGGAAAAATTAATATGGTTGACAAATTCTAAGTATCAATTTGGGTTATCTTGTCTTAGCTTTTGAATGAGTGAAAACTTCTTCATCTTGTCAAGAAAAATGTTACTTCTAGGAACCCAGATTCATCCTTTCGCATGACCGTGAAATCTGTTTCGCATTTTTGACAATATGGCCCAAAGACAGCACACATGCGACAGCTGATACAGCCAGTCAATAAGTCGTTATCAAAATGGTTTCACTGGAGGGTGTGGTCAGATCCAGCAAAATTGTCTTCCGAACTGCGTGGCGGAACGAAATATGCGGTTTCAGTCGGTGGACGTGACTCAAATCGTAATCACATTTTTATGAAGCATCGCCAACAAGAGCAGACGAACTTGGGTGGCGATTCGTCCTACAATTTTTCGATATTTGGGTAGCAACAGAAGATGTTCAGTAAAGAATAAATGGAAAGGAGGCGAGAACATTTTATACCAACCCAGAAACGCACACGATCTCGATTTTTTTTCGATGGCCAGACTATTTTCAAAATTCTCGAAAAATCCACGGGAACGAATTTCTGAATACTCTTTACTTTCATTTTCCCATGACTATACTTTCTTACACATACACTAAATTTTTTCTTCTTGTTTCAATAAGAAGAATTCGAACAAAATCAAATTATTCATTGAAAGTACTCTTTGAATGCCTTCAATTCAAATCATTCTGTATAATATTCGATTCAATATTTTGAGTTGATACTATTGCAAAGACATCCTTGATTTTATTTATAAAAGGGAACAGTAGGTACTCACATTTCCAGTTGAAGCATAATGTAACATAAACTACAATCATTAATATGGATTCCATCACTCATTATTTATTACACCAGTAGCAAAACCATAATAATGGAGAGTTAATGTTGAATAATTATTTAATAAACCATATTTATTGCTTCAGCTTGATATCTGCTCGATGATGAAGTAATGATAAAAACATGCTCATAAAATAATCATGAACAATCATAAATGGACTGCGGAATGATTTACCTATTTCATCGAACAATTGACCATTCTTCAACAAGGAATTACCTTATAGAAAGGATATAATCACCGTGATTTATTGTTGTCAAATGGGCATCATATTTGTAGGAGTAAAATACAAAGCCAAGTACATTTTTACCGTTACAGTTTCTAAACTGTGCTAACGTTGATAAAAGGTACTTTTTATGATACCGTTCTCGAAAATTTTTGGGTCAAGAGAAAGTCTAAAGTTACGGCATTTTTAAAGGGTGCGAAGAGTTTTTAATTCTTTGAAAAGGAGAGAAAGCTTTACCGTTTTACCTAAGATAGTTTTTTTGCTCACACCATAGGAACCTTTTTGAGTTTTTGCAATACATTTTTATGGACACAAAGAATTCATCGGAATTAGAAAGTTGAACGGTTTTTTAAGGGTGAGTTCTTCGACCATAATCAGTTCGTTTTTTACCGCGATAGTGAACAGTTCAGAAACATAATTGTAAAAATATTTCAAATGTAAGCTTCAATCTCACTACAGTTTTCTAGATTTTTCTACAATTATCGAATATTATCTAGTTGTTTTTCTAGTATATTTCTTTACTCTCTCAGAACCACTAAAGCTATGTTTTATTTAGCCTACAACCTCAAGTAACGAGTGAATATATTTTTGAATCCATAATATTTCAGTGTCCTTAAGTTGATTCTTGATAGATATATAAGCTTGGAATGAGGAAATATTTGTAGCCATAAATAAATTAAATTATATCACTATGGAATATTTTTGATGTATGTTTACACTACTCCATGTTTTTTATTTTTGTACGACCTCCGTTCCGTGTTTTTATCCTCTAGCTGAACTTTTTTTTATTTCAGGTGAGGAGTATTACTTTTGGAAATAATCAACCATAGATGTCTTCGATGTAGTTCTACTCTGTAAGTACACTAGTGATCGGGAAAAATAACTAATTATTCTCACTCGAATAAGGTTCGTTGAAATTTGATTCAATCGAAGGTTGAAAAACGTTTATATTTTTTATCAAACATCGCACTCTTCTCTTCTGCGTCTAATGTCAGAATTCAATTGATGAATCCGAATCTGAAGGCGGGTCTATCAATTTTCTCACATTGAATTGAACTTGACTGAGCCACTGCCCTAGAAAATCTTGTCAAACTATATCAACGCTTATTTGGCATGATATTCATGACATCTCTATCGCAATGAGATTTCATTGAAATGTATACAGATGCTTTGGGATGCAGATCCGGTCGACATCTTCTTTAGTACGTGGTTCAAACGACGTCTTTCTGGCATAGTCTGAAATCCCGGAAGGATTTAGACTTCTCCCAGTCAGCTCAAAAGTTCTAAGCCTCTTCCCGCGTTGTTCTTAACTTATATTCAAGTTCCAGGACTAGTTTAACATCTCCTATATTTCTCATTATGTGGGGACGACATATTAAATGAGGGCTCAGAAAATTTCAGAATGAATTATGAACTGTCTATAATCAACTGATATTTACTTTTCAAAATTTGTTGTATTATAATTGATGTAAAAATTCAATTCCTATGAAGAATTCAGTGGATGGAACTTTTTCTTCGTTGATTATATTCCTTATGGCTTTTATTATTCAATATCAATCGCATTCATATAGTGAAAATGTTCAATTATATCAATTCTGAAAAAATATTCCAAAATATCAACTGAAATCATTTCTCTCAAGGTAATGAAATGAATAACATAAAAAAGTCCACACACTTTTGACCAGTTGAAGTCAAGAGATGTACGTTAAACAAATTTAAAATATAGTTGAATCAGAAAATAAGGTCAGAATTTGTGTACTATACTATTTTTGATCTATAAATATAATGAATATTGATGTTCTCGTGATTTTATGATTAACAGATGTCCTCTACGTTGACGCTATTCTAAATCCGTGAATGAATTTGTTGATTATAGTAACATTCATGAAACGCCTATCGTGATCTCCATTCATTATTGAAGATCATTATGTCCATGTTAATTTCGAAATGGAAATACCATGAATTGATTAGCGAAATAAAATACTCAAATTGCAAATTTTCATTATCATAACCGATCTAACAAGTTTTTTCCTAAAAGCGTCGAGACGACAGACTGTGTTGTGTTGATAAAATATACGCACGAATGTCCTGTGTGTGTATATAAAGACAGAAAAAGTGCTATAGATCAAGTCGATGCCGCCATTGCTCGCCAAATGACTTTTACAATTGCAGCATAACTTATCTTCAGAATTATATCTACCCTATAATGTGCAATAAAACGGAGATACGTCTGCTTTTTCGCTTTCCACGAAAATGCTATGGAAAATAATGGAAGAACGTAATAACCAGAATATCAGCAACTTATTTATGTTTGTTTATATTATCAAGTAGTTCATCAAAAATGAATCATGATGCGGCGGATATTTAAAGCATGTTATTTTGAATATTTTTCAAAGGTTCATAAACTATATATGAACCTTCGACGTTTTCGATAGTGAAATATTCTTGAACCCCATTTTCATTTCAAGATAATTCATTATTGATCACTCACAGTATTCCCCCTCATATAATATCGCTCTGTATATGTGGATACCTTTCGTGATGGGGAATAAATGTATTATAGGGTGAGTTCATCAATTCATATTAGAAAAATACGTGAATAAAAATGCACCCACTGAAAAAAATTCTGTTGATAATATCAATAAACGGTGGTTATCAACCTGTTATACGTTAATATCATGAATTTTTCATCAATACAACGAAATAAGCTTTATTAATCGATGATGCTATTCATTGATATTATAAACCTGGTTTATCGATTTTTTATACGTTAATATTATGAATTCTTTATTGATACAACGAAATAATCTTCATTAATTGATGACGTTTTTCATTGATATTATTAACCTGCGTTCATTAACATGTTATACGTTAATAACATAATTTTTTTCATTAATACAACGAAATGATCTTCACTAATCGATAACGCAATTCATTGATATTCTTAACCTGCTTTCATCCATATGTTTTACGTTAATGTCATGAATTTTTTATCAATACAACGAAAATATCTTTCTATCGATGATGCTATCCATTTATATTATTACCATGCTTCCATTGAAATTCACATGTAAACTTCCATAGAATACGTCAATTTCTTATTGTTCGGCGAACTATTTCATTATATTATCGAAATACTTTGGTAGTCTATCAATTCATGTTCTACAAATTTGTTGACTATGAATTACTCATTTCTCAAATGGTATAGAAAAGATCTTCGATTGTAACTGAATTTTCATAAAATGCCATGTCTTGCATTTGGAAGAGTCGAAAAATAATTTGAATCTTTGGAAGAACCCAAGCCACTGTATCATTGATAGAATATTATTGAAATTTAATCATACATATCCAACGTTCATTTTTTTTCTCTATAAGCAACGTTATAACGTATGAAATGAACGAATTCCTGTGATGATTCAATACAGATGGCATAGTTCAATACTTTAGTTCATTTTAACAGCGTATCTGTTCATCAATCAATGAAATGTAACATCATTCAGCGACCAGTTTTGTTTCTATTTATGAACATGGACATTGAATTCGGATATTTCCAAGAAATTTGACTAGACTGGAAAGGGTACCTACAAGATTGAGCAAGTAGTGCGCGCCAATTTAGCATTTTACCCTTCGCGAGTGAAGACGTATTGAAGAAGTGTTTTATAGTGTTTGTTCTTCATTCTATTGCAAGAAAAAGTGAGTTATTTTTTTTCTATATTATTCTATTCTATATAAGATTCTTAACAATATAATTTTAGGTATATATCTACGAAAATAAAAAGGCTAAGAAGAGAACATGATATGTTTTTTGTGTAGAAAAAGATTGAATTCGTTAAAAATTCTCATTTCACATTTTAGAAAAACCCATGATTCAGGTACACATTCAATGGTTCGATGTTGCGAAAATGATTGTAATCAAATTTTCAAAGTATGTAAAAGTTTTTTGCTATTCAAAGGATATATTATATTAACATTGCAAAATGGTTAATTTTTGCAGATAGACATGGATTTTCAATTCCTCTTCAAAAACGGAGATGAACTAAGAAAATGGACTGGTGTATCGATGAGTTGAAAATATTTCTTTCTAACATAAATCATGTGAGGGATGAATCCATGAAGGGACTTATAGATCACCTAAAAAATGGAAATGAAAGTGAAAGGGAGTATCTTTCAAGTGATTTTTTGAACTGAGTATAAATTTGATTCTTTTTCACAGATGGTCGTAATGCTGTAATGTTTTATGGTTCACATGGTTCTTCCATCCCCACAACTAGAGGACCATATATTCTTCTTGAAACAAATGAAATCATCCATTTAATCATTCATTATCTGTATTGGTGAAGATATTTTTTCAGTGACTGATATACATATATGTTTATTTCGATGCAGTATATATTTTGACAGGAGTGTTATCGAAGCCAAATGTTTAAGAAGGGAACCTCAAATAAATGTATTTATTTCATATTGAATAAAATTATTTTTGTAAAAATTAGTGTAATTTCATAATATCAATAATCGTGAATGACACTGTTCGTAATATTGAAGAATACAATCATAAATCAATAAACTGTATACATAGAAACAATGAATGTCATTGATGATTATGATAAATTGTATACATTTTATCAACGAATATAAGCATTACTCAACGAACTAAGTTCGTTTGGACAATGAACAATGTTCATTAACACTGCGAACACATTTCATAACATTAACGTTTGCCGTACATTGGTTCAACGAATGCCAATTCATCGACATAACGAACAGAACATTCATTGATGAATAGGTTATAACTCAATGATCGGCTTTTATTATATGGACAAATTTTTTCATCGGACCAAAATTAATCACCGAATTATCAATATAACGTACTTTTTTATTGTATTTACACCACTTTTTGGTTCAGTGCCCCTCAAGAATCTTCAGATCGATTTGGCCATTTCGATAAAGCTTTAAGCTGTTCAATATTTGATTTTTTATGGGAATCGTTAAATATTTTAAAGAGTCTGCAAAAAATATTATAGGGAGAATCATGGGAAAGTTATCTCAGTTGCATCAGTTGTGAATTTTGGATTTTCATTTATATCTAAATTACTTTATAAAAAAAATAGAATTCAATACCGCTATATAGGCGTCTTTTAGACACCTTGTATACGAATTTTCAGTCAGATTTATCATTCGAAAAATAGCTCAGAATCTATGAATGATTCTAGAGGGGGTAGTGGGGACGTCATCTTGCTTGTATTAGATGGCTCTTTTATTGCTACTGAATATATCTTGATAAGTTTTGCAAATTTTGATTTTTAGTTTCGACTCAAGAGACTATAGAACAGAAATAAATAAATTTATTATTTATAATCCCTTCCAAAAACAGTCATTTCATTTGTTAGAAGCTTCAGTTTCAAACCATCTAACAAATCATATTTCGTTTAGTCTTAGAGAGCTACACTAATTGTCTTCTGCATTGATTATCCACGGCCCACCATGATACATCAAAAACTCTATCTAGTCCTCCATGAATTACGTGCGAAATTAGAATTTACCCCCGATTTCCATAATAGAGTCGTAGATTCATGTTCCTGCGGTGTCATACATCAAAGTATCAACATGGGCTTATGAACTATACTGACTCATTCGTAAGGGGTAACGTAACGTAGACATATTGCACCCCGTATGGGCATTTATTACGCATTGATGGCCGTTCGGTTACGATACGTGATTGGCTCATATTGGGTCTCCAACAGGGCAGATGCCGTTTTTATGATTCGATAATTTTGAATTGGCAATAAGGCGTGATATTGTCGATGGTTTCAAAGTCTTAAATCTTGTTTGACAGATTCAAGTATTGTGTTGTTAGAGAGTCTTTCATGGAATTTTAGGAGTGCGGCGGGTATGTCTGGTTAAGAAACAGATGTTTGATTTGTTATAGGGGTATGCATAGTTTTGAATCAAGTTTCATATTATACGAGTCCTCCCATCATCTCTAGATCAGTAGAGCGAGAATTATACCTGATCAAATCATTCTCGATGAGAAATTTACATAACAATTGCACATCGTAATTATTTTAAAGTCAATTCATTCAAGGAAGATACTTCTGACAGATTCGGTTATCTTTCAACACCCTTGGTGCAAAATAAATAGTACCTAGCTAACCACCGGACTTCTAAAATTGGCACAGTGACTTCACAACGATGCCAAATTTATTTGGAAAGAAACATAAATGTTGAAAAAACTTTTCAACGGTTATCCATAGTCAATAGCTTTTCAATTTATTTTGTTGAAAAATGAATCAGTTGAAATATATTATCAGTCTCTTACTCGGGTGAATAATTGAATTCTATAATTTGTTTTGTTTTTATTCAATGAAGTATCAAAATGTCTCTACTCTGTATACAAGAGATTATATATCGCATAAATGAATTTGAAACTTCAATCGCAAATAAATTATTCACAGAAGTGTTGAAGTGGTTATTGCCCAAATTCAATAGACATTTTTTTTATGTTTCGTCGACTTCAAAATATCTGAGAGCAATTGATAATTCATGAGATGAATTTCACTGTCATTTCAACGATCCAGAATAGAAAATCGAGAAACTAGTGATTGAGACTTTTTTGCTAACAATCCCACTTGGATTGGGATTGAGCTATATCTAATTCCCTTAATAGATCCACATAGTAGTGATTCATTATTATAGTTAGGAGCACATCAATGGTCAATTTGAAATACTGCAAATAACATAAGTCTCAGGGGTTTCATTTCGGTTCCCATAGGCATGACCATTGGAAATCAGCACATTCTCGCTGAAAATCTGAAAAATTCCCGTTAATTAAATAAAGAAGAACGACGCGCAAACTTTGCATAGAAACGGTACGGCAGACATGGCGTGTCATTTTACAACTGTCAAGAATTTTAATTCCCCATCCGAAGGAGGAATTTTATTTGCCAGGAAAGTCTGTCGGCTGTCGGTGTGTCGTTTAAGAGGCACGAAGAGGAAACATGCCTGACGCTTGCTTGGTTTTACTTGTAATTGGAGTCTCATTTCCGACGCATTCAGAATGGCTGCTTTATTCTTTATAACGAAAGCCGCACTTAGAAAATTTTAATTGGCCACGTAAACTCCGTCCTTTTTTGGTCGATTCGTCCAGTCTGCGACTCAAACTCACTCTGTTCGAGGATCGTATTTAGTACCTGCATCGATTTATTATCGAGAAATGGTTCGTCGTCTCGGAATTATTTAATATTATTAAAATATTTGCAACCGCAAAAAGTCCAGTGCAGACCGGAACACCGATGCAGGTGCAATTTCTTTCGTTTTCTTCAGACGGTGCCTGCAAGACTGCGACGGCTGCATTATTTAATTAGCGAGCAATTTTTTAATGCGAGTATTAACAACCTTGTCAATCCAGATTGGATTATACGAAGATGCCTTTTACAGAAGGCTCGATAGGAAATGTGTAGCGATTCGTTAACAAGTTTCTCTAATTTTCCCACGTGATTATTGAACTAGCTAGCGATCTAGTTTCCATTCTTGGTTTCCTTCTTCGGAACTTTCATCTGATAAGTCACAATCTGATTCTTATAACGAAACTGTTACACGAATCAACTACATTCAATTGACAAAAACGCAAGTAGTCTGAAATATTCATTAATCGGCCAGCTTTTCTGTTCACCAAATATTTATATTCAATATTCGATATCATTAATTTCAAACTGATACTTCATTTCAGGTTATTTGAAAACAGCATGTATAATATACAATATATACTATACAAAATAATTGAGAATTTGTCAAATATCGAGGCTACTAAACAAAGTAATTGAACAACAAAAACGAATTGAAATACGATTATAAAACAAATAGAACAATCAAAACGGACAACTGACAGAAAAAATAGCTGAAAAATAAATGAAAAGGGAGAGTATTCCTAGAATCATTTGAGAGTGATGTCAACATCATCATCATATACTTCTGTTCTGAAACAAAAAGTTGAAACCGAGTTCACGCTTTTTTGTGTTTATCGTTGGTGTTATCGTAATTGATTTTAATTTCACGTTTTCCACGTTGAATAACGAGTAATATAACAATTACGCGAAGTCTGCATATTTGATGAGTATTTTGCCAATAAATTATGGCAATCACGGTGTGTAATTATAGGCTGTAGTGCATCCATGTAATTGTGAACTAGTATTTTACACTATGCTCAACCCGCAGGCCATATCATAAATTCATTCGAGCACAGTATTTGACGAAGTGAACAAGATAACATGATTTATAAGAAATTTTACATATTCTAGATGGAATATATGCAACAATCTGATTTACGATATTGGCGTTTCATGATAAATTATATACTATTAGGATAAAATCGATTTATAAGTAATTCAAGAATATACAAGATGTCTACACCCCATACCATATTTTCTCTCATAACTTCAGCACAAATCAGCATAATAATCAGAATAATTCGTTGTTATTTTGTTAATTCAACAATGCATGTAGTTATGCAAACTAATATTATATTAGAATGGTAACAAAATGATATTTTTGGAAAAACAATTCAAATGGTTAACCTAACCTAACTCATCTCTTTGATGGTCGGGTATATTGTAGTGGGATTGTTGTATTATTGTGGCTGATTTTAGTGGATCGAATTGATGTTGATATGTATACAATTTTATTTATTACTTATTCTACTTCATTCTGGAACGTTATGTCTATTCCAATTGTTATAGTTTGTGTAAATGCTCTATCATGTAGTAATGTCCTGCTGCAAACAGTTTACAAATTGTAACGCAGTTAAATAAACATATTCTATTCTATTCTACGTAATTTGAAATTCCAGTTTTTAAGATTCTAGTGAGAAAATAATACTTTTTACTAGTTAGTTGTAATAGTTTGTGAATCGAAGTAAAGCTGCCTAATCACCTATTATATCCTCTAAACATGATTCTTTCGAGCTTTCATCGATCAATTATCGGCGAGTTGAGAGAAATAGTAAATGACTTGGAATGTAGTTGCATAAAGTACGAACATTTCAAGGAAAATCAAACAGCTATTAATTATAATTTGCGGTAGCGTAATTGCGTGCTATTAGTTGCCAATGCCAGAACTAACCTGTAATTATAGACAATGAGGGGCGGAGCTAAGAATCATCCACGTGATGGTCTGCCCATCCAACCGACACTTTTACTTTGACAATATCTCTCATGAAAGATCCCAGTAAGTGTTTGATTCATAAAGAATGATTATTTATCTTGGTTCTGATAGTTGCAATGAACAACAACAGATTTTGTTACAGTTATAATATGAACTGTTATTCTGACAAAGTTATGGTTAAGATAACAACATTATATTTTCATAGTTACTTGAGTTTGTTGTTGTTCCTACCTCATTCGTTTCAGGAAAATATATAATGAGAATATATACATATATGATTTTCATCATGGAAAATTCAAGAATGGGAACTTCCTTTCAGTTCAATATATACCTTGGATAAAAAAAAACATTAATTTGTATCACGGCAAAACAAAATAACTATCGACATTTGATCTGTTATTTTTTTTCATTTAGTCATAATCTGGATTTCTTCAGCTGATTTAAAAAAATAATTTATAACCTTTGACTTTGATCTGTATTTGAGTGCAGCTTATAGAACAGTCTAATAATCACCTGAATGAATAAATAAATGATATGAATTTGAAATAATAACTATTAGTTGATTAACTGTTATTGTGACCAAGAAGTTTCATTCTTTTCTATGGTCACAATGACTTTAGTCATCTGAGGTACATGTTTGTTGAAAAAAATCTCATTTTGATTCCATCCAGCAAATATTTACATCGAGTTTTGAATCATCATATACTATAAATATGCGATAATAACCGTATCAAAACAATCACGAATTATTTGAAAGGCTCATCACATACGCATGAAAAACTGCAATTCGAGTTTCAATTTCATCAAGAGCTCCCTTCATTCCATCGATTCAGAATCCTGACCAATCATTAACTACTACCAATGCTCCTGGTATTCGCTAATTACAAACAACAATTCATTGTGCAGGTCTGCTGGCATCGATTTGAAAATTAAAAAATGCATAACGCGGCATTTATATGTCCACTAAATGATGTATATATAGACGTGGAAAAAATAAGAAGATTATAAGAAATGCATTTCAAGACCTCCCAAGACGACTATCTGTCCATCCGACCAACCAGAGATGCTGTTTGAGCACGCCAACCGTCATTGATAAATCATACCGACATCAAAACCTGATTCTAATATGGACGATTGATTTCGTAGGATTCATTATTGGAACGAATCAAACTTTGTGTCGTTGTCCAGAAACAGAAATCAACAGTTTTCAAAATATTAATTATAGATTATACATATAATAAGAAAACATCACAGATCCAAAATTCGTCCTTGATTAATTCTAAAATTACTGCATTGGTTGATGCTGAGAGGCTTTCAGTTTGGTATTCTTTACTATCAGTCATTTATCAGAAAAACTATGTTAATAGCAAAATTATTCAATATTTTTTCTCGTCTCTGCCAAAAATACAGATATCCTTCTCGAATAAGTTATCGATCCCTTTATTTTGGCACAATGTATTTCAACAAGACTGCAATTCATCCAAATACAATAATTTGAGTGAGAATTGCTCTCTATGAATAGATACAGGATGATCAGAAACCAATGTCAGAAGTTAATTCAAAAAAATCGTCTCTAATCAAATAAATAATCTTTCACGAACTTTCCCTCATTTCCAATGTTCAACTGCGATTGAATCGACATAACAATATTTTCAATTCGATTATGAAAATCAGGTTCAAAGCATATTATATTCGTTTCATTGAAGAAGTTGACTTTCTTCGAAAAATTTGCGATACCTCAATTGAGTTGATAGTAAAAGTTCTTGGAAAAATGATCATGTTTCAGCCTGGAAACGTTATTTTTGACATAAATGTTGAAAACGCAACACCATTTTTGAGTTGAACTATTGATCCATCGTTTTTATCAAAGATTCTCTCAAACCTCTCAGATATATACATAGATTCAGAACGAACTTTCAGATGGCGAATAAAAGAAAAAGAACTCAAATTCTTTATTGCTTCAGAGCCAATAAAAATAATTGGAATTAGAGTCACAAATCCCCAGGTTACGTAAGCGAATTTGTCGAATCCAACAATTTCTGATCTCCAGAGACAAATAACCCCCACCCAGAATCTGATAAAAGAAAGACCAATAATTCTTCCACGCCCCTCCTCTGCGGGCATTGTATTTTCCTTGAAGATAATCAGTAATATCTGAAGGAATTCGATGTAAGAATAATTCCACTTGCATAAGTACACCCGAAACTTAACTTTCAAAATGCATGGAAGTATAAATATTCACAGGAGGGGCTCAGTTGTTTCAAGAAGAACTCAACAACTAATAGCTATGTTATCTCATCGGTTATCGAATGGATGAGGAATAAATTAGACTCGAGTATTTGAGGATTTGAATAGCCTGACATGATACTCCTGCTGTATCTCTTTCTAATCTCCTGAATATCATTCATGCATTCATGTCAACATCGAGGCATTGAAACAAAAACATAATATATCAATCCAACTGTCAAGATTTTCCACCATAGGCGACAGTTGGTTTCCTGGTAATTTGCGATTCTAATAAAGCTATTCAACGACATAGTAAGGAGTTGCAGTGTCTGCTGCTAGCTCACGTATTGCTGAAAGATGAATAAATTATTATTTGTAGCTTGATGTAATACCTTTTCGAATAAATGAAAGTGCGATACTCGTTCCAGGATCCCATATGTAGAACTGTTGTGTTTTATAAACAATAAAAAATGCGAGCGGCATAAAGTAGACGGTGAAGTGGGTGTGAATTTGCAAAACAGCGGTCTTGTGCAAAGCCCTTTCGAATGTTTATGGACATCTATATGGATTTTCAGTGTCCGTTGCAAATTGTGTGCAGAATCGCACCTCTCTTAGAATGCCCAATTATAATATCGAACTGGGGCTACTGCACCGGTGTTTGATTAAAATTACATGTAAACTCGGTTTCAGCTTGTTTTACATTCTATTGTTTGCAGCGCAGAACAAAGGAATTTCGTGCCGCATTTCTCTTAGTGCTTGCTGTTGGGAGTCTTAATTTTTAACCGCCTTCGGGATTATATATATTGTTTCGATGTTGCATTATGCATTCGTTGCACATCTTCATTCCTCATCGGAAGCAGCATCAGCGATTTCAGCGTCTCACTTTGAAAGTGCTCTCATTCTAATCTGGCGAAATCATACCTTCTACATACTTCAATTCAATTTTAAAAACACTACATAAAACTCCTTTTTCCATCTTATTCAATAAATATAATGTTGTTGAAATTTGAGTTTCTTTGTCATGCCGCTTTGGATTTTTTTCAGTATCCCATAAAAGAAATAATCGAAAAGTTGAGATATGTAGCGACAGCAGTGAAAAAACTGTCACAGGGTGCAAATTTTCTCGATAACTATCATCACTTGGCATTTTGCTCGATTTCAGCTTGACTTCTGGGACACCCTGTATATTTAAAAAAAAATTCCTCTCTTCTCGCACATCTTTTACATACAGTCAATAAAACCATGAAAACATGAAAAGATCATCAACTGAGTTTGATTAACATAAGCGATCACAGGGTGTGCAACTTTCCAAAATTCAGATACAGTCGATGCACAATTCAAAAACATTTTTTTTTAACTATGAGCTTATCGAAAATCATATCACATCAGTTATTAACCACGTTAATACACTATTTCAATTATTATTTTGGAATAAAAAATGAGTATATTGTTTAGTTCGAGAAAAATTCATGTGTTGAAATACCGCATAATGATAGTTTTTGTTTATGCTACATCAGTATTATAATAACATTTTGTGTGGTAAATAAGTATATTGTTGAAAATTTATTATCACTTTGAGTTCATGAATAAATGAATTGTTCTTGACTAAACTCCTCCAACTCCTCACACCGAAACATTTTCAAATTGTTCTCGACAACGAAATACGCCATAATCAGTCAATAACGCTGACCTCTGCATCAGTATCGAACTTTGACAATTCACTCTCTCGCCATACACCACCGATTAGCAATCCATTTGATGCTCGACAGAGCCCATGATGCGATTTTCCGATCATTGGCGGTGCCTCACTCACCCCAGCTCATCTGCTGACCTGGCAGCCATAATACGGCTCTGCACAGTACGAGGAAGGGTGGATACCACCCCTCGGCACCTTCTCTCGGGGCTGCACCGTCCCAGGAGCTTTCGAAGCCCATATATCACGGGATACCGTCTCGGCTGTACGCCATTTGCCATCTTCTCTGACAGAGATAAACTGGCTATTCTTTCTTTCGGATATTTAATAAGATTCATTGGGTTGCTCGGTGTTGTATGCTGGGGAAATTCCATCAGCGGACGTTGTTTTGGGTGGGTGGGTTATGGGTTGAGGGAAATGCACCATCAGCTGCTGAGGATACTTCTAGTTAACAAAATTTATCGGAAAAACTGGCGGTTCTTTCGTTTGTTACCTTCCAGTGGAAGGTTTTGTGCACAGCTTTCTCCTTTGAACACTTTCATTTTCACCTCCAATGGATTGTTGCCTTTTCACAAAAAAGACTGAAATGAAAATTTTGTTTCTTCAACTCTTCGAAAACTGTCACCCATTTCAAGTTTTTTTTTTTCGTTTGATAAAGGGTCAGTTCTGACCAATGTTTGGTTGAATTATGCATGAATGCTGCACATTACCAAATTGATAACCTCTGTATTAAAATTTTTAGATAACTTCAATTGTTCAACGTCCGTTTTAGACAGAACAGCCTGTATATTCCCCACATAATTCCTTTCTGGTTGGGCTACATACTCTAAATACAATCTTGTAATATTCATTCGGAGATGAGAAATTTTTGAATTTATATGTTAACTCGAGTTGTTTTTAATCAATTTTGAAATGTTCAGACAATGTGCTAATCAATACTCCCAAAATTCAATGAAAAACAGAATCACGAACGCCTAATGATTTGAGAACTATTCTGAACAGAAATAGAAAATGCTAGAAAAACATCATTAGCAATCATTAAAAAATTACTTAGTGTCTGAAACTTTTCATTTCGTTAAATATGGTTAGAAACTAGTCACATATCCGGTAGGGTCTTTTTGAAATATTCCCAACAGCGGTTCTCATCCAACTAACACGGCTCCCCATGACGCACCTTCAGATTTATCAACTTTCTCAAAACAAAAATTTGTTTCTATTCGTAGGACATTTGGGGTTATCAAGATCTCTCCGATTCCATACATCACGTGTGTGCCAGTCTGGACCCAACTACCCGCCATTTACCATCCGATTTGACACTGATTAATGTTCTATTCTTCCTTTCGAATGTTCAATAAGATTCATTGTGGGCTATGGCTGCGAGTTCGATATCAACTTTCAACGAGTGAGGAGGACAGAACTACAAAAAACACTTAAATTGTTTGAAAAGTAATGCGTCATGTGTCATGCGGTCAAGTTGGATTAGGGATCGTGTCAGCTTCGTCTGATTTATAGCTGTAATCATAATGAAGAAGGGCTGATTAGCTTAGTGGATAAATATTAGACTTGCTCATGGAGCTGGTGTTTGATTGCTCAAGATATATTGCTCTCCACTTAGTCATTCGAGCAACTTGTTGAAAATTTTAATGACTGGGTGGGGTCATCATTTGATCTACGTCAATAAAAATATGATTGAGTTGCTCGTAATGAAACGCATTTTGCAACAATTGTAACAATGAACTATAAATAACGATGCCGACAACATAGTTTACCTCACGAGTGATATACTGTCTGCGTATATCAGAGTTATTCCAGCTGGAATATTTATAGCCTTAATGAAAAATAAGTTGACTGGCTGTAGTATTCAATCCGCATAAATATCGTTGTAGGTAATGAAGTTATATCCTTTTATCTTCCCTCGTACGTTCAGTTTTCGTAGAACCCAAAGGTGCGAACTGGCAATTCTATCATATTTTCCCCCATCCACCATGTCTGATAAATGAGTACAACGAAGATCAAAGAACTTTGATGTCCAGAGTTCGGCATTATTGAGTGGGTTGTCCTTAGTCGGTAAATCAATTTGATTTGTGCGTTGAAAGACAGTAGTCTGAAGTAGTCATATTTTCTAGCGCGTAACCAGATATGTTGAAATATTCGAATGCATATGTGGTAGGGATAATGAGGGAAGATAGTCCATTGAAATACCGACGATAACCATTCATCATCCTGGAAAGCGGTACACATGAAAAGATGCATGTGGAAACCAAATTTCAGAAGAAGAGTCTGAAGTCTCGGGAAGTTTTTCTCTATAGGAGACAGTTAACCGATATGGATTGTTTGCGTAATTCACTAAATCTAAATTTACAGAGACATAGTCTCCAGAAAATAAGATGTTTCAGGAAAATAGATCTAGAAATTCTTATGAGGTTTCAAAATTGATATTAAGTGCATAATTTTATACAGTCACAAAATATGTCAAATGTCAAGGTGTTGGTAATACATAATAGACATAAGAAAAATAGTATATTTACTCGTAAAAGTTGCGTTTGAAAACTTAATAATTCATGATTTTTGTATGAGAGTCAAAAAGTTTATAAAACCTTGAACTCTCTATCAGTTTCTGAATAATATTCAAAATGATAGAGAAGACATTAATCAACACTGCGATATAAATAATTTATATATTATTTATTCGAAACCAGAAGCATTTGACATTATATCTTTTCATTACTTATCCATTTTGGAACGAATCATATCTCTTGCTTTTTGAGTCAATCAGGAAATTGATCCCAAAATAAAATGATTTTAATTTTTGGCAAAATTGCGACCGAAATTCTGATGGATTTATTTTTTGGTACTTTCATATCTTGACTCAAGAAATACACATTCGACAATAGTATCGAGCGGGAAATCAATACTTTTGAAATTTCAATTTATTTTCTTGAAAATTTCCAAACAATATTGTACAGCTTCCTGGCTGATTTCTTTGATAACGTGACATATTATATGTTGATAAATGCTCAAGACATTTGGGGTCTGAATAATTCCAATAATACGACATTTTCAATGATGAATACATGGTAAAATTCTTCTCAACATATAATGTGTTACGTTATTGAGGAAATCAGCTGAAAAGCTCTACAATTTTGTACAAAAAAGATGAAATTTCAATGTTAAAGTGAGATATTTAAAAAAATAATAATATTCCATCGATATCATTATCAAATTCGTGTTTTCTGAACAAATAATAAGTACCATCAAAAATTTTCGTAAAAATTTTGGTCACAAGTGCATTTTAATAAAATTTTTTTGTGGAAAAATCAAAATTCAGGGAATTAAATTTGCCCAAAACTGAACGAAAATCTCTAAACATATTTTCATTATAGAGAAAGCAGTGACGTAGTAATTTCCCTTCAAAAATATTTAAAGCAAATCTATATAGACACCACTGGTAGGGGTAATTTTTTATGCCAAAAATGCACCTTGACCATGACTCTGTATACGTTGACAGGAACACCCTGATCAGATGTATTCCTGAGATGAAAGTTTTGTTGAGGACATTGTAGCTAACTTCTTGAAGAAGGAATTTCGAACAAGTGGGAGTCTACGTGGAGCAGTGGGTCTAAGCCCTTAGCCCGGTCGTAAATCACAGTTTCTTGTTAAAACAGCAGGTCCCTGGCACGTCAAGAAGTCCAACCGACCATTTTGTAGTAGGCACCCTAGCGATACATCGACTCTCTCATAATTACTGTGCTCCTGAAAACTAATTCATACGCAGCCAACACTCGCAAGATAAACTGTGATTGTAATTAATAGTGTAATTAAAACAAAGATTTAATATCGAAATGGGGTAGGGCATAATGAAAGGCGAATGGTACTTTACTGACGCGGTATTTACGTGTTGTGCATAAGTTTGTAAGTTCTCCTAAGTCCCCTTGGTTCTAAACATGTCTTGAAGTTAAGCCTTCTGACATCTTCCGCGAAATTAGTAAGGCGTCGTATAACAACTGCGGGTGCTTCTTTGAGTTTTCCGATACGAATTGTATATAAATGCGGGAGATGCGAAATGGGGTATTTGTCGGCTGAATATGAATTTTCCGCATTTGAATAATATGCAGATGAAGGATTTTCTCGCCTTTTGTTTCGTGGGGTATAAAATATCGGGTTTATGTGTGGTCAACCGGATGAAAAAAATATACTTCACCCCTGTATGTGATACGCGGAATACAGTTGGTTGTTTTTTTCGTGGGAAGTTGAAAAACATCATCGAAAGTACAATTTATTTGTCTTCTCGGCGGTTTCAATGCTAAATTTCGAATGTATTTTGTTGTTGTTATTTATAATCGATCTGAGTAGGCATCGAGGCAATGAGGAAATTATCTTAACCATGATGAAAATTAGTAAAAATATGTTATTATTATATATATTCGATTATTTTATGCCTCATTCAGTTTTTCAAAATCGTGATTCACAATAGAAAATTTCAAATATTTATTATATAATTGATGAAATATTACAATGCATTTGAAGTCACGTGGATATTTCGAAATTGTGTCGGAGAATAGAATCTTCATTCGATATCACATCGTTTACATAATTAATTGCCATAGATTCATAAAAACAATTTGCGATTCATTTTATCTGATGGTTTTTGTTTCATTTCAGATATATAAATTCCAAGATCTAATTATTCCACAATGAATTTTTTGTGGGAAAAAATTAATGAGGATATGGAAGACTTTCCAGAACATTTTGACGGGGTTTTTCAACAGATTAACTTTAATGGGGGATCACCTGAAAATAATATAAGTAACAAGAAAAACATTGCATTCAATTTGAACTCAGGAAGTTAATGTTCAGAACCAAAGTGAAAATGTTTCCATTTAACGGAACCCAAACGATAATTCCAAAAAAGTCTGCGTCAGCTTGTTTACTGTCAGCGCTGCTGAGAATAGCATTCAAGGTTTTTTCCGTATAGCATGTTGAAGTTGAGAAATATCTCATGCGAGCTGGATATTTGTTGATTTTATCTGTCCCTCCGATAGAAATTGATGAACCATCGAACACAGTCGATATCGTCTTCATTACCCTCACCGCATGTTCTCGTTTTACATATCTAGATGCACGAAGATTGCTAAGCGACTTTTAATGCTTTAACTCATGCTATTTACGAAATATGTTCTATGGCTGCAATAAAATTCGCTCAAGAATATCTCAATCAGGCTGCTGCACACGCAATTATCGGTGGACTCGTAAATATTGACGAATTCTATGCGAGTCGAGTTTAAAGACGTGGATAAATTAATAGTAGTGTTATTAATATATGGGCAGTCTGATTTATATTGGTTGAACCGTAAATGCTCGGTGAATGTCAATGAGCTCTAGTATTTAACAGTGCTCCAATATACCAGCTAGGATTAGATTTTGGTCTTTATCAATTCAAACAATAACACGATATGTTGAAGAAGGGGCAATATATTTCGTCGTTTCCAAATTAGCATTTTGAATCCATGAATAATTCAGGAGAAGACTGGATCACATTAACCTACTCAACTCTCCAGAAAAATATGGAATTATCCTGGAATATTTATGTGGTCTAGAATTGTTCTTAATCTATCTCAGATCTCTAAGTCCATCATTGAAGTCCATCAATTGAAATCATCAACAATGCATTGCTGAATTTAACAAAATAGAACCCATTTAAGAAGAAACACTCATACTGAAACCAAAATAGATTCAATACAGTACTATTTCCTAACAGGAACTCATAAAATAAACTCTCTAAAACTCTACGAACCACTACTAACAACGAATGCCTTTCGTACCTGAGACAAAATTCCAGGATTTTGTACGATAAAACACCGCACCATCTTCAACTTCTTATTACCATGCGGACCTGTTTATTTACTAATTCCCTACCTCTTGTACACCACATCCGACATTATTAATAAATCATGGCTTCCAAAACTTCGCGTCATTAATCATACTTGTATTTACTGGCCGCTGTATCTTTTGAATTATATCATTGCCAGATGAGTTATCACATAGTTGGCCTTGGAGTGTGTTGGCCATCCAGCATCAGGTGCGGAGTGGCTCGACACCTGAAACTGAAAGCCATTAAAGATTCACGCAATTTGAATTTCCTTTGGAAAGAGAGAGTGAGGAGGATATCGAAGCAGTTAGAGTTTGTGCTTGGAGAGGATATCGATTTCATTAGTATAATTTATTGATGGATTATGGATTTATCATACGTTTGATAAAAAAACGATGAATTTTTTTACCCAATATGAAAAATAATGGTTTATCTAATAAGTCTTGAGGTAATCTTGGTTAAGTTATGATATTTACCTACAATTCATTTATATTTGTGATAATCGTCATTGGTTGTACTCTCAATATCCATATTATCATCGAGAAATAACATACAATAATATATAATAATTACAAACAATCAATAATACTAGTGATGATATATATTTTCTTGAATTTCTGGCAGAAGGCATCCTTTATTTAATTCAAGGAAAATGTTTAATTCATCTCAATCTTGATGATTATTTTCACAAGTTCAAAATACGAAGACTTACACTTTAAAAAATTTAATTTCGTCATTTAATTCGTTGAAATATTTCTTTTGGTCATGCTACTGAATGCAATATCCTGAAATCAAAATCATTTTCTTTTCAAAACTATTATCTTATCGATTCCAAACCAACAAGGAAACTCATAAAATTTCATTCCTCAACAAATTGTTTGAAATTTTTTTACTTTCTATTTTCTTCAATATTACTACTTGATACCGGAACGACTCTATTTTTTGTGATTTTAGTCTTTTCGAATACAAAGTGAAATTGATAATCGTGATAGTGAGCTGAAAGAAACATTATCAAGGAACCGAGTTTAGAATTTTAGTGATTATTTTTTTTTGTTCCTCAAATTGAATTGGATTCTGGAGCTTTGTTGGCGTCATTATAATAAATACATCGAAAATGATATTGCTTCTGTTAGATTGAATTTCCAGGGCTTTGCTCAGCACCACTAACTCTTTCACGAAACATTTCAACAAGACCAATTCCACGAAGACGTCCCGACTTAATCCCATAAGTAAATTACCAAGTCAATCTTCTGCGTCATTGTTTTTGGCGTTTTTGCCCAAGTCCCGTCCCTTCCGATGCCCACTAAATCTCCGAGGGCAGGAAACTTTTTGTCAGAAAAGTTATATAATCCCGATATTCCGGAAGTTATTCAACCTCATCTGTTTATTCGCTTATTCGGCAGAAATCGTCCATCTTCCAGGCCCGCTTTCCGAATTTACGAGCCCGTTTTAATTGGGCCTCACTCCCCGAAACTCTACAATTTGTTTCGGGGTCCCCCCATGCCTCCCAGACTCAAAAACGGGGTGACAGATCACTGAGCCCCTTCTTTACTTCTTCTTCTGCGCTGTGCAACAGTAAGTGGAAGTAATATTACTTCCACGACGTGCCTAAGTTATTTATTCGACGGTGAATGTAGGGGTGTGCGTTTGTGTTAAATTGGATAACAGCTCTGTACGGACCCTTGGAAAATGCTGCGTATGTTCATAAAAATATGTAATAAAGTCTGAGTTATTTCGTGGCCCGAACCATATACAGATCGTGGAGTGAATGCCAAAGTACTTGCGATTATTACGTTCGCCATGCGATTTTTATTGAGTGGTGTACAACGTAATGGCGTTTATATTGGTGTCAAAGGCCAAATCTAACACGATACTTGAGATGAAAACTAATTATTTATGGTGTAACTAATTGTCTTGAAGACTTCAGATAATATGGAGGTACAATCGAAAAAATTGATGTCAGTCTCATCAAATGATCAGTTTGCAGAATACCACTATAAAAAGGAAAGTTCGTATCAGAAACCATCGAATAGATTTTGATAATATTTCAGAGTACGCAGCTTCTAGAATCAGTAATTTATTGATATGTGTGCTACATAAACTATTAACAATATAAAAATAGTGCTATATATCAGATGATTTCTCTTGAAAAGTATACAAACTGATTATGATAAAACGATCAATGTTTCAATGGATTTACGTTTATTTTCCATTGTTGCGCTGAAAAACTGTAGAAACCAAACGAGAAACACAGAAATCTAGAACTTGGATCGCGGAATCTTGAGAATTTTGGATACATATCCAAAGAAACCCTTATTATTTTATGAATATGCTCAGGAAGTGCGCGATTTATGATCAATGTTTAAGGTAATGAAGATTTATAAGGTTCCAGATTTAACAACAAAACATGTAGAAAAAAATTTGGACATCGCCCAAACATTCATTCAGATTATCATACGAAATATCTTATTCTGTATTATTTTTCATTAATTCCGTTCCTTATTCTGATTATGTAGTTGTTTTCGTTTCCCTTATCACCTATATCTTCGTTACTGTTTCATTTTTATTTTACCATTGAGGTTATCCCAATTAAAAAAGAAGCTTCCCTCTCCCTCGTGGCTGGATAAAACGCAATATAAATGCATTATGGGCTATTTGGAAAGAAAATAATGGTGCTTTCGTCTTTCCGTGAAATGGAATCTTCCTGATATTTGAATCTAAAGAGGAAAATACTGGGGAAAAGAATTATTTCTGACTGATGCGCAAAAACCTGACTGAATTAATTGAAATTATGCAAGGTAATTTGACACCAAAATTCGCGAATCGTCGTATCAATTCATTATATGTAATTATTCATTCCAACGCTTTCAGGATACTCAATAAAGAATTTCTAATAGAAATTCTCATACAAACAGTCATCAAAATTTTTTTTTGTTCGTTATGAATTTCTTGTTCAAATGACCTTCAAACGATATGAGGTTGAGTCGACCTCTGATAAAGACATGTTCGCTATATATTGATAGTTTTGACAGTTGTGAATGTACCTATAGATCAAAAAGAGGATTGACGATCTGATACTGTATATTTATTTGAGGACGAACGAGTTTCACTATGAAATTTTTAGCTAGATTTCAAGTTTTTCTGTCAATATTTCTTTATATCCTATATTATTCTCAATACCTCCAAGAATATGTTATCAAAGTTTCAAGATGATTAGTTGAGTATTTTTACCTGAAAGCCTGACAAACATTTGTACTCGCACATTTATAATTTTAGTACAGATTTCACTTTTCCTCAGACTATCGCTGAAAAAACATCAACAGTGCATTTTCTGACAAGCTGTCACAATTCTCACAATTAGACGAAGCGGAACACGTTGAATTCCTCAATTCATGAAACTATCCTTGATGAATGTTTCAATTTCCATGATGCGGTTAACACGGTCGGTGACAAATTTTCCAAATAAACTAGTATATATTATCCTGTATATAGATATTTATTGTGTTGAACGTCCAATATACAAAGCCAGCCAATACGTGTACCATATAGAATAATGTACTGCCCCTACAGTCACATCTATTCTGTAATTGTGTTTACATCACGCTATCCGGGCTATTGCATGTCGTGTACGTAAACTTTACTACCCCCATATAAACTGCCAATTCGGGGGTAGCAAACTTAGTTTGCCAAGTGGCTCGCACTAAATAAAATTATTCGCCAATTATTTCGACCAGAATTGTCGTGGGATTCAAGTCAATACGATAGTACCCTCGAAAAGAGTCCATAAATATTTAGGTTCAGCGCTACGAAACCAAAAAAAAATTGTCGTGAGATAATTAGTTTTTGTTGGACCAACGACACTATATCGTTACAACAGAGAAGAGATTAGAGTATCTGCACCTGACGTCAGAAGCCAATCATAATAATCGAAAGTCGAACGATTTGAATATTTGAAAAAATAGCTCGTAGTGAAGAAAATATGTTTTCGATAGGCAAATCGTCAACTTGAACGTACAACAAACTCAATACAAATTCGCAGAACAGAAATGTTTGAAGTTATTCAATTTCCAGATCAGAAAGACCCAGATGCTCCATTGTTGTGTTGACAAAAATATTATAGGGATATCTAATGATATGAGTTGATTATCTGAGCAACATTTTATTGTTACATGAGTTGAGTAAGGGGTCAAAAAATTACCAGATAAACGGTTGTCTCCAGTGAAAAATTGCAAGATCATTTCTTCTTCTCAATTTTGATTATTTTAATGGATATTAAGCTTTTTATTCTGTCTAACAATATCTGCTAGACTTCAGGGTTACTTCCTCAACATTTTTGCCCTACTGTTATTTTCATAACGAAGTCTATAATAGGTTTATGCGCACACTGATTTTATTCAAAATAGCACTTATAATTGCAACAATATTTCATTCATGAAGTATTATATTCATGAGAGAATTCTGATTCTGAAAAATATTCTTCAGAAATAAACTTCACCGAAGGAAAATAATGTAGTTGTTATAATGACCATAAAGTCTTCTTTCTTTTGCTATCGAACGTCAGAACAAATGGAAGTTACATTACTTCTCTTAGAAGATAAATTTTCCACTTATGATTTTCTGGTATATCCTGACACTGCCCATTTCTCCATCGGTAACCAGGAATAAAAAAAATCAGAGCTGTCATTCTCAACCAGTTTTTGGTTCGAATAGGAGAATCCATCCCCGAAAAGGCAGATAATTATTTGGATCCATAATTTCTGCTGAACCGAAGCGATATTTCTAGTGCGGTTGGTGATTTTTTACCACCCCTGATGCTCCCTCACGAACTTGTGTACAACACATGGTGAGCGTTAAAGCGTTGTGCAGCCGCAGCCATCTGTATGGCCTAAATCAAAATCCGAGTGCTAAATTAGATATAATTCACCTAGCTAATTTAACAGCGACTTTTACGGTTTGTAGAACAGCGTCGGTAAATCACGCATCGCCATGGCGGCGCACACAAACTGGAAACATCTGGAGTGCAATGGAAGCGTTGTGCGGATCTTTGAGTTATCGGCTATCTATGGCTTCCGTAGGGTCACGCCCACCTACCCTAATGAACGTTCTTAATTGCGGCTTTCCTTGCTTCGATTGGACTTTCGGACTTTCCTTTATTTCGCGCCTGCATCGAGAAACAATACTCTAATGAACAGCGCTGGTGATGCCGGAAGAGATTATCGAGTTGGCTCGATGAGGTCGGATCCGGTGCCGAATGAACTGTTATTGAATTCGATCGGGGTCGGTCATTTCCTTGGATTGATAAATTATGAATGGAATAATCCGAGACGCCACCTGGTGGTGAAATTTTCAACTCAGTCTTTTTTGCAAAAATATTATTCGAGGAGATATTTTTATATATCTCAGTAATGAGTGACATGTTTCATCCATGTAAGGTATGAGTTTTATCGAATTATTAAAAAGATTCATTGCTATATTTCTGAATATATCACGAATATACAGGGTGGGTTATGATAAAGTAATGCACAAAATTCATTAAACGTACAACGATCACTTTCGAGAAAAATGCAAAAACACGTCGAACTGTTCTTTTTATTCCGCATCTTTTGACCTAAGTTACAAAAATAACACGTCAAAGTTGTCAAAGTTATGACGTCATCAACAATTTTTTTTAATGGGAAGCTAAGATTTTTATCACATTATGTGATAGAGCTTGTGTTTTTACACACGGGAAAAATAGTTGCAGTAGGGCTCACATACGAAAAAAAAAGAAAAGGAATAAAATAAATAATAAATAATCCTTTCTCTTTCGGTTAAACGATCCATAATAATAAAACTGTGGTGACACGAATTGTACGACTGACACTGACAAACCGTTGTTATAGTAAAACAATTGAAAAAATTCATAAGAACGAATGTTCTTACTAGATGAGTGTAAGTTTGACCTCTTTTTATAATTGGTTATGTTATTTAGATGTTTATTCCTTTTCTCGTTTTTTTCCTATGTGAGCCCTACTGCAACTATTTTTCCCGTGTGTAAAAACACAAGCTCTATCACATAATGTGATAAAAATCTTAGCTTCCCATTAAAAAAATTTGTTGATGACGTCATAACTCTGACAACTTTGACGTGTTATTTTTGTAACTTATGTCAAAAGATGCGGAATAAAAAGAACAGTTTGACGTGTTTTTGCATTTTTCTCGAAAGTGATCGTTGTACGTTTTATGAATTTTGTGCATTACTTTATCATAACCCTGTATACAAAGGAATAGACAATATCTATATCACAAAATGATAATGACGAAAACACCACCATACCTTTACAATAATAAAATCACGTTCCGTACGGATATACATAATCTCAACGTACGTTTCAAAAATCTTCTAACACCTCCTACGCACTATCATGAATATTTCAAAAGATCCTTCACATATCAAATCTGCTCTGTTTATAACCGGCTACCGAATGATCTCAAGAAATTGAGTGGAAACATATTCAAAGTCAAATTGAAAGAAAACTTACTTGAATAATGATGAATGCTTCGTATTATGCGATTCCACTATGATGTACATTTCAGTGTCCACTGTTTTTCTATTCTCTTTTCCATCCAATATCTTCTGTATCTCTCTTT
Source organism: Plagiodera versicolora (assembly GCA_037013635.1). Lineage (NCBI taxonomy): Eukaryota > Metazoa > Arthropoda > Insecta > Coleoptera > Chrysomelidae > Plagiodera > Plagiodera versicolora. The sequence goes on along the minus strand of CM072982.1, from coordinate 4,906,320 downwards.
ACAATATTATTTAATTAGTTTAACCTTAGGTATGTTGTGTTAGTATGTAATTCAACATTGTACGCATGTATATAACTGATTTATATCTGAATTTAGTTTATCTATAATTGTAAATCCGCCACTTTTTTCTGATGGGTATAGTAAAATTATTTCAAATAGTTAAGTCTCACTCGAAAGAAGTGGCTTTTGGAGGTTGAGTGGAAGAACAAAGCTGTAGTGTTCTGCACTTCAGATTTGAACTTTGAAATTCAATGAATATTTATAAAAAATATCTGCCGATGATAAATTTACCAAGATACAAGTAGAATTAATTAGTTCTGATTTTATACGATAGAAAAGATTTTTTTTTGGTATAGGCCCGGAAAAAGTCTTTCTTGTTATTTTCAGCACAATATGAAATTCAACAAAATATAATGAATAACATTTTCACTGTAACCAACCACATTTTCTTCGAACTGACTCTAATGCGGATAGTCTGGTTTTCCAATTGTGGTTATTTAAAGTCGAAAATCCAAGGTGAAATCTATTCATCTGGCCGTCTATGAAAAAAAAAATCAAAAAATGTTGGAATTCAACTTTATAGAAAGTGAGTAGAGGAACTCAGTTCTCCAAACGAAAAGAAAGTGTGGTAGTTCTTCTTATTGTCGTTATTGGCGCTATCCTCATTGCCGCACCTACCCAAAAAAAGGTTCTTTCTTCCATTTACCAAAGAAAACCCTCAACTTTCACTTGAAAAGGGATCACATGAATTTGAGTCCGTCCCTGTACTCATTTCTTACCTGGCACGTATAAAGACCTTTATCTCTGCCAAACCCTAACTAGACATTCTTCCCGAAGCTGCGGGAAGCCAGTCTCATTCACCAATCATATCGTTCGTTTTATGAAAAAGGAATAGTCGTGGCCATCTGAGATTTCTCCACAGTTCGCTAGAACATCGTGCCGGCCGCTGACACGCTATTACATTTTTTTTAATTGAACAGTTCGATTTGGTTCTTGTTTATATTTCGTCGGGTAAATGGAGTGCTGCTGTTAGAGACGATATATAGAAGGTATACTTTTATTTATTATTTAATTTTATACCACAGTGGTTTCCTTCTGATGAGATATCTAAAGGTTCTTCGTCGGTTTAATTGGAATGAGTATCTACAACCTATTATCTGCTAACAATGTGTTGAATAATGGTATCTAATTCGCTCTGTAACGAGTTCAATTATACTACGATCAGGAAAAACTCACTTGACTCCACTGTAACAAATATAACGGTGCTTCAACTAGAAGAAACCCAGTCAAGTTAAATTATAGCAATCGTAACCATAGTTGTAGCAAGTTGATCGTTTTAAATTAAAGAAGTACACCCAGTTGAATTTTTCATCACTTGGTACTCAAGTTTACATCTAACATCCTGTATATCAGGAAAGCAAATGTGCGTATACAATTAGAATTTATTTCACCAAACTGTGTGTTGAAGTCTTTTCAATCATTTTCTAACTCTGTTTTTTCGCCAGAATGACTTGATGGAAATGAAATTGGCACTTCCTGGTCATCGCCGGATTTGATTCTTCAATAAGTGCACGATTCACTCAACAACTATATTTCCAAGTAAACGCTAACGATTCAGGCCTTCAAACCACGATGTTTGGAATCGTGTGAAAGTAAGAATAATTACTGACTAAAACTCGGAGAGTCTAAACGGCGCAGAATAAATTTAAAACGTTCAAAATATCGTTTCGCATTGGTGCAGCCATCGATACGAACTGATCGCAGATAAACCAACTCCAATATCATTAAATTTACAGCATCTTTTGTTTTATGACTTTTTCCTCCGAGTTGAGAGCAGCCTCGACTCGTGTTCAAGACCACACAGTGTGATAACAATTAACGAGAATTCCATACCGATTTGTTTGAAATCGGCAAATAAAACAAAAGGAGAAGCTTTTAAAGCGATTCCATCTGCCTAATTATTATTTTCATACGTGTTATGATACACCCACTTAATCTTTGACATGAGGGTATGATTTAAATGTGCAAAAGAACAACGAAAATAAAAAAGAGTCGCACTACTAGCGGTGGGACTGGCAAAGTATAGGCTTTCAGAATAACACTCGGTCTTGTTAATGTTAAATGATGCAAGTCCTAATGAAAATAATAAATCTACTCGCAGCTACTATAATTTTGAAATAATCTTCCACGCTAAAATTGATACTCGTAGTGGAGATTCTTATCTGTCCAGCATTTTTCAATACGTACCAATTTGTATACGGATCTCAGCCACGAGAGGCTTTTGAAAAATCTAGATCATACTTATCGTGCTTATTTGACCGGGATAGTTGAATCCCAACAATTTCGAATTCCACGGAAAATATACATAATGGAACGTACACAAACGCTTCGGGTGAAATATTTTCAGAAGTCAATCGCTCAGAAAATGAAGAAATGACTCATGTTGTTGAGTGGAAAGAACTGTTCTGTATCGCAATAAAAAAAATCGACTTTCAATTCATTATGAAAAAGTCTTGTTCAACTGATTGGTTCATCATATATAGTATCGCGACTAATATATCTTGGGTATAGACAGAAATCGACAAGAGTAACAAGAAACGCAATTTCAATGTACTCACTATAATTGTCATTTGAGTTCTCAGTTTTTCATTTCATCCCATTATTTTTTTACTGAAATCACCAATTCTATAAGTAATATTTATCTAGACAATGTAATTCTGGTATGCTGAAATTTAATCAAAAACACGCATGGCGTTTAATGAGTACGATAACATTTTTGTGATATTTGAATACAGCGAGTACTGATGAGAATTGGATTCTTAGTATTCGAGTACCCTATCACTAGCAGCAACACCGACAGCGTCTCATTCTGTATTCTGTATGTTGAACGAAAATTCTTAGAGCTACTCGAAAAGAATTGGCTATGCTTTCTCGATATTCAGCGAGTTATTCTCACTTTACTGACTTCCGATACTATATGTCAGAGGTACGGAAAGTTGGAGAAAACATCTCTGGAGTATATAATAATAATAATAATAATCGTCTTTATTTGTCCACTAAGACAAGATATACACTATGTGATAAGTTTAGCTTACGCTATTCCAACACTTGACCTCATGAAAAACTAATTTTCACAATGATACATAACTCTAGTAACTAAAGTGGGAGATAAACAAAAATCGATAAAGGAAGGGTTTTTCCACCAAACACTTTAATTTCTTCCTTGGATTCAAATTATTTCAGGCAAAAACTAGGGAGCACTTGTCACTTATCATCCTTAACACTTTGGATTAGAACCTTCCAATTATGTCGACATTTGATGAAAATTTACACTTTCACCTCATTTGAATATAATGATTGTTACTAATTTTAACGTAGTACTCATTTGTTCCATTAACGATTTCATCGAAATTTTCGGTATAGATCTTCAAGATCTTTCAATATCGGAAATGTTGCCATTTTATCTTAAACATACATTTTTTTCAGGAGCTAACGGCCTCCGGAGGAGAGGCAGGCAAACCTACACCCGCTACCAAACCCTCGAGCTGGAAAAGGAGTTCCACACGAACCACTACCTGACCCGACGAAGGCGGATAGAAATGGCGCATGCGCTCTGCCTCACCGAGCGACAAATCAAAATCTGGTTCCAGAACCGAAGGATGAAGCTGAAGAAGGAAATCCAAGCCATCAAGGAGTTGAACGAGCAGGAGAAGCAGGCGCAGGCGCAAAAAGCGGCGGCAGTAGCGGCGGCGGTAGTAGCGCAAGTGGATCAGAATTAGTGGTTGGATCAGGGGTTTTTGGATGAGCAGCACGTCCTGCAGACTTGAGGTGAATATTTATCTTTGATGTTTTACCTTAAACGAAAACGATTCTGCGGTTTTCAACTTGATAGTTTACATTAGAAGATGCAAATGAAATAATTAATAATTTGAAATGAAATGGAAACGATGTATACAATATAATGTGATATGATTAAAAATAACTCTGTACAAACATTACACGACTTTTCAATTTGGGTTTGATGCCTCCAAGCGACTTTTTATTCTGTGATTGATCACTTCACTCATACCCTATCATGGATAGGTATTATTGCATATAACGAAAAAAAAAGGATATAAATCGCATATGTATGGAGAAATTTCATTAAAATCCTACCACAGATACAGTGACGTGGTCTACTCATGAGATTCACATTATTTTTCATCAATGTAATGAAATATTTCGTCGAACTATAAGAAATGTATTTAATGAAAATTCACAATATTTCTCAATACAGTGGATTAATAATTTAGGTTTTTAAAAAATAAACTCAATCATACAACTGGAACAGAATGCTTCAGATATGGATTTGGGGATTTATGAGTACGTGGCCCAACTCGACAAAGAAAGTTTTCTCTGCAATAAAGATTGAAGTCTGTAAGCGGAATAAATAAATTGAAAATAAAAAAACAGTGGCATCCACAAGACGTAAGTGGAGATGTTGATTTCAATTTACTGTCTTCCCCATCATAACCCATCGAATTTCAACAAACCTTACCATATTACATAACGTTTCATCTTGAAATCACTCGAGAAATCACCTCCTTGAGGTCGGCTACGTTTTCACGTAACACTCTATATAATTCCGAAACCATCATGAAAATAAAAATAAGGACTAAAATACACACATGTGGACACACGTGTACATTATAATCCGCAAATATTTTCGATCGATAAACAAAGAAATCTGTAATTATTCGAGATTACACATCAATGCCAGCTATCCGTTCCGGACCGAAATGTTTTTGTTGTTTCGTAATTCCCCAGAGGGCTTCGGAAAACGCAACTTTTATCTTTTCTAGTCGTCCCAGCACTAACGCCAAAGATAAGTTCAATAAATAAGGAAAAATTATCTTTCCGAAGAAGTTGCGGCGAATAAAAAGAAAATTAAGATAATCGTATTTCCATTCGGCTATTTGTAATGCCTCCGAATTTATAAAAGGAATTACAGAGTGTGTTTAATCTTGGTTCTGGTGAGAAAATCCCCTTGCGTAATTACTTGGCGTGAGAAATGGCAGTCGGTTTGTATTCTGGCAAGAGTTCCGGGGCGTATCACACCCCTAGAAGCTTCATAATTGATCAATTTAATTGCGTTTCTTACGCTACTGATATTATTCATTCCGATGAACATATATGGAATATCAATGAGCTGGAATTCATGGGATATGGTTGGGTGGGTAAATAACAACAGTCTAGCCATGGTTATTGATTTCGTATAAGTATTGGAAACGTAAATATCGAGAATCATTTGAAACACAGTCTAAGAACTTCGAAACTTATGAGGAGTTTTCGTCACCGCTTTAATTCAATTCGTTACAAATTAACAAATTATCAATCAATATTCAAATGTTTTGTAGTGTTGGTAGAGGACATTATACAAAAAAGATCATATGTACGAAACTCCACATTGAAAGAAAAAAGCACATGTTGATATGAGTATTAGATTTAGAAAAATATTTACTTATCATAGACTAGGAAATACTATCATATAATGTTTCTACACATTTTTATAATCCATTTTAGTTGGCAGACAGGACAAGAGACATGTTCCCGCTTATTTCCTGTTTACTTTTTGTACCGGAAGTTGTTGAATAGGGGTGTATTATTGATACAGATACCAGCATATGGATTCTAAATATGAAAATAAATGCAGAAGAAACAATATTAATATAACTTGATAAAAAAATTAGGATGGATTTCGAAATCTTACTAAAATCTAATTCAAGAATTATTTATTGAATATTATGACTGATTGATATATTTTCTTTTCGATATTTGGTTTCGAGAATGAAAAATCACTTCGAAATTCAAGATACCCGCTGAACCACCAATATGGCGACCATTGTATTGAAAACCCATCATAAAAATCTTTTGGAACAATAAAATAAAAAATCTATAATAATTTAAAATTCATATCAATCGATCATTCAATAAATATTTCTTAAGATAATCACGATATTTTGTTGAGTGTTGTATTTGTTTTCTATGACTGAATTCATGATAAACAAATTTCATTGCAACAAATATCGCTGAGAAATCCGCTCACTGATTTCAACTTCGGAAAATTATTGAAGTTAGATTAACGATTCATATATTTCCGCCGTATTACTGGTTACGTGACACACGTCAAAATCGGTTTCAAGGTTACCAGTCAGCCGTAAACCTTGCCAACTATTCGGCACACGCTGTATTTAACACAGTTCTCAAAACAGCAATAAATTGCAGATGGATCAACAATAACAAACCACTTGAAGACAAATCCTTTACCCAGTTCTGTAGGATCATAAAATGGCAGTCTGACGATTTGATGGCCATCTTGTGCCTCCAGCTCCTTCTCTTTGATGTAACGACATGGTTGTAAAACCGATGCTTCAACAATTTTACGACAGCCATAAAGCCCTGTGACCACTTAATTCCTTCGTTGGTTTGTCACTTTGCTAAACGTGCATCTGGTTGATAAAAATTGTCGAAAAGATATTGAGATGGACTTATCGCACAGTCCATTATCGATTATCAAAACATCAATTGAATTGATTTGATTCAATAAGACAGTTTACATAGGTGAATTCAGTACCCAGAGATGTAGGTACCTGAAATAAACACAATGCTATATTTTTTTTACGAAATATTCACCTCTAGCGTAGGAAAGTCTATTTCTTCATAGTAGTATCTTAATTTTGGTTCGCTGATTCCGAATACATTATCAATTTCATTCTAGCAAATCTAATAATCTTTTAATATCCTCGAAAAATCTGTTCTAGATTATTGGATATACAGAATGTTCAATAATGAACCGCTAATCGTAGTTTTTTGAATGTTTTTGAAGATAGTAAACACAATTAAGTACTTTATTGATATCATTATTCATATTTGATATGTCTTTGAAGAGCTATTATCTGAAAACATTGGTTGATATGTTGGGTTCTCATCTCATTCTGTTTCATTTTTTCTAAACTATCATTGAAATATTTTATCTCCATTGAATCGTTGCGTCGAAAATGATGTCTATTAAAACTGCAGTTTAATCAGCAATTATTTTCTTATTCTGCACAGGGTTATATTCAAAGAAGCATTTATTCACGGATTGTTGCTTTACATAATAAATTCAATTTCTTCTACTTTACATGCAACATGTGTTGTAAACGCGTGGAAATCATAAAACTACGTTTCACTACTTTCATGATAATCACGTTCGTGAATCGTTTAATCTGCAAGGAAATTTTTGACCACCCAGTTGATAATTAATGAACATTTGATACGATCTGAAATGTTATCGCAAATATGAATCTTCGTCAAAGTCTTATTTATATCTTTCAAGATTTCTTTCAATTCTATCGATAAGAAATTGAGACTTTGTGTCAAAAGTTCGAGTATTTTCATCTCGGTGGTTTTGAGAGCTATCTCCTGAATTGACTGTTCATTTTCACATGATAAACGGCAGACATTCACTCTTGAAACCATCTGGTGTAAAAAAGTGATGTTTCCTGTCAATGTCAAAAGCTGTTATCCCTGATAAGACAAACAATTATAGATAGTAACTTTATTATTTTCCAAAATAATTCATTGCCACATTATGATTTTGAATCGCGAAGCAATTATTCGTATTTCAGTGACAGATATTGCCATCTCGTGTTGAATTATTGAACTGTATAAGACATCGTCAAATAATATACAACAACCAACAACAAGTACGAGTTCCTCTCTGCGCTTTTCACAACTTTGCTGCCATGCTGAATTGAAACAAAATACGAAGTAAATAAAATGGTGTGGAGCTTTTTAAACTCTGATTCATTGCCATTTTATTACCACATTCGTAAACAGATTGAACAGATTACAGGTCGCGCGCTCCTTTACAGTTGACTACGGAACGGTTCTGAAACAGACTAACTTACAGCCGTTAGTGTTCCCTTTATGGTTTATAGTTTGACTACTGGCTGCTAGATGGCAGTCGGCGGCAAATGCGCATTTAATTCGTGTATAAACAACTTGGTGGCGTTGTGTGTTTCGGGCCAATGAATCAAGATAAGCATTGAGAAATTGCCAACAGTATACTTTACTTGTTGGTATTATGATCCGGAAATACAAACGAAAAATAAATAATAGAAGTGAGCGGATACTCATGAATTATATAATCAATATTTGACATCATGTATTCTTGTTTACGTCAGGATAACGAAATAGTTGGGAATTATTTTATGGTTTCCTATAGATCAACTAGATTCCTTTTTTTGTGTTTCTTCAATCGTTCTCATTTAAACTTTGTGTTTTTGTTTGAAGGCGTGGAATGATGTTTTTGTTTTTTTTTCTTAAATTTTTATTTATATATGAAATTATCCTCAGAATGATATCTGAAACAAACTAAAAGAATTGTTTTGTTTGAGCAATCCCAATAATCGATGAGAAAAAATAAATGTGGTGGAAATTGAGGAAATATTTCCCGATCGTATGTGGTCTTTTCTGAATGATTTTCCACATGATACACTTTCTTCCGTAAATTTTTGATTCCCCTGTGAATTGGAAAATAATGAAAATATTTACCAATCTCAATTACTGTTCCAAAAATTCATTGAAATTCACAACCAACGTAAATATACGATCTCTGATCACTCGTTCACAATTTCAATACCAGTTAGCATTGAAATTTCTGTATTTGTCAATCTGTCTACAACGATGATACCAACAAAACAGTGCAGAAAACTACCATAAACAGCAAGCAATCCCCTCTATTGGAACACTTGTTAAGATTCGCCATAAAGAGACCGATAAAGGAGAACTAAAACTACCACTCTGGGGCTCTCGACTGTCCCATAAGGGTTGGAATCCCAGCTCGAGTAATGGGGTGGAATTCAATCCAAAAACAGTAAACGGCTTTTGCGAGAGAACTTAGTTATCTGTTTCAACCTACAGAGTACGTCACAGTCGACTGGTGGATCAAAGAATACTTTGATTCGAGTTTGGTATACAAACTTAATACAATTAAACGAAGATATGGGAGTATGTGGAGTATTAAAATAGATATGTAGGTCAGACCAGCATCGAAATGCATTCGAGATGTGAGTGTGAAAATACTATTTTATTCGCAAAAATTGATGGAAGAAAGACACAGAAGATGGTTGGATTAGTGATTATAATAAATATCAGATATTTTAAAGTAATGAAAGCATATATATTTTAGACAAGTTCCTTGATACATATCTAACATGGTATTGAATATTCTCTGATAACATTTCTGCTTCTATGACAATTTCTTCGAGAAACGAGAAGACACATGTTGGTTTCTATTGAAATATTTTGGCAAGTTTTTGATGTCTTAATCATTATCCTTCCTAGTATTCTTAGGAATATTTTGGTGCAGATTTTTCTCACCTAATACTAGGTAAACCAAGACATTTTCCAGTTATAAGTAAATAAAACCACAGTGGAAGTATTACCTTTAATTATAATACCCCCATCGGTTTACGATGAATTAACTTCAAATGTTCTGAAGTTTTCAGACACTTCATAAGTATCATCGACAAAATAATCAAATAATTAAATCAGAATCAAGAATATACATAGTCAATGACAGCTCACTTCACAATTCTCTAACGAAAATTGCGTGGCTTTGTATCGACAGAACAAAATAGATGTAGTCATTTGTTGTATGCCTAGAAATCACGTATATGTCGATGATATTAGCAAGTTTCCTGTCTAGGTAGTTGTCATTCGCCTAGGTGGTCGATAGAATAAATATTTTCAATTCCAAGTCGCGTACAACACGGACACGTGGAAAATTTGGACGATTGTTTTGTGTTTTTCCTGGTTTGCTGGGCGAGGCTTTCTTGGAAAAAAGGATCATTCAAATTAGTGTCCAATTAAGGGCACATAACCAAAACGAAAAAAGCTAATTAAGTGATTGTAATTCGTGGTTAGTAGTGCGTGGAATGAAATTTCACACCTCCGAAATTCAAGCGGTGCATTTAATGGAGTGTGTGAGCATAGTGGGCCATGGTTTGCATACGTCAACGTCGTAAATTCAAGATTTGTATTAAGGTGGCAGATAAGGCACGTTTTAATTTATTCACTGTTATACTAGCGTTTAGTATAAATCAGGAGGCGTTTTCTACATTTATAATCGACCAAACGCCAAGGTGAGATAAAAATATTAATTCCAATAACAAACTTCATTACGCATACTAATAGGAATGAAAAAAGTGAGCTCTTTCATTTATACATATTAGATTTTCATACCTTATAGTATATATTTTTCAAGAGTCCTTTATGCGAGATGCCAGAAAAAAATAAAGAACTAGTCTTTATTCTTCACAAGAGTACATTGGTCAAGATAAATAAAGAGAAAACACGTGAATAGAATATTAAAGATATAATTCCATATCAATTACAAAATCCATCAATAACTATCTGGTTTACAATTTGATTCATGAACAGAAAATATCCAAACTTCAAATGAATAAAATGAAAATTTGAACAATAATAAAATATTGAAATCATTTAGTTGGCAATAAATTATAACATCAAAACTTCAAACGAATAAAATGAAAATTTGAACAATAATAGAATATTAAAATCATTTGGTTGGAAATACATTTTTTAATCGAATCACTATTGTTCATTATATTGCTGAATATTCATGAATGTATGAGTTCATTTATAATTGCTTAATTGTTACAAAATAATCAATTGAAGTATTCATTATTGCATTATCAATCTCTTCGTGAAAATACAAGCATCAATATGATTTTCCAAAAGGTTTTTTCACATAATTTGTTAACCCATTTATCAGGAGTATGTATATTGACAAATAATATAAAATTCAGCAATTGATCACCTGATGTTACCAGAAGATCGCTTATTAAGTGAGTTCACAATTTCGTCACCAGGTGGCGTCTGGAATTGAGGAATTGTCAATAGAGGCATAACTTTTTTTCGTGAGCGCATATTATTAAGAGATTGACTCGTGCGTTTGACATGCCATCACTTAAAAAACCATAAAAAACTCCTAAAAACGACAGGCCATAAAACGGCATGAATGAAGAAGTAACGTATAATAAAAAGGGGTAACCCACTACTGAGTAGTTAGTGATTTTTACGACCTGTGAATGTGGTCGTAAAGTCGTAATGTCCCTCATATTATGAGCCGCATGTTTACATCGACTACTACATCAGTTAGTTGGATCAACAAATATTCCGCCTTTTATTGATCGTTTATCATATTTGGTCCATTATTTTTTATTCTGTAGCCGAGACTCACGATGATACTGAATTAAATACTTAGTTACCTATAATGTTAAATGGAACATTGAAATGGCTATTTTATTACGTTATTCCAAACTACTATGAATAGTGTTTCCATTATGAAAAGTCTCTGATATTTCTTTCGAAAAAAAAATCATTTTTAATTATTGATTGAGTTCATCATTTAATTATAATTTATATTGGTGATCTCTACTACAGTTACTTCACAATGATGCCAAATTCATTTGGAGAGAAATATATGATCTGCTAATAAAGTTAATTCAAGTCGAAATTTTTACAAATATTGAAAGAATTGTTAAACATTATTCAAATCCTAACCAATTTTGATGTATATTTTTCATGAATCTAGAACATTTTCTAAAACAACTTTAAATGATATACTTGATCTTTTTCTGCTTCGCAGTTTCGTTGAAAAAAAGACACCGCAGTCTCTGGCGAGCTGTCACAACTATTTTGCTTGAATAAATAAACTGCGTATTTATTTCGATGCTAATGATATTTGTTGATTAAATCCTCGCACCTATCAAGAAATTTCACGAGAATATTTCATCATATGAAATATATCGAATGAAACATCCTTGTGAAGCGAACGCGAGAAGGAAAAACATTCTTCAACGTAACGATTTTCTTTCTGTAGATACGAGGGTGGGTAGAAGAGCAGAGGGGAAGTGTTTTATTGATCAACCCCTCTCTCTCTATCTCACTCACCCTCCTAGTCACGTGTTCCTTCGGAATATGAATCAAGCTAGACAGTAGACAGCCGACCATATTTTCGCTGCGAAGAGTTTTTAATTAACCAAAAGAAGGTTTTCTCTTGTAGAATAATACATCTACGAGAAGTTTGAATTGTGTCGGAATTGTTTTCTAGTTTTTCTTGAGGAAATTTTATTTTCTGTAGAATGTAACAACAGGTAATTGGAAGAAGTTTGCCTTGTCATCAGGAAGTTTTATTATCAACAGTGGCGTTTTTTTCATTCGGGACCATACCTGAATCATAATAGTAATATGATGTTATTATGTTCAATATCGGATGAAAAATATTGAGCAAGAATTATTGAATTTCCTCTGATGCAACATTTAATTCTATGTCAAATAACAATAAACGTTATCGTGTGTTTAGATTTATGTTTTTATAGCAATTTTCTCACAGCCCGTTTCCTTGATCTTTATCTAATCAAAACTACATTTTGAAATAGTAGCTAATTGTTTTAATTAGCTACGAACTCCTTATAATTTATTTGACACCTAAAAGCAGGCATTTTTCCTGTAACCAAAACACAACGTATATTTTTTGAAGATACCAACGAATTCAAATGAAATCCGTTCAAGAGACCATGAAGAAACAACTAACACTGTGCATACATTAGGCATCAAAAATCCGGTTCTCGGGACTGAAAAAAAAATAAAATGGCCTTCACCTCAAGTTCTCAAATACCACACTTGTCAGCTAAGGACCTCCTAAGTTTCGACGTTTCTCGGTATATCGTTTATTCCACCTTTTGTTGAATTACAAACCCTGTGTGAATTCATTCGTATTGTTTGATTTGCTCATATTTACCGAGAAATAAATATGGTGCTTTGCGGGAATCCATCAGAATATGTCAAATTGCTATCGTACAATACCATCTGCAACAGCTTATGATATTTATGGGGTGAATTTTTTGTTATATTTACCTGGTGCTACTACCTGGGTTAAGACACCTTGAGGTCTAACTAAAAAATAAGGTGCCAGGAATGATGTGTTTTAAGAATTATGATGATGTTTGAGACAATTCCAAATGTACGAAACGTTTCCAAACCCAACACTATTTTCAAGAGAGTTATCAACATAATTTGCCTTGCTTGTTACAGTTTTCAATACTTTTCCTCCGTAGTTCTGAGATGCTCATTTATTGGTAATGGAATGAAAGGAACATGAGCACTGTACTGACAATTTTGACAGATGTAATTTTACTGTAACCTTGATTTAGTAAAATGATATTTACTTTCAAATCGCATTGTGTTATTCGCAACATATTGAGTATTATAGTAACACGTCAGATGAATATAAACAAAATAATGCGTTCAAAAGTATTTTCACAGAGCAAAATGTTAATCGTTAATGCGATATTTTCCAGAACTAAAACAAACCTACGTATAATTAATCGCGATCAAACGAACAAATGTATCATTTGTCAGCCAAATAAATCATTTCAACATATATGTTTACAAGACTATTTAATTCTGTCCAAATGGTTACTCCTTTCCACTGTATAGGTCGTCGTGTTCCTTTTTATTCCAAGAGAAAAAATCCCTGTAAATATTTTAGCGCTACAATTAGATATTCTTCGACTATGTAACTGACGTCTCTCTCACAACCTTCCATAATGGCTCCCATTCATGTATTTCATCACTTTGCCTAAGTGAGAGCCGTCGTTAATGTTATTGGTGGATCCAAAATGGTCTCACAGATTGACTCATCGTTTATGGTAACACCTACCAATGCTAATTATAGTAATAGAACAAGCGGAAAATTAAAATGGGCGTAACTTTTCGTGACGAGTACCCCTGAATATTAATACCTAACTTAAAGACGCAACGATTGTATTTTTGGGCAGCTTTTTATTGACTTTATCTGATAACTGAATGGAGAAAGCTCCTGAAATCAAAATCTTGTTGTGTTTGTATGAGAAATCGTCTTCGTTTAAGTTTCGTCTATTAGAAATGCTAATGAGAAAAACCAGAAATACGGCAGTAGAATTTTTATCACCTAATTGGGGCTTTGGTTTCGTTTGTTTTAACTATTGATAGTTTATTCACCGTGGCTGATTTATTTCTATCCCAACTTACTGTTCTTTGAGCCATACAATTGAATGCTTCGAAAGAAACAATTTTTTCGTCTGTTCCACCTCCTTATATATGGGTTGAGGGTATTCGTGAATGTTTTATGTTTCTGAAATAAAATGGAACACTTTCCAGAATAAACTGGGTGGAATGTGGAGAATACGGGCACAAATTGAAAAACGTTATTATAAATGCCGCGGCAATAAAAATGTAAAACAAAACCATAATTCAAAATAACGCGCACCCCATTTGTGAAGATTAGCATTTTAAACCAGACACCTTGGCTTTAAGGAGACGTAATGTAGAGCGGGAACAAGAAATTCCTACAGGGCCGGATTCTTCGAAGTGTCATTGAAGGTGCCCCGTGAAATTCATTTTCGATTCAAGTTTATCGAGATGGAATCTTGATGGGATCTTCTACTTTCTAATCGTTCTTTCTTCATACCTTTCAGTTATCTATTACATGTCTGACAAGATGTCATTATGTCATATACAACTGTTTATAGCTTCTTTTCAGAATCAAAAATGTTTTTGTGTCAAATACATTTGTGAAAATTAAAATAATATAAAATTCAGTAATGCTTGATTAACGAAAACAGTGATATATTTTAGTTTTTCTGAACATACATCAGGGGAAGGTATATTTATTTCAACGACTCATATTTATTCATATCATTTCTATTATCATTAATTCACAAATTCACCAGAAATAATCGTGGAATATACGATACGATGCAAAAAAAAAGATAATGATGTCTTCACTTCACCCATTTCAATATCGTAAAAGTGTGAAGGAATTACGACCTTTCAGAAAATATATTAGTCAACAAATATATCTGTATGTGTGTATTTAGCATTCTGATGAGTATAAACTCACATTGTAGTCGCATAAATCATAACTAGAAACAAAGAATGCCTCTTTTTAGACACCCTGTATTCCTAAAACAATGCATCTGCTGAGTCAACTTGATATGAAGTTATCATCATAAGTCTTAAAAAAATACATGTTCGAATAATTCATTGTATTCGAAGTATTTTGTGCCAGTCCCTCACTGGAAAAGTATCATCCCCGCCGACAGGGGATGGAAAAGGGGAGGTACTTCCGGTTAGTGAGGCGTCAGAACGGGACCAGTTGTCAGTATCACCTTTCCAGGACAAGACAATGCTACATATAGTGTTTTTCATTTTCTTTATTTCGCCCTGGATGCTCGTAAAAGCATTTGGCGTGACCAAACTTTTCTAGCAGTTTAGATTGTGACTCGTTACGAGATATAGCTAGATTTGGAGGGGATACTGATACTGATGGTAAACTCAACGGACAGACATAATTTGATCCTCGACAAAAAAAAAAAACAATTTTTTTTTCAGAATTTATTTCTTGATTTATTTCTTGCTGTTCATGATTCCAATTCGAAGGCATACATCGTTCCAAAACTGACTTTTCTGAGTTATTTCGGTTTCTCAGAAATATACCATGCAACCTCAGGATCATACGCCCATTTTCGAGAGTGAAATCTGAGTTGACAACTCCCAATAACGACTGAAAACAAAACATCGAAAGTTTACTAAATATAATAACGTATAAACCATAAGAAATAACTATATAACTACACCAAATTGATTCATGAGTTATCACTCAGTAAAATACCTCTTGGGGTGGACTTTTCCAATAAATAAAATGTCACGCCTCGTATGGCAGCAATACATTATCAATGTGTTGAATAATTATGAAGGACAGGTACTGAATTCAACACTGAATCTCATTAAACACTAGAATTATGGATATCAGGACGCTCAGAGAAATGGTAAATGAATATTTCATGTGAAAATAATGAATTTATTCTGTTAATTAGCAATATAATCAAATGGATCGCCTTATTCGAACGCTTAGATATATTACTGCAAAGTCACTATTTCATGAGAAGGTATCTGTAATAACATGGTTGAAACATGCCTAAATCCATATGAGGGTACTAAAAAATTTTTGAAAATGAAAATTATTAATGTGATTATTCATTGTCTGTATTGATTTAAATAGTCAGAGATCATGAAATTCCTGATTGTGTTATTTTGATACCAATCAACATCCATTTCATTATCATGTTGCAGACATCTTGAATACACCAATATTAGAACAATTCGATAACTAATGGTTAGTTTATACAGCAAATAAAAATTAAACAACATAAAATAAGAAACGTTCAATATATACATATTTTTTTTTATTTTAGCTATTTCAGATTTTTAGCTTCCATATAGATGTGTATATTGAAAGTTTCTTATTTCATTCCGATTTATTCTCATTTGCTGTATAAACTAACCTTAACGTCACTAACTCAGAAATGTCAACGAGTGGGTGAATTTTAAATATGCTCCGGATTTCAGCGATTTCAAACATTATGATATTAAAATATAAAACAAAAAAGCAGTGATTAATTGTTGAAAATTCTATACCAGTCCATTCGTCCATTCTTCGGTATAAAAATCGAAGATTAATTAGTTATACCTATAGCTGAGTTGAACTTCTCTTAGTCGAGAGAAATGTCACATTCTGAACGCAACGTCGATATGATGCCTATCGCTCTAGTTTGTTGGAATACTTCACAAGTACAATTTCTTTGTTTCGATATCCGCCGCGCCACAACTGATTGAGTGGGGAATTCGGGACCCCGCAGTATCTTTCTTCTAGCTCCCCAAGGAGCCACAATTCTAATTGATGATATTTGTTTCTTTATGATACTAGTTTAAAACATTTACGTGCCATGGCGCATTCGTGTTGAGAATGATTTAAGATTTCTCTGCGACAATTTATAACTTGTTTGCCATCTGTAATTTTTAACTTACACACGGAATAATTCCATGACACATATTTGAAATCGTTGATGATATACAGTATAGGAAGGAATATATCTTGGGTATAGACAGAAATCTTCTGAGAGTAACAAGGAAAGCAATTTATATATCAAGTGTGGCACAATATTACCCTTTACCCTACCGACTCGTGAAGTAATTCTTAACCTGCAGAATATTTTACCCAAAAAGGTATACTTGGTGTTGAAAATGCGTTTGTTGTGTTCTGAATTGTTATAAGTCAATTATTAAAGGTTTTTTCACATTTAGTAAATCTGAGATGTACAATTTTTCGACTGATGTAGCACCTGTGAAAAAAATATTTCGTGGTGGTTTTCGTTGAAAAAATGTTTCATCTACTTCGGTATCTATTCCTGAAATGACTTTTCTTTTTCGAATGAGTTTGTATGTAATGCAAGTCTCTGGATTAACTCAAGAAAGGAATGATGTTCTGTATATTATTTCCCACAAATTGTACATAGAATAATCACGTTGGGATCTTATTATAGAAATCTCGAGACGAAAATATACAAGTTTGATTAATCCACTCTCTAACAGTGAAACCATAATTTATCGATGAGAAATCCAAAATGCCTAAAACCGCTGCGTAGTTCATTGTATATAGACTGCGTTATCGAGTGAGTAATAAATAATTATCTAACCCCATTTTAAATTGACAAATCCCGAAATTTATGAGTGCCTCGTAATCATGGCCGTTGTAATCCATAGGCTTGGAGCTATAAATCATTATTAAATTTTACTTAACGCTCTTTCTTTCCTCACCTTATTTCGCTTATTATTGGAAATGCAGGGACTCACTTCCAAGATAGATATTTGGTTAGTCTGATAATAAACTTCATTGAGAAGTAGTAAATTCAAGTCCCACTTCGTTATTTTCGCAATATCATTTTGATCTCAGTGAATTCCATCTTATCAATATTCAGATTCTATTGATTCAATATTATTATTCTTTTGATAGCAGTAAATTTTTCTTTTTCAACATTCCATCATTGAACTGACTTCAATCAGATTCACAGTCACTCTCGATTTTCGGTTGATTTTTTCTGCTTATTCGGATCATTCGAACTCTCACCACCAAAATTATATTTCACCTTGAGCTCTTCTCGAATGAATAAGCCCTTGATAAGTCTCTTCCAGTTACCATAGACTCTTTTTTCGATTTTATCATTTTCATTCATATTGAATTGTATCATCTGAATTCGTTTCGATAAAACACCAAATCAAAGTTAGAAAACTATAAATGGTGACAACATATCTATGCCTCAAATATGTATCTGGAAAACGGTACTCGGAGCAAAATATAATCTTGTAACAATTACTTGAGCCGTTGTGCTGTCTGCTTAACAATATCTTTGGTCCTAGTAACAATACCTTATTTTCAATGTGTAATGTGGTTACGATTTTAGGGAATTTTATTAACCAATCACGTGGTAGGACAATTTTTCTGCCCGGAACTGTGTAATTTTTCAGTGGGTATCCGAGAAAACGAATGCAATAATTAAAACGTCGTATTGGAGTTAAAACAACTTTATCTACAGATGCCGCTTGCCGGTCCACGACAGCAACGCCATCTGTATTCAACAATTTATGTAGGTCCTCGCTTAAAAGTTCTCAGCCCTTTTCTTCCTGGTACGCCTTATATACGGCGTTCTTTATCTGTGGTCTTCTCATTTCCCGGTTGGTCGGGTGCGATTGAGTACCTTTTCAAGTTTTAGAAACTACAGTGTCACTTTTATCTG
This sequence comes from Plagiodera versicolora, assembly GCA_037013635.1. NCBI lineage: Eukaryota > Metazoa > Arthropoda > Insecta > Coleoptera > Chrysomelidae > Plagiodera > Plagiodera versicolora. The sequence continues at coordinate 4,887,592 of CM072982.1, read as the reverse complement.
ATGGCAGGCCAGGAATTTATGGGTTCTATCTCACGGAGCGTAATCATCCGGCCATTTTGAGAGGCGTTAATCAAATGTTGAAGTTCGACACGGATTTTTTCGTTTCATTTTAACAAGTTTATTATTAATGTTGCCGTGGAGGTGACAAATATATATTACTCGTGTTTGGAGACAACAATGGCAGAGAGATGTTAGATTGATTATTATTCTTTTGTTTTTTGTGTACGGCCCACTGCAACGAAAGATTCCTGAAAATAAAGACTATGTTGGAGATAAATTTTGAACCTATTCATGAAAGGATATTTATTTATTTCATGAATTTTTATTGTCATGGGACATGTCACAGGAGAATAAAATATTTGCCCACAAATGCCTTACTCATTGATAATTAAATATGATGTGACGAAAATTCCATTTGTAAACTACTTTCAATTAATCACAATTTGCAAAAATTGATACTTCAATGAATGAATTCTATCTCATGTAACGAATCGGTATTGATCTGTGAAACATTGTATTTTAATAAATACTATTTCGATAATAGCTAATTTAGTTCAATCACACTTGATATTGGCAGTTATTGAAGTTGTTTTTCTTATAATTACAGCCTATTCATTGGAAGAAGGTAGTAGGATATTCTGCTTATCTTTCAATGCCATAAGTACAAGATAAAACTATTTAGTCAACTTTCGAAATTTGAATTCACTGAGATTATTCAGACTCCACCTGTGTTGATAACAATTATTACCAGTCATTCTCCAAAATTTCAAATTCAATCAATGCTGTCTAACTATTCTGCTAGAAGGATGTTTCAATAGTGAGAATTTTTGACCCCCGAAAATAAATGAGAATCCAAATCAAGTCGAATAATCGATTTTGTGGTAGATAACATTTCTAATTCTACTGTATATTTCAACAACATCCTATAGAAAATGTATTCCAACCTATTGCTATAAACATCACTTATTCACATCCTCTTATCGGTTTTCTGGCTCTGTTGAAAATAATAAATTTCATCCAAATATAACCGGAATTTCAACAAACATGCCAAATAACGTAATAAATGTAACAAATTATAAAAGCCAATTTATCTGACTGCAAAAGACTCGGCAAACTTTGGACATAATTTTTACAGCAATATCCTGCCCACTGATTTATATTTACTATCAATTCAGAGAGAGTACTCAGCAAATTTCATTCATCCATAAATTTCTTGTGAAACCTGGAATAGCTTTTATGTGTGTGTATAGAAAATGGATATTACAGCTTAAACATGCATAAAGGGTTTTATTATTCATTAGGTATCTATAACGACTAGTTCATTATGTTTTATAATCTACACTAATATACTCTATTTATTAGGGGTTCATGAATTATGCAACATGTCATCGTGCATTCATTTGAAGTATTGATAATTTCGTTGACATCGAATTATCTGAACAATAGTTCAAAAATTATTGCTGTTTAGGGTAACTAGCATATTTTTATCACAAATAATGAGGCCACAAATAAACAATTTTAGGTGAATGTTGATTGACACATGATAACTATGCAATTACAGATTTTTTCGAATTGTCATGATGTCAGTAATTATTCGAGGGAAAATACGTTGGTGATTTTGAGGCATTGAAATCTCTCAAAATACTTGAAAAAATATCTAATTATGCTATAGAAAAAATAGGCCCATCGCCAATTGTCCATATTTCAGAATATATTATAAAATAATATTAAGATAGGTTAAGTTTAAACAAAGTGAGGCATATTTATTTATCAACATGGAAAACCCATATTCGTACCAAACAAATACCTGATTGAGATCAAGAAGGTATAGCAACATTTCATCTTCAGTAGTTGAACAGAACTGTTCAACTAAAAATGTATGATGTACCTGAATTTTTCTGCTCAGGATACATAAAAATGAGAAATGCCAAGATTTTTCGGTACACATCCCAATTCAGCAGAGATCCTGTAAACAAACCAAAACAGCCGTAAAAATCTGGTACGTTAACTATAAATTTATGATTATACAAAATACGAAATGTGTTGTGTAACAAGAGTTCTCCCACAGATGTCTAACTAATCTAAATAAATATCTCTTCTTTTCCCCACTCGCTTTAAATTCTCAACAACTGTATATACATACCTACGCCGTACTCCAACTCTGAAATGAAGATGCAAACCTCTATCCCCCCTGTCAACTTATAAACTTTGTCATTTCCAGTAATGCCAACACTCTCGGAAGGTTTTTGTGGTTCAGAAGAGAACAGTAAAGTTTATGTTGAGTTTGAAGTTTACTGACTTTCTTATTCAGAAATATGAACATTTCAATTATAACAGTATTGTTCATTTCACAACGTCTATGCTTTGTTCAAAATAAGAAATGTTATTCTAAGTACATATTATTCAACGTAATAACAATATACGACAGACGAGAGAAGTTTCCTGTTTTCCTCATCAGAGGGCTACTTCAAAAAATCTTTACAGCAATTCAACACATTGCCAGACCACTTGAAAGATAAATAATCAATAATTCAAAAATATCAAAAGAAAAGGAAAACCCGTACACAATACATGAAATAAATTGTTTATGAATTTTCATCAAAATATTTGAGATTCTGCAGGTTCACAAAATTCTGAAACAATTTTTGATATCAATGATAAATTAACAGTTATATGTTTCTAGAACCGCTCCTGAGATACCTATTAGGAATCCACAATAAAAATGATACTTGGTGTTTCATGTATGTGGGTTAATTCTCAACGCGAATGTTATTGTAATAATCCTTTTATTCATATATTTTCAGTTGCCGAGATTCGGAACCATAATTTAAGGTTTGAATAATGCCCAGTGTAAACTGTCAAATCCTGACTTGGATTTAGTTCTCGACTTTTTGAGAATGGATTTCAATATGAATAACTACTTTGCATTTTAACTATAAATCTCGTTGGTGTAACACACATTATATCTGTTGATTTATTGTTGGTAACAATCAACATTCGTGGCTATCGAATATCTCAGGGTTGAATTTTTTTAATGCTGAATGTAGGAGGTACATGTATACCTAGGATTCATATGGAGAGATGATTATTCCATTTGAATGAAACTAAAAAATCTCCAATATTATTTTGAACATTTTATTTAATTACTTCTCACAAGATTGTGAACATTCCGTAGGACACATACACTATACTTCTTCATTAACAATAAACTATGGTATCTTTGGAAATCAAGGCCACACTCCACGAAGTTTGACATCTCTTTCAATCGAATGAAAAAATTTTATAAAAATAGAAAAATTCAATATGAGGAAAATTTCAGTTGAGAAAGATAACAGGAGCCTCATGAAACGCGTCATCTCTTTCGTCTTGAAAGAGTGTTTCCATAATGTCTCATTTTGACAGCTGTCAAATCAACGGTTTCAGATTCAATTAACTAATTAATCTGGAGCTGGTTATCGATATTTCTTCTTTATTCAATTTATAGGGCTCGAGATCCCTTCTTAGGAGCACTGAATATTGAGTTGAATTCTAGTTTATTAAGGATAAACTTCGTATTCCTTCATATCCGCAAGGAAATCCACAATCTCTCTTTATCTTCCGAGCAACATTACATGATAAATATACTGGATTAGCATGGCAATCGCGTAAAGAAAAAAAACTTCTGAAATGTGAGTATTCTGATGCCAACCGGAAGACATATTGGATGATATATTGGACTACTAATGGATATAACCTAGCGCCTTCTGAATTTTTGTTTGTTTTGGAGACACAAATATATGCGATTTCCGATCTGATTGCCAATGATTCACTGTGGAAGTAGTCGATAAAAAATTCCCTGATGAATAAATCTTTATCATTTCCAGAACCAACAACGGAAGATATTATTGAATAATTTTTATGTAGGTTGTGATGATCGATGATCAATATTCGGCGAAAACCTGATTGCTTTTTCTTTCATGACAAAATTCCAGGATAATTTTTCCAAGAAAATGGTGAGCCTAAATCTGGCCACCCTAAAGGAACAATTTCTCATGGTCACCCAGTACAGTTCACGACCATCCATTTTTCACAGCCGCCTTCTTTTTTTCATCTATTCAGAAAATGCGACACTATTGTGCGGTTCCTGTCTCCCTTGGAGAGGGTATCAGAAGGAATGTGTATATCTGATCGTAGTCGCTGGAAAATGAAAAAGTTCGACACAAAGAAGTTGAGATGGATAAAGCAGCGAGTTGTGCAGTTTTCCTATTTATTGGGTTTGAAGCGAGATAAGAGACGAATGCTCAATGTGTATGCGGGTCGCGTAAGTGGAAGGGGTTCGAGCGACAGTATGGCGGCGGACGTCACATAGCTCATTCTTTGCGCACTCTGCACATTTTAAAATGTATCAACCCCCTATAAAATTACAATAAGATATGTCTTCTTGTACGTCGCGCATTTTATATGTGCGAATGTACATGCAAACAAAGGATGAGGGCAGTTTTTCGGCAAGTCTCCAAGGAATCATTATGTCCTTGTTGGGTGGTGACTAATTTCAGACGACAATTCACTTTGTAACGAATGAGGAATGACATTCATATAAAGACAGTGTTTTGCTTAGTGAACGATGGTTAAGTCTATTGCTCCGAGATGCACTGCTCATGCTGGATATTTAATTTATCCAAAGCCAAACTCCTTTCGGAACCGGTGAACTCAAATATAAACTAAAAGTTGTTTTACCATTATACTCAAAAATTATGGTCCTTAACGAGGGCTTTTACGAAACTAAACAGGAGCTAGAGATGCAGGTTATATCTAAAGCTATTTATCTAGACTGACAGTTGACACACTCTTATGGAGTGTACATCAAGACATGAAATTATCAGAAGTAGGATACTAGTTGATGGACAGATACATTTTGTTCGAATGACATGAAGGAGATATCTTGGAGTGTCTTTCATTCAGTAGTGGATATAAGAAGCCGAATGGTGAAGATAATGCTCTGTTTCCACAGAGTTTTTGAGGAAGCTGAAATGTTGACATCTTCATTGGAATTTCAGTTGCAATGCTATTGCTTCTTATAGATCGCGATGTTTATTCTAAAACTGCCTCTATATTTTTTTGGTGTCTTTTCCACTTGGTATTTGGTTCAGAGAAGTGACCGAGGACATTTTTTGTGATACCATATCCTCCCTCGAATATTTCTTCGTCATCCACTACCGAGGGTGTTACACCAAAGTATTATGTTACCAGTCACGCAACACTAAAGCACGCACACCATCGAAACTTTCCGCTTGATCACATGACCAAAACCTTACCCTAGCTAACAAATTCCAGAAATATTCGTTACCGAAAAAATTCAATTAGAACGAGTTACCTGCTCGGTAGTAGATCTCCTGGAGGGAAGTGAATCAATCTTCGGTTACGGCCTCCAGACATGCGAGCACCCATTTTCTATCTCGAAAAATATTTCTTGTATGTTTATACGAATTATCGCGTGGTAAATCATACGAAATACAATGAAGAGTGCTCGTACAATAGAGGAAGTAGAAGGGCAGCGATATAGAACGAATAATTTCGTGTTTTCGGCTACGGTGGATGTATTTTTGTTGTGATACGCATTATTGTTTGATGTTGCGGTGATAAAGTACTTATTTTTATTTCATCGTAAATGGAAGATCAAGAAGCGAACAGTAGCAAGACGTGAAAAGCAGAGAAAATGACATCTTTCAATAAGATAATTTTGGAAAATAACTCAGACACATGGATGTTAAAGGTTCGATTCACTGAAATATGAATGAAGTCAATCATCAAATTAGACTTTAAATAATCTGTACAGAATACAGAATTTTCAAATTACCCAGTGGTATTCCACTTGACTCAGTTTTTGGCCCATTACAGTTCATAATTCACATTCATCCACAGGTTAGTTACACCATTCAATTGTTTCAAGGATTTTAGAGCCATAATGAAGCAAATTGCTTCTTAATGTAGTGAATGAAGATAACGAAACATTTTTGCAATACTAAAATAACCATGTTGATTTCATGACAGCATTGAAGTAAATTGACGACGAAACAGCGAATCTATACCAATTATAAAATAAAATAGAGATCGATGGAAGAAATATTCACTTCGTCGTATTGACTAAGACAAATTGGTGTTGTTTGATGCTTGTGTGAAACCTCCTTCAGTTCTGCCAGTCGTACAAAATTTCCACAGTATAAAGTGAAAGATCTCATACGTGCTTATCGAGATATCCTTCCGTCTTGTGAAAATCCCCCTGCTCTCTCAAAATTATACTTCTCGACAAAATAATGCATCAAATTCGGAGGATGAATGGGCAAATATAAATCCGGAATTAAATATAGAATAGAAGCTGTGCTGTGCTGGCTGGCTGGCAGCAGATATATCGAGCTGCAAAGTGTACCCGACGCGGCATTATTCAACTCTAAGCCGGAACAATCCCCCAATTTATCCGGGGCCTCGGAAGGTAGCGGATCTCATTGGGATTTGATGAAACTGTGCGCGTCTGCTAATCTCGCGGTTAACAGCCTACGGGAAATATATTTAGATGCATGGAAAAGAGTTCGGAAGCTTATTTGGTGCCTATGATGCATTCCTAAGGTATCTTCCCAATAATTTCAACACGCTTATATAAGTTTCACCTGTATGTTTGGTTATGCGTATGCGCGTAGTTACAGACCTATAGTAACATTTGGGATATATTCAACGAATGACACGCCGTCATAGTTCATGAAACTGAATAGTAAGAAATGAGGTTGACAAAACTGAAGAAAAAACGCTTTCAGCAAATGGTCCTCCTAAAAACTAGAAGATAATGCTTAGTGTGGGATTAAAATAATGAAAATAGCAAAAAAATTAATAAAACTAGAGATTATTCTTCACTTTTTGATTCTATAATCACTAAAAGTTCTATAACCCAGTATTTCTCAGAATTCCGAGCACTCATATCTTTGAATTTGACTCTGCCTGAATATTATTGATCTATATTATTTTCCATCATAATTTTCAAAACAAACACCAATGAAGTAGAAGAATACCTGTGATACCAATTTATTTTCATTATGAAGCATATAAGAGAATAATGAATATTGTTTTCAAGATTTTTCGCAGCCAAAAAAAAACGTTTGTGATTTTGCATTACCACCAACTTTGTTTTCATTATAAAACTCGAAAAACTCATCATGGGATAGAAATATCATAAGAAAATGGTTCTGGGAAAATGAAAATTTGCAGATTTTCACTGCATTCACAATTAATTGTATACAAGTATTCGAATCGGTTTCACCTCGATAAGAACATCTAAAATTCAGAGATAATTTTTCTGTTACTGGAGCACATATGAGAATGAATCCATCATCTGTTTAATCATCTCGAATCCCGAATAAAAACTTGAAATACGGTCGCTGGTTGCACCTTCACAATGTAACACACAACCCAAGGCCCTCCCTCCCCATGTTTTATTCCTTGACCGACCTCGCCGATAAATCTTGCTCAAATTCCCTTTTCCTTTGAACGGTTGCGTTACAGAAGTTATTTGCCCGGCTTTCTCTCTCGTGCGTCCGGATCCAATTCCGATCCGAAGCGCGGCCGTTCATCATCGAAAATTTGAACCTTGAAATATAATTTCAAGAGGACGATAAATCCCGAAGTTCGGTCGTGGAGGCAGGAGATAAGAAACGACGGATTGCCGTGCCGCCAGCAAGGATCACAAAACAAACAGATCAAGATTGGAAGAAGGACCAAGCGGATTCTGCTGGTCCAGCACACAAATCCTCTTCTTCGTCGCTGGTAGACGGGAGAACCGGATGTTGATTGCTACGATCGAAGGGAATAAACGCGAAATGATATCGCTTTGGGTAACAAATTGCTCGGTGAGAGATGGAGACATCTATCTCTGGTTGGAATGGGAAAAGTAAAGTATTGCCTACAGTGGTAGCTCTACCTGAGATTCATTTCTCCCATTCAATTACTCACACAGTGGAGAAAATGCTCTTTTCGTGAGATATTTTTGCTGCACTCTTTTTACGATATCGATTCAAGGCATTACAATGATGCTACGGCGTTCCAGCAGAATCTGCAAGAATTGTGGAATTTAGCAACCTACTTAACAAATATCAGAATGGGAGCAATGGTGGTTACAAAAACATTCTCCCTTTCACGTTAACTAACAATTTGCTTACTAGGATTCATGGTGGTGACAATTTGAACAAAAATAGCAGGAAATCGTATTATACAATGGGGAAAATCTTGTAAGAAACGTAACAGGACATTCGTCAAGTCTAAAGTCAGTTTTAATTTCTGAGACAGTGACGCTCTCTTTATTTTTGGTTGTCAATATTATTTCATTGTATCAATCATGTGTAATTTTTCCATTCGTATTCAGAAATTTTCTGCTATAATGATTCCATATTCATAAGAAACAAGATGAAAACATGCATTTTTTGAACTTCTGAACGATGACTGAGTATTTATCATTATTATTATTATTGCGAAACTCATTGAACCTAAAACATTCTCTTTTACTGATATTGATCGTGAACATCATATTACTTACTCTTATTCGAAATATTTTATAACGTACACAACTTGGTCTACCAATCGATGTTCATGATAAATGCGAAATTGCCATCCCGGACTGCCAATTTGATTTATACGTCTGTGAAATATGAATTATCTAAATTTGAGTTTTATTCTTTTATTATACTCTAGACCGTTCACAAATCATGCTGATCACATTATTATATTTGTTGGAAACAGAAATACAAGGTGGAACGTGTACTCTACTTAAATTTATTTTGAAAGTCAACTCATGAGAACAAATGAGTAATGAATTATAATCTGAGGGGTCAGTATTAAAACACTTTCAATTGATATTCTGAGAAGTGAAACAATTCAATTTTCTTGTAAATAGTGTGACGAGAAAATAGACTCATATCTCAACCACATCATCTGTCACAGCCAGAATCATTTGTTTTGGTGACAAATGAAAAAAATCAAAATACAATTTTTCGTATAACTGTTCGTAGAATAGATTTATAAATCGATATCTTTATATAACCTGTTGGAAACCTAATACTTGGTACAAATAAATGTTTGAACTTCATAGTAATTCCTATTTATACATATAAATGAACCAGAGAAGAGCCGGACAAATCCATTCGTTACATTTAAATGAAATATCAGCACGCTGAAGACTGCAGCCATAACTTGTGCGGGTAGAACATGAACAACATGGCGATATCTTCATATAACATGGCCAGACAGGTCTCGTATTTCTTGTATCAGTACTAGGAAACACCCTGCTGGTCCAGCGAGTTATATATTGCCCAGAACGATTGTACCTTGTAGTAGTACCAGCTAGAAGTCCTATCTCTTCATCTATTCTGATCGTTCATTGTGAGAGATCTATTCTCACGAGAGGCGGGGGGAGATGCTGCATTTTTCTTGGTGTCGACTATTTTGAAATAGATACTCGATTTCGCAATTGTTCACTGCGAGGGCGCAAACATAGATGTATTATTTTATGTATGATTATTTATCGTTACTTTCATCACTATCGTTATCTCTGGTGGATACAATTTGCTATAAAAAAAGAAATAAAGAAATCTTCTAGGAGATATTCGCTCAAAAGCAATTTTGTGATTCGAGATCGTGGAACTAGAAGCTAAAGAATCAGTTGTTGAACTTGAAAATCTAATAGTTGAAATATTCAAAGTAGTCATTTTTTTTGCAATAGATGAATACTTTCAAATTGATGTTGCACACAGTTTAGGAAAGATTGAGACCAGTAATATTTATACAGTGACATTAATAAAGCAGGAAACAAATGGAAAAAATCTTAATTTTTATTTTTCCGAAAAAATAAAAATTGTCTGATGACAAGTTGTTCTCAGGCTCGTTTTGAAACCAACTCAGCCCCTATCAGATATTTGTATGAAATTATTCGTAGAAATCGATGAGTTTTCAAAAGTCATAACCCAATGTTTCCAATGGTTTTGCCAATCACTATATCACCGATGTGATCATAAAAAAACAAACGGAGTTTTCGAATCAATTCCTGATATACGATATTTGTAATCTATTGAAAGAATTTTGAAGGTTAAACTTTCACGAAAAATTTCAACTCTCATCATTTTCATATATTTCTACAAAGCTGTACTTGCAAGATCTCATTCAAAATGTTACTTATTTTGTGAAAAATGATAACTCCCAAGATTTTTCTAATTTCCAAAGCATTAATTCATACAAAAAAAATCACTCAGTAAATCAAGGGCTATGTTGGTTTTTAGACGAGCCTAATATGATGACATATATTCGAGAATGATTCAATGATATTCATAATGCCAAATTGAATCAATGTATATTAAAATATATATTCGGAATATATAATACTATGATATAACTATGATACTGTTGAAAAATGTGAATATGGATCTTGTGTCATCTATTGAATATTCTTGAAATTTATTCGATAGGTTATAAGAGGCTTGCTCCATCGAAGTGAAGTTGATGATCTCCTTTATATTTGGGCCAATTTGTAAATCAAGTATTGAATAATGATATTCAATTTGTTAATGAGAACTATCCAAACATTCAATGAGCTATGGAAATATGAATTTATATCCAAGGACCTAATGGCAGCGCATCCCGAAAATGAAATTTCACACATACAAAATGAATTTACAACGCACCGCCCTCAATATTTCACGATTAATAAAATCCCAACCGCATTAAAACATGTGTTATTAGGCTTTTAATAAGCCATCCGTTATCGTAAATCCTAATTAGTTGTTTAAATCAATTTGCACAACCACGGCAGCGTATATCATAACAAAAGACAACAACTCTTCCTATCTGCCAATAGCCACCAATATTTCATACCATCGAAACGGGTTGCAGACTGAAGACTCCTTCGTCCTTGCTACACTGTGGTCCGCTCTCATCTCAACTCCTCTCAATATGGCGGCCATAATTAATGTAACTAATACTGCAGCGCAGAGATTAATATGCAATAATTTACTGCCGGTGCTGCCTAGTGGGTAAAGCAGAAAACTGTACTAGCTTTGTGTCTGCAATTCTCCCGTTCGTTCTCTGCCGAGCGGCACAATGATTAACTGACTTCATTTGGCACACAAATTCCGCCAAATGCAAATTTAATAAGTCTACTTGCGTTTTTGCTCGACGCCTGCATTTTGCTTGACACCGAACACAACAGTCTTCATCGTCAATTATTCATGTTCATGCTGGAAAGGAGGTACTTGAAAGCGGAAAAAACTATTACATTACATGTGTCAATAAATTGTCTAGCCTTTGTTCGCATCACTGGACGGTTATTGTCATTTAGATCAAGACATTAAACACATTTTTGTCGTACCAATTGATTGACAAAATCCTCGATAACGTAGGGTGTAAGGCCTCACTACCCAAATGTCCGGCAAAACTGGCTGGTCTGTCAGGCAACCTGGAAACCCTTCCTAGAAATATTAGGAATGAAAAGTTACGAATTTTCCCATTCTTACACTTGCATTTTCGAATCATACGAGGCAAAGTCCTTCACAAGTCGTGACATGGATACAATTCCTGTTAATTTCATTTGCTGATAACAATTGTATTCCGTGTTTTTATTCGAAATATTGACAGCACAATAGAAATTCTGCCTTCAGAAGTATTAAAAAAAGGAAAGTGCAATAACATTAACAAAAATAAACAAAACATCGAAGTCCATAAGTATTGTTTCTGTATTGAGTCCTGATAGAAATCACCAAAAATGTATATTCACAATGTGATTTCATTTTGCGTTGTAAGTATTGAGACTTATATTCATGACCTTGAATAATAATCTCAGCTTATTGCTAACATTTCCATCATTGAGAGTTCACTCTTACTTTTCCTGCTTCGTTTTTTCAGTCAAAAATATTGTATATAAAACCGGCATTTAATTCACTTCCTTGCTTGTCAAATGACTTCAATGCATTTTTTACCATCAGATGGCGTATTGTTCTACTTGAAATATTGATTCCAATTTGAGTTATGCTTTTGTTTCGTAGACTCGATCGATCTATTCAATGTTTGTGATCGCAAAAACTAGAAGAGAGCGCTTTTAAAAAATATATATTGAGAATTGTTGAATTCATCGTAGGAGGTTGTATAGTGATAAGATGGATTTTTGTCGGAGTATTCCATGCCATTTGTAATTCACCCCTGCACACAACCCTAGGCGGCCATGTGACCATCAATCCCTCACCGTTAGACAGGCTGTTCGATACCCTGCTGATAAATCTCCCATCTTGCCACTTCTAATTGGCCCTCTTGAAATGGAGTTCAATTTGGTGGCGTTATGGTTTTCCTAAGCTATACACTAACATGATGAAATTCACATTCTTTGGGTGGATTTTATTTTGAGCTAATTATTATTCGATTACAATTCCGAAAGTTTGGGAATCAATTTGGGTAATTGTGGGATTTCAACACTACGTACTGATATTATGGATTATATGGATGCTGCTTCCATCAAAATACTTTAATTACCCATCCTTGATATCTGAATTTGTGATTATTTTTTATTGAATTCGAATTGAGTTGCATGTACAAGGATGTTATTCTTGGTTAAACTCATTTCTTTTCCTCAAATATGATACACCTCATCAGTTGAGTAGTGGAGAAATATTATTATTATTATTACTATTCACATTTATACAATATATACCAGAGTTATTGGAATTACAAAAAAACACAAAACATATTAGCTGTTGGAGATACCGTGATGTTCTTCCTCTTAAAATATCACATCAAATCGAAGAGTACAAACCAATAAGACAAATACTGAGCATTGAAGTCACCATTTTAATTGTACAATAACTTTCTGAAGCTCTTCTTAGAATCCAATGATGTTATTCAATCATTCAATAAGTTCAATATGAAAGGAATCAAAAAATAATAACTAGGAAATAATGTTTCTAACTTTCAAGAAAAAACCTTGACAATAACGAATGATAATTCTTTATGTTCAATGCTCCTCAAATCAATGTGTTAACAGAACATTCAATTCTTTCATAGATAATTTTCACTACTTACTGATTAATTATGCTTCCTAATGGATCAACCTTTCCACCAATTATAAATGAGTATTTTTCATGGAAAAAAGTAAACTAGATTTCATCAAATTTCTCAAAATCGTAGGTTATGTCTGTCGATTTATGATTCGACTGTTATGTAACGTGAAATGTGCCCTGAGTACCCTGTATAACAAATAACATTCAAGTCATCTATGACTATGGCCAATGAAAATGTGCACGTTTCCATGAAGTTCTCTAATTCCATCTCAACACAATGGACGCGAAATGTTCGACAAAGGATGCTACAAAAGAACAAAAACCCCGTCTCGATATAATGAATCAAATTAACACAGGTCTTAACAAATTTGGCGATGCGACATCAAGTTCCTATTTTAGGGGAATATTACGAGTTCGAATAAAAATCGGCGGGAAGCAGCTTTGAGACGGCTAATTGAGAATTTGTATGTGTTTGTATCCTTAGCGGGACAGAACAATTTATGTCTTCACCAAGTTGGTTTATGGCCGTTTTGCAGAACTCGTTTCGAAGCGGCCGCAAGATGTCTCTATCGTCATGAGGATAGCTTTATGGTTATTTCACAGCAATTAGATTAGTCTGTTGTAATTCCAGTTTTTGCACGATTGCGGATACTAGAGCAGATGTCGTTTGACTTATCGTCGTTCTTCGTACTCCTTTCTTCCTCTCTAATATCCTTTGTCCGATTTATCATTTTTATTATTAATCTTTCGTTTTGCGCCAAACACTTGATTAAATTTTATTGCATTTGCTAGCGGGTGGCTTCGAATTTTACAACATATTACAACATTTGGGACCAGTTCTGCTTATATAACTGTTCAACTTCACCAGGTGTCACTTTATCATCAACTGTTATTTTTTGTGCTGTGTTCAATAAAAATCCTTTTGAACACCCAAAATACTCTCCAATCCTTCCAAGTTTGGAGTTTCTGGTTGTAGTTTTGTGTTGATTTACTTTGCTTGTATCCTTACCCTGACATCTTTTGTAATCAATGCTTATTTTTCTATATTTTCCCATTGTAACTTCCAATCACTTCAGTATAATTTCTAATGCTACTATTCTATTTTGATTCTAACTATGGCGATATAAAATTTACAAACATTACTTCATTGATTTCTGTTCATTTATAAAAATATTCATACATTTACTCATATATTTCCTGATTTCCTACTGTCATCACTTCGGTTCCACCTGTATTGTTTCATTCTCAATTTATATTATGAAATGTCTTCACTCTCTATAATCAGCAAGACGTCATTTTCAGAAGATTCTCCAGCTCTCTAGTATTCGTAATATGTTATGACCAATCTACGTTCCTAGATATCCTTATGAAAGACTAATACCTGTAATTAATAGTTTCTCAACTTTTTACACTCACTTTTTTGCATGAAACTAAACTAGCACAGTTTTTCAGTACACTTCCTCACAATTTTTGTTGGAATTGAACAACTTGTGACTCTCAAAATATTGAACCTATCGATGTTACAGTTTCTTCAATACTACTACTATTCTGTAGGCCAGGTATCAGGAATCCAAAAAGCTAGTATATGGGTTTGCATCATAAAAAAACCTACAAAAGGAGCATATTCTTATGGAAGGTCATATTAATCGGTCTTGGTAGCCCAAACTATTCTTCGTCAACTACAAATTCTTCAGCGTCAACGAAGTTTTTTAGCCTCTTTCAATTTTATCACGCAAATCTTGTATAGCAGGTAAACCCAAAAAATGAAGGTCATGAGATCAGAATGAAATACAGTTAGTTTTTAGTGCTCGTTTTGTTATACATTTCAGTTTTATGACGCGAATGTAGGTATTGCCATAATTTTACTACCTGGCAGATGTCGGCAAAAGGCAACGTGGAATATGCAAATCCCAGTTTATGCAAAATTATGCGACAAACGACAAATCTGCACGGTGCCATCATCATTGAATCTTAATCAACGATGTGTGTCCATGATTGAAGTTGAATAAATAATTTACATTGCAATCTGAATTTGATTTAATTCAAAAGGTGTTCCTGTTTTTACGATTTCCACAATTCTCTGACTGTTTTTGCGACCATTAATCATCTGAATACTGTACGAACTACGGATTCACATTCACTGTTCCGAAATACATAAGACACATACCCGACAGAATTTCATTAACGATTTTTCTTTGAATGAGTCAAATTTTTCACGATTTCTAGCCATTTCCTTGTGGTTTCTTGATACCAAATTGAGATATTGCTTGATGTCGAGACAATACTTTTTCGTTAATATAATTACAGTTTCCAACTGTTTTTTCAACTTAGAATGTGGTCAAAAGTACACGCGTTGTTTTTCCTTGTGTAGCACTTTTATGGATTGAGAACGATATGTGAGCGTGTTGACATCATCACAAAAAACCAGCGACACCATATTTCAAAGTCTCGACTGCTGAAAAATAATCCGAATATGCTCGAGTTGCGAATATATTTGTAAAATAAATTTTATCCGCGATTTACAATCCAGACGATACACGATACCATAAATCAGTCTTTATAAATTTATTTGAGTTCTATTCTTCTTGAACCGCTTCACTTAGATCGCTATAGCTATATCTCAGAAAGACCGTGTCTTAGGATATTCATCCTGACGTATAATACGCTGCTGTATAAAATTTGTCGCACCATTAAACACTCATGTATATGTTGGTTTGTACCATAGATTTAATATCTTACCAAGATAAGTAACAACAAACATTTGTTTGGCCCCAACATCACATCCCTTCTATATCTATCAGGGGAATACAAATATTTTGGCTTATCGCTGCTCTAATTGGTTGATTTGAATTTCGCGCCTTCAAAAAGTTCTGACAATTGTGTCCCGTGTTAATGTTTCATAACAAAGCCGCCATTACGCGCAGTTATTAGCTTGAGTTTACTATATTACAGAAGTTTGAGTGCTGTTAAAGGTTGATCAGGTCATATTTATGTATATTTGACATTATCCAAGTGTGAAAATGAGCAAAAAATGTTTAGTTTGTGATTATACAGTAAACATTGGTGTTTGTTTACCATTTCACAGGTACGTTGTCAATGAAGGATCAACATAGGCGTGACACACATTTCTTATTCTTACCTACATTATATATAAATAATGAATATTTTCAGATTTCCCGATGACAATTCAATGAGACGATGTTGGTGAATAGCTCTAAAGTTGAGAATCGAATAATCTTCATTTTGTGTTTGGACAACCTGTTTTTCTCTCCATTTTTATCAATGGCAGATGATGAATGAGTATCCAGTTTATGATTTTTTTGGGGTATATCTAAGGATTCTCAATGTCAATTCTGTTGTTTGCAAGTAGATTATCACTGAACAAGTTCCAACACTGAAATTTTTGATAGTCAAGGACCAAGTACCTCAAAGTATACAGAGAACACTTCTTTTTCATGTACAAGGTATGTAACTGAATTAAATAATCAATCTGTATTATACTTATCAATATAAATCTGTTTTTTAGGTCCAGTTTGAATGGTACAGCAAAAATTTTTGGTAGAACTAGCTTCGGATTCTGAAAATGGCACAATAACAGCTTTTGAAATTTGATATTCCACAGTACTATTTGTTATGGAGGACCTGGGAAATGAACCTAAAGAATTTTTTTTTTCAATTCCTGGAAGTATACAGTATGTTCTTTCATGCAACTTTTTTATTTGAATCATTATATGATGTCTAATTTAAAGGAGGAAAAATGATTCACCAAGTTCAAGTCCACCTAGCTCTATATCGAGTTTGAGTCCCAAAAGAAGGAGTATTTCTGATACATCTTCAAGAAAATCTGGATAGTTTTCATATCATATTTCAATTAAATCACAGCACACTTTTGAATAATTTCAGCTGGCACCCCAAGAAGATACATGAGAATAAAAAAAAGAAAAACCCATTTTGGGGATGAAGTCCATCCAAAGCCAAGAAACCTTTTGGTATAGCAACAAAACTAATTTAATTAACATTGATAATATATTTATGTAAGGACTCATTTCGATTTTATGTATTTCTATTTATTCTATCTATGGGAACTGTTTTGTATAACAAGTTGAAATATAAAGTATGGAATTTGTGATGTAATAAAATAATGTAATGAATATGTCTTTTCTGAAATAACATTCGTTATTATTGAACCAAAATAATTGCTGTTTTTTCGTTATTGTAAATGTATTATATTACGAAAATAAATTTTGTTACGCCACTGTTCAGTGTGTACTCTAGTACAACGAGAGCGCAAGAAAAACATCCCCACCACCGATTTTCATGAGTTTATCTTGGGGCCACTTCCCCTAATGCTTTTGGTATAGGCGTTACTCATCTTGTCCTCTTTAATCTGAGGTTTGTACCGAGGTTGATACACTTCTTGAAAAATCACATGAATCGGTGGAGAAGATTCGTGATGAATGGTTCTGTTTTAAATTTACTTCAGAATAGTGTTTTGTGTAGAGTGAAAGAATTAATTCTTTCATAATCAAGGAGTCAAAAAAAAAGCAAAAATTATCCGTTAAATTTTCCACTAACAACTGAAAAAGTTTTTAATACTAGTTGTTTAACCACTGTATGATTCTGTAGTGTTTCCCATGCACCATTGCTGATTAATTTTCGATTTCTGTAGATACTGCTTCTCCGAATTATTGATTGAGGATACGATAAAATTGTGCATGTAATTATAATTTGATTCAAAATTTAAATGAATATCCCATCAATAATCTCCTCGCGTTTCGCGAATCGAGAATCAGAAAACTTTTTATTTCAAGCTTCCTAAATGAGTCCAAATAGATTGCCACTTTGAGTGTTGTTAATTAGCGATTCGAGGAAATATTTCCTAGTCATCCTTCGTCCTTCAGTTCCTATATTCTATGCGTATATGAATCGTTTATCAGCAGCTATTTACTCTACATGTTCCACGTCAACCGCCGAAAGGAAGTCGAAGTACCAACAGAAAAGCTCGCATAATTTACATTTATCTCTAATGAGGGAACAGGCCGCCATTAGCATGATACAGATCACTTCACTCCACTTCTTCCATCAACTTAAAGGTGGCCACGTCACAATATTCAAATGTTTTATTTCCAGGCGAACAAAAATGGAAACGTCTTCGGCCCAGACCGCGACACAAGAACACCGTTAATTATTTCGTACTCCTTAAGGTTAATAAAGAGTAAATACGTTAGCGTTATCGGCAGAGACGATCGGATGTTTTGTGAAGCTGAGCTGATCTTAAAAATATCAGAGCAGTACATAAAGCAGCAGCCTTCCTTATCTCGCCGGTGCACGGGAGTGAAAACAAGAAAGCTAGCATGTCCTGGCGTAGGGAATTTTTTTAGAGATAGCCTGGCTTTATTGAGATGTTAGCAGTGGGATCTTGATTGCAGATTTCATTCAATATTCCTGCCTCCAACACGCTGATTTCACGTGAGATCGGAATAGAAGCACGATGCTGTTAATTATTGGAGAGATAATGTGGTAGAATTACTACGTACTCCCCACAGAGTAACGTGCTAGAGAGTTTCATGGGAAATGAGAAAAATCGTGAGTTTCATTTAGTGGGGTCACTTCTTCGGAGATTTCATGCATCTGTCGGAAGAATTATTCTTCATCTTGTGATCACCTACAGTGTGAAAAATCATAAAGTTTCATTCCATATTGAATCAACTCGGTATTGCAATAATAATATGATCCAATTTTAGAAAGAGAATGGAAGATTTTGCTGATATCGGGACTTCAAAAGCAAAACAATATAATATGCTACTGAAATCTTCGTGATATAACCTCAAAATCTTCTCTAGAAAGCACTTCATAGCAATATAACGAGAGCATCGCCTGAAACCAAAGAGAATCTTGTATTTCAAATATAGTTCTCTTCAATTTTACCATAAAATATAACTTCTCTGAAGAACGATGACAAGATTTCAGGCAAGAATTATTCGCAAAAATCAGACGATCGAAGAGAATTTGCTTCAGAAACGTTGACTATATTTGCCATTGGGATAAAGTGTTGTCAATGATAAACAGTGTATTCTTTATTTTTAACCAAACCTGTTAATGCGTTTTGGTGTTGAAAATTCTTGGGAAAAGATCTCGAGCAAAAAAAAGTTCTCGAAATATATGCAATGAAATACAAACATTTCTTCCAGAGTGAAAAAGGTGCATTCACTATTCTATTTTGTCACATCTCATGTTCTTTTACCTGATAATTTTCAATATTGTTATGCAACACAACGAAATCGCCTTTTTCCTTGTTCTCTCGAATATCTCAACGTCTTCCACTGATTCAAGGTCAGCGATTCTCAATCTACCCTCTGTTACATTCCGACATCTATCATATCGTTTGAATCTTTTTTGAAATACACTATTTCAGTGTTTATTTCATTGTTAATATTTTCATTTCGTGAATGGAGGATTTGGACACTCCTGATTGCTTCAATTTCCAGAGAAAAAAATACAGTCACCCGTTTTAATCTTGCCCTTCCTCATCATAAAAATGCGATTCACTTTAATAAAAAGCGAGGGTGGTGGCAGAGAGATGACTATCTGCGACTCTTGCAATTTAATTCGGAATAACAAGTGTAAATGACACCCTACTAATTATGGTTTATCTTTTTCGCACTGTGGACTCTAAATCTTCATACACAGTGGGAAAAAAACGGTGCTAGTCGACTTATCGCACGTTTCTTTTTCACTTGTTAATGTTGTATGATGGATTGCGACACGTTGTTAAGTGTGCTGATTATTTGATTGGACAATCTCGTCCAGAAATCTTAGATTCATTTCCTGGAAAGTATGCGGTGCATTCATTTTCGATTTCGACAATTGAAATGAACGTTACGTTCCTACAGTGTGTCACAACAATTATGAGTGATATTGACAAAGGACACAACACGAACAAAATCAACACATGTCCGATGATTTAGAAATTATTCGAAAACCTCTTTTTCAAGGTTATACAGTTTGTAGCGATGGTATTGTGCCTTTTTGTTGAGTAAAAATTTCCTTTCACATTTTTCACATTTATGAATCTGTACTATCCATCTCCTTTGCAATATGTACAAAAATTGACTTGTCATTCATACAAGAATCTTGTGGCGTATTGATATGTATGGACTGTGTCAAAAATTTATGCTATCAGAACATACTCAGAATATCATCCAGAATTCAGAATATAGGGTGTTTTCTATTCTAACAGACGAACAAGGAAATTGCCAACAATGTAGAACTCGCCATTAAATCCTACTTAAACGGTGGTTATTTTCGAATTTTTGACAAGCGGTCACTTCATTTTTGACAAAATTGACTAGAGAAGAGATTTCCAAGGTTTTTCAACTCCAACTAAAGCACAATAGATATAAGGGTGAAATATTAAAATGTAAAACAGCTGGAAAATTTTCATCAACTCACCTTTATTTCAAAAAAAATATCAACAGATACAGTGGAAGAAGCAGTTGATGTAATCGTTCAAATTGAAGTTCCCTCTGGAACCGAAATAAAAATAACCATATGTGAACACAGATAGGAATCGCCAGTGAAACACAATTCAACATCCGCATTCGCGTGTTTTTTTATGGTACAGGGAAACAAATGACCTTTGATTTATGGAGTTTGGAGCTGAATTGGCGGAGATCACAGGTCGTATGTGACAGGCAGTGTGCGTTGTCAGTGGTCAGTGCACAGAGCATATCAGATCGTGTTAAATGTTTTATGATTGTATTGTCTTCCGCGGTTATTTATTTTTATTTCATGGCCTACCTGACACGTAAATTCGCACGCGTTTGTTCAAGTTGCAGAATTCGCGTATAAATTCATTTGCACGGTTTCACCGATACTGTCTGCTATGAACAATGTGTACCACAAAATATCATATTAAAAAGACTATGCCTCATCAACTACATGCATGTGTTTACATGATGTTTCATTGATATTGCACGAAATTTAAATTTTCTTCGACCAAAATATAAAAAGGTCATTTGAAGATCACTCAAAAAAATATTCAGTGATGCAAATTGAAAATGAAATTCCCATGGAAATATTTGTTTCACATTTGAAAATTTAATTTTCAAATTAGACTTTTCCGTCATCGAATAAACTGAGTATCATATTTTGTACAAAAACTAATAGACTTATTCCTTGACGAAACAACTGAAAATACTTCGCATAAAATTAAATATTTCAATGAACATTGTGCAATACTAATGGGACACCTTATTTATGATATCTAAGAGTAGGCAACTGCTTTACCCCACCATACTGACTACTTAGTACCTGCATATTTCATTTTATCTGAAACAGTCTTAGTAACATTTCATGAAATCGAATCGAAATGTGATATATTAGGTATACACAGGGTCTGTGGTAAGGGGTTGAAAAATATGGTCAAAAGTTCTACCGTTTTTGAGTTATAGGTACGTAATTTTTTGGTTTTTCGAGATTTCATCAAAAATCGTTTCAAAATTAGGTTTTTTGGAATAACTCAGTAACGTCATTAGCTCAAACCATTTGAAACTTAATTAGGAATGGTTGATTGATTGCAAAACCAAAGAAAACATTATCGAAAGAAAATAAAAAAACAAAGATTAACAATTTCAAATGTTTGATTTGACTTTTTTTTCATCATGAATGCAGAAAATGAAAACAAAAACGAAGATTTCACAAAGCATTTGAAAACTCCTGCGATTAATGCTCTTTTGGAATGGTGTATTACAATCTAGGTTGAAATTATCAGATAGCCAGTTTTTACAAACGCTGTTCGAAATGGTTTAAACCAATTACGTTACTGAGTTATTTCAAAAAACCTAGTTTCATAACGATTTTTGATAAAATTTCGAAAAACCTTAAAATGGCGAGTAAGTCAAAAGTAAAACTTTTAACAGACATAAGTTGGCTTGAAAACGTTCCAACAGATCATACCTACCCAACATATTCCGTTGTTCAACTCCCTACCAGAGACCCTGTATTTATTATAAACCAGAATCGAAAGATGAGTGGTATTAGGAACAAATATAGGAATCGAAAATATATGCATTATTCATTTGCTCGAGTTAGAAGTTAATATTTCATTACGAGCGATATAATTCACCCACTTGACAGTTACCTTAATGTATCAAATCACGCATTAATTGATTTATTATCGGTCGGTAGTCATAAGCAGTTTATTTGCATTTACATTGTGTCGAACTTGTTCAAAAACGTATTTTAATTCCTTCCAACGGTTGCCAATAATTTTGATATTCCGCCTTGATGTAGTTTATCGATGTTCGACGGCAATTCATCACTTTTTTATCGAAACAATTATGGTTTATGTGTTAATTCAGTCGCTTGAGAGACATGTCAGATCGGACGGTGTATTACCGATGCTAATTATTCTATCAACAGTGTTTTCAAGCGTCGATCTCTTAGTAATGCCTCAAATGGTAACCAACTTCTGCTTTGATTTCGATTTCACAGTTTGATGAATAGCATAGTGGTAATTAGAAGAATAATTTATGAAGAGTGATCAAGTTTTTGTACTACCTTTTGAAACATAGACATATACAGGGTGTTTCGTTAGTACGTGGCTAAATTGAAATGGGTGATTTTTTGATAAAAAGAGAAGGTACATACAAGTCGAAAAGAAACAGTTCTCTTCTCGAATATCTCAATGATCCTTCAGTCGGCTCTTTTGGAATTTTACAGTTAGTTGAGGTAGTGCAGGACTTGTTGGGTTACAGTCAATTCCAGAGGCGTTTCAGTAGGCACCTCAAATAATATTTTCAACCAAAAAATGGTACGCCAATTCTCCAATTTTTTTCCAATTAACAAATTATCGAAAAATGGAGTGGAAAAAGTTGATTGAGACTTCTTTCAAGACACTACTGCATGGTGATTGATTTCAATCTATTTAGAATTGAATTCAACAAAATCGGCAGAGGGATTATTGAGCTATTCAGTAAAAAAATCATTTTTTCCACAAATGTTGACACCCTGTATCGTCTTGGAATCTCTCGGGTTTGCCACATACCAACAAAACTCCCTCAATTGTTTGCAAAAATCTATTTCTACAGTTGAATCCCAAACATTCTTCCACATAGTCAGCTCGTAAAATATTGATGTACTGGGAAGTATAAATTTAGAATATTACATCAATCTTTATTAATATTTATCATGTGAAGCGCTCACTAGTAATCAAAACACACCGCACTGTGTACACTCACGTATCATTCCCTCATGCACAAACGATATTGATCTTTATGAACAATTTCAGCGAGTCGAAGACGACCTTAGCTGATGGAAAGGCGAATATAATAAATAGCGATCACCATACTACTATCAGTACCCCACGTTTTCTTATCAGATAACAACTCAGCATTGGTGTTCTCCAAGGAACAATATTGGGGCCTATTCCTTGTTGAATACCTCGAGGAAATCATTTGTCAATCCCTTAATCTTCATTGAAATTCCCCAGTGTTTGAGTCAAACCTGGTTCTTTAGAAGAGTCACTGAAAAGCATTACTGACGATTTTGGTAGTCCTATGATACCATTTTGTTATCCTTGCAAAACTTCTGTTGACTCACCAAGGGACGAAATTGACTAGATAATATAATACCTACATCTTTCATGTTGAGGGAATTATACCAGCAAAATATGACATGACCATTGGCCCAACTGACCAACCACTTCGCGCATGGAATCAAAAGGAGATCGCTTAAGAAAGGATGTTTGCGAAAGGGAAACAGGAACGTGATTTGAAATAATGTCGCGGGTGGCGCTCATTGCGAATTGTGTGGCGAATTTCTGATTATCTTTCCGGTGGCATGGCATACTTTAAATCATGACCTGCCTCAATAATAACATATATGCATGTATATTTAAGAAACCGTGAAAAAAACTAACAATTGTACATAAATATTGACATTTATCAACGTTGCCTGTTGCCTTAGATACTACTTAGCCTAGTTATAGTTATAATTGCTGTTTTTACGATCTCGGTTTTCTTATTTCTTGTGTATGGGCAGAATGAATTCTTATTTCTTGAGAAGACCAATAATATAGAAAAGATGTATCGTTGAAAGGATCAAAAGTATACGATTGTGTCTATATCAACAAGGATTATTAACACGTCCTCGAATTCATCATTCTACTTACTCAAATAAATCAACATTACATGGTTGATTCTCCACTAGGCATGTGCCCCGTCTAAATCTATCGATAATTTACCAGAATTGCATTTTTCCTGATAAATCGTGCAGTCATATATCCCAGATGAAAGTTTCCAAATACAAATGACCCGTATGCGTATTCCTGATGCGTTATATATGCCAAAACTCGATCTGTTGAAAAATGTGCACTGTATCGAACAGGATATTTTGAAACGCTTCCAAAATATATCGACCAAAATTTTCATGTTGTTTCCTTTTCGTGATGGAATGTATTGGAACTTTCTTAGGAATAATGTTTATTAATTTTGATAATGACAGTTGTTTGACGTTCTACTCTTATGAATATGCCAATGAATATAAATTGTATGCTATCATTTGAAATGAATAAATTGATGTTACTCAAACAATTACAGAATGAAATATAAAAATATAAATAAAAATGATTTCATCTTACTTTTGAAATGAATCTTATATTTTTTTTTTCAGGCTACGTGTCAATCTCTGGTGTCCAGAAGCAGGACTTGTTGCCAACTAAACCAGGAATAACCACTGAATCGGATAAACAATGGAAATGAGAATCGTACTACAACCAAATCTGGACTCTCTATTGTGAAAACTGTGTATACTGTCTTAGTGAATAGTGTAATATATTTATAATCCAAAGTAAGATATCTAAATAGTAATAAAATATATTTTGGACAAATTCCTAATTTCGAAGGATATAGGTTTGTATAAAGAATCATTTGAGGATTGTTTACTTGAAGATATACGTAATTGGTTTAATGTGCCATAGCCAAAAAATTCAAAACGATATACGTAACTGAAAAAATCCTAATAGAATAAGTCTAAATCGTGAACATTATTATTGTTAGTGACTGAAGTACTTCTTTTATACAAGAATAATGTAAATATTAATGTTTTCAACTTTCCAATATTTTTTATGCAATGAGTATTCCTTATATTTTTTATCGTTTTATAAAATAAGTGATTTAATGCAATTAATTCGTGCAATATTTGATTTCGCATTGAAAATCTCACAGTTCTCTACTGAATGGAATAATCTTTCATGATATTCGTTTCCGAACATTGCACTAGGATAGAAGCCTATAGTGTAACATGTCAATTGACACGAAAATTCTTGATGTTTCTGTCATAGAGATGAATAAGTTTGAACAATGGTTCTCACAGCAACTTTGTTCCTATTCAATTCAATCGAATACTATAGAAAGAAAGTGGAAAAAAACGAGTATTACTTGATTGTGGATTGACTGCCAGATTGTTCAACCTTATCGAATAATATAGCTGATTTGCCCACTCACATTGGATTCGAATCGAAGAAAATATGTAAATAAAACTATTTTTATTCCGCTTTATTGATAGGGCATCGCTTGAGCTATTTTAGGAATTCACTTTTTGTATAATTGTAAATAGACAAAAAGAAAACCTCTTTGCAAGAATTTATGATGTGCGTATGATACCTAAGGTATAGGTTTAAGTAACGGAAATTATATATTTTATGGTATAAAAATGGACCGATAAAATGTTATGAAAATCGGAGCAAAATTTCTAAAGAAAATTGACGGTATATCTTCCCAACCAAAAAGTTCAAATTTTCAATTATCAGAATTATTTCTTGTCTATTTTTGTGGTCCACCAAAACTAAATGATCTGAAGGATGTCATTCTTAGTATTGAATCAAGAATTTCGGCTTTCCACATCTTCTCTAGACAAAAATATCGAAAATGGTTGAATGAGAAATGTTTTGTTTTTTTAGATGGTGAAGATTGTTGATTTTTTAGGTTTATCAAGAACAAATAGCTGAAAATTTCATTCAAAACATCTTCTTGGGAGGGCGGTATTTACGATAATATCCTATCATCTTCTTCAGTGAATAGTATGGAATTAAAATTAATTTACTCCACAATTTCGAATATTTGAATTGTCAAGTTGGATGTTTGAAACTGTTCAACCAGAAATCTTTAATGATAGTATAGCACCTAATATCGGTCCACATAGTAATTATACTTAATATATTTGTTTTTTAGTAACAAAAGTACAATAAATGTATACGTAAACCGTAATTATAGTTTTTATGTGGGGAGATTGGAACCGTACCTTGCAAGCCAGTGTGTTTGGGCTAAAAAATTGGGCTGTATCTTTAAACGGTACTGTAAATAATGCTGTAAAATTTTCATAGATTAGGGATAGAATGTATACTGTTTATCTAGGTATATTGTTTGTTTGTTTTTTGGTTTTATATTATAAAAGTTTTGTTGCTTATTTGTTGCTCAATATTCCCCCTAATCCTGTCTGTCGTCTGTGTGTGATTGTAATTTATTTTAATAAAAGTAATGTTCTCAGTGTACTGCTTATCATTACAGTTTTTGGACATCAAATCGACATCCTTTGGAAACAGCTTTTAAAATTATACAAGATCAGAATGAATGAGAATCAAACAGGAAATATATGAACCACTTTTTTTGTTCCATTAAGGTGTGTTTTTTCCTAGATTAAATGGAAATGGATTATAAGTATTTTGCTTCCCTACAATCATAGTATGAAGAATTCAAAATATATTGAACTCAATTTAAAATCTAATTTTGAACTCACTCTCAAGAGGAGTTGTTACGATTCATGAAAACATCGAATAACCTGTGATTTTCATCAGAAGTTTTGAACTGTTTAGTGTTATTTCCTTAGGAGTAGAATGTCATTCTGATTTTTCATGCTGAAAGTTTTCTTTTGTCAGATTAAAAAATTCTCTATTTGGTGAATGAATAGCTATTTTTTCAGAAGAAATCAACTTCATCTTTGATAACTGTTTTCGAAAGTTCAGAATGATGAAATTTAGGAATACGATGTCATCGATATTTTATAAATCACTGCATCGTAGGGGGAGGAAGGAGCAAGTGTGGAGCCACTTAAATTGGAATGGAACGTACTTCATTGGTATGCATTGAGGATTTATACAGGCATGAAGCCAAAAACATTCATCAAGGTGGATTTAACTGAAACTCTGATTTATTTCAGCTCTAATATATGTTCGGCTTCAGTGTGCACCTCGCTGAAAATTATTATTTACCGAAGCTGATTGCTTTTCTGGCTACTTCGCAAATACCAAAAACTCTAATTTATCGGTTTTATTTGTTCGATTTGCCTCTTTTCATGTGTAAATCATGTCGGATTTTCAGCGAAATATTGTCAATTGGTTATCGTGTTTTATTAGATGTATCTACCTATCAGGGAAGCTGAATGAACGTTAAAGAAATATTGACTGTATCAATCAATCAATGTCGTTTGGTCGGAAATATGTACATCCAACCCAGTAGATTTTTGAGAAAACTTAATTTGATCATTTGGGTAAATCACACACAATTGTGCCAATTTTTTGTCAGTATTATAACTCATGAAAACTCTACGTTATTGAAAAAAATTCAATCAATAAATCCCTAATGAAAATGTTCTCATGGAAGAATCAAGAACTGTTGCAACTGCTCAAAAACAGAGCGTTATATCAACCCAATATCTCTTTAACTTCGACTCGAATATTCTTCAACGTGTCGACCAATTTTGAATGCATTCATTATGACCAAACTACTTATAGCCTCTGTCTGTGAACAAAACTGCATTGGAATTATCTATTGGGGTTAGAATCGTTGAAATCATACATCACCTGCTATTCAATTCCAATGTCTATGAAAGAGAAATGGTCTCCTTAATTTTCGGTAGGATAAAACGACAAAACGAAGCTTAGATTTAGAAGCTACAAAGGTCACCTGGCACAAGTCCTAGAGCTGATATGCGAACGTGCATTAGACCTTCATTGTCACGGAAATTCGTGTTCATCGTTCTGTGATTGTCTGGATATTCTTATTGTTGGTAGACAAAGAGCATGCAATTTTATTGACCACCACTACAGTAAATATATGTTTGTATGAATAATCAACTCAGAAGCAACTTTTTTCCTAAAAAACAGTGCTAAAAAAATACCATAATTATAAATTTCGCATACCTGAATTCGTAAAAATGTAAAAAAATTACTAGCGATTAATCTTAAACTTTGATATAATACATAAATCATTTCAAAGATTGATTCAATCTATTTTTTCGCATCAGTAACATACCCACAACCCTGACAAACCACTTTATCCTGGTCAATTACAGCTGCGCCATCTACCGAAATCGAAAAGAACATTCACTTTGATTAACGAAAACTGTTGTTGTTCCTATTTTGGTGAATGAAGGCGCATAATAATATTGGTAAGGCTCTCTGTATAATTGTTCTAAGGAACTTTTAGAATCGAAGGATGACAGCTGGTTATCTTTTGAGGAATAATCAATAAATAAACGGTTTTGAGTTCCATTTCCACTTCTTCAGTGTCCAAGAACAATTGTCAAGCCAGGCTATGCCAGAAGGAATCGAGACGATATACATTTCTCAAATAACCATAGAAAGATAACCATTCTTCAAAAAGACGAAGTATCCTATTTGTGAATTCTGAAATAATGCAACGCACGGTATGATAAAGTAAGACTTATATCACGAGGGCTGAATTTCACGGACAGGAAACTTCTGGAGAGGGGGATGATGGCGAGCGAAATCGTTGGAAGAATATCAAGTAGGCGGTACGAATAGGGATACCAACTTATAATAAGTCTGGAATCATGGTTTTGAAGAATATATTAGTCCACCGCTAAATTACATTGGAGACTGGATTATTTAAAATATAATGTTGATGGCCAGAGGTTGGAAATTATTTCAGATGAAATATACCGAGACATTTGATGATATCAATATTTGAACAACATTTGAGCACATCTAAATCATGAAAATAGTTTTTATTAAACAGAACGGTTTACATAAATGTTATTATACTTTAGAAATTTCTTTTCAATAACAGATAATTGTCGAAATATTACAGGAGCATTTTGTTTCCTTGTGATAATTTCTGACTCAATTTCCCAAAGTCACAGCAAAAAACCTCAATCGACTCTCTTGTATGCGACCTTCAATTGAGCTCTCAGATAAGTCAACCAATGAACGCTTACCACGACGTGAGTCAAAAATCCAGCATTTGAACGCGCCATAAGCTGAAACACCATATAACACAGGAATCATGAATTGATATTCTCTTCCTAGGCACTGCGATAAATTCGATGTATTTCCTCAATTTCGAATTGGAGAAAGAAACCAATAAAGATGTTCGGAAAGATCACGCAGAGGACTCAGACAGTGATGAAGAAAAATGCCAGTCACCGAATAAACGAATAGACTGGTAAGTTGTAGTTTATAAAGGGAATGTGAGCTCCGCGAAAAATAATCCAAGAAACAGGTTTTCAAAAAGATGTATCTTTCGAATGGTGGCTCAACCTCATGATGTATGATGAAATATGCTGATATCTTCAGATCATGTAATAAATGACGAAAGAACACTAAAATTCTTATTATTCGTAGACTAATTCCGCTACTGTAACGCAGAATTATTCGATTTTTTTTTTCGAATTCAAACCCGTGCTTTCTTGGTGTGAAATAATAATTTCACTCGTGAAATTGTGTCTGTACTTTTATGGATGAAACCTGAACAAACCTTACGAAGTGAAGAATCAAATAATTCGAAATGCAACAATTTTGGTATTTCAGAAAATCATCACCTGATCATGATATTCTGATGGCTTGAATGAAGAATACAAAGTTCTAGAGTATATGTCCATCTCTTTATTTCTCAATTTATCGATGGATTTTTTAAAGTTCGGGTGAATTGAACTTTCAGCTTTATATGATTCGAAAGAATTTGCTGTTGCCTGCAGTGAGTTGATGCAAATAGTTTGATTGGTAGGGGTCATCATATACTTATCCGCTAGGAGCCTAGTTGTTTTGGGGTATGATTATTCTTTGACAGTTCATATTGTAAACAAAACAAATGGTTAGGAATTGAATAGTGAATAAAATCAATGACAGAAATATTATATCGGACGAATCGAAAAACTTCGTATTTTCACAGTGCTGGTCGGATCCGATTAGTGACAAAAAGAGGGAAGCGCTACAGGTGCCGAAACTCGAGAACCATCAGAATCTCCTCAAAGTTTGGACAACCCACTCAACTGATAATGTTCCTGAATCGTTCAGATTTAGGAATTTTCGTGTTCGATCTGCGTCCTAGCGTGTACTGCAGCAGGCTGATGAATGTTCCACGTGTTCCTGCTTGAATACTTAATGTTTGATTGCTACACGACATACTATAGTCAATTTAGCGATCTAATATGGATATATGGGCCAGTCGGAACATGTGAGATAAGCTACAAATAAATATAAATTGCACTATGTCTCCTGTTTGTCGAGCATCTCGCGACAGGTTACTAGTGAACTCACACACTGTTGATAACTACTGGCAAATGAGAAATTATTGAGTATCTTGACACTCGTGATGTGTCCAGCCAGTTCACGAACTTTCAGGTTCTGAAGAATCGTTCTGGTCATACGAAGAAGAACTGAGAATATTTATCGTATAATGTTATCATTTAGTACCAATCCATCTACTTTGAGGTGCGGTTCCAATGACTTTGATTTATGAGTTTTGCGTCCTCAGATGAGCTCTCCTGATTTCACTCCTAATTTAGAATAAATTTTATCATAATTCACAAATTTCTTCGTCTATGAAAAACGTAGCTTGAACACAAACAAATTCACTCTGTACAACTAGTAACAATACCTGTAATCAATACGTAATGAAATATCTTCATTCGACAACGAACATATTAATTTATCGCCTCATTTATATGAATATCTATTGGATTTTTCGTGAGATGCTAATGAAAATGTTCAATCGAGTATAATGCACCTATAACGAATTCCGAATCCAATTTCATTTTAAAATTAGTATTTTGATTAGCTGATGCATTTGTAAACAGTCTGTAAGTACCTGTGTGGATAAATATTGATTGTACTGTACCGACCCAACGACAATCGGCACCTGTATTTCCGGGAATTTTAATGAATGTCTTGGAAAATGATGGTCACAAATATTAATTGGTATTCAATTCTCGTCACGTTTGAGCTACACGTGGATATCTCAAATCAGTATACCTGGAATTGATTGCATTTTCTTTCTTTCATTACTCCTTTTCAACAGTACGTTACAGATACTGTTTTGAACATAACATATTACGTAGTACAGTGCATAACATATTACGTAGTACAATACGTAACACAACTAAATACTTCTTACTGCCAATTCATTCTATGATACCTAGATCATATTTATGAAATGAAGATACAAGGTTGAGACTAAAGTGTCATAACAGCACAATGTGGATGTTATTTTACTTATTTTTGCTTTTATCTTCATTTTTAATTTTTACAAGATTGATAAAGCTGACAATAATGAGCGAAACGTCTCATGAAAGAAATATAACAATATAGAGAGTTTGACTTTGACTGAATCCGAATCCCAAGAGAATGCCCCCCCCCCCTCCCAGAAGTTTCAAAAAAAGCAAGGATTCGAGAAATTATAGGAAATATATTGACAGATCAAAGTGAATGTGAGCAATCGTCTTATCAGATTTGGTATCGGTAGACCTCAAAATGGACCCAAAGATCTGGAAAATTGATCATCGTAGCTCAAGACTCCGTTCTCGTTCATAATTCACCACCTAAACCTTCTATTAATCGCCAGATATGTTCCCCACACATTCCTTTCTCAAAATGCAGGCTGCAGAATATCATCAGGACACCCTTGCAGGAGCGCAAGGAACTCCATTAGTCCGTGCCTTCGCATACAAATCAGCCACGCACCCCAAAAAATGTCAATTTGTTCTTCATTAATGCCGAATATCAGTTTTGGCAGTGCAGAAGGCATATTTCCTGAATGTCTAATGAGAAGAAGGTAACCGCACAGCACGTTTCTGATCTATGTCGTTTGGTTATCGCCAAATTTGAATGATGGTTATTGTAGAAAAATTTGGGTCTGAGAACCACCATTGCTTTCTGTGAAATTCACGGATTAAATTATTGATTGTTTAATTGTATATACTTACATTTCGAAAATACTGAATCTGGTAAAAGAGAATACATATAATCACTTTCAAAAGATTGGAGCACCATCAAGAAGAAGGATTGGAGAATAAATTCTGAAGAGTTACATAGGAGAGTTGAAATAATTCGAATATAGCTAAAAATAGATAACAATATCGCAGTTGATTTCATACTCCTGTTTCAGGAATCACAGATTTTGAGATGTAGCAAATGGAAATGTTGAAAGCTCTACCTGTTCTCACCACAGAAATTCCAATGATGAAAATTCAAGGAACCGTGAACTATAAGAAAACAGAAGTTGAAAGTCACTTTCCTGAAAGTAGTCAACATATGCTTCAGTTTCGTTTGAAATAAAAGAGTTGGAGTCACTACCCGTCGAAGCAAATGAAATTCTTAAATTCATATATTTCGAAAATAGTGAGATAATCAATTGGAACACGGAACAGGAGATATCAGGTTGAAACGAAATTTTTGAAAACTTTACAATCTATTTATAATGATGATTCCATTTCTCAATTACATTATTGTTCTCAGTGAGATGAAACAATTTTGTAATGATTGTTCAGCAAGATTTTCCAAACCCACCTTGTGGTGAAATGCCTACAAACCATACGCTGACAGGCAAAAATATCGCTCTATTTTCAGAAATCCTCGTGAGCATGCATGCAACACCTGGTGGCTCCATCCCTCATCGCTGTCAAGCGTCTGATTGCCTCACACCGCAAATCTACCCCTTGTCGGGCACCGAATCCCCCCCTGCTACTTCCACCTCCACGGGGAGCTACCCCAACCCCACTCTATCCGCCCTTTTAACTCGGTACACGCTTATTTCGCTCACTAATCCACGTGGATTATGAAGGCCGCAGGCCGGCTTGGAATTTGATTGTGTTTTGTAGTGGAACTTTTGTCCATGTTTTATTGTAACCACTTTCAGTCTGGATAACAGTAGTTGGAACTCAATTTTGTACCGGTTTGTGAATAGGAACAAGTTTTTTTGTCTGTATGAATGGACAGGAAAGTGTCGTGGTAGTGTAATTACACAATTAGGACAATGGAGATGTGAAACAATTTCGACCAACATTTTTCCATGATTTATCGTGTATATCCTGATTGAGAATGTTGACGTTCTCTGGCATAGACTTTTCTTCTCCAAGTTTTGATCTCTGCTTTGATAGATAGATAGATAGATTAGAAATACTTTATTGTCCACGAATTTCTCCTCATTGACAAAGTAAGCTAAAAATATAGAAAATAAATGAATCTAAATATAAATATTTGTCGAGCATATGGGAAATTGAATTTGTTGAATATAATACCGATAAATATGTACAAATATATACAAACAGAAACAATGAATAATTGATAATATTGCGTTACAATATACATACATATGCATACAAAAAAATTTATCAAACAACTACATGTGCATTCACGGATACATATACGCACGAGTCGAATATTTCAAAAGTAATGGAAGACCAAAAAAGTAGAGAGGAAAAAGGATTACAGGTTTTTCATACAATAATTATTCTAGCACCACTTAACAGTTTTAGACATGTCCATACGATATTCCTGTAGGCTATAGTATGCTTTTTCAAGAAGCATATTTTTGAGTGATTTTCTGAGTAGTTAATTATTTGATATGTTCTTAGTTAACTGTGGCAAGTTATTGAATATCCTGTTCCCTTCATACATATTAGAGTGTTATGTTAGTTCGGGTATTGGCAGGTATTGTGAGGTCTATCCCGAGGAGAATCAGTAGTATATTTTTTGTGAATTAGTCATACCACCTCCAGAATAAAGATGCGCACTACGGTTGAAATTTTTCGTTGAATAAAAAAAGGTCCACAGCTATCCCTGTAGCCCGCCTTACACAAATATCTAATATAACAGATCTCTTTTTTTTTTATATATATAAAACTTCTCACGAAAGGAGACATCCTGTAATGTTCAGAGAACATCGTGAGAAGCAAGGGAAAGGAGGTAGGAATTTGGAAGAATACTCTAGAATCTCAATGTAAGGTGCAAATCAGAGGTTCCAGGACAATTTCACCATTAATCATAATGAATTTGTTTCATTATTTGGTGAGTTTCTGTAGAAGTTTCATCAACTCAACTAAATTTTATATTCGCTCTTTGTTCTATGCTCATTTTTCGACTTACAAAATAAACAAGCTGCTATATGTCCAGAACACTAAAAAAAGAGAAATTCGAACAAATCATTTCGAAATTATGCTAAAACTAGAATATAAGATATTTGCAAGGTACTAGAATTTTTTTATTACTCCTTATAGTTTATCAGATATCTATCCTCGTTCCATTTTTGATTCAAATTGAGAAATCAGTATGAAATATTGCAGTTAATAGTGAAATTTATGAAGGAATTGGTTGAGTTTAGAAGACTGCGTTGAAAAGGTCTTCTACTTCTACGAACTGGGTGATTCTGCTCGAGTAAAAATATGGCAAAATAAGAATATAGCCATTCCGAGTTCGCTGACAACTGCTGCACTCGTGTAATTCGTGAAACTACTTCCAATTCCAGTTTAAATTTTGTGTATGGTGGTAATTGCAAACATTCACCTAAGTTGATGAGACCAACTTGGAGAATTTATTGTCATAGCAGTGGAATAGTAAATTCTTGGAAGGACTCGGCATATTTTAGAGACGCTGTAATACGACTAGGAAGCTACATTTGATGAAATGCGTTCAAGAGAACGGCATTCCTGCTTCCTGCCGGCGTGATATGGCCTGCGACTCGAAGTAGACGACGTTATCACGTTTGTGGAAGTTGTATGCAGAGGCGTTCGTGATCAAAAACGAAAAAAAAAACAATGACAACACCTATTTTCGTTTCAGTGAATTTGACAGTGTTTCATTACTGAAAAAATTTGCTAATCCTGATCTTGGTCAGCCGACACAAGAAAGGACATCATCCATCGGAAAAATGGTAATTTCTAACCCACTCGTTGTATTTTTACCAACTCAACACTGAAAGGAACACAAGAATTAATGTCAACCACGTTTCAAACATTCAAATATTGACTTGATTACTCTGAAGCCGTTATATTCTCATAGCAATTGTGAGTAGCGCTTATAGTGGGGTGAAAAAATTCCAAATCAAATTTATTCCTTTATCAAACGCGTGGGAAACCAGAGTGGGCAGCGAAGTAACTTCTAATTTGTGTTCGTGAGTTAATTTCAACTGTTTTCAAATGGCGGCGCCGGTGTGAAGAATTCATTATTTAGGTGAAGTTCGGTAACATTCACGTTTATCTTTGAGGAACACGTAAAAACTATTAATTATCTTAACGATGAGGCCAATTTAAAATGTGTTTGTTTAGTCCAGTTCGGTCGAAGCAGTTACTTTGAATCATTAAAAGGAAGGTAATTTATTTACAATAACACTGTTTCTCTTCGAGAACGGACAGGTTCAATGAAATCCAACTATGGTAATCACAAAAATTCACTTGAATTTAAATTTGACGTCTGGAAGTGATTTGTTTAGTTTTCCAGGAAAAATTTTCAGTAACAACTCAAGTATATTTTTCCGAAGATGTGGATAAGTCGCTTATAGCATTAGTTTGGACTCTCCATGAGTTTTTTTGTCAAAATAGAATTATTTCAGGATATATTGTGTGAATTTTGGACTCTTTTGATATTGCAGGTGATAAAAAATCGTGAATCTATTTCAGATAACGTAAAATGGAGTCTAGTTCTGTGTGCAGCGAATTTCAGCGCATTTCAGACACCCAATACATGAATTTTCAGGCGAATCTTCCTTATTTTTTATTCCCAATTCACCGTAATGTCTTCATCATATTCCAGAGCATTTTTGTAAATTTGGGACTTTTCAATACTGCAAATAATTGCGAACACCTAAATAGCGAATAGCAAAATCCTATATTTGCGGTAGATCCAAACGTGGCGGCATATTTTCACGCTTGTATCTCCGCAAGAAACTGTTTCAAAACCCACACCTTTCCGCTTAGCTATTCATATCAAGGTAAAAAGCAATAAATTTCAGGGTGAGTAATTCAGATTTGAGAATGATACGATCCGAGGTAATTTATTTTCGTGGAATTTGGTCTGCTTCTCGCTTTCTGACAAGATCCGTGCAGTGTGCATGCCCAACGAAAGAATGAAGGAGTAGGGGTAGGACCAAAAAGGTTATCTGAATAGCACTTGTTTCTTGTCCCGCCTCGGGTCACCAAAATATTCGAGGTCACCTGATGGTTCCTTTTGCTTGACACGAAAAAGGCTATGATTAATGGTGAAAACAGTCTCACTTTGTTTGG
This sequence comes from Plagiodera versicolora, assembly GCA_037013635.1. NCBI lineage: Eukaryota > Metazoa > Arthropoda > Insecta > Coleoptera > Chrysomelidae > Plagiodera > Plagiodera versicolora. The sequence continues at coordinate 4,851,023 of CM072982.1, read as the reverse complement.
GCAATGTTTATGCATTCGAATACAAGGTAAAAAAGCTGTAATTCGTTTTGAAGCTAGCTTAGTTTAGTATGATGAAAAGAAAAACATTTTCAATTCATTTTTCAACTCCTTAAGCTAACCCTTTTACCATCTGACGAAAAGAACACACATCTATGAATCTTGATCAGCAAATGTGCTTTCAGTTTATACTCTCGTGTTCTGGTATTGCTTTTATTATAATTGTTAGTTCAAATTCACTCATATTCGAATTGAAGAGAAAGCAAGCTCTCGAAATTTCTTGAAATAAAACTCATCATTGGAATTGGAGAGTCAGGTTAGGTTAGGTAGGGTTGAGTTAGGTTAGGTTCATCAATCTTTCAGGAGCCTTTATTTCGAGTCGATATCTGAGTTTGAGATACTCTGAATTTTTTCCTTGATTATTTTTCATTCAACACAAAAATCTCTCGAGAGTTTTCGTTATGAAGTCCACCATTTAATTTGGAGAAGAAGACGGTTGTATTATCGAGTCATTAGCGATCACTCGAATCCACCAATTCATCCAGAGCTATCCAGAAAGATAGAAAAAGTTGCACATCACTGTCCAGCCTGTCTGGTGTCAGATTGACGAGTGGAGGCCTCAAATAGCCCCCCAATAAAAAGCTAATTTAAAATGCGTCTCCCGCAGTAGCCTATTTTCCTCGCAGCTAGTCCAATTCTGTTCAACTGGAGATATTGCACTGGGGCTGGATATAAATTTCCCGCCAGACTTCATTTCGAGCTGGAACGAACCCGTTTATCTTAGAGAGAATAACTCACGAGCCGTCCCTACTTTTTTGTTTTTTCTTATTGTCTTCCTAGACTGTGCTGCTGTAAGAAACAGTGGAATGGAAATTGTAATCTTACTTCGAAATGAATTATTATCAACACGACGAATGAAGATATAAACATTCTCGGAAAGTAATGTTCATTCTGGAACTTATAAATCCAGTTATCTGTTGGGGTAATCGGATGCTTTAAATGTACGAAAAGTTTAATTGTCTTTAAGATGCAATAAAACTCGCATTCGTTTGCAAGCGATTGTAAATAGAATCGGGGGAATTAGGACGATAGGAAAAATTGGGCATTTAAAGAAAGATTTACGTGTTATCCCACAATGTATGGTATGCACAAGTATGAAAACACAAACAATTTTGAAATTGATATCGAGAAGCATGTCGTTCAATTGTGAATAGCTAGAATGAGCAAAGGCTTCATGAAAGGGCATTTTTATTCAATGATAATTTCATCGAAGAATATGGTTAATTTTTTCCCTTGCTATATGCTTCGTTGCATTTATGAATTCACGAAGATACACCATTTTTCTTCAAAGTATCAGCGAGCACAATTGAGAAATGAATTATGAAAACAATTTAAACAGGGCCAGACCAAGGCCCTAATATTTTCATAACATTGTATACAATATACCATGAAATTTTGATTTTGAATACAGTTTTCAGAAGTTACCAATTGCCTCTGATCTTTATAATTGAAAATATTCGAACAATGGATTGAAGAATTGTAAGAGGTTCTCATAGATCCTGTACAGAGATAACTGAAATTCATATGATTAGATAGATAGACAGGAAGTGAAAAGTCACAGCAATAGTATTTTAATTACAATCATATATATATTGAAACATCACATACATACATCAGTTTGTAAGGAAACAAAAAAAATACAAATCAGTAACAATTTCTGCAATATGTTTATGACTCTAGGTACTCATCTATAGAGTGGAATGAAATTTCTTCAAGGTATTTTTTCAACAGTTCTCTGAATTGACCTACATTATCAACATTTTTTACTTCTGGTGGATATGTACATTGCAAGCGTTCCTTGTGTTGTGATTGTGAATGCTATTGTTTGGTGGAAAAAAGGACATATTATTTTTTTGAAATATAGATGCCTGATACCTTGATATATATTTTCAGCAAACATTGTATTGGTCTATCCATAAATTTTCACCTTCTATTGCAGACAATTGCTTCTTGATAAGTTGTGCTGTCCAAGGAAATCGGTTTTTTATTCCAAAATATCCTAACAATATTGCCCCTGGGTTTTACTAGGATCTTCGAAATGATATCTCCTTTTCATTCGATAGCCATATCGCCTCCAAACTTCCTTCGTAGTATATCACCCGAGATCATTGTTGTATATCTGGCAATTCTCGAGCGATTTATGGATCAATATAACTCCTATCGGATGGATTGAGGGATAATGTTAGTCATGTGAGTGAGATATTTACGTACCTTTGTGTATTGTATGGTCAGGCTTTCGCTAAGGCTAGGGCTCCAATTATTAGGCAGTAACGGTGTAGATTATAAGAATTATTCTGAACAGTTATTTATCTTTAAGCTTCCGAACATACTGAATATTCCTAATTCTCCCCAGAAAATATAATATCTTCAGTTATGTAGTTATGGTCTACCTGACTTCTTAAGAATTAACAGAAGAAATGACATGCATTTCCCATTTCAAGTAACTCCATTAAAAAAAACTAGAAGAGACAAATCGGCTAGTTGTGCGGGCTACTCGATGAAACTCTGACTACTTGAACGTGTTGATCTAATTATTTTATTACGGAGGTCTAGAATGTGCGGAGGTGCACCATCTTCATGAAATATCATCTGATAATCCAGAGGATCGTGGGTTCATTGATGTTTTTAAGCAGTTCCAGATTTTGCATTGAATTTTTGAGGATGCTTGGTATTCCCTGCCTGCCGACTTTTCCACAGAATTCAGTTTTCGCATAAATTTCATTTTGTGAAGTGGGAATTTGTGAAAGTTTGGATAGGTGTACAGATTAGAATAAGTCCGTTAGACTATTGGAAACCTGAATGAAAATGAGTATCAAATTTATTTCACATACCTCATCGCTGGATCGGGTGGGAGAATAAATAAATAAATCATTTGTTAAGATGCCGAATGGTCGACTGGCTAACACAGAAGTACACAGACCACAGCCCAAACAATCCATTATTTTTGATTCATCGACTCATGATATATATATTTTGCGTGATAAGGGCCTCCCACATAAATCCGTATCGCAAATGTGTCAATAGCATTCACGTGAATCTCCCATAAATAAGGGTAAGCAAAACCGAGGAAAAAACTCTCCACTCAAGATCAGGGCTAACATCCCCACTAGGAAAGATAAGCCTAAAATATATTGTACCACTTGAAAATGCAGATGGGATTTTTTTAAATTTTCGCTACTGCAACGGCGTCGGCACTTTTTATCTTACCTAGTTAACGGTATGATTTATGAGCGTCAATATACACGACAAAGAGATTTTTCTATCGGATTCGACGGTCCCTGTACAGGGTGTCCAATGATGAGGTGGCGCGATGGATTTGACGAAAGCAGACTTCAGACAATTATAAAAACTGACAGATCATTGAAATCGATGTGAGAGTATCTCAGCTGGAATATTCCAAATATTATTCACACTTTGATTCATACCGGCAAAAATGAAATTGACATTTTTTCCTTCTGATTTTCGATTTTATTCTTTGATGAACATATATTCATTCATAAGTGAAATTTAGATACAAGAATGTCAGCGTAGGTCAAGCAGTTGGTAGAGGCCATTTCGAACATTTAATCTAATCGTATAAATGTAATATAAGCTTCAAAATTGCCTAAATGTACGAGTTGTGAAATTTAAGATAAATTTCATTAAATTACTACACTTTCTTGTTTCCTCATTTTTTTACTCGAAAATATTCTTATGGTAGATACCATAAAATTTAGTAAGCCATAAGCCATAAGCAGCAAGGGACCCTATTTCAAACGGCACTGTCAAAAGTACTTATAGGTTGCTATTGAAAAAATTGTAATGACGTCATACCTCGGATATTAATGACGTTCACAAAAAAAATGACGAAGTGTGCGCATTTCAAAATCAAGGTTGACGTATCCTAGAAGTTTTTTCTCTTTCGCTCTGTATATATGTTATCCAATTTGTTCCATAATTTAGCCGCGCACTGTATACTCTACTGAAGTGCATACATTTTCTACTACAAGAGAAACAATACAATTGAAATTGAACAAAAAAATATTATCTTCACATTCAGCTCACCTTCAATTAGTTTATGAAATAAATAATGCACAAATCACTGAGGTAGGAGTTAAAAGGAAAGACCATTTCTATTTAGTTCGACCATGCGGCTATCAAAGCAATCAGCTCTAGCCAATTTAGCTCCAAACTTATCTGGTAAACCCTCCACGGGCTCGACGGTCAAAATAGACCATCTCTAGCCTGGGTACCAGGCCACACATGTCACACTGGCTGAGAAGGAATTGGTTCAGAATCTTTCTGTGACTAACAATGTTTGGATCAACAAGCAACCCAAAAGAGCGCCGGAAATGAGAGTTTATCGAAGACATTGGTCGTCATCGCCAGGACATTTTATTAGATGTACCGATCAAGACCTCCCATGGATGTTGTATTCAAGTCCAGTCGGACTTTAATTGGACCAGATTAGGATATACTTGGAATATTGTTTGCTGTAAGGGTTTTGACAGTCATTTAATTTTTTCTATTATAAATGAATTTCAGTCAGGAAACAAATGAACGGGAATAGAATCTTCATTTTCTCGGAATTCTATCGAAGAAAAACTTGGAGATGCTTCGAAAAAGAAAAAAAAAGTGTGGAAACGTCAGTAGAGCATGGACCGGACTCGGATCGGGGGGCGCTCGCGAGTCCGCCATTCGGCGGCAATAAATCATGGGTTACCACATTGTAGCCCGGTAAATCATGCGGGACGCAGGGTAGTCGGGAGTGAAGAGGGGTAGGGGGAGAGGCTCAGCGTGAAATGAAACCCATTCGTCTCTGTCACTGGCGCGATTCTCCGTCTCTGTCCCGCTTTTCGTTCGACCAACTCTTCTCCCATCGACTATTACGCGGTGCTACTCGCTTTTAAATTATGTACTTTTACACTTTACGAGGGGTTAATACGCGACGAGGGGTAGGGGGTAGGCAATCGATATGTAAATTGGTGATTGCCTATTCTTTGGCGGAGATTCGCAGTGAGAGGAGGTCACCTGCGACAGCTGAAAAGATTATTGGTCACCAAAATATGTAAAGAAACACTAATTATTTAAATCCGCAGCATCGATTCATCGTATTTCGATTTGAAATTCGGTTCGGGTGTTCGTGACGTCACTGCCGGACCATCAATCATTTACTTATTCTCCTGACATGATAGTGCGTACTCACTTTTTCGTTTGGTAAAACTGATTTGACAGTGAAAGGAAAACGTTATACGACCATTCTCACATATGTACTGGGATGTGAGCTATAAAGTAATTCGATAATGTTTTTAAATGTTCGTATAGCTGTATTCAATCAGAAAAATATTCTGAAACCAATGAATTTCAAGAGATATCAACATTTTTCATTTCATATTAGACATAAAAAGAGAGTGGAAAAGAATTATACATCAATAAACACCATGGATCCTCACCTAAATTCTTTCAAACATCTCTAGACATGACAACAATTTATAAATAAACTTTCAACTAATAAGTGAGTTCTCATATTCCGCCCAGCGATAATTCACCATACTTCTATTCTAAACGTGCTTAAAGAACCCCATAATTCTTAATCTTAACAACTTGAGCTGCTGAGGTCTTAAACGCAATAAATAATCATTTGTCATTCAGATCTAGAACGTACAATAACCCACCGTATCCTTGATATATATCATAAATCCCACAAAGCTGCGAAATGTAATATGAGTTGTATTTCTCTCTTCTCTCCTTCACCAATGTCCAAGGCGAGGAAGGATATTAGTTTTTTATTTATTTAGCAGTGGCGCCGCTAAGGGGGACCAACAGAAACAGCTGAGGATGAAAATTGAGGAGACATGAGAAATCCCAATGAAGTATTCGTTGTTATGCATTCTCATGCGTTTTCGTGATATTATAATTCACGAAGTTTGGCAATGTTAAAGATACTGGCTAAGACCATAAATATGACATGTGTTCAAAAGTTGTTCATAATGTCCCATATCGAAATTCGGAATTTATATTATAGTTATTGTCCTCAATTTTCAGCTGAAGATGTATGTAGATTCTTACGAATGTCGCGATAAAAAAATTTAAAAATCTGAATATCAGTTGAGTTTGGTGTTCCTCGTTCAATTTTGCTATTACAATCCATCCAACTTTCTCATCTTAGAATATCCCTGCCATTACATTTCTCAAGATTTTGAGAAACCATGCAGACCTACTCATCTGAGCAGACTTTCCAGTATCACAACTTCATCTAGGAGTAGATACAGAAACGATATTCAGAGTTGAAATTCCCGAAATAGAGAAACGCTCTGTACGCCACTGGATGTCGCTGCTGTGTGTGGAGCCATCTTGAGCACTGCTGCAATTCATCTTCTTTTTCACCAGAATTTTCTTGCAGTGTCATATGCGTCATATTGCATTTTTTGCTTGTGAGAGCAGACGTGTTGGATATATAAAAAATAAAGATCGCAGAACACGTACATCGATCAGATTTCTTAGAGAACTACACCCAAAATCTATACAATTTGTCGTTCTACTGCTCATTCACGGAATTGGAATATTGTTTTTAGTTTTCCCTACTAGAGCTAGAGTCTTCAAAAAATATGTTGATTGAGCATATGAATGGATCCTACTAGACATGAAGTTTTTACAAAAATGTCTGTTAGGTCAGGTGTTGAAAGTGGTGAAGAAATTCAGAAAACAAGTCAGGATGAGGGTAGACTAGATAAATATAGGGCTCTTGGAATCCTCTTTACCCTGTCAAACACCAGGAAACTCCATAGGTCAGACCCTAGGACTGCCATGTATTGGGTAGGTTGTAGTTCGTAGAAAAACTTTAGCCTTGCCAGTACTCTGTCAATTTCAGGGATGGTTCTTGAATGAAAACTTTAGCCTGCCTCATTCCCAGTGCATTCAACTACTATTGGATGTCTCAGCGCTTTAATTATACCACAGAAAGGCTCTGTTCCAAATTGATCACCTGATGCCACTCCCTGGACAAGATGACAGATAACTATTGATATCTAATCAGATTTCATGATAATGTGAGGTCAGGACGACTCAGAGAAATAAGAGATGATGTTTTCATTACTGAAGGTGAAATCTAACGACATTGGTAAAAGATGCATTGAGCGAGAATGTAGTGAAAAATACTCACAGACTTTTCTCCAGGTTGCAAGCATAGCGATTCGACCATAAGAGCTTTACTGTATCTGAATTAACATTTTCTTGTTCGTGTAAACATCATCCCTAAACCCAACTTCGAATTTCTTGAAGCATAATTGATTCTGTTTGCGGAGTTTTCTTATAGTTCCTCCACAAACTTTCATCCATAACTTTCTGATTTAGTGTTGCGTGTGTAAAAAACCGTTCGAACGCCCATCTCAGGTGGCGCGACCCCTCTTCGCCTCCGCCAAATAAATCATTATTAAATGCTAAACGACAAAAAGAAGACAAATCGATGTATGGAAGGAAGGAAGCAGGCTCGAATAAGAAAAAACCCCCCATAAATCCTTCTTTCTTAGTCGGGAGAGCGCCAAACTTGCACAAACTTCAACTAAGTCCGAACATCGTTCACTGTGAATCATGGCCGCCTGGATGTCGTCTTCCTCGTGGCTTCGCATTAATAAACGCGGGTGGAATGAGGCGGAATCGTCGGTACAAACATGTGGGTTGTGGGCAGCGTGCTGACGAAGGTATTGCGGTTTAGGACACAAATTATAGTCGACTTGTTTTCAGAAGATGAAAATTCAAATCACAACATCTCAACTACGGATATGGGGTTCCTCAGGGTTAGGTCCTTGGACCATGACTTTTTATTATTTACATAAACATTGTCGGCACATGCTACATGATAATACCATCATCATATTTGCTGACGATACATCACTCATAAATACTTCTCCAAATTTTAATAATCTCAAAATTTTTGCTGACACTTCGATTGACTGCTAAAAATTGGTTCTCTGCCAATTACCTGGGACAAACTGCAACAATCAATTATTTCCTGTAACATTGAGTACACATCGGGAGTACACTGCAAACTCTTGGGATTACAATTTATGACAATCTCAACTGGTACTATCATACTCAAAAACTGAATAGCGGGCTTTCTAGTACAATATCTTCATAAAAAGACTGAGGTATATTTAAGGTCCAGAATTATTGCGGCAAAATTATTTTGGTCTGCTTCATTCACGCATCAGTTATGAAACCATCTTATGGGGAAGTTCCACCAATGCGATGAACATCATCAGATCCCAGAAGAGGGCTTTTCGCCTTCTAGCTGGTGTTGGACTCCGAGAACATTATCGTCCACTATTCACTGGCATGAAAATAATGACACTACCTTGCATATATATTTATCAAACCCTTTGTGAACAAAGGGAATTATACTTTTTTGTCAGATATGCACAAATCCTAAACGAGATCAGTGACCCAAATAGCCCTACAACGTTTCAGACTCACCAAGTCCAAATCAAATGCCCTGAATTTGAAACTTTATAACAGATTGAGCTCAGAAGTGCGTTCCTTGAATGAAAAAAAAAAATTGAGGCCAATGTAGAAAGTTTCCTTAAGAAAATTGTTTTCATAGTGTTGAAGAATTTCTGAATTCATGACAAATATTTTACAATTATCTGTTTTCTCATATATTGTTCTACACAATTTTGAACATAGATAATATTTTCCATACTATTTGACGTGCTGTAAACCGATGTATAAAATAGCCAAATAAATAACCCATGAAGTTTTGCATATAATCAATAAAAACAATGAAATAAAAATGATTAAACAGTTAATGAGTTCAATTATATGGTATATTTATTTGAGAGAAATAATATTGTGATTGCTTGTCAGAATACGCGTCGTCGTCAATCGATTTTCGATTCGAAAACTTTCAATCAAACATTGTTGTTGAACATGAAAATGTACAGGGACTTCAATTAGAGATAGAAACTAAGAAACATGCTGAAAATAATTATTAATACATGATAGCATCAAATCACTAAGAAAGACATTTTTGTTGTAAAAAAAGTGTGGGTCGTTTATAAATACTCATCTTAGTAGCAGTAGTGGAATATTTAGCAATGTATCACTAGCACGGGTTCCATGCGCGTGGGCTGAAAAATTAAGATGCGCAGTGGAAAAATTTGACCACCGACCACAAAGATGCCGAAAAGAGTGAGCTTCTATAAGCTTTAAACTCTGTTAAATTGATTAAAACAAGTTTCAATATTCTGGGTAAATTTTATTTCAAATCGTGAAAACTTTGTTGATGGGTCATTAATATTTTTAGCTCTTCAATGATGTTCTTGCAGTGATAACGACATATAATAGTCGGATCATGTGGTTCTTCAGGAAATCAACGGAAAGCGATGAACGCCCCATTACAGGATGAAGCGATATTTAACCGAAACACATAAAATCAAATCACTAGTCTTTACGGCACCATAACAGCCCTTCTCTGTAACCTAAGATTCCAAGTTCGCGTGCGCCTCTACTTTATGAAGTACTAAACTCGATTTCCGACGTCGGGTGAGACGAAGAACCGATTTTCCGGGTATATCGAGTTGGAAAAAGACGACTATACTTTTCCCGGCTTGTCTCTGGTGGATACAACAAGTGTGCCCTCAAAGTAACTGTTACTATAAACATAATTTGGTCGTCAACACTTTTATTTCATGGTGAATGCTACAGGGTATTATAGATAAAGTGACGGATACGAGAATTTGATGGCTGGAGGTGGTTGGATTGATTTTTGTCGAGGAGGATATCGTGAAAGAGAAATATCTTGATAATTTGAATTCATAGGCTTCTCCTCATTTCCATTATAAGAGTAATATCGAACAGGGAATAGACCATACTTCATTTTGAATATGTCAACTTTCTTCAAGAGTAGGTCAGGGGATTTTTCAATCAATCCAAAGTGAACTCATTCAATCCAAAAAGGAATTCACAATATGAAAACCAAAACTGGTAGATAATCATGGTGGATCAACTTGTTTAAATGCAAATTCTTGCTATAATCACAATCATCTCAATTAAATCTCATAAATTTTCGCACCCAATCATTATAGGAATCTATAAATCATTCAAGACCGGTTTTAATATTAAATTGTCATTCTTGATTTTTTTATCTATGAAATAATACCGTGTCGTGCACGACTTTAGCTCATACCCATCGCAATTATGGATTCATAAACATCACTACCCTTATTATACATATTGGCCTGTTTTTTATGATAATTTGAAGCATTAATTTCTAGGATTATTATTCAAGATGATAAGAATATGAAGCTGAATGAAAATAGAACGAATCTTCAACTATTCGGTGATAAAAATGAATGAAATGAGAAGTCGAACATACAGTTAAGAGAATATGTTGCCAACTATATCTTTGGTTAGGTCAACTGACTGTCCTGATCATGAGAATTATTTTAATTTGAAACCAATAAATATACTTCTCTACCACTCTTCTCAATGATTGATATCTTATTGGTTAGTTTTTGCACCAAAGGTAACATCACGCTCGTAAATAAGAAAATAACAGATCAAAGGAATATATAAATAAAACCGAACAGTAATATATTTCTCCTTACTCCAACCAAGCATGAATGAAAGCCACAATCATTAATTCTGAGAAAAAAGCATCGCTATATTTTTTTGGCCCCTTTGAATCCAAATATCTCAATCCTAAGCAATGTATAGCATGTGCAGTTGCGATGAACATTAACACTCTTCAAGTTCCTATGGGCAGTGGTAGCGTTATAACTTACAATTAACGCAAAAAAAGGATTCAGTCACTGAAGAATTCAGATCGTTATCATGGAAAATTCCCATCAAACATAAATTGAATGGATATGTCGGCAGTACAAAACGTATTTAATTAAGAAAAATCTACCAAAACATAACAACTATTTCACTTTCAATACTCAATAGCATCCAGAGATATGAAGAATGAAGAGTCCTAGATCTGCAAAAAAAAATCTACACAATGATACGCACTGATGGTTGGTAGATAAAGGTTCGAAAGATTTATCAGGATCATGCAAATCTGAATTTTTTATCGAGTAGTTATTCCATACAAAACAATAAGCTAAGATAAATTTGTTTGTATCTGACAACAGTAGATGGAGGATTACATACCTAGAATGCGTTTGATTCGGTAGGAAACAATTACAACTCAGTTTTTTATTCGAAAAGACCATTTTTACATCTAAGAATTCGCTCGTTCAATACTCCTGTCAATAAATCTCTTGTCACAACATCTCTATATTTCAATCAATTCTTTAGTCGAATGTCAATTTTCTAAATATCTTGACGGTAATTTCGAGAAAAATTCAATGAAATGGTGCATAATAACAAGGCCCCTTATACCATCATGATATTTCAATATATGGTATATTTATTCAAGGACGATTTGGTTATCTTTCAATAACATAGTGCAAAATAAAAATATATGGCTAATCACAGGACTTCTAATTGATTGAGGCATAGCTGGGAACATTTAGGCATCATTAATTTTGTTAACACTTCACAGTGACTTCACATAGATGACAAATTAGTTATACAGTTTTGTTGTATATATCTTTGTATAAAACAATATGAATGACGAACTTAACCTAACTTTCTGTTTCAGAGTAACGCTTAAAAAAACGAGCAGCACTTCCTGGCGAGCTGTCACCACTATCTTGTTTAATTGAATATACTAAATCATGTACATACATTGATGTGAAAACAGAATGCAAAAACCAAAGGTGATGAAACTCCCAGTTTCTTTATGATGGTGTTTTGTTGCCAACCGTGAATGATATAATAACTAAACTAAGTACCTACCCACCAACGTATACAAACATGAAACGTTTCTTCTACGCCTCACACAATTCCCCCATAACAACGTGTCCTTGAAACCAACTTAATAAGGTGTTAATGGCCAATTAAAGATTTTATTACCAGTTGCACTTTTTCGGTGACTAATTAGGTGTTAAAATGGAATCCGGTCGTGTCATGTTTAGTAATTCCGCATTACCATCACAGTCAGCTATAGCACTCGCTCATATTCCCTAACTTTTTCGTGTTCCATCCATGTGATTTCGAGTTCGCGCCGAACCGAGCTATTGGCAGCCGGCCGGAGTCACATGGCCTAGTTACGTCATCGTAGCTCAGACGACGCGTGTCCGAGCGAGAAAGTTACCTCATAAATCGGGTGCGAACGAGAGAGACGTACATAAAGCATGGTTAGCGGGGAGCGTCAACCATTATACGCTTCCCCGGTGCGTCCGTCTCGCTCTCGCTCTCGGCGCGACCGGCGAGCGCGAGAGAGAGGGAAGGCGGTCGGTCCGCCCATAAAGTCATCTGGGCTCCCCTCGCCCCTCGGCGATCGGGAGGAGCACACGACAGCCGTAAACCATTCTCTAACACTTAACTCACGTATAGCATAGGACAAGTTTGTGTGTCCGCCCGCGAATAACTTCTATCACATATGAACAAGATACTAACACCGATTTGCTTCGATTGTTTTGGGCTGTTTTGAAAGACAATCGCGTGGGTTGTTAACGTTTTACCGACGCAGCTTGCTTCCGTAGTGACCGATGGACGGCTACTTCCGGGTTTCTTCCGGGTCCTCTTAGGCCTCAGGAATCTTTGGCGGCTCGCAAAGGTCAGTGGCAGTTTTGTTACTTCCAGTTATACTTCATGCAATCTTCCCCAATCATCAATATTTCTTTCTTATCCGATCAGAATCAACTCATTTGCCAGCAAATCGCAATAAAGGATATCCACAGATCATAACTGATAATGAAAGATGCTTAGTTAGACGCATATATTGGTCAAGTACCAAAACTCAGAGACCACAGTCACGTATTGAAGAAAAAACAGTATTTAGATTGAACATAACCTCACATTCTCACTCATGACAATAATGCTGTAACTGCAATCTCTCCTTCAGCTGTTCCGATGTTGTTATCTTTTGTTTCAAATTATCTAAACGAATAATTTTGAGCTAATTGGAATGCTCAATTTATATAAAACTATTTTGTGAGTACGTCTGTTGTACGATGTGAATGTTCACATCTATTTATATTGACAAGACTAATGTAATTCTTGCGTTTTTCTCATTAGATTGGTCTATAAATATTTTCTGAATGCACCGTTCAAGTGCCTATCTGCAAGATGTTCATGTATCTATCTATCTACCCGTATTATAGTATAAATACGTTCAAGATATCTGATTCACACAATTCCACAATACTCACATCTGCTTCACCTGTATAGAATGAATTACAAGATGGACGTAGGTATTGCAAACTACTTATGTCATGTTTGTCTATATGATGGTACCTACAAACTACAATTCTCAGTCAATTTGTTATAAGGGTACCTACACACTTGAAGTTATAACTTTAAATCTCTTACGAATCTTCAGCTGCTCAGATGATGAATGATTGAGTTTATAGGGTCCTGTCAATGTCATTGTCAATGATACCATGTCATTTTTTTTTGTTGAAATATCCAGGGAATCAGGAAAATTGAATCGGTTGTAAATATAATTTAGTAGTTATGAAATAGAAACCACATTTTATTATACGTTTCAAATTATGTTAGTTATAACCATAATTGTTTTCACATGGTTCAGAATATAATAATTAAACTCCTGATTTATATGAGTTAATTTGATGATGATTTATTCATTGTTTACATGAATTTGCTAAATATTCAGATGAATGTATTCCCTCGCATGCTACTTGTACTTTTCCGACGGAACTCTTTGGTCCTGTATAGAATAAATAACTAAGACGTAGTTGATCACTTCTCGAGTAGTTTTCTTAGTATAATCGTCTTTATATGGAATTCCATTGAAAAGAATTCAATGAGTTTCTATCCGTCTCAACATTCTGCAATTAGTAAAAAACCATAGTCCTCGGAAATTTCAAAAGACCATTCACAACTAGTCACTCATAAATCACTAAAAAAGTTATTCGCCTCACAAAAGTTCCCTGGAGGCCAAAAAATCTGCCAAACCCACTTAAAAAACGTCTTGCTGTGAGAGACCGTTAATAACAATTGCTAAAAAGCTCCAGTGACCTTCTTATGTTTCTTCAAGTCCGTGGCAACAGAAAGGTGGCAATTAGAATTGGGTATACGGTTAGAGCATAAAAGCTTCGGGTCCAAAATAATTCTACGCTTAATTATTGTTAGAAATATTTTTGACACCAACAGGCCATCTTTTATCTAAAAAATAAACTCACGCGTCCGCCCGTATTTCATTTAGATGCATCATGGGTATGTTGATGAAATCAATGCAACATCTAGATGTCGTAAATAAAAGGTGTTGAGGTAATAGCACGTTTAGCCCTCGTAAAATCCGGGAGAAGTGTGTAATACAGCAGACGTCACATAAAGTTAATCTGTAAGACTTCAGAGCCAAGTTCTGACGTATATGTATGCAACGGGTTGGACAAGGATGGAGCATCGTAAGCGTCCAACAGTGGTGTCATAAAGTTCATACCAAAAAGCTGAAAGTCCGAGAGGTTTAGAGACAGAGGCGAACTTGAGTTGAAAATTTGAATTTTGTTTACTCAGCCAGTTTCATCGGTAGTGGATTATTGAAATATCATTTGAATAATCAGAATGAATATAAAAAATATATACATAAACTGCATATAAAAACCATAAGCAAGTGCATTTCTCAAAATATCAAGTAACTACTGTTTCCTTTCAAATTTAATTTCGTCTTGAAGCTTAAAAAATGCATTTTCTGTCAGTGATGTTTAAAGTTTTTTTCGAGAGATTTCAAATTCGAATTATTCATTAATTATATTGAAAAATCAGAATACAAACACGGTTAATTCGACAATTGAAAATTTTCGAAAGTTATTAACTGGTGAGATTTCGTTCGAGCTCAAAAAATAAAATAATAGTACAATGGTTCTGATGTCGGAATTGATGTATGTATTTAATAACAATATCATGATGTGAGATCCTTTTCTAGGTAAAACAGAACATATCTATCCATTGATGTATTCCTAAATCAGCCAAATGAACTATTTCTTATGTGATTCAAGGTTAAATGATTATTTGTACTCAAAACTTTGCAAATAATTTATCTCATATAAATTATTCACCATTAGGAAAAATAGTTGTGATAGGTTGTCAAAATATGCAATGTTGTCCTTGGTAGAAGACTCTGAAAAAACAGGAAGATTCAGATATGTGAATAAAAATTCTATTATTGTTTAATAATTTCGATAACGAATTGATTTACCTGTCAATAGAATATTAATTTGTTAATTTGGCATCCTTGTGAAGTGTTGTAAATTCAATCAATTGCCCACTAATTAGAATTTCAATGGTTGATTTATTCCTCATTTTCTACTTTTCATATTGAGAAATATGTATAGTATAGTATGTGTAATAACCATAACGTTCTTTCATCTCGTAACAACATAGATATTTTTATTTGCAATGTGACTATGTTAAATGAATTTGCATAAATTTTTTATTGAGAATGATTTTGTTGAACTTCAATTAGATTTCCTTTGAATGGATGTATTTCTGCTGGATAGTTGGAAAAATATATACATATTCTTTAATTTATACTATAATAGTTACAGAATTTGATTTGCAATATCGATGATAGATGTGCACTGCTCAAAAAAACGAAACAATCATTTGTAGTTGTGTCTCAATATAATCCTAAATATAACTTTGTCGATTCGATAATACTCGTTGTTACGATAACAATTTAATATCGTTAGAGTAACAAGATTGAAGCTAGTAGGTAAGCGAGTCCGAGCCTGCGGTGTTCACCGACTCGTCGCTGCTTTGTGGACGATAAGTGATAAGAAACCCCCTAATTACCCTGCAGGGGAGGTCTATTCGGAATAGTGGCGAAAGAGTTCGGATGATACCCGGCAATTGTTCGGCAAGTAGAGGGAATTGGCTCGTAATAGAGTGTTTACCACCGCTCGGTGGGTCGTAATTTCAACTCATTTCATTTGTGTAGAAACGGTCGCGCAATAATAACGGTTATGGTTATTGGCCACCTGTTTAGTAGACAGAGACTTGGGTGATGGACGGACGATTTCTATTCGAACATCTGATGTTGGTTTTATGGAACGTCGATGATGGTTTTATAAGTTACGTCTAATAGGTTTGGTCCACTGAAAAATTCATTGGTATCGGACTGGCATTCATTAGATATATTGTGCTACTGCTGCGAACACTGCTGGTTTTCATATTTATACTAGAATATCGCAAAAAAAATCAAATATTTCACATTCTTTCTCCACAGTTGAAGACACTTTACAGTGGATGACCTTAAATTTTGCTCTCGGTGAAAACTAAATGAAACAGTGAGATACTGCTGAAAGAAGCAAAAAATTACAAGAACTATAAAAAGACAGCAGAAGTGAGTGAAGTCAGATGACAACAGGAAGATGAATGATACACCTGAAAACACTTTAATGCATTCAAATATCGAAAGGATTCACAGTGAAGTAAGGTTGAGTCACTGACAGTGACTTTTCTTATATTCAATATCAGCAGTTTCATTCTTGATATATTTCTGTGAGTGTGGTTCAAAATTTGAATAAATTGTAGGCATTTTCCATTGAAACATTTTGGTCCTTCTAACCGAATCGAAAGAACTGTCCCAATTGGCCTTGGAGCTATAGCTATATCTCTTGATATGCAGATCTCATTGTCTGAATGATAAACATAGTTATTCCAACTCAAATGCATTCTTTGCGTAATGCACTCAAGATAATTCAACCACCCAAAACTGGAATGAATTCCGGTAATATTTCATTCAATTTCAACCCACTCATGGTAGATCGTGAATTCATAGTTTCACAAACAACATTACATCACAAAAAAAATCTAGTTATTTTTCAAATAGTAAAGTTCTTAAAACGTTCAATTCAATCCATATGTCCAAAATAACTACGACATATGTTTCAGGATTTCAAAAATGGCGGTGCTTCCGACGGACGATTTTCGTCTGAACTCACTATTAGGTCGTTTTGGTAACTGAAATAATTCACACCACACTCACTACACTACACCTCGTATCCTTACATCACGTATATCAATGATTTTTACATTGTTTATCTACGCTATGGTAATGATACAAATACCAGCACACTTTTTCGTTGTTACGGAGGAGATAGAAAAAATGAAGGTGATTAGTAATACTTGAACTAATAAAGCAATTAAAAGTAACAAATTAATTGTGCGGAAATGAGGGGGAGGATTGTGTTCATAAAAGTCAATTGAAATAATATTCAGTATCGTACTTTTTCATTTCCTACACTATACTATGTCTTCCTATAATTGGAAAATGCATGATCAATCCGAATACTTTTGGAGTCCATTTGTACAAGATACTGTAGCATACGAATTTTTCTCATTATGAAAGGGAACTTTAGATAACAAAAATATAATAAAAACAAACAATTAAAATTCTAACGTATTCATATTTCCATCGTCAGCATATTGATATCGTTTTGATGAGGCTGCATTTCGAATTACGATTATAAAGGATGACTTTAAATTTAGCTCTGAATGTGATAAAATTGATCTATTGGCTGTAGAATACAGAGGATCATTATCAATTGAAGGTGAGTTATGCAGTGTAAACTTCATGTAACGCCCCTCAAACTCCTCAAAGCGTCAAAATGATTCGGCTTTGGTTGGTTTAGCTTAGGTATCTTCCGTACAAAGGTTCTTATTTACTCCTCAATCCCTTATTAGGTAAAAGTATCCACAATTACCTCGGGTGTCATATAGAATTTTCACTGTATTTTGATGAAGTGTTGGCAAGATTTGTGTAAACGTTGTATTCCTGAGAATACTTTAAATATATCTACAATCAAATGTCTTCCATTTCTCACAAAGTCACACAGAAACTCCGTTATTTGACCATTTTGAACCAAACTCGATGAATTATATAGTGGCAAGAAAATGGATTTGTATCGCGAACTTCGACCAATTCAATCAAGATCAGCGTTAAATAAATTCCAGCAAATCGCCGCCCAAATTGAAACATGTCGAAGGATAAACGTATAAGTCGAGTCCGTATAAACGTATTAAAAAGTCAATAATACACCGACGATATATCCTCCATATTTCCCGCGCATATACGTTTTCTGCGACAAATCTCTGTCGATAAATCTTGCAGTTAGTAAAACCCTCGTAAAAGCAAATAGTCTAATTGAAGCCTCACGTGAGGGGCCCATCTGTAGAGGTTCGATACACCGTTATTGCTACGGCAAAACGTATACAATAAACTGGCTTCACATAAATGATCACTTACAATTCGTTAGATTTATGTCCACCTCTGCGTTTGTACACTTTATAAATATATTGTCCATTCGTATTTATTAACGACAAATGTGGATTATTGTGCTCTCTTATTTATTGCCGCTTTCCGTGAGGAATGGCGGAATATCCGGTGTTTAGATAAATACAGAGTGCATTTTTCAACTGGGAAAATGTTTCGAAGAATCGGGATTTTTGTGCTGGAATGCACTCAGCAATCTGATATCACTCGTTGCCAGAAATTGAAAGACCTTGTATTTTGTAATTGAATGTTTCTTCTCCTCCCGAATATCGAATTATTATCATTCCTTTCATTGTTTTTCCTCTTGAATGCAGACAATTTCATAACCTCCTCATTATTTTCTCTGTTGATATTTAATCCTGGTTTCCTGAAAAAGCAGCTTTCAAAAATAACAAAGTTCAAATTCACAAAAAACAAAAATATTGCTTGATTCTTACATGCTGTTATTTCAATAGTTGGGCTACTTATCATCAAATATTGAACTTTAATATACAATAGAAAGTTCTCAATATTTGAGACACAAATAATTTCCTGTAATATCTGCCTACCATAAAGTAGATACCAGTTTTGAGGAAGGTATGCTTGAATTCAAAAAATTAACATGAGATGATCGTGAAACAGTGATAAAGTCTACATTTTGTGGTGACAGCAACATACTTTAATAAAATGCTTTTCGAATATGCCTTCGCCTCCACTAAAAATTAAAATTGCAAATATATGTGTCGTTTGTATTACGTAAGCTTTCATAGATATATATTTTATGCTTCTCTCGAATTTCCAAGAAATTCATCTGCGACTTTATTTGTTCACACAAAGCCAAGACGTCCCATGTTCGAACGGTTGTCACTAACAGTTCGATAATAAATTACATAGTTTTCATTTTAATATGTAAGGTCATGTTCGGAATATAATATTTCACCTTAGCTGTTGGCACTCGTATATAAAACTATACAAGTACAGAGAATATAAATCCAACACCTACATGACCGCAGCATTTTTGAGTTGAGTGTTCAAAGTGATAAATTTATTGGTTAGGAATTCATTGTTAACTGAAATTTCTCCACTCGATTTTGGATTTTGAAGGTGTTAACCAAAAAGGAGTGGGTGCAGATATTCCATATGCTTTTTTATTTATGAATACTTCACATGTTTTGGAATCTATTCGAGTATATTTTATTGTCTCTCCCTTTTTTCCAGGACATTGACCACAAAGAAAATATGGTACACAAAGTCAGTTCAGATATTTCAAACACGCATGAAATGTTAAAAGAATACTTTTTGCTTCTGCAATATTACATATGTCATAACAGTATTAAAGAATAAGTGGATAAAAAGGTCTTTAAAACACTCGAAATAAAGCAAGTGTTTTAAAGACCAGATCCACGAGTATTTTTTTATTGGTGCCACATTTAACGTTTGAATAAAGTTTTGCATCTGTCAGTTATATTTTATTTGACGTTTACAAGGTACTCCTGTCAGATCAATAATAAAAAATTCGTCATTTAGACTTCACGTTTCTCGTTCCTTCGTTGATATTGCCATGATTACTTAAAAAAACGCGCGATTTGAACACGCTCAGGCGTGCTTTAAATGGGTAAAATGGGGCACCAATAAAAAAAATATTGTTAATGTATTGTTCGATTTATATAATATTGAAATATATACAAAAATAAGTCTTTCCGATTGAAAGAATTGATGTTTCTACATGTTCCAAATAATATCAAAATAATATAAAGTGAACTATTCGTCATCAATGTGAAGTGTTGCCAAAATATTTCATGCCTACATGGTCCCAGGCAATCAGAAGTAAACGATAATGAACTAACCCAACCAACAGTTATTGTCATTCAATTGTTTTCTCCAAAGCACTTCAGATCGAATATGATGGTGATAAAAAGAGACTAACATCAAATTCTTTACATTGCATTAAAATTGGATACCGTAACCATGCACTACATACGTATATCTTAAATGAAACGATACAACTTCTTTACAAAACAGTCTGTCTACTTTCTGGCCGGTTTAACATGGGTTCATATGACAGTTGATATGTTACCAGCACTTGAATTTCAAACTTGAAAAGGACAATAAAAATAATGAGATGGGAAGAATGAGAGATACTGGTTGATTATGGTAATGAGCTGTTTTTTAGCCATGCGAGGAATGCGTCTAGGTTTCGAACGAAGCTCTATCTATATTCTATTTATCTAGTGTTACTGAGGAGCAAACTGATCCTCTTCATTAGTTCGAAACGTAGTAGGTAACTAAGCAGTGGAAATTCATTTTAATTACTAAGACGTTTCCCGAAGTTTACAGTTAATAAATCAGCGCATAAATCAGGCTGGTAATGAAATACTTATATGACATAGCTGAGGAACGATAACTTACAAGAAGTTACTGAATATGCTTGTGTATAGCGTGGAAGTTCTCGCTTGTGCACTAGAAACTTGAGGCACCGCCATAATTGCTCGCTATAAATACGTATCAGATAATAATATGAGCAATTAGAAGCGCTGGCTGGTATGGAAGAGCTACTGGTTCTGTGAATTACGATACATCGCTCATAGGCATTGGCTTTGTTGGTGCTTGAACGGGATATTTTACAAGGTGATACTCATTTTTTATCATTGATTCACACGCTTGTATTGTACAGGGTATTGGATAGCGCCAGAGTGTAAACACGATATTTCTAATGCCCCAAATGCTGCTACCCGCATTGTCGGTTTTTCGTACGAAAGTCAAACGACAGGCAACGTCGCCACAACAGCCTTGACTTCTGTCATTGTTGCGAGTTGCTCGGTAAAGAAGTATGAGAGCTGAATGTGAACCACGGGTTGCTTATGGATGCCTGACTAACTCGAGAATTAGCTTCAAGCATCAGCATTTCATTATCATTAAATTCACTACATTTTCACTATGATTTTCATGAATTGCTGCCAATGAAATAATTCTTATATTAAATATTGAGATTCTTACAGTGAATTATTTTGTTGATGAGTTGTTGAGCATCATCTCCTACTAATTAGTTCACTATTTTGGAATGATATCTTTCAATTATTTATCATTATCCTAAATATAATTTTGTTTGGTTTGCGATTAATACGATTACGGTGACATTGTGCGCCATAAATTATTATCAATTTGGTATCGGAATAAATATAAATGTTACCTATAACATTTTTCCCAATCTTCAAGACATTTTCATTTTTTTTTCTCGATTAACGAATGAGATTGTGTAACAATTATTTTTCAATCTGTTATCGTTTATGGAATATTGATTTAATTTTCTATAACAGCAATATAAATATATAATCACCTACAATTCATCACATATTTTGTTCTTTTTTTCTTCTTCAGACACTTTATTTCTATTACTGATATTTTCAATTAAGATTCGTTTCTGAATATTGGAATCTACTCTTCCCTGTAACTAGTTCAATAAAACTGTGCTTCTGTCATATCTCATCAACATTTTTATAAGGCACTGACCTTACTTGTTTCTTAACATTCACACAGTCACCAAGTCTAACCTCAACAACAGAATGATAACTCACTCAGGAAAGTTTCTTGTTGTTGAACATATTAATGGACATTATTAATTTCATTTCAAGAGTTTCAGCTTAGTTTTTGCAATGTTTCAATTTGTCACAACATCTTCATTGTATATCTAATTCAATCTTGACATGTCACTCACGAGGGATTTCAAACGACTTAACGTGTATTTAAGCAAGCGGCATTTTAAACGCAAAGCGTTCATGCAGAAAATTAAGGCATGAATCGAAATTTAGAAAAGTGGCCAATTTTGAAGAGATGAATGTGTCGCATCATTTCGTGTAAACGCTTAGTGAGATCTGGTAGCATGAATTTCTTAGCTTATGTTGTAATGTTTTCCATATTTATTTTCATTATGTTTTTGTTTCAGGTGATCATTCCAACGTGTTTTTGTGATTTTCTTAGGAATATCTCACTACCGGACGTCAGAAAATCAGGTATATTTTTTAGTTCAATGAATATGTTTAGGCAACGTTGATAAATAATCATTCGATACTGTATTCTACTCAGCTCGATAAGTCAATCTAACTCCTAAACGAATCTTACGATCTAGCAAACTTGATGAAATAAAACTTCCCATCAAAGGCGTATTGGAGAGCAAATGTGGAGAAAATAAAATGAATAAATCACACAGAATTCTCCTCCCTATTCGCGAATGCCTTTCAAAAAGCAAGGATATGAGCGGAAAGCGTTATAAACAAATATATAAATCCTACAGGACAATGAATCTCCCTTTGGACATCTTGAAGTTACCTCCATGTTGTGGACAGATACTTGTTATTTTTGGCACAGTAATTAAATGACAAAACGATTGTCTGTGTGACTATATTTCGAAATACTATACTTAGAATTCTTCACTGTTTCTTTCCTCTACTAGACCATATTATTTCATAATAAAATCAAGTGGTGTTGAGTCTCGAAGTATTGCTGGTCATTTAGTTACAATTCGATTCCCAAATGTAAAGCTGATACATCGTTTTTCAATTTCCAGAACAATGTAAATCACTCGTATAGTAGATAATTAATGATAGTTATAATTATTTCTTGACATAGTCACAAGCAAGTAGGTTGTAATTGTTATAATCCTTCAATTCCACAGTAGCAGTTCCAGTGCTAGTGATTTATTGACTTACTCAACTAGCATCCAGCCAAGTGTGAAGAAATCGCATAAATATTTCAAAAGTGATTAATGCATTTTTGCACTATAGGTACGAACAGAGCGTATACATCAATAGAGCTACTACAGCAGATTAACTTCGACATGATTCGAATATTTAATTTAGCGTTAATTTAAATTACGAGTTATCCATTTCGTGCTTCTAGCAGTGCAAACAAAAATTCACCATGCAATTTATGGATCGTTTTCGATTGAGGTGCATTTCAGTGTAAAACAATGCATTTCTAATTAGACATTGCTACGAGTGTTTTGATTTTACTAGCGGATGCAACTGAAATGTTGAACAGAGTGACCAAAGTAGAGTCTGCTTGTATTTCAGCTGTCTCTCAATTAATGGGAAAAGTTGAAATTGCCTCTTTTAAATCTAATTATTTATTTACAATCGATCTTGAAAACAACGAAATTATTTGGATAATATAAGTGTTGAAATAGTACTCTCGTAAACATATAAACGAATCCAGAATATCCGTTGGAAGATTAATTCTCAACAAATTACAGTGGAATTGAGTCGAATGTCTATAACGTAAACGATGCATGTAATCAATGTAGCGGCTTAAGCGAACATGTTCGATAAGATTTATAGACTAAGAGTCAATATAGTACGGCGCTATATGGACAAGGCTTACAACGTTTATACACCATAGCCACTTCCTTAGTGCCACTGTCATTGTGCTAGTGAAAACCGAGATCGCGATAGCCCATTTAATAACTCTATTATTCGCTTTCTGTGGGTCGTTTATTTATACTTACGACAAATTATTGAAAAGTCAAGGTACCATAAATCACTGCCCATACTTACTGAGTTTACTCGTGGCAATCAATTGTATACAAGTGTTGCATCACGAGTAAGCTTTTGCCTTTCATGCATGTAATATTTTTATTGAAACTAGTATTGTCTGTACTAATGCTGTTATAACTTCTTGAGTGATTGGCATAGCGACGTAGTAGTTTCCATGACAACGCAGTAGTTTCCATGGCAACGTACTACAATAGCTGAAAGTATAGGTTACAGTATAGACAACTGTGAACAGGGAAACTCTCGTAAATTAATTTTATTGACAACTGACCGCGTCAATAATTTAATGTTATCAATATAATCTTCATTACAATTTGAATTCTTGATTACACATAAACCTAAAATGGCTTATTTTGAGTACAGGAAGACTCTTTTCGCGACATTCAAAAATAACCGCCCACTTCATTTCCATCAGTGACAAGCAGTTCAAAACAGTCACCTCCATAAATAACACAACACTTACAATATAAAGTCGGTGATTAATGATGGCCCACAATTTAATAACTGACTACTGGGTATATAAATCGTAGAACCATACGTCAAAATGGCGGCCTGCGTGTCTTTCAACTCCCTGTTTTGTTTTTGATGGAGCACAGCCAACTATTTGGTGTAGCACGAGACTGCCAGAAATATCGGTGTGCAGATACGTCATACGTCACTTACCAGTGTGGCTTCAAAGCGACTTGATGCATCTCATTAACCTAAAACAGGTCCACTTCATCATACTATCAGTTTATTTCCAGGTGTTACTTTCTTTGATGTCTGTACCTCCCAAAAAGGATTTTGCAGGTGCTCTAGATGAAAAAAATCTATTGTACAGTAGTGAAAATGTTATACTTACCAAAGAGCAGACTTCTCATTTTTTATTGCAATTTCCTTGATCGAACTGAATGCGTTTCTTGTGAAAAAACGAACACATTTTGAAAATTCGGGTTTTTGGGGGAGTTTAGAGATTTTAAAGCCTGTCATAACCCAAGAATGTAATCTCATAATCAGCCAATTATGTCATTTTATTAATTCTACATCAATACAATCTCTATCAGTTGTATTTGAATCGTTCATTTGACTTCTTGTTTCTTTTTCATTTACTCTCTCCTACTTCTTCTACTCTTCCATTTTTTATACCGTTAATTCGTATTCGATAAACAATCGTAGTCTTCATTATACGTACCAAAACACTCATATAAAAAACTGTCACTCGCAAATGCATTAAATCAACTTGAAATTGATGTATTAATGCATCGGATATTTAAATTCAATGCTGAATTGCTGATACATGATTCCATGATAAATTACGAGAAGTATCGTTTGATTGATGATATCTCTATAATTGAACAGCTATTTCTCGATGTGTAGATTTTTATCAAATAGAAAATAGGAGGAACTAGGACTGATCGTTTATTTATTAATATAGCCTTTAGAATATTAATAGCAACACGCTACAGAAATATTTGGTGATAGCGCGACATGAATTTCAAAGATATAATGATTTATTTATTTTGGATATGAAAGTTACGTGACCAAATATCCTTCGAACGGGCTACACAATGAGCGTCGGGTATAATGGCGTTTTTTAAAATTATACAGAGTGTGAAATATCCTGTCAGTCAGTACTTCCTACCAAATGTTGATTTATTTGCTACTCATTCGTCTATAGAAACTTGAATGCATTAACTATAGTCATCATCAATCAACTTTCCCCTCGTATTGTATTGAAATGGAAAAGAAATAATGAAGAAAATCAGTAACTCATTTGTTTTCACCTCCATACTGGTCAATAAGTTATCATTTTATTGATATATTTCCTTTGATCATTTATATCCTTTCGTGAGAAGTTTTATATATAAAAAAATACTAAAATATAGAATTGTTGCTGTCATCTAGGAGACATTACTGTATGTATATTGAAAGAGTTTTAATTTCCCGAGGAGATCTCTTCTGGTTTCATCGATGATATGAAGTTGAGAACGTATATAAACCCCCTTTACATGTCATGAAGTCCAATTTCAATGTTTCGAGATTCTGATAATTTTTGTTATTTGAATATACCAATTCAAATATGTTACATTCTGTTCATGTTGAATGAAAATTTCCCGAATATTTCTGATCAATTCTAGCACCATTATGATATTTCGATCCGATGAATACAAAATGGAATTCCACACGTGTTACTTTTCTTCACCATTATTTTGTTTACATTTCTAACATTCTTATCTAGATAATGCTTTATTTATATCCGCTAGTCGGCCGATATAAAAACTTATTTCTTCTTTGAATAATTCTAATCAGCTCTCTAAGCGGAAATTGCAAATCACTGACATTTGAAAAATTCGTATGTTAGATGACAGATCATATGCGTTGGTATTTTAATGATTGAGGAAATGGGTAGGTATCTGGCCTGATTCCTCAGGTGATGTGGCCTGGCAGGTCTCCATGTTCTCACAATACTTAGTTGAGTAGGTATGCTTGAGCATAAAAGAATATTATTTCAACGAAGTTCAGTGTTTTTTTCTCTGTCAGACTTCAATACATACCAATGACATTAACGTACTTCTGTTATTCTTCTTAATTCAAAAATTGGAGAGTTTGTTTTACAAATTACTCATTATAAAAATACCATGGACTTAATCTATACAGAAAATTCAAAATTATTAGTCCAAGTAGATGTGTGTGCGAAAATTATTTCTTATTATTTGTTATCCCCATAAATCAGTTGCATTATCACCGAAAATACAAACTGCAAATTAAGAAAATGTTGAATAAACACAAATAACGTTCGCTACCAAAAGTTCCAAGCAGTTATTTCGTCAGTTAATCAGCACAAAGAAGAAACATCTACACGAAATATTTCATTAGGATCCAAGATAACGACCCCATATTTTTTGAACATCTTTCATTTGTTTATCTTTAGTTCTGTTATCTCAACATCCCCTAAAGAAGTTGTCAGCTGTGCAACCTTCTAGGGTAATTTCGAGTGAAGGAGAATATAAGGGTTCATTGATATTATCGTTTTTCTTTTATTGATGTAGTGGAATTCGAAACAAATTGAAGTTTCAGGATTTCTGCAGATTCTATTTCAATCCGACAACGCGGTCAGTGGATCCTTCTTTTCCTCAGTGATTGATTCCACTTGGTCCATGGCTAATAATAGGAATATCTGAGCACCAGAAGCCATTAACCTTATCTTATATCAGACGCTGATAATGTATTCAATGTGGTGTCGAGCATTCATTAATTCAAAACCTGCCGTGAGCTCTTGAATATGAAACTGAATATTCTTCAAAACCATTCATTTTCACTGCATATCAAGTCAAACAAACCTCGATCAATTATGTTAAATCAGCGATGTGAATATACACTCCCACATGTTGTTATTTATTGTTTTATAAATAGCAATTATTGTCATTTATAATAGAGTGGCTAAAAGAAGCATATAATTATCAATTACCGTGGTATTTAGCTTAAAAGTCGCTTTTAAATCATTCAATATATGTTTGAAATATAAGGAAGTTGTTATATATTCATAGAGCTGAACTCATGAATAAAAATTTTAGGCTTTATCAATCTTGCAATAAAAATATGAATATTTAACGAATTGAAACTACTAGTGTAGAAAGGTGTTGGTGATAGTTCATAGTTTGTGTACCTTTGTTTTAAAATCGTAAAATTGTTTCAAAATTCCCACAAAGCGCCAGATACTCAATTCATGACCACTAATACAAACTGATAAATCAAATAATTAATTAAGTAATAAATCTTCACTCCTAAATTGTTACAAAATGTGGCTTCCTGCTTCGAACCAAGGAGACTACTCTGATTGGCCAACAACACAGTTTCTAGACCTGTAATTCTAATTTCTACCCCGTTACGTAATATTCTTGGTCTTTTCCTGTAATATATCTCCTCATCGAACGTGAATTATCACATAATACAGTTCAAGGACCACCAGTATTTCACATTTTATCAATACCAATTACTGCATGATTGATGTCACCAACATCATTATTTTTGTTCTTTAATGACGATTGATAGCAATGCAAAGTATCAGAAAACATTGACGTTATCGTAGAATTGAGAACACAATTTCTCATTTTCCTGCTACACCTACCACAATTCTCACCACCACGAATAAGTAAAGAACAAGGTATAAACTCATTTATGTCGGAGCTGTTAATAACTAAAAAAATTCAAAAAAGCCTCGTTTTTATTGAAAAGGCTATCAGATCCCGTCTTCACCGCCATATATTCCAATGTAACTTTTCGCCTTGTGACCTATAAAGTTTTTGAATGTTTCTGGTTCTAATTCATTGGCAATTATTGTTGGAAAACTCACCTCGTGTTTCATTGAATTCCTTCCATGACTGTTTCACAATTAAACTCCGGCAAGTCAAAGTTGCACCATAAATAATTAACATTCCCAAAAATCTCCACAACTTCCTGATGACATCTGAAAACTCATTCGAAACAAGGGTAATATTTCAGAACTCCATACAGAAATCTAATAAAGTTCAGTTAATATTTAGTTGGAAATGAAACAATGACAAATTGGATCGTGTCTGGGCATCCCTTTTGAACACAGCTGTTTCATTTCACTGGTGCCAGTTTCACCCCTTTCATCCCTTCTGGTTGTCCCTGTGCTCTGATTGCTTACACATTATGCATGTCGCGTCGAATATATGTGCGTAACAATACAGCGGCCATTGGTATTCAGGAATCGGTCCAGCAGATTGTATGTGAAACGGGTTGTGATATTATTACCGACCCAAAAAAACTGACGGTACGGTGTAGACCACAGAAAGTGGGTGACGAAGTACAGTGAAGATGGGCACCAGATGATCATCACTACAATTGGAACAAATAATGCTGACATGGATTAGATTATCAAAAATTATAGTTATTTTTTAGGTACATGGCACTTGGTCTTGGTCGGCGGAAGACCCAGAAATTGTTGCTGGTCTTAGTCAGGACATTAGAATAAAATAGTTCTTTATCAATATAGTCCTATAGCAATCAGACTGAGAGTCTATTGAGTAGACATTTTTTCCAGTCTTGCAATTCCAATTGAAGGTCATTGAAAGTAAGGAAGGAAAGGAAACATTTCAGACACAAAAATAAATGGAAAACTTATTAGTGGATCATTTTAAAATGCAAAATGACCTAATATTATGCGGAGAAATCATCAAAATTGTCGATAACTGACGTTATTAATGAACATAACACGAAAATAAGTATAAGGGTAGTTAAGAGAAAACGGCGATATTTTTTATTTTGAGGACACTGTTCTCAACATTACTTTTCTGTTATCTGCTAATCTTAACTTTTTGTTGCAGAATATAGATCGCGCAGCTTTAAAAAAAGGTGAGTCCTGATACATACACTCTATATACATGAATCTGTCTGAGGCTTTTGCATTACAGAATATATGTAATACATAGATAATACTCCAAAGGGCGATGAATCACAAATCCACCCTTCAATGACATCCCTACAAGTTTTTTACAATAGACCGCCATCTGAATTTAGCTATGCTTGAATTTATATTTCAAGCTTCGGTAATTTTTATCAAAATAGTCAGGTAACTGGCGGAGCGTTGAAAATTTTGTATAATAGCAAAATAATGGGGTTGCCTTATGATTTATTGAATGGGAATCCATGATGTTGAAAGTTACGTAACAACAAATCCGTTTAAATTGAAGAGGGTGGAATATTCTTCATGTTTTCCGGAAGGGTAGCAAATCCATATGAATCTGCATTATATTTATTACTGATTATTTGAAATTATCTCAGGAAGTGGAGGAAACTCTCGATGTGAGATCAAGTTCTGTATTGATTTTTACTATGCATTTGTTTGACGAAACTGCAATTTTTTAACTCAAACACAACTGCAATTATAACCAAGAAAATTAATTTCGAAACTTTGCAATTTGATACTGTAACATGAAGTGAACATATTTCAATTCATTTATTTCACAGTGCAAAATTACCAGAATTCACTATTTGGCAATAAGCAAAGTTCACTCAACATTTTGTTGGATATCTATGGTTGTTTTCTATTCCTTCATCAGGATTCATCAAAATTATAGTTGGGACAACGACAAAATATTGTTTTAGTAACAAAAATGTTCGTTCATTTCGAACTGTGACTACAGAGAATCCAATCACTGTTAGATCAGATATTTCTTGTTCGAGAACCAAAAGACGTTCTTGGAAATGACTTAAAAACACGTTTAGTTCAATGATTCAGATATGT
Source organism: Plagiodera versicolora (assembly GCA_037013635.1). NCBI lineage: Eukaryota > Metazoa > Arthropoda > Insecta > Coleoptera > Chrysomelidae > Plagiodera > Plagiodera versicolora. The sequence goes on along the minus strand of CM072982.1, from coordinate 4,820,866 downwards.
CAGAAGTTGGTTCTGTCTGTAATGGTGTTCTATCGATTTTACATTAGGGGTTTCTTTGTACATTATACTTTATACAATCTAAAGTTGGATATGCACCCGGCCGGAGAGTTATGTTCCCAAAAAAAGGCGGAAACTTCGAAGATGGAGAGCGGGAAAAAACAGATAATGGGAAATAAATTCGCGGGAGTTCGTGTTGTGATATTTTTCACATTATAATTAGCTTAAGTATATTCTTACGGAGGGGTGAATGAGCTACCGTGGCCAATTTTCAGTCCCTTTTTCGTGGTTTCAAGATAACGCTGAGGTGGAGTTTTGATTAATATTCATTTGATAACGTTAATGTGGTTCTGACTCGCTTTTTTTCTTTCCCCAATATTTGATCAACCACAAAAGATAAAACATAGACTTCTGATTGTGAATTTTAATCGAATTCATTCGGAAGATTCTGAACAAAAGGAAGGAGAGGAAGTATACAAACCTACAAAGGAGTTCGTGAATTTTCAGCTGAGCCATATCGTTCAATGCCTTGTGAAAGTGAAATCCACCTTCTCAAGGCCAGGCTAAATTAGTTCCCGCACGAATCTCCCTCTCAAAAATTAAGCTCTCAGACTAAAATGAACGTAAGGGTACCAAAAAACTTCCGTTTTCCGTTGAAGCACACCGCCGCGAAAGAATTCGCCCCATTAAATTATCCTGAATGTTATTACTTTTTCCGCAAGTCCTTATGTCTAATTACACGACGAGGAGAGGGTAGAGTTCTTCGGCCACCGAGAATTTATGGCTGCGCCTCCGGTAGTGGACACAGAACATGCGTTTCATAAGTGCAGACAACGGTCGTCGAGAATGTGATGTAATGGAAAAATACCGAAAGTTGGAGGAGAATTGCGAGAACAGGGATATACAAGCTGGTGATATTAAATTTTCCAACCTTCTGCCTTCGTAATGTATTGCGCCGGGAGAGAAATAGGGTTGGTTTCTGATATACAAGGTGATCTCGTAACAGAGGTAACAACCACCTGTCAAAGATTCTAGATGAAAAATATGTTGAATTTTCGTTTTGTTCTGATCTTCAGGCTAACCTTCGAAACAAAATAAACTCTTTTCGAATTCATATCATAGCAGAGTTGAAAACTGTTCATCAATGTCACCCTTTGAAATATTCGAGCATGAACTCTTCAGTCGCCATTTCAACATTCAGTGAATTCAAAGAATTCTCTAACATACAACAAAGAATAGTTGACGAATAAGTACGTATGCGATATAGTGATGTATCATTCTTCAAAGGTAATTAATCAATGATTATTTCGGGATCTTCGAACGCAAATAGAAACTGTTCGAACTTAGTCTCTGATACAGTGCGAGTTTATAACTTGAAATAAATCCACCGAATCAACGACAGTATTTTTGTTGGAATTATGCTCGACCGGTAGTATTTTACATTTTTTTGTTTGAAGAAAATATCATAAAGCTTGTCCTACTAATATGGCAGATGAGTTGGCACAAAGAAAGCTATCGAATGGCCATCTAGGTTTCCAGATTCAACACCTTTCAAAAATGAAATGAATGTCGTCTTCTGGTTCCACTATGAGAACCCAAATAATCCTCATTGAATTGTGAAAATTCATTTGAGGCTAGTATATTTCATAAGATTGATACGTTCTCGAGAGAGTAATCAAAAAATAAAATTCGACTCAGCTAACATAGCCCTCCTGGTTACATTTTAAAATGAACACAAGAAGACAAAACATCATGGGCTGATGCAAATTCAACTACCCACTAGGGATTGATTCGCAACCCCTCAAATTAGAAAAAGGGTGGTTGGATAGTGGGAAACAATACGGTACTAACAAACTTCTAAAAAGATAATTTTCTTCCACCACTAACTAACCAACCGACCATATTGCCAGTGAAACTCTACTCAAATTTTAATTTGAACGAATGTAGCCATAAATATGTGCGGAATAGCCGCCGATTTCAGCATCGCCTGAATTTACATCGTTATTGCTTTCAGAATTTAGTGCTTTACTCAAGTTTTCGATTCTCACAATTGGTCCTACAAATGAAGATGGTTTTTGAGCAATCTATTACAGCAAATTGATGACTGAACACAATCAGATATTGTGTTATTTGAATATATACCTATTATATACAGATTGTTGTAAAAGCAAAAAAAAAAACAAATGATTTGCACATACAAACTATTCTGTTGTACCTTCAGCTTTTGGAACACTGAAACTTAATTTTTCACAAGTTCATTATTGATTATAAAGTTGAAAGAAATTATGACATTGAAGTGATCTGTCATCACAGAACACATATTCCTATAAACGCTACCTAGAGACCATTATTAGTACAATTCAGCTGAGAAAAATCCAAATTTCGAACTCGATTGATCAAAATTCATTGTATTCGAAATTTCAATCAACAAATAAAAAACTTTATTGTATTTTTTTCTCGAAACTTTATGAACCGATAATTATTGGGAATAGTTCCGAATTCCTGAACAGCAATTTAATCACTAGATCAGAACCAAAAAGGCGTTCTTAATAATTTTGGACATATTCAGTAACATAGACTGAGTCTGAAGATTATTGTCATGTCAGGACTCTTATGCGATTGTGAGATTATTGTGAAATTTAAACGGTAATTAATAGTAGAATCAAAATTCAATCCAGTACTTTCCGATACTTTTCATCGAAACATTATTATTATTATTATTAATTCCAAATAAAGATGTATGTTAGAATCCCTGTACAACAATTTCATGACAAATAAATTGATGAGATGAAATGTAAATTCTTCTTGTACAAGATGAAATGAAAACCAAATATATTCAGCTCGAAATTCGATAGTGTCCAACTTCGAATGATCAAGTTGAGGTATAAGGGCATCTGATATCGTATTTCTTTATTCGAAATATCTCCGCCCTTCCTCATGTATACTCACCCTAGTCACCAAATGGTGATATATCACTAACGATTTATGGGCCGAGATACGACAGGGAAATTGCAAGAATGGCGAATGGCGGAGTAATCTATCTCTGTTGGCGAAGACGAGGGTAGAAAAATAAGATAAAACCCCTAGAATTTGTCTCTCAAGTGAGCGAAAATAGCCTATTGTTCAATTTCAGATACATATTGGACGCTGGATAACTTCGAGATGCTTGATTCATACATGAATTGGGAAATTCTCGAGCCATTTGCAATGAATATAATAATACGTTTGAGAACAATAATTCATATTGGAACTTCTCAAAATTATTTACTTTCGGGTTTCGGTTGAGGTTATTACTACTTCTAGAAATCCTTGACAGTTAACTGATAGTAGACATAAAAATTCGCATTAATGAATAAGGTAAACCATAGAAACAAAATTTCAAGATTATTTTTTGTGTAACTGAATTGTTAACACCCTTGTATAATAACAACAACGACCTCGCATAATGGAGGCATCAAAATATGCCCCAACTTAATTAATTTACTCCTCGTAAACTTCTAGAAACCACATGCGAAACAGTTGAAGTACGTCGCACTTGAAACTAGTCCCAACATGTCAGGGAAAGTTTCATTAGAGAAGGGGAAATAAAACATGAAATTCCTCTCACGATTTGCTACACGCTCAACGAAAATATAAGCTTTGGTAGTTCACCAATCACGGAGATTTTTTTTTTGATAATGTTGTGACAACTTCTCGTCACGTGAATATCTTTTATTAGTTCATGAGCCAACACTTCAATAGCTTGAATCTTATTTATACATCTGACAAGTTCAAATTCCAAAAACTTTGAGAAAATTGTTGAATCAATCATTATTATGTCAACTTTATTGATCCTAATATATAGCTTTACAATTACTACATGCACTACATCTAGTCGTACCGTTGTTGAATTCAAATGTTTTAAATTTTGAGATCCAATTAGCAGGGTGGGTCCTATTCTTCGAATCGAAACATCATCTGTTGTTCATAAAACTACAGGTCTCTGATCCTCTTAGTGAAAGGAGCTTCAACATTTTCTTCATGATTGAAGAACACCACGATTTCGAAACTCCTAGTATCAGTTCTGGTCCAATCACTACACTTATTGTATATCTTCAGGCCGAAAAGTCAGTCCTTTTATAAACAGGTATCCTTGTATGTTCATGAACCTAAAGGTTACCTCGTTTGCCAATTCGAATAATCGATCATTTGAGACTATCGATATATTTCACCAACAAGTCCATTTTCCATCGTCTATTTCATCATAGGAATATTCAGTTGTTGTGTTTTCCATTTTGTACTGTTCAGGAGGTAATCAACGAAATTGTGCTGATTTCAATTCAGACAGTTTTCATTTCTCGAAATGTGCAATGGAAACCCCATTAATTTTCCTTTCGCCTGTTGGTGTTATATACAGTGATTACCAGGGATTTGTTCCCTATAGAGTTCTGGAACATCCATCTTAAGTGAGTGCATTCAAGACCCACAGGTAATTGGGTTTGTAATTCACTCTGGAAATTCATCTGTCTAATGAATCCATTTCCTAATGAAGATGTGTAATAAATATCAGTCTCCCAACCATGTTGACATTCTATAATCTATGGTATATCACAGGACATGCTGCTGTTGATACCATCAAATGATCCAAAACTTGAATAGCATATCAAAATGGCATATGGAAACATCCATGGACAGTTGTCAGTTTATAGGAATTTTTTTCACAATGTCCACAACGACTTTTGGATTGATTCAAAGTTGGTTATTCTGCTTCTATTTGTATGTAAAAAATATAATACGCACGATTTTCATTGTCAGGTAATATATTTCATTGGTAATAATCTTGTTGACCTGCGTTCTAAATACATATAATATCGAATTCAATTCAAATTAAGTTATTATAATAAAAGTTGTCTCGTAACTTGTCGTTATTCTATGAACCATATGAGTTACTATGGGATAAATCATTCGAGATGTCAATGTCAATTGTTGATTCTGTTTAACCCACTTGGTTGTTGCAGCCTTTCTAATCCCAATATATTTCTTCTGAATAAATTAATTTCATCATTTCATTAAAATTGTTCTATTTATAAATATACCATCTGTCGAAAATGAAAAGTTTATTGATGATATTTCTAGGAATAAGTGTGACAAAAAAACTACTAAGTACGTTATTTCTTTATTAGGTCTTATCTTCGATGTGAAAAAATAGTTGATGATATGATAGAATATAAAAAATGATACACTAACATGTATTCAGAACTGTAATTTCAATACATAAATATTTATTCATTATTTCAGTCGATTAGTTGAAAAGATTAACGTTTTTGAACAAATCAATGTACTAATTAGTATGCATAATTATTTATTTTTTCGTTGATTATTCATTTTAATGACCCAATTAAAACTGAAATTCATATTCAAATGTTTTGAAAACTATTTTGCAAACACTACCAATCATTATTCATATTATTATCTATTTGAGAAGGCAATAATCCTACCAAACCGCACTTCATTTAATTCTTTATTAAGGCTATGAACAGTGCTTTCGAATTATAAAGTAATAGACTCGATAATGGGTATGAATTGACATTTCTTGGGATTGAAACGTTAAACGCCATTAAATCGTTTCAAAACGAAAACGACAAGTTGATTCCATGCGCAAAATAAATCTTTTATCTCCGCTGCAGCTATATATTCCGTAATTTGCTATTCGATACGATGAGAGAATAACAATGCTGAGTTCAGAAACCAGTGTAATGTGGTAGTCCTTGACTCGTATATTTTCACATCCTCGTCCCATCTTTTTTACCGTAAACGACCAGCTGGTATACATATCGTGATGGTACAGAAAATTTGAACGATCTTTATAAGTATTTTTGAATATCAATTTTTTTCTACTTCCAATTATGCATATTGCATACCTAGATGAACAGTGACACAACCAAAAAAAATAACAAAAATCAGTTATCAATACCATAGATTAGTTTAAAATGGAGCATACACTTCGACCTTTGCATGCTTTCTCGTTATGTTAGTATTTATTGGGTCGTGGTTTTTTTCTGGTCTTCTCAACAGAACCTACAAATGTCTGTAAGTCCGATATTGTTCAAGTGTTTGTTGAGCCTACAATGCCCTGTCAAAAGATAGACTCTTTGGCTTGTCTCATTCCACCATTCAGGAGATTGCTTGTTGATCCAAACCAAAATTTCTGAAAATCACACTCTCTTGTAAGAAAATCTCCATTTTATAATGATGAGAATAACGAATATTATTCCTTTTCAGAAGTAGGTTTGATTCAGTAGCAACAGACAACACAGCTGTGTGACCATATGTTGAAACATATCGTGATGTTCATCCAATTACCATATGATGCTATCTAACTGGACAAATAAAAAGCAATGGAGTAACGAGGAATATTCACAGCTACGATACCATATCTTATTTTCTGATACCTGAAGAACATCAAATCTGAAGACAGAATAAACACTTCAACTATATTTTTAAATTTTTGTCCAACGGTAATTGTGTCAACAGTTTCCGTTAGGATATGTTCGGGTTCAATATTCTTATCATCATACACAAATTTGGAATATTTTCCATAATTCATACAAATATAGATTATATCTACATATGAAGCAAATATATTTTAATTTGGCTTTGCTATGTTCCTGAAATTTTATTGAGATCACAGGCGACAAAAAAATTTAATATCGATTAATATTCACGAAATCAACACGCTTGCTTGATACATTCTAAAATACTGAAAATCACTTTGGATTTATTTATTAATAGAACTATTTGATGTACGATCATATTCATTATTGATATTCAAATGTTTTTTTCATATAAATTCCAAGAGGTCTACATCAATCTTATAATTATTTTCTGGACGCTTGTCAACACATTCGTATTTATATCTATTAACCAGCCTACATCAAATAGAAGAACAATTTAAAATACATCAGCATATATCTTAGGAAACTGAATTTGATGGATTGTATGCTGTCAGAGGTCGTAATAATTTAGTTTATGTTTTTTTTTTTCGAATAGCCATGAATAAATTTCGACCAACTTATCTCAAGACAGTTTTAGTTATTTTCAGTCGTTAAAAAATATTAAATTGCTGTAATCCACCGTTTATTTCATATTCGCTTAATTGGAAAATGTATATTCTTATTATATCAAGTAATAGTAACAATATGGAATCCAAGTTGATGCTGTGGTTAGTCCAAAATTACAGGTTCATATATATTTTCAGCCAGAGTTTTCATAAACATACATAATTTGTTCTCTTTAGCTCCAAAGCAATCAGTCTCGTTTCCGAGATATGTATCTCAGAACAAAAAAAGATTTTACGAACCTGCCTCTTAATGTCTTCATAAGTGTTACGTGCTCCAAGTTAATATCGAATAGTAATTTAACGAATCGGCAGCTTTTATCGCATTTCAGGTTATACATTATACATTTGAGCAAGTGCTGGAAAATACTGGTTTTGCCAACGGTATCATCAGTACTGGTGAGATTTTTCAAGGCACTTGCGATCCGCCTGAGGGAGTGAATATACTCTCTCGGTTTCTTCGAAGATTATAGTTACTTATATTTCGTGAAGCAGGTATTAGGTAATTCATGGGATTTACAGAGGAATCAAGAAATGATATAATTCGACGATTCAACAAACTTTTTTATAGCTGAAGTTTGTATCTGAATAATAATGGTTGTTCGTCAAATATTTTTTTTTCTACAAGCGTGCGTGATTCACCCTCTACCCGCACGCAATTCAGTTTGGAAAGTGTCATTTTCCCACACTAGTGCGGGAAATTTTTTTCCACACTAGTGCGGGAAAATATTTATATGATATCCTCGTAAAATATAAGTGGTGGGTGACAAAATATGAAAGTTCAAGCTTTTTTGTTGCAATACTAAGTGAGTTTGTTCAAAATCATCCATCATTTTGCACTATTTATTGAAAAAATGAACAAATATTGATGAATAAAAATGTATTGTTATGAAAATTACCCTTTATATAGGCTTTGATTGATCTGATAACGAGTAGGTAACAATTGATGTTGTCATGCCGATCAATACACAAATTTGTTTGTAATTGTCAGATTGACAGACAAAGCGTACTTATATAAAATTTTCGATTTAGTGAAATTGCCACAATGAATGAATTTGTTTCCTACGCTTGTAGAAAAAATATTGTTCCTAACTCATGCGGAAAGTGTCTTTCCCGTACTCGACTGCTTACCCGAACTCTGCTCCGCGTCGTTCGATTTAACAGCAGTCGCGTGCGGGAAAGCATCACTTTCCGCACTTGTTAGGAAAATTACTAAAAACTATTGCATTGATTCAATCAGAAAATTATTAATATCTGTTGCTGATTACTGTAACGGTTTGAAAACCGACAAACACAATGAAGAATCATTCTATTCGTAAATTTTTTGATTCTCGAAATTCCAATTGATTTTTATATGACATACCCTGTCTATGGAACAGTTCACCATTCTAGAGATCAAATAATAACAAGTAATAAGATGCAACGCCAAAATTGTTCTGTAACTAATATTGATACAGGAAAAAATCATTTTGTAGTCTTTATATAAACCCAAATAGTTCACAGTTCTCGCTGAAGAACTAGGTGAAATATTTGTTTAGAAAGAAATAGAGAAAGTGTACACGACGCGTCATGTATTTCTCATATTTACTTTCGCTATTCTTATCATCGTGATTTGTCAAAATTCTTGAGAATTGAGTTCAATTTTGTAGTGATATTCATCAAATATAAGAGTTGACATGTCATACAGGTGTCTAAAATGAAGTACGAATGTTGAGACCAGGTATCAACGAATATTTCATGTTTAACATCAAATTCGAAATGTTAATAGCATCAATTTAAATTTTTGTAAATAATTGCGTGGACCAAATTGCATAATAAAATAGATTTTGCAATTGACTTGCTGTTGTTATTAGAAAGGCAAAACCTACTAATAGGACCAACCATTAGAAATCTGGAACACATCATACATCAAAGGCATCCGACAAAACTAATTATCTCCTTCAAAAATCCTACTCCAGTGTCGCCAGTCCACACCGAAATATCTCGATAATTAGTCCTATTATAGGCGTCTAGGACCCAGGTAAAAGAAATACATTCTAACCTAACACACACACAATTGAACCTGCCGGCATTTTCGATATCTATAACAAAAGTTCGAAAATCCTTTTCGGCCATTGGCTCGGTCCCCTCCCAAAACTACCCCTGAGGGCCTACAAGCGTTCGACTTATCAGGCCTCCATTGTTATGCAATCCCCACTCGAAAGAGGCCTCCTCGATCAGTCTAGAGCGGCAAACCTCAAACGGTTTGAATTAGTAGTTGACTGTTTCAAGAACAAAGTGCTCGGCCTGTTTATTGCTTTATATTACTTTGGAGTGTTTTGAACACGCTATTTAAATTCCTTCGATTTCATTACCAGTAGGATCATGTTGTTGCGATATTGTTTTGTTAGGTTATGGTTACAGTGTGGGATTGGTGGTTTTGTGTGATTGTGGATGTGGAATAGAAGGAGAAAGGGGCACTACGTGAGTATGCTCATATTTAGATTACTCAAAAAATCCCAAATGAAAGACGTAACTTAGATTTCTTGACAGAAAAAACGCTTCTATCTACGTATATCAATAATACTCGAAACACTGATGGAATTATAAATCCACATCGGTGGTGATTTTGATCATTTTGTAAATCAGTTGAAATAATTAAAAATGCTCAGATAACAGTTCAAAAACGATATCTGAAGAGGGCTTATTGTCATTGATATTGAAAATACTCATCATGAGTATTTGTCCATTATCCAATTTTTTTAAATATTAATGAATCTTCTTATCGGCTCTTACAGATTTTATTGATTTTTATTTTTTTTTTTTTTACTTTGGAATCGTAAGTGGTTGATGCTACATCTTTATTTCTATTTATTTATTCATTATTTCGTGATGAAAAATTGTCATACACAATCCCGAATGAGTAAATTTGTTCATAGATCAATCCTTATTTACGACAGAATTGGAACAATCAGCTACCGTTCTTTCTTATAGTCTCAATAAATTGAATCACACCAATCCAAATCACTATTGTCGTTCAAGAAGAATATTTCACCATGAATTAGGATTCTTTGAACTGAAACAAGTCCATTTTCTTCGCCAATAACTCTAAAACACTCATTTTAAATTTCGTTCAGAAACTTTATAATTATGAGAAACATATTCGAGAATCCCTGAATCTACTTTTATCTCAATTTTGCTCCTCGTATCGGGTTTTCCCAAAGGACTCGAAGGGAGACCCTTTTCGCTTTGGATCTGTTGAGGAAATCTCCTTCTCTGTTTTGTAGATAACAGAGGAAGGAGATTCCTCTGTTTTATCAGTTCAATAATTCCATGAAGTTTAGAAAGAGCGAAAGAGGGTATCAATTTTCGTGACAACCAAAATTTCCCGGCGACCTTGGATCAGAATGACGTTTCGCATAAATGAACGGTTAATGAAGAATATGCATTGTTCTTTTGAGAAAAACCCAGTACATAACGAATTGGAATAAACAAAAGTAATGTTACAACGGTCATTGCTGAATAACGATGCATATTATATTTATAACTAGCCACAATTTAAATAGGAATTCATACACTGCATATTCAATAAAGTTGTGACTATACTAGTGGAAAATATCTAGATAACGATAACGATTGATTTTATTAATAGACTCGAGGCAAACTGATTGTCAATCTGTTACTTTCCCTACTGTGATCAGATCTTATATCTGCGACTTGTCATCTTATCCTCTCGTGTGTGTTTATAATCTTGAGACATCAAATGAATAAACTATACTGGGATTCTCAAACAGAAATAAAATCGGTTGTGGTTTCGGTTATGAATAGTTTTTTGTGGTTCATTTATAATTTACGGCACGCCATAAAAGTCACATCACTTTGTGCAGTTGTAAATCGTCACCTATTAACAAATAGGCCGAAAACCGTTATTCAAAGTGGGATTCTCTGCAGTTTTTTAAAAGCAATTGAGAGTACATTGCACCTTCAAAGCGTCGAGGAATCCCGTTTGGGTCTCCGAAGAATTATTGCCAGGAAAATAGTTTTTGTTCGAAACCTTGAGAGAGCGAGGTCAGACGTTCTCTTGATAGGACCCTAAAGACTCCAAAGAATACAACAAAAGTACGAGATTTTTTGTGCGTTTTATTGCATTCGAACAATAGGCGGTTTTTTAAACTCGGAGGAAATGCCAGAAGACACGTTTTTGGTTTATAAATAGATATGTTTACACTTGATATTTCTAGGTTCTCCTTTCCATAACTTCTGAACTTTTGAAAAGGGGATGAAGTAATTTGTGAGTTATGCTTTTACTACTTCAATATACAATATAATGCGATCTCTAGGGAGTATAGTATGTTTCTGGAAGTGTATTTTAGTTATCGTGACACTTCCGGTTTCTCCGGAAATGACGCCATCTTTGTTATTTCACAATATATTTCTCATGATTGAAATTGACCGTTTTTGAGTTATTCAAGTTGTTTTAAAAGAGTGATAGATGCAGCTCATCAAACATGTGGCATTTTTATGTAGATACTAATTTTTGGAGATGCGTTAATTGAGCTACGGATTATATAGTTGAATGGACATCTGCCAAAAGTGTCCACAGGGTGTACAAAACATTTCAAAGTCTATTTATTCAAGTGATGATCCAATTTTTTCATTACATAATTTGATTCTACTCCAAAAATGAACCTTTATTCTTCTACACTTCCCCATTCCCAATATTCATTAATTTGGAGATATTCCATAACATCACTCATATCTTCGTATCAACTGTTAAAAATAATATACCGAAAAAATTATTCGAGATTTTGTTATCCTCACAGCATTTAGATTCTTCAGCATCTATGGATTACAATTGAATATATGTTTTTGGGTGGAAGTTTTTTCCGTCGCTCGTCCTTAGCTGTCCGGCAACCAGTGACCGCTCTCGCGGCGCGGGTCCCGGTCCAGCACGATGAATGAAAAACTGTGATAAACAAACAGCTGTTTCAACGTCCGAAATGATCAACTGAAAATACGAGTCCTAAGTGGACGCGCGATTTTTCCGGCGATACGGCCGTATTCTCTGTTTGCACGAGATAAAATTAAACTAATGATTTATTTGGGCTGACCCCTTCCAGAGAGGGGCCCCGGAACGAGAGACAAATAGCGGCTAAGCAATCCCATGAAGGCCGGGCGTTGTCCCTCTGCTTAATTGCCTTGTAATATATGGACATTCATAATTGCCGGCCACAAAGAATTCATTTATTATGAGGGTGTTTTAGTTAATAAAACGCGTCGGCTGTGTCTGACAAGGAACTTATCTTCCGCCAGCTGGTCCATCTTCAATTAGAAATATTTGCTCGCTGCTCGGTGACATTTTTGTTCGCGTAACAGGAATAGGTACTCGAATATTCAGCAAATTATTTCATACTCGATATTCGGCCTCTCTTGAATATTCGGTATTCAATTCGAATTTCGGCCAATCTTTAACCCCCAATGGCCTGGCATATTTTCATTTTGCGTATTTCGCGAATAGGGATAATCAAATATTCGGCAAATTATTTAACATTGATTTTTACATTTTCACATCGATTTTTACATTTTCACATTTTATATTCAAAACTTTTCAACGGTTCATTGATTAATTAGTTAACTTGCTCATGCACAAGTTCATACCTTTTATGAAACAAACCGATCTATTTGCTGTAGTTGATTGAATTTTTGTACGTGTAAATCTTTATATATGTTGATGGCAAATAAATTATTATCATTATTATGATCAGCAAATTATTTCAAATATTCGATATTCGGCTTCTGGTAAATATTTGATTTGATTTCTCACAGATTTTTCTTATTTTCGATAGTTGGTTGCATTTTTATATTTGGTATTTGGCAGGTTTTATATCCAATATTAGGCTAATTTTTCATTTTCGATTGTTGGCATATTTTTTTCGTGCAATATTTCGTCAAATCTCCACATTTGATATTCGATTACTATCTTATATATATATATATTATATATATATATATATCTTATAAATCTAATGTTCAACAATTTTTTTATATTTGTTTTTCGTTATTTTTTTTTACTCGCAGTATTCGGCTACTTTTTCATATTTGAGTTATTCGATATATTTCTTGCTGGTAACGTATTTCTCATACTTGAAATTTGCTTGAGATATTGCCTAGATATCATGTAGGTTAGGTTAGGATCTGCTGTAAGCAATAGTCAGGTAAGGTAATTAGTGCCTAATTGATTGCATTTAATTACATCTCTTGAGTAATTTCTAACGTTGAAATTGTCTGCTGAAGCTTCCAGCTATGCAATCGAGATGAAACAATGCAACACTGTTCATGCAACAGGTAGGGGATAGGGTTTACTAAATTATTATTCATCTCAATTCGGAGATCTATAAATATGCTGAAAATTATCCCATGTATAAATAACAATCATTATATCAACTAAACAACAAACAGAATATTTGTTAGACCTTCGCAATTGTTGAAACTTGATTATCGCTCGAATGAAACCAAATTTCCAACTTCGAAATCTTGTCTGGGTTCCGTTCTAAATTTTCTTCGACATAAGCCGCATCTGCCATAATGGATTGGGGTTGAGCCTCGCGCCTAGCCCGAGTGCGAGACGAATCCTCGGCCCACTGGATCTGACAGCTTGCCCCTCTCTCCCCTAACACGCCATGAGCCTGACCCTAATCTAGCAGGCTGACAGTTCACCATCTGCTTTCGGATAAAGCTAGCCGTAGACGACGCGTAGACGATTATTTATGAGTGCGTGTGAAGTTCAAAAATTTAATTGGTTGTAAATCAACGCCTGCTTGGTTTGTTGTGATTTGGTTGTTGGTCCAAAGTTTAGATAGATGTGATGATTATTTTCTTCGATTTGTTGCCCAGCATACAGGGTGATTTTACTTTCGATGCTGACTTTTATAAATATATCTACTCTTGGGATAATTCTTCGAATCAATTCCATTTCAGATACATAACTGGTTATAATTAATCAATGCGTTACCATCAAGTGTTGCCAATTCTACATTAAATTGATATAATCTATCTACCTTTTCAGTTAGAAGATGATGTTTTCGTCCAGAACCATTATTTTTTCCTAATAATAATAGCAAACCTTAATTTCTACAATAAATCTCAACTTCTTCTAGCCACACAAAAATATTGTACACAAAACTGATCGTAGTTTCGATTAAAAATAATATAGTCCTAATAGCGTTAGTGGTTCGCTTTATTTTAAAAAAGGATATTGCTATGGATATTCTTGGGGCTGTCAGGCCACAGCCCTTTTCGGCATGGCCTCCCATATTTATCATGGCTTCCCTTGATTTGTGGGTTTATTAGATGCAACTAATTTACATGAACGATAAAGGCAGGTACTCAGATACTGAAAATCTAACTTGAGTCTAAAACGGCTATAATGGAAATATTTTAATTATTTTTTTTTTCTATTTTGATGTAGGTCAATGAGTGTGTTCGAAATAACTATAGCATTATGGATAATTAATTGAATTAAGACTTTCTATGTTGGACAACCTTTATTTTTATAATTCATCATTGAATATTTATAAATATTATATAACTATATAAAAACTTAATGGGTGGTGCTTCCAATTAAAAAAATACGAGATATTGAAAATTCCAAATTGACAATAAGCATCGAACATAATATAATTTTAGATCAAAAACTGTTACCAACAATCGTGTAGAAAATTTAAAAATTCCCTAATTCTGCTTATTATTCAGAAATATATATTCTTAACATTAAAGAAGAATATGTCGAATAGATTTCAATCAAAATTAAATGAGCATAATTCTCATTCATATAGTATTATTGAAATTATTGAAAATCCAATTTTGATACTGTTGTCAGTCTGAAAACGTTTATTTTGTACAAATAATATTTCACAACTCCATTTCCGCATTGCATAACAAAATTAATCTCCCTTGAAGTGGGTTATCCACTTTTTACTGTCTTTTCTCCACATTTTTATGACACACATTATTCATATGTGAAATGGATCCTTTCCTATTGTTCAAAAATGTAAGAGCATTATATTCACAGTGATAGTAACGAAAAAGTAATATTCTCATAAAGAATTTAGGCAATTTAAGAATAGAGACACACCATGGTTCCTAGCTACATCACTCGAGAAACTGTATGAGTATAAAAAATGGCCATATCGACGTAACATCTACATAAAATTATATGGAGTGGCTCAAGAACCGAGCTGTTTTACGGACCATAAAGTTTGAACGAATAAATAAGATCAAGCTTATTGCCACGATGTTGAAAATTGATAGATAAAAACAACATTTACTTATTGTAATGGCTCGACCACAACTTTTTAGTCGGTTATGGTTTATTTAATTCACTTCGATTTATGACTCTATCAGCAAGTAGCCGCTGGTAAAAAATAAATGCAGAAAAATAGTTTCATTCCAGTGACTTGAAATATAACATGAAATCTCCATAACTTTAAAATTTTTGGAACTCTTCCTTGCCCACATAAATTCTTGGTTTGTGAAGAAAAAATCATTAGGCAATTGCAAGCATTTTATATACCAGTGTTAGATATGTTAAAATATTACATAAGAATGCAGACTTTTTGGAAACGTTACAGTTATGAAAAAGTCACTGACTACTGACTATATACAAGTGTCATCAATTCCGTTTTTTCCAACAATTTTTTCATTGAGATGACGGTATTTTCGATGATACAGAAGAAAACGTGATTTCAAATGCTTTCGAAAACATTCACATCTTTCGGTATACCTTGCTAAAAGCTGTAGTTTTTTTATTTCGGAAAATTATTCTCTGCGAACTTCCATAATTGCGTTAAATACTCCATGAAATTCGGATTATCAGGATATTCATTTGATTGAGATTGAATCATTGTTGTCGTTATTTTGTTCACAGCTGACTTTTTTTTTGATGACAGCAATTAATTTCCAAAACTGGAGAAACGTGACAGTAGTGATAGTAAATCTTTCGAAATAATTTTATGAATTAAACATTTTCGAATTGACATTTCCAGCCGGCTGGTATGTAGTTCTACCAATTAGCGTTATCAGCCATTCATTTATAGTATCAAGTTTCAATTAGAATATTCATGAAAAGTCCTGCTTATCGTGACACTTATAATATGCCCCAATAGAAAAATGGCACTTGGACGTTGAATGTTAGACAAATAGTCGTATTAGACCACACAATAGAAGATGCACTAGCGTACAGTATTTACGACCCAGCCGAGTTGATGTCTCGCATAAAAATCGCAATAATTATAAACGAATAAAATATATAAACAAAATTACACATTCTCTTGGCGTATTTTTGCGTGCGGTAGGTTAAAAACGTGTTTGAATTAATATAGCGACTGACACCTTGGTGGCCACTACTGGATTTGTTTGTCAATAAATATATAAATCGGACCTGCTGAAATGTAGGTGAGTCACCTTGAAGGAAGTTTGAACAATAGATTTATCAAACCTTCATATCTAATTCAGTGAGATTTTCAAGAGTTGCAATGAAGTCATCATTCAATCTCCTGAGTTCTTGCCATACAGAATAAGAGTTCATCATATTCAGTTGATTACTGATGGATAATTTTGGGGTTAGGATTATACACACTGCACGATCGTATACATAGATCTGGCAACTCGTATGGTGGGGGGTGACCCAAACATTGAGGAAATTTTTGTGGTTGTCATGTTTCGTCACCTGCAGCGCTGTCCTCTATTGTCACTTTGTCAGCCAATCACAAATCAGATCCGATCAGCTTTTTTGAAAGTAGGAATGATTTTTATTTACTCGAGAGACTTTTGCAAGATAAAATATTTTTGTCATTGATTTTATTCACCATTCAAGTCCTAACCGTTTGTTTTGTTGTCAAAGATTAATCACGTACTCATACCCCTATGTCCTCCTAGCGGATAATTATGGCAACTTTTTCTTCAAAACTGGTGCCACCCCCCACCACTCAAAAATGCCGTAGTCTCCAGTCCTATGTGTATGACCGTGACACACTGACAAAAGTGCAAAATAACCTTACTTTTTAGCATCTAACACTTCATAAAAGCCAAAGCAAGCCAAATTCGTTAAATATAAGTACTTGCCTGATTCTTGTACATCTTGTCAATTATTCAACAATGCAATGTGGTTTATTTTCTCAATTCAGATCAAATAACTGTTAATTATCAGGATTGGGTTATTATCAAAATACCCAATATTAACATTTATTGAAACAACACTTGTCGACACACCGCCAACTAACCAAAAATGTGACAACTAGATACAATCGAACTGCCTTTGTAACCGCCATATTCGAAGAGTTCTTCATCCATCCAGTCGTTCAAGAAATTACAACCCCTTTGCAGATTCCTGTGGACGCAATCGATACTGTAGTTCGGGTATTTTTCGCTAGAGGGTTGGCTAAATTTGTTGCGCCCTCTATTGCCAAAGTTCCGAAACGAACGACTTGGCGAAAGGAGTGGTCTACTATACTTGATATCGATATCCAATAGCGCCAAATTCATAATGTCGTTTGAGATATCATAACTGTAATAACAGAGTCAAAACAATTGTGAATTTGGGTATCTGTCAAAGAGAAAGTAGTCAATCAAGTTCACTCGTGTTCTTTGATGGATTGCTTTATGTTTCAGTTGATTGATTTAATCGCTCTCAATTATTGTTGATACACTGAATCATTCAGCTTTTATGAGCCATCATTCATTTTTACCATACTCTGAAATGAATATTATTAATTGAAAGAAACACTGGATGTCTAGAAATCAGCTTGTTCTGAAATGGTAGCGATAAATAAGGTGAAACAAATAGTTGGTAAATTGCTCTTGATAGTTATGAATTATAGTGGTAAATTGCATATTACCAATGCACCTGGATTACCTCTGTATCATGATTCTTGTTAAAACGTATAAAATTGTTGGAATAACTTCGCTGTGCTCAGTCGAGCGTTACAGCACTTTGTATGAGATACGCCTTTGAATTCTCGTTTCTCTTCTGCCTCAAAAGATAAAATTTCGTCAATTCGACTACTTTGTGGATCGTCTTTTATTAAAAATGTTCCCAGGATATGTGACAGTTTATAATTTTTATAGAGAAGTCTCGCAAGCAATCGAGCAATTGTTACTCCTGTCATTATTTATTGCCTACTCTGACGGAAACATTAAAAAATATATAAATTCCCAATACTGTACAAGCTTTATCAAATTATTAATAATGAAAAGCTTATGAATGAATCAGAACTGTTTGCATCAAGCTATAAACTTACTATCATAGTATCTTTTACAAAAATAATAATTATCGTGAATATTATGATATTGTTGACTTTTACGAGTTTAACGACGTGCTAAACGCACATAAAAGTCATTAAATAGTTTTATGAGTCGTAATCACTCCTACCAACCGAAGTTCACAAAAATACCGACAGCTTCTGTTTCAGACTGGCATCTGGGAGGTCTAGAAGTGATATTACGCATCATAGTTTCTGGTAAAATCATAAACATTACCCGTCAGTCGATGATTGATAGTCTAAACAATGATAATATTATCGAATAAAGTCGAATTTTTGTATACATGGAGTTTTTTTTAGTATAAATCGTCCAATTTTTGATGAATCTCCCACATTGCTCGATGGTTGGTTAACTTTTATGCCACAGTGGAATGAAAAAATTAGTGGATGTTAATGAGTTAGATGAAATGTTCAGTTCATTTAATTATTATGACAAAGATCAAGTTGTGATTTTGAATTAGCGTTCACGCCTGCCTCTTGAAATAAGTCCTCTGACACTGTCCTATAAAAAAAAACAGCTTAATTTTCGCCAGACCGACTACTACTAAACTATATCCTAAGCTGTGAAACCGTTTAGCAAATATCCAATTAACTATATCGCTTTTATATCAATATCATTTAATTATCGATTACAGTTAATGAGACTGAATGGTTAATGTTGATCGGATCTAGTTTTAGTGTCCCGATAATTACTGTAATTTCATTAAACTGCACTGAAAAACACCACATTATTCAACCGTTATCTGCTTACTTTGTGAGATTTTCATCGATATGTAGTGGATTTATTTCCATAAATGCGTCAACATTCAAACAATTTGTCAAGAATATTTTCAGCTCACTATAAGAAACATGAATTATGAATAAATTACAATGATATATTAATCGAAATCATTAAATTTTTTTGCAGGTGAGCACAAAAACGCCTCGATATTGGATACGTGTAAGTATGACATACTATTCTACTATACAAGTATTATTTTTCACAACATTAATTAATATTAACAATCATCAAGCTGAAAAAATAATTGTCATCCAATGAATAATTGTCGAATATTTCTTCAAGCGAACCTGCAAGTTTCATTCATCTATCGTTTAAATTAGAAAAATACCTCAAAATACTTCCTATGAAACTATTCCCATAAAAAATTAGGCAATTTTAGGGTTTTTTTTTAAGAAATATATATATTTCAGAAATTTTTCTTTACAAAAATATTGGAAAATAAACGAAGTTATGTGCTGTCTTCAGTTGTGCAAAAAAAAAGTTCCTCAACTGATTCCGGCCGAATGAGTAGCTGAAACAAAAAAATGAAATGTCGAAAAGTTTTAGATGTTTCCTATATACATTAATGTAATGATCTACGGTTTTTGAAAGATATCAAAAAATAACAAAATGGCGTAATTCCGGAAAAGGGTGTCGTTTTTGAGTGGATAATGGTCGTTCTTTAATGCCAAATTGAAAATATCGTAGGTCATTGTATAGTAGATAAATATATTCAAGAATACTCAGTTTCTATTAGAAGTCGATCGCTTGATTTGTCATTGAGTTATGATGTCAGCAATTTTGAAAATGTCGCTCCGAGAAATTATTGATTTTTATCTGCGAGCGGTCGCTCTTTAGAACGATGCCACTCAAAAACTATTCAATAAACCACCTTGTCTCTCTCACAGGATATTTTCGAAAGTATAAACTATTGAAACTCGATTTTCTGAAGTATCACGCTGGTATATAGAGCCTTAACCTCTTGGCTTGTATTCAATATTGTGGTAGTATTACGCAATTTGCTACGAAAGGCGCCAAACAGTTCATTCAATAATTCCATAGCACACCTCTCGAAATTGACAAGAAGTTATACATAACAAGGTGTGAATAACAAATGAACAACAATCCTCAATACAACCCGCCTAAAGAAGAAATTGCTATCCGAAATTTTTTGCTTCACCCTCATATACGAATTGGTAGATGTTTTATTCATGTTCAGTGTGACCAGTCGTGCTCGTACACACATACTACCTTAGCTGAAGGCAAGGTATCAAAAAACATCATTATAATAATAATCATATGGAGGCAAGTGGCGAATAGGGCATTAAATCATTTTCCGATCCCGCCTGTTCACTTGGTCACTCGCATGACTGATTTATTGATCAAAGTGTCGGCTTCTTTCCAGGCCAACTTCATACTTGTTTTTGCGAGATCGGGATTCGATTCGAAATTCTATACCAATGGCAAAAAGTCGTACAGGTATTCGTCATGCATTGGGAACGTCGGAAATGTAGATATTGATATTCCTGTTCGGTTGTTTTTCGTTGCTGGAATGCAGACTATTCGCAACAAATTTTGATTATTGTGGTCCCTGATATAAACACGCAAATCGTTCGAAAACTAGAAAACAAGCCGATACGTTTTGGTACTACTGGTCTGAAATTCAGGCAAGGTTTATCGATCAACGTCTGCTGTAGGATACTGTCAATTCACTGTTCCCATTATGACCGCCCTCTAGGCGCAACATTTGGAACACCTAACTTGGATGAATTTGGGATAGGTGGCGCTACGATACTGGCATTTCTATTTTCAACAGAACCGTATTTAATAAAATGTAGCTATCGAAATAAGGTTGCTTGAATTCGAGTAACCGATACTAGTATATAATGTGAGATGGAAATGAAATGGGCAAGGATACAAATTATGTGAAATGTGAAAGGATAGTTTCGAAGCACGTCTCAATAAAGAACAATGAGTTTGATAAACTCTTTGTCCAATTATCAAACTATTCGAAGTATGCCGCAAATAGAGTTGTCAACTAATGCATCGACATCTTCCATATCAAGCAATCACTCTTCATTCGCTGTAGATTTTTTGCAGATAATTGGACCAGTCGCGTTTATTCTCACATTGTTTCTGAGGCAGTAATCAGCACGTTTGTGTGAGGCCATAAGAGTAATGGCCGCTCACAGCCTGCTACGGACGTTGATAAATTATCAGCAGTTTGAAAATAGTCGGACTTCATTTACCCACGAGCGTTTTGAATTCCTTTTTTGTTTGAAGGAACGTGCCGTAAGAAAGCATATGACGGTTACATGATAGCTATTTTTAAGGAATCTTGAGTTAACGTCTCGGAGTTATGACCATGGAGGGAAACAAAAAAATCTGCTGTTTTTTATTCCCTTTTGACTGCGGTGGCATATATATCCTTCGTTTTTCAATTGATATGGAGGTGATTTATGTTTTTCTTCGTCGATTCAGTAGCCAATGTGTGCTTGTTTATATTCAAAATGATCAATAACAATAGTTTTCATTTGAATACAAGTACTACATGTGCTTCCTGATTCTTGAACACATTTTATACAGTCTTATCGTGTGTGGATCAGCTCAATCAAGGATTTGAATAATCATAATGATTACTTACCTCGAATACAAGACGCTATATTAATGATAATTATCAATTTCTAGACCAGGAAAATGTAAGAATCTTATAAAATGGGTGTTGATACTGTTTTTCTTAATTTTAGATCACGGCGTCACGCAATTTGAATTTTTTTGAGTATCTATTGAAATATTCTTAGACCTAAAAATCGTTACCAAAGTTGGAACCAAATTTCTCCGCAAATGGTGATTCTGTGACTTGTGAGAAGGAATCTGTAACGACATAGCTGTCATAAATCAAAATTCCCCTGCAGATACCAGAAACTGTTTGGTAATAAATTTTTGATTTGAATTGTACAATATGCATCATTAATAACATTTGATATTACAGACGAGGCACCACCAGAACTTTGAGTATGCAAACGTTATTAACTAAATAAAAAACATAACCTAGTTGTTTTTATTAGATAATTGTAGACATCTTGAATAAACCAATAAGGTTCATAAAAAAAGCATTCTGATATAGAATTGTTGAAAAGTCAACACTAGTCTTGATGAATCAGGATATATCACTAAAAATATTTTAACTCGTCCTCGAAACCAGTTCATATGCGCTTATTTTTTGCATAGTCGACAATACCAACCAACATATAGAAAGACATCTAGACAAGTCAAACGGGCGTATGCAAACTACGATGTAAATCTTTTATTTGCGCTTGAGCGGGACTTGTTCTCAGCTATTCTTTCTTGCTCTCATATCATCTACAAATTCTTGATATGGCGGACAGCACAATGGACAGAGCGGTGTTCTAACGACACCCTGTAAAGCGCTATCTGATTGCTCATATCAAGATCTGCGTTTCAAGAAACATCCGATTCGCTCAGAGCGGACTCAGTGGCGTATCTCTGAGTACATAAAAAATATATCTCAGTTCAATTGGAACAGAAATAAAGTTCAGAAAACGATATTTATTAGTGACAAAAATTTCGTTATCTTTATCTATGAATTCCAATTTTTCGTATCGTTTGAATCATTTCAAGAATCGTGTTTGAATTGTGACATCTTGTCAGATTACTTTCTCCAGCGAATCTCCGAGAAAAAGTTATTACTATGTTCATAAATATTAATGGGAAATGTTTGATTCTTACAATATGGACATATATTCATATAAATTCAAACACAGTTGGACAAATCAAAAAGTACCTGATGTCGCCACAGCAATTTTTTCTTGTACGATTGAGTAAATTATTTTCTTTCTGCCTCTTTTCAGTCCCACTATAATTTCTTAAATTTGAAAATGGGAATAAATGAATTATCAGAGTCATTTAAAGCAGAAAATGAATTATATAATCTCCAGATATGTTATGTGTTTACGAACGAAATTCAGATTAATTATCAACGTGATCATCCCATACGACATTTCCATATACTAAATCATTAATAATCAATTTCATTTCGCAAAAACAACCAATGAAAGATGAATAGTGAGTATAGTACAATATAATTGAGGATAAATGCAATATAGCAAATTAAAATAACGTTTTACCGTGTAAGAAGCCATAAGAAAACTCATACCAAGTTGATAATTTATTAGACTTACCCACGCATGTGTATACCATTATGATAATGAAGAGAAACAAACCTGTTACAATATTACTTATATTCATCGAGAGCATGATCATTCGGGAGAAATAACCGTTTTTTATCAACTGACATGTTGGCATATCTGTCAATAATTGATAGCAAACTAAATGGATTTATATTGAGAATGGTCCAGCTTTAGTCTAACCAAACTATAGAACATAATTTCGAGTGAATTTCTGTTCTCCGACCATGTTTTGTGACTGTATCTGTGATCAGCACTTCGTACGTTGTCCATAGAAGTGTCACAAGGGTGTTGCAAATTGTTGACATATGACACCTCGCGTTCGTCCATGATTACAGTAATATGGAGAAACATTTGAACGAGGCTCGAAGATTATTCAAAAGAGGTGTCAAACAATCAAACAATAAGAGATTTCTGGGATATCTACTTCACAAAACTCTCTTGAATTTGCTGATTGAATACGTGAACGGCTTCAAAAAAGACGGGACTGAACTCTCCAAGATGACAAAAAAAAATTAAAGGTGAAAGAGAAGCAAACATAGAACCATAGAATACTCAGTGGTTCTTGCCAGAGCTTGGCCATTTTTGATAAGGCTTATACAGATACAATTCTTACCTGTAAAAACGAATAGCTGTTTTCCGATTGTTTTTTAAACTGGCCCATGCAAAAAAGTAATTGTCTCAAAATATTTCGGCCAATATCAAAGCGAATCTCCACGAAACTCAACCAGAAACATGGTGAAGCTTGGGTCTAAAGTAATATGGTCAGGAATCCTAATACAGATATCTGTCAGCCCTCCTTCAAAATGTATTCACACCCATTAGACGTTTGCTAATAATGGCTAGGCGGGCCCATGCCGTAGGGGCCATTACTAGGAAGGCCGTTCCAAGCACAGACCCCTACCCATGAGGCGTAAAACTTCATAGTATACTTGGAAAATACGGTGAACACCCTTCGAATTTGGGTCAACTTGTTCATCTATAAGAGAAGTTTTAACTCGTAATTTTTTTGTAACAAAATCACCATTTCAGTGTATTTGATGATATTGTATCAAAAAATCGAAACATGCAGTGTGTTTTTGCAAAATTTATTGAATAATAGCGTACAAGGATAATTAAAGATCTCTCATAGCCCAGATTGAAAGATGTGTAGGAATAATTTTTTTATGGTCTTCCAATTTTGAATTCGAAAAATGGAGCAAATATTTTTTTGATTGGGTAAAAAATATGCATTTACTGGTGAAAACAGAAATTGGCTATCGTCTTGTTTTCGAGTTATAAGAAAGTTCGATTTTTTTATGCGAATCATGACTTGAAATTGAACAGTTTCTCCAATTATTTTCTATGCCAATAGATTGGACGAAAAGAAGGTACCTGCAGGATATGGAAGATTTTTTCTCTCAACTTCACTAAAAATTATGATATAACGCAGATTAGATTGGAAATTTTGGCAACTTTGCAACCGAATTTCAGCATTTTTGATATAGTTAACAAATTCACACTGTCAAGACACTCAGTATATATTGACTAGTATATTCAATTCTCAGCTGTTCTATATTTTAGAGTAAAAACCATTTATAGTGTCTAGAAATTGATTAGTTAATCGAGACAATTCGTCTTGAGAAAATTCCTGTAGAAATTTGACAAATTTGTCATAAAAATTTTATTATTGTCGTTTTATCTATGATTCGAGAATTTGAAAAATAGTAATCATGTACAATTCATTTTTCCTTTTTCAATAAAGAATGTCAATTGACACAAACATAGAAGAAGCATGAAATATAGTGTGTTATGGTGATTAATCTCTCTATTTTCCCGTCATACGTTTATCTATTCTCCTATTATGAATACAAACATTGACATTATGATAAATATGTGGGGTCAATGCTTCCAAACGAAAATCGATTAATTTCTGTCCATGTCCTCGATTTATTTTCAACACTCCGTATACATGAACCTATTTCATTCTCCTCACGAGATTATTTCATCCGAAAGCATATGCATGGTCGGTTATTAGCGTCGTCTAATTTTGCCGTATACCCTTATAATTTTCTAATTCTAAATACGTACCCAATTTCAGATTTTACTTCATGATTCGAAAACACGCCTCTTCAGTCGAGTTAATAATAAGGTCTGCGCTTGATTTATGGCAAAACTGTTCCACGTTTTTTTATCGAAAACAAATCTTCTATTCCGGCAGGTTTCAGACGTTATAAAAAGAAACAACCATTTTTCATTAGGAAATAGTTCGTGGAGAAATCCGAGATGAAAGTGCAACACGACGTTTCATTTGATGCTGTGAGGCGTTTGGTTTATCAATCATTTCATTCCTCTCTATATTTTCCAGCACACCAATTCACCATCAAGTCCACATTAATGTCAAAATGTCTCAATTGAATTTGGAAAAAATGAATTCAAGATGAATCTAGAATAACGAATTCTTTTCTGTTATGACGTTTAGCAGTGGACCACCCAGTATAAAGAATATTCTGCGACGGTTTTCGAAATATCCGCTCGATTAATTCATGGCACTTTCGGCGAGTTGAAAAAACAAACTGAAAAACCAAACTCAAAAATCTCCCGAAAGTGAAATGTATTTCCGACAAAGCTAGCGGGGTTTCATGAATTACGACATCATAATTCAGAAGAATAAAAGGAAGAGTTGGCAGGCCTAGTAGGTGGTTGTCCTGCCCTATGTCGTGTTTGCTTTCCGCGAGTAAACCCTGTTCCGAAAACAATCACGCTTTATTCTCCTTCCCCGGAATTCTTGGGGTAGAAAGAAGCAAGAAACTCATCAATCAATAGAAAATATGCTGAGAATATACATAAACACGGAGTCCCAATACCTCTGCAAAATGCGCCCTCTATGTGAAGAAGACAGAAACTACCCGCTTGGTTAGTTGTGTGATACCCTCATAGATGGCGATACGATCGGAAAACGGCACGAGCGGGTTTTCCTTTCCTGTGAAGGTGGGAAGTAGACAGCGGTGTTGTGACCTGGAACCAAATGTACGATCACGTTAAGGGTCATTATTGTGAAACGGAGCATTACTACTGTCATGTTTGGTCGCTAACAATATGTCGAAGTCGTAAACACCCATTTACTCTCATGTTATGGAGCTATAAAATTTTATCACTTTATAACTAAGTTGTCGTAAATCTGGTGTTGCGGTTCTAATATTATTTTTATGGCCGAATTATTTAGTGGTGTTTATGATGAATCATTAGGCACCATAAATCGTTATAATGGCTGTTTTAATAAATTTATGGCTACGAATGGTTCAATACTTATACGTTTATTCATTCAGTACATTCGTTGATGCATTTCGAAAACTACTATGGGAATAGGTCAGTTCCATGATTGATTTCTCAATTATTTCACAGCATTATATAGCTCAAACCAGTGAACTTGAATGCGTTTGGAAATATTTGAGAACACCATAAACTGAATCAAAATGTTAAGAAAAACTCATCTTAACAAATCAAATACTATTTGAACTGAATATTCAATCAGGTATTTTTTATAATACCTACAATATACTGAATTGAAAAATCTCTTCAGTTTTGTTACTGAATTCTATCAGCTAAATCAACATTAACTTCGATATATTTTAGAGATCTTAAAGGAACATCACATTCAATGATCGTTTCGATATTTACATTCAATACTCAACATTTTTACTATACCACTTACCATAACGAAATAAAATTATTTTAAAATATCTGAAACAATGTAAACGTCTCATCACTCACTGCTTTTATTATCATTATTTGCAGATTTTCTTCATTTCTCAAATCCAACTTGATATTACAAATACAATATTATAATAAACATGATGTTATGTCAGAAATACAAGAAGTTCACATCTATTTTCATCGAAGTTGGTCCATGATGTCGATTTCGAAGAAGAGGACATTTTTCATGAGAATTAACTTCACTTTCCCAAATTTGGTTTCGTATATTGAGAAAAAAGTAACAAATGAAACATTTCGTATAAAAATAACCGTTGCTATTCCTGCTGATATACTTGTGGTGGTTGTGAAAAAATAATTACTGTGAATGACGCGATTGTAACAGTTAATTGATTACATAAAGTTCGAAATTTTCAAGTGATGGCATTTTTGAATGAACTTATAAACCGACATAAAATAACCTGTAGTGCCTGTTGTTTTCGTTTGGCAGAAGAGTTTCTGGGTACCTTGTATACTATATCAAAAACTGTGCATTTTTTCACTTTTTTCACGTTGATCCATCAATTCACAAGCAATGTCAGCATATTTTATTCTACATCATATTTTTATTTTTAATTTTACCTCAATTGTGCATGAAATACCCAAATTGGAACAGCACTGGAAGTGTTTGAGATTTATGGCTAGTTTATACAGTATAAACAGGAATAAAATGAAATAAGAATGCACCAATGAAATGACATATTTGTTACGACTTGACATGACACGTGTAATTTCATTGGAACATTCTGATTCCATCTTGTTCTTATTTGCTGTATAAATTAAGTATAAGTCAACGCTCTGATATTCAAGAAACTCTTCTGGATTCAAATAAATTAGTAAAATAAACAGTATATCTTGATAATCATTTGACACACTAACATTTCCTCCGTTCCATCCAGGTAACAATTCTTTGGACAACCAAAACTACATCAACTGGGAGGCATCCCCTCCGTGTCCCCTAATTTCCGGTGAGTGTTTTTCGGGTTACCTTCGTCGGTGATATGAAGGCGCATGTGATGTTCTTTGCCCTCTGGAGCCGCAACCCCACAGATGGGGGCAATTAATATCCCCTCGACGAGAGCGAAACACGAAAGCTTTTGGCTATTAGCCTGTTTCGGGCCGTAGTTTTTGATGGAAGAGCATTAGGACGCTTTCTGGTGGTGTAAATTGCCGCGATAAATGAATCAAACGACTACCGGACTAGTCAATTATTTAGACAGATCTGATACCTTTGTGCGTCGCAATTAGCTACCGGTCAAGGCACATGGTCAAGTAAATTTCGTTCGAAAAGATAAAACGGTATTTTTCAATGAAGGCGTTTACGAATCGTACTCATGAAGAATGTCCCTGAAACTTACTGAATTTAATATTTCGTGCATGACAACTGAATAATTCGAGTGTGAGGATTCAACAATCAATAAAATATTTGCCTATTTATTCGTTTTATTCAAATAATATAATGCAGTAAATTAGCTTTGACATGCAGACTCATGAGGTTGCCCAGAATGAAATTTTGATGGACATGAAAAAAAGATAAACATGTCATTTGAAAATAGATTACAGGAGTGTTTATCCAATAAATTATTATATTACTCCAATAGGAAGTCAGCGGATTGAAATTTTCTGCTCAAATGTTTGTTTTTAAAATATTTTTTTTCTCAATACATTCATGATATTGCTGTTTTTAGAGGGTGAGTAGTGATTTTTTGGGACAACTTATTTCGTTGCATTCGTTATGTAAAAGTATAAAAGCATTTGATAAGGGGAAAAATCACATAAAAAATGCTCTCGTCAAAAAATTAACCGTTTTCGAGATATTTGATTTTTTGAGATCACAAAATGTCAGCATATCAATTCATTACGAGATTCATCGGTAATGAAATTCCAAAAAGTCATGAAGAATTTTGTTCTAAATGTTGACGTTCATATCAGCAACATTGCTGCATTGAATTCCTTCGTGTGATTTTTCTGCTCAGCATTACAGCGATTTCCAACCATGATTTGAAGGAATATCAGGATTGGAAGGATAAATTTATTCATCAAACTATGTTTTCCCAGAAAGCTGGGTACGTACACATTTTGACTAATCTGTAAATAGGAAGGTTGATATTCGATTGTATCTGAAATTTACTAATCCTTACCGAAATAAATAGATAATAATATTGGAATTTGGAATGAGTTCCAAAAGTTGATGATCCAAGGAAGTTATTTTTTCCGAAAATATGCTTCTTTGAAAGGTGCCCTCTGATTTCAAGATTGTTCGTTTGTTAAAATCCTGAGAATAAATGTATATTGTGAATATCGATATCTTTTTTTTTTTTCACAAATAGTGTTGAGTCTTACAGTAATGCTATTATCATTGAGTTGTTTGCTTCTCTTATCAATAATCAAGTGTTAAGTGATCTCATTTGCAATATTATCTACAATACAAGACGACCTTCTGAAGTTTATCACTTTCTTCCAAATCTCCACTGAATAATAAATTTGAAATTCACAACAGAAATCGCACCATATTTCATATCCATTCATCAGAAAAACACCAACATTACTAATATAAGTCTGAAAAAAATAAACAAAAAATTCATTATTACATTACTCTATGAATACATATCCTCAGAAACTGTTTGGATCATATTTTATCATTTGGAAAATGTTCGAAGAGCCTCTACTAAAATATCACCCTGTGTCACAAACCGAAAATTGCCAAACAGGAAATAATCTCTTCGATTTTTCGAACCCTCTATATAAGTGCAGTTGAGTTCAGTTCCAGTGTGACCGGCATTTCCTTCCGGTCAAGGGGAAGAAAATAAAATTCCGGATTACTAGCGGCCAAATGCCAGGCGGGAAGATGTCTCCCTCGGGATACTCTCCATGGGATTTCTGTCTTATAAAAGAGAAAATCGGTTAGAGAAATTTATGTTGGTCCAGATTTTTTTGTACTAGACCTCAACTCATAAATGTAACTGAAACATATTTGACGCCATATTCTGAATTCCTATTAATAAACGAATATCTCTATACAAGCGTTATATAAAATAGCTAAAGTATAGATCTACTGGAAAACTTTTTTTTTGTATAATCCAAAAGTCATCTGCAAAAACTCTTATTTTTGCTGAATAATCTTGTTTTATTCCACATTTCATTTTATTTGTTATTAGTTTTATTCCCTATTTCATTTTATTCCTTCTTCTATTTTATTTGCTGTTGTACAAACTCTCCTTTAATGATTCAATTTAAACTTCCAACAAAAATTCCCAGTTTATATATTGTCTCAATCAAGTTCGTTGATTTATGCATAGATAGCGAACGTTTCACATTATTTTAATTCAATTTAATAAATTAATATGCATAAGCGCCTTGGTACGTATGCAAAATCCAAGAATTAATTATTATTTTTCCATTGAAATGAAATGGTAAGATTCCTGCGAATCAATGCATTAATTTGAAATTATAATATGAATTTGTATCTTGGTTAGGCATCTACTTACAAGAAAAAGGCGGATCTCATTACAAAGCAAACAGGGAAATTCGAATACAAATTCGAGGGGAAAATTTTTTAGGCCATGTTTTACCCGAAATAGGTTTACAGAGTATATCAGGAATATCAAAAATATATCCAAAATGTCCCTCACCGCAGATACTGTTGCCATCCAAAATACGATAGAAAAAATCAAGAAACTATTTTCGACACTTATTTTCAAAAATCAAGTTAATCAGCAATCAGCTTCAAATGGAATGGAAATTTCGTTTTATAAACGTAATGAAGCGTGTAATTGTCGAATATTGTTGACACTGTAATTAAGTTAATTTGAAAAAGATTGGAATATCCTTAATTTTGTTAGAAAATACGATGACTTACCAAGTCCTTCTGTGAAACAAGAACTACAACACAAAACAATCGAGTTATCACCACACTCAACAGATTTTTTCCTCATTGTGGAAGTTGAGCACAATTAATTAATAAACACCGAGTTCTTCAGACACATACCTACCTTGAAATTGTCACTGGCTCATCTGAGAATCCACTGAGATACTTTTGGAGATGAAAACTACCCCAGGAAGTCTCCTAGAAGTGAAAGTTTGCCATAAATACAAACTTGCGTAACATTTCTGTACCTGTACTCATTTTATTGCTGCTATTCGGGGCTGAGCAGATTCATCAGACAATAGCATTTCAAGGAATGAACAAAAATCTGAAGAGAAAGTTTTTTATTTCGAATACAGGGTCTGAGGGATCTATTGTGTGCAAAATTTGTTACGCAAAAAAAGAAACGTAGACAATATACAAAAAGTGTCTTGTAACAGATTTTTTTTGGAACATTTTCAACGTTTTATTTTGAGATTTATTTCGAAGAAGTTTGTATTTTCGTAAACATTTCAAAACAACGAACTTAAAAATGATGAAAAAATCTGTAAATCATCAATACGTTGAAGCACACACATGTTCAATTGTTGAATTCATTAGTACTATAAACAGAGTCGGAGTGAAAAGAAGTACAATAAATTGTTTGAAAGTACACTTCCATGATATGATTTATTAACATTATCTTCGGAATATCATGACGAGGTATAATTAAAAATAAACGATAAAAATATGTTGAAACCGGTTCTCGAAATATATTAATTATCTTCCAAAGCTATAATTCATAATATTCAGTTGTAGAGAAATATAAGAGAACACAGTGTTAATTTAGAAATCACAGGAGAATGTTGAACAAGATGAATTCAATGAATACATTGATAATTTGAAAAAGCACATAGAACTCATGCAGCAGCCGAAATAAAGTTTGTTGCCTCAATTCAAATTGAATGATTTCAATCATAGTTCTGTAAACATTTCAATATATCTTTGGACACTCTATACATGGTGTTATTTGTGTTTGAATTGAAATAAATATCGTGCGAGGTTATATAGACAAAAATGCCTCATCAAGTTTGACATATTTATGAACGTCCTGTACATGGACCTTTCGATAACAAAGTTATTGATATTTTATAACAAAACATGCTTTCATCAAATTGGATCCATAATTGCGTGTGCAGCAATTTCTTTCTAAAATTACATATCACGAAATAAGTCGAAGTTTCGCATAGTGTAATTTTCCAGGCGAAACGAAAGGTTATTTCGTGTCAGAAGGCCATTAGTTCGAAATAGGTGCTGGGCCGCCTCTGTCCTGGGTAGGAGACACCCTATGGTACCGGAATTACTCGTCTGATTGCTGTACAAAATCGTGTCCAATCAGATACAATAACAAATATGTTTTGTCTTCCTGCGTTTTGTTTAATCATAGAATATTTCCTGTTAGCTTTTTCTTTTTTTTATTTCTGCTGCAGGTCCAAGATACTCCAGGTTTTCCTCAGTAACTATTCAATATATCATCCTTGATTAATGAGACGATGAAAATAATCTTTCTGGTGTTCAGTTAGCGGAAATTCGGTCGAAATGTTGAAGAAAACCAATTGTTAAATCGTCGACGTTTCTAAACTTTTTAACGTCGACAATTCAACAATTGGTTTTCTTCAAAATTTCTAACGAATTCCCGCTAACTCAACACCAGAAATTATATTCAATTCTATTCAACAATAAAAATAATTATCGATCCCGTTTCCTCCTCAAAATGCACCATACAAGAAGGGAAAATCTACAATTTTATTTTTCTGTGAATAGTCGCGAAAAGGTAGACCCATTACACTGCAACTATATGAAAAAGGAGAAAAATGAACGGGAGGAGATGAAACAGAGATCTTGTTTCTTGTCTTGGCATTTCTGTAGATTCATTCAGATCTTTGGCAATCTGATGAACAAGCTGCAGCTAGGTTTTCAAAATCTCTTTATAGACACGATATTGAGAGCGTTGTTTACAATGAATTCGTAACCCACCCAATGATATATCAGCGAGCATTCCCAATCTAAAAAAGTATCCACCCATCATCAGAACACTTCGGGTGATATCCAGACAAATTGTTTTTTCCCTCTCCATTCGATTAGATTCGAGTTTTCCCCGTGATACAGAAATGAATGCTTTCGATTCGCGAAAATGCCTAGGGGAAGTTCAATGATGAAGTGGCGTGGAGAGAAAAGTATGATTGTCGGGGAAGTAGGGAAAATGCGCTCAATAAATATTACAGTATCCGTAAATAACATTGGAATTGCGTCAATGAAGTGGTAATCAAGAGCGGTATCAACAGCAATGGAAAAACAACATGTTTTCACAGATTCACAAACTCCACTAGCCTTCAAAATAATGGACAAAGAGTTCCACGTAATTCATACTTCCAATGATCATTTTATGAACAAAAAATCATGAACTTAGTTAGCACTAAGTAACAAATACAAAAGATACAAAAATAAAAAAGATCAATAACAGCTGAAAACAATGATGAAATCCATCAGAGAAAAAAGAAGCAAGAGAAAATAGACTTCCTCATATTTTGAACATTTACAAAACAAAAGAAATTGGATTCCAGTAAAAATTAACATTTTGATTCTTCTGATCATCAAGTTATACAGGGAGATTCATCAAGAATTGGCTATCACTTTCACACAAAAAAACGATGCTGCTTAAAATCACGAAATTATCAAGAGATTTCAAATTAAATTTCCAACTTAAAATATCCTGTATCTCTGTACGTGAGCACAATCACCATATTTTGGTGTGTACTATCTAATCATTCTTAATGAATCACCCTGTGTGTGATTCATCTTTGGTATTTGCGAAATGGATTAAACTATCAAATATTTGGTTGTCTCCTCGCGATATCAAGGAACTTTTCCTGGAACTGGATATCAACTCGAACGAGAATTCATTCCTCCATCCTTCTACGCTACCATATCCAGTGATTTATCCGCATCAAAATCCGGTCTTCATGTATACACCCGACTGAGTACGCACAAAGGATATTCATCAGGCCAAGTCCCTCCCTTTTGACCTTCCTATCATTACATCGTCTTACCCTAAAATGCAGATTCCCCCAGAAACACTGCTCCCTACATTGCCAGTTTCGAGGAAAATGAATGTCTGCATGCTACAAATCATCCAGTATATCACCCCATTCGATTAGAGTGTGTCGATTTTTGTGAGTGTAAATGAAGTGTGTTAATCAACTTTGGTTGGGTCTGAACGAATGGAAGAGATCAATATTTGATTTGTTTTCGTATCAATCCTCTGAATAAAAAAACAACATATAGCCCATTTGTTCTAAGTATTATTCTATGAGCATAATAATAATCATAACATATTTTAGCTCAACCATAAATTATAATTTCATACTACACTTACTCACAAGTTTCAAAAATATGAGTTCCTTTAATCATGTCATGTTGATTCTTCACAATGCACCAATGGCGCCAAAGAGATAAAGTAAACAAGTGCATAATACGTAGAAATGCAATCGTAATCAACAGCATGCTTGAAATAGAGAACGCTTTTGTTTGTATCTCACCTACACTGTGAGGAATCCGCATTTACACTCATCAGATCCTAATTCACTACCAATACCATTTGCCAGATCTTATCTGTTAATTTATTGCTTTGCTAACTGTGTGCAATAGAGTAAAATGTCCGACAATCAACAGTTGTAAGTACAGGTACATACGGTGTCCATTCATTTCTAACATATCTTTTTGTTTCAATAAATTATTGTTCTTATTATTATTATTACCACGGCGTGCGCTCTATCAATCGTTATAGTTACAAGATGATGGAGTATAATAGAATAAATTACACATTTTATAGTAACAGATCGATTGATCATGAACTAAAAACCTTGTGCGTAAAGCTTCCGATATTTTGAGTAGATGCTTTTAGTCTTCACCAATGAATTATTTGTACAAATAACAACAGTTTCACTACTTTTTGGATATACATATATAGTTTACATACAGAATGACCGAAATATGACGATTGAACGCAACATCAATTTTACAAATGTTGATGGTTAAAGAGATACAGTGCGTTCAAAGTTGAAATTTTATTTGCAAATTTCTTAATGCCTTCGACGATTTTTATATCGATAAAAAAATTGGTACATTAGGGGTTTTTAGGACGGCAAACAAGAATATTTTATCAGTATCTATTAATGTAGTCCTTACAGGGTGCGTACGCTATTTTTATAACAAAAAAGTAATCTTGGAAAAAGTTGAAAAACCTTACTGTTTTACGATGAACCTGATTTTAAGTATTGAAGTCACAAATAAATTCAAATAGTTTTATTACGAAAAAACAAGTAGTTTGCTGTCAGGCATGCAAATTGTTAGATTTCTAGTGTCAGAGGAACAAAAGTATTGTATTTTCGTTTGAGTTTTATTGAAATTGTAACTTTGAACGCACTTTATCTTTTTAACCATCAACATCCGTATAAGCGATGTTGTGCTCAATCGTTATATTTTGGTCCCCTATACTCTCAGTTTAATTTTCTTACCATATTAATGAAACACCCTGTATATTATTGCATTTCGTTCACAATTTCTATGCTATATATTTCAGATTATATACTACACTAGACAATCCGTGATTCATAATCTCTTGTTATTTGATTATGGATGTTATATGCAGTGATGTAGGGGAAAATGTGAATCTTTTCCCAAGAGAGATAAGTAGGGGTCAATGATAAATGAACTCAAATTATTCATGCTCATTGATAATAAGACTACCCATCGATATATATTTTTTGTTATCACCAAAGAAGAAAATAAAGTAATAATTCATCTCGTCGTTTGTTACGTAATAAACTGTTTATATCTTGACGCTGTTATCAATAATTGTATCGATAAAATTTCTCATAAAATATAAGTTGGATATATTTATATAGAATAGTTTCAAGTTGTTAATTTCATACGAGACTAGAAAGAACTAGCAAAAATTCAAAAGCCTTCTCCTTTAACCTAATATTCAAAGATTCCTTTATAATCCCACTCATGGACGTTCTAGTAATGGCTCCTAAAACGTTGTATTCACGTCTTTCTCTCCCTTCCTCTCCCTTTGGACCGCTTAAGTCCCGTAATCCTATGAATGGCAAGCCGAATCTATCTTTCTCTTTCTCATTCGTTATCGAAATATCTTTGTCTAGTGTGCCTTTGGTGTTGGATGTCAGTTGGCCCTGTTCAATGACAGAAAAAAAGAAAGCTGATCTTGTTTTATGAAAATATGTGACACGTTGCGTTGCAGCTGTTTTAGTTTGGTTACAAGCAGAGTTTTTTTTTCCTTTTCTCGGGTGCAGTGGTTGTGATTTAGTGGATATAATGAGACAATATCGGTTGATTTTGATGAATTTTCACATATGTACAGGGTGAGTTAAAACTGTGTACCGAGTTTGAGGGTAAGAGTACATTGAAAAAAAAAAAGAAGAATATTGAAAATTTATGCAGAAATGTTGTTGAAACACGATATTGCTGTAAATGGTGTTTTTAG
The DNA here is from genome assembly GCA_037013635.1 of Plagiodera versicolora. Taxonomy (NCBI): domain Eukaryota; kingdom Metazoa; phylum Arthropoda; class Insecta; order Coleoptera; family Chrysomelidae; genus Plagiodera; species Plagiodera versicolora. Next base: position 4,784,366 of record CM072982.1, on the reverse strand, counting down.
AGGGTGGGTTGTGATTTTTTTGTGTTTGGTATGGTCAAAAAATAGAAGCATTTCGATTGAGGAGAGAAAATTACATGAGATGGCCTTGTCAACATATGAAAAATTCAACCTTCGAGTTTTTGTAGTCACATGAAGTTAGCAGATCATCGCGAGATTCTTCGGTTACGATATTTCACAAGGCCTTGACCAATTTTCTTTTGAATTTTGACATTTATGTCATCGTTGCAATTTTTTCGTTCAGAAGTGTCGCGGAGAAATTATAGTGGTATTTATTTTGGGTTATAAGTTCATTCATCAAGCCATACTTTTTTTTTTCAATCACCCTCAGAGATCTTGTTACACATTTTTAACTCTGTACATTTGATGAACGCTATAAATTGGACAGTTTCACTATTCTTTTCATTGAAAAATGGTGTAGGAATTATGTGAAGATGAAAATATTTTATTGACGTCAATGGGAGAGCTCGACCAATCCTCGTAATTTGTTCGTCACAAATAGCTTTATCGATCGAAAGCAATCAATTAAAAGTGGCGGTTCCGAAGGCCTCGGCGATAATTCCATTTGGAAATTCATGTTTTCCGGGAGGGCCGAAGTTTCTGGGGCTTCCTTCTTTCATGAAAAACGCTCACGCCAACGTCAGTTCAGTACAGTTAATCTGAAAGAGATGAATTAATCCGAACTCTCCATGTCTCGGCCCAAACAGTCTAATTTATGGCTACAGGAAACGAAATTTTGGCAGCGTTTTATCTAAATTTAAAATCTCTGTCGGCACAGAAACTACCGTGTAATTAGTGGAATAGCATTTTATTGTAATTAGAAAGTTTGGTTGGGTGTATCGGAACATACTGAATCGTAGATTTCGGAAGAGTGAATTAAAATTTCAATGCTACCAATATCAACGAGTATTTCGTATATTAACACATGCATAATAGGAATCAGCATTATCGCTTTTTGTTGAAAGGATGTTGAATATTCGAAACTTGTAACTTCTACTCCTTCTGACTGAATCAATAAATAATTTTAATTAAACAAAATTATCATCAAATACTCCAGTGAAACTTGAAATATGGTATGAATCGAATAGTTTATAATAAAACAATTTTTGTTCCACTAATTTGTTTATATCAGTTTCATTTGTGCGTGTATCTGTAATTTTTTTCACCCTGCAAATGGGTTTCTGTTGGGTGGTGAACAATAAAAAAAATGAAGGAACTCGAATGAGGTGAAATACTGGAGAATGAAATAGTGTAACGATATTACAGAGAGAGAAAAAAACATAATCGTCTCCTGATCTGTTTCGAGGTCAATATATTTTTCAGTATCTGTTTCTTTGGAATCAAAATCAGATTTTTCATCACGATGTATTTTTTTTGTATTTGTATTTGTATCTATAATTGTGAATCAAATATTTTTAGATTCGATATACCTTGAAACTTTCGGATACTGTAAGGATCTCAATTTATCTTCAAGACCAATCATTATCCAGGAAATCATAACTAATTGGCAATTAGTCATTGAATATTTTCCTACATGATATCAGTTTCCTCAAGTTTTTGTGTAATAAAGTTATAGTAAACTTCTTGTCTAAATAACTTTCTAATCTACATCTTCACAAATACAAAAATTATAATACTGATACGAGAATAATTTAAAAATGTCAATTCATCACTTTATCCTTATTAAACCAAAAATATTACCTTATCCACCTCATCCCTGAAAATTAACGTTGACAAGGATGACATACTTCAACACTTTACACCATAATGCCTTGAAAAAAAAAACACCTGAAAAGTTCCGAAAATAATACATAATAGATGCAGTGAAAGCATAGCGTGAATTTCAATATCGAAAATGTGATGGCGAAGATGAGCCTGGCATAACGCTCACAGGGGTGAAGAGGGTGAAAACGGTCTGCGTATTGATTTAGTAGCTGGCAGAGAGGCCTTCTAAAGCTTCGGGAGCAGATAGACAGGCAAGTACGGTATGACGCGTTTATATATGGCGGCGGAGACGAAATTCTCGACGAGAGACAAAAACGTTGCCCATTGGCGGTCCTACAGAGGGTTGAAACACGTGAATTTTGTACTATTGGCATACATAGCCGTCTCAGCTCAAAATAATTGAATTTTTTATCTATAAATAGAGTCCAGTCTGAAGTTCGCTGTTGCCTATTTTTTTTTATTTTTATGTGATTGATATGATGGTTCCCAGCAGTTATAGTTGGGATATGGTCTGATATTTAATGAAATTGAATTCCATCATGGAAAAATACGCAATTCTGACAACTCTGTTCAGTTTTTGGCAACTATCACCTACGAAAACTTCGATTTTAATGGAGAAGCGAGCAATTTTGAAAAGTGATTTATTTTTTATCCACATCTACCAAAATTGACAATTCAGTCTATATAACAATAAACGATATATGATTTGTTTCAACAAATGAATAATTGAAACCACCCAATAGACTCGGAGTTCTTATTCAACTTTTTTCCAATATTTCCTAATCTACGATGACCTGAATTAATCCAACATAACCCAACCCATCTAAACATTGTGTTTGAACGTTGCTGACAAAGTTTCATGTTGAATTTCGATAATTCCGAGTTATATTTTCAGTTGCAAATATTGAAAAATATAATTATTTTTTGTATTACGTTCCGCCATATTGATTATATTTCTTACGAATTCTAATTAATTATTTAACCAGACTTAAACAAAACATGTCATCTGATATTTTAGCTAGTATATCCTCGTATGTTGAGTGATATATTATTTTATTGGTCACTTTGGGATGTTGACTTGAAAATGAATATCTATACAAATATCTGGATTTTCCTTATTATAATAAGTAAAACGATAACTAGTCTAGAGCGAGCGGATACAACTTTCTTCATGTTCGAAGCATCTTTTATTTCTTCTTCCATTGCCTCTCCGAATAGAGAATTTCAACAGGTTAAGGTTCACATTTTCTCTCCTTCTCTACGAATCCCAAAATAATTCCGGCCCACGCTGCTGATATTATTTCTTCGCCTCGAAAAAATGTCATGTGCAGCTAGGGTTCGGTGATGAGAAATAGACAGCTGGCTTTGGATTTCGTTCTTGGATACCCGAAACAAAAATAATTATTCGTTTCTCCCCTATTCATGCAATATATCTCGTATAACGCGATAGAATTATCTCGAGGAGTAGACAAAAGCAGTTTTTGTTAATTTGGCGAAAATGGTGCGTGGTTGTCTAAAATTAGGTTGAATGGAATAAAAAACAGATTTCAGAAATTAAATGTTCTGAGAAAAGTAACTCTAAACAAATTGAAGGGCATTCTTATAGTCCACCCCTGAATTCGTAAAAATTTCCAACAGTTATTAACCCCTAATGATCACTTCAGGTAAGGTTATTTTATCAATAATAATAATAATAAGAATAATAATAAGATATAATAATAATAATAATAATAATAAGGTATTTTATTTAGCATCATCGCTACATGGTGAAACTTAGGAAAAAGTAATGAACTGGACATGAAATCATATAAATGAAATCAGACATACTCACAATATGATCCCTCAAAATCATCTTGAATTTTTTACACTATCACAGTTTTTGATAATCTCTTCGAATGTCTTCGGAAAACCTCAATTTATTCATCTCCAATTCACACAAAATCTGCATTGACCACCGTTTTTTACGTATCATATTTTAATGTTAAACTTATTCCTTTATTCTTGAATTTTTTTCAGTTCCTTCAACTTATACTGAAAATATTTCTCATTATTATTCTGTGAATTTTCTTATTCTTATAAACCTCAACATTTCCAAAAATGATGAAAGAATATGAAAGTGCGTTAATGTGTAGGATTAATGTATCAATTTTTTATTTTTGTTTTGTGTCATTTGTCATTTTATTTTATCTACTTGAAATCTATTTTTGAATAAATCGTCCTTGGAAACACTTGAAGAACAGAACAAATTTTATTTCGAATAAATATTAAAATCGCAATAATAATCTTGTTCCAATTCCTTGATCTCCGTTCCACCAACGAAATACAAAATCGTCGCGACCACATAGGTGTACGTATACGAAAATCGTCGGCGATATAAGAAATGGCGGTAAACAAAAGAAGATGAAAAAAGAAAACATATAGACGGCTGTTCCGGTGGAGCGGCACATTTCAGAGGAGGCGAATTAGCATTCCTTGCACGGAGGAGGCTTCGCCAGATTGAAGTGGAACTCGCCAGCCATCGGCAGTCAGCAATTCCACCACGGTCATGAATTAAACAATCTATCTCCGCGACGATGCGGTGTTGCCAAGTGCACCGAAGAGTCATGAGAAATAATATTTTTTCCAACACAGGTCAATGCTTTTGAAAGCAGTTGGGTCACTTTGTCAATTTTGTGTTCCTCTCATTTGTCTTTCTCTTGCTCTTGGATATCACGATGTTCTCTGAACATTACAGGATGTCTCCTTTCGTGAGAAGTTTTATATAAAAAAGGGCTACCGATGGAATATTCTGTTGACCTGATTTTTTGTTGCTACAGAATACAAAACAATCAGATTCTTTTCTGAAGAAATATTTTTTTGTTGCGCCATTTTCTGTTAACTCAACAGAGTCGAGTTAAAAAAACGATACTATGGCTTCTATCAAATCTATACGATTGAAAAGTTCCAGAAGGAGAATAAGTTTTGGATTATAATGATTCCTGGGATTGTTTTTTAAGAATATATATTTTCAGTGTTTTCACAAATCAAATGAAAACCATCACGCTCCAAAACCTTTATGTTTTAAATCTAACTAATTTTATTATCGGGACAATAAACAATATCTATTTCATGTCAACATATTCAATAGATATTAGATACGAACGAATACACTTGAATTTCCTGAATATAATGAGGGTTTTATGTTAGAGTCCGTTATAATTTACCTAAGAGGAAGTTAAAAATCTGTTATTTACAGTTTCATGGCATGTTAATTGGATTATAAGAGGAAATCAAAATAACATTTTCTATTATTACGATAACTCATCGATACAAAGTGTATGTTTGTATCATGATATCTATCATTATTGATGCATCTTTTTTTTGTTATAATAATGCGTACACTAGATACTCTAACACAAGCTTTTATTACTTCCGGTTACAAAATTTAATTACGAGACATTTTGTTAAAACTAGATTCAGTTATGTAGTATTTATGTATCCTGCTAAAGATCGGACTAGCGATAAAAACAACTGTTATTTTATGTGACAATTATTAATAACTATCGCGGTGTTTCGGATCCGTTTGAACGTTTAATAACAGATATTTTTTGGATGAAGTATGATCTTTCACAATTTAGGGAAGTTAAAACGTATTCCGGCTTGACAGCTTTACGATCCACGATGACAGCTTTAGATGCCCTCGTATCGTTTTCGTTCCACATAATGTTCCGATGAATCGACAGAGGTGAAAACGTGATGGTGGTTTTTTCTTTGGATTTTATTGATATTCGCCTCGCGATATTTATGTACTCGGATCGTGGTTCCATTGATTATTTGTTCATCAATTCATGTATATAACGCATGAGTTGAGAAAATAAATCCATCGTTATTTGCATAATAACAATTCCAAACATATTCTTTGAATCTTCATATTGATTTCAAGGACTAAATCATTTGAAAACCTCATCCTTATCAATGACCCCATTTTTCACTTCTCTCATTCTCGAAGGATGAAATTGCATCAATACTATTTTGACAGTTTAGTATTATAACGAATACAGAGTAGACATGAATCATTATTTGGCATGAAGTTGACGTTTAATTTTAATATTTTGACTTGATTCTGAAGCTCATCGAATGATATATGCAAATTATCGTAAGAATAAACTTTCGAATAATTTCTCAATGGTTCCTGTTCAGCTATAGTTATCCATTCATAATTATAAATACAGCTCAACTTATCAATTATTGCTGGGAGCATTATTCAAAACCCTGTGTGGTCTGCCGCCGATTCTATACTTCACTGAAAGTCAAGACGGTTGAGAAAATCTTTGTTTTATTTCGAACCTACGCAGTAGCAAATGAATGCATTCGAAACATAGAACAAGATATGAGAAGCAGAGTTACAGGGTGCTAATATGAAATGAAAGAATTTCATGTGATATATTTTTTCCATTGATATGTCAGAGGATATTTTTATATTCCTGTTTTTGCTTCAGTGAATTTCGTTTTTTTTATAATATAACATTCAGAACAATGACGACTAATAACGGATGAATTTTTTCGTACAGATCCTTTTTAAATTTTCCAATCTCAATGTCTATGATTTTTTACCTTGTTCTTCAGGAATTCACCAAGAAAAGACTGTCAGTTACTTAACCAGTTCCAGCTTTAATACGAATTTAGTCAAGAATTATCCCCTCCTAAATGTTATCTTTTCAAATAAATATTAAAATCTAAAAAGTAATGCATATTCTCCATGACATTTATATTCTCCCAACCGTGAAACATATCTTCAATTCTCAATTACATGTCAAATGAATTCATACTTTCTTAACTTACTGTTGTTCGAGTTTTTTACCTGTTTTTATCCCAATCTTGCTTTGTGGGTATCATTTGTTTTCTGATATCATTGAATATTTTTAGTTATGAGGTCTGCGAACTTCCGTGACCAATAAACCAAAACCAAATGCCATTCACCAAATCATGGAATGCGAACAACTTGGAAAGAATATCGGCCCTGACCGACAACCCACTACATAACATCTTCAGGGAATAAACACGACGCCTTCATAATGCCTTTGTTGTAGTCACGAGGAGGCGGAGAACGCATGAGCGTAGGCGCCGCGACGCTTAACACAAGTGTGCTGGATTACCGGCGTCGGTCCAGCAGCTTCACTCCAGTGTCATCTCGAGACGCGAATGCTTCTCACCGTTTCGTTCAAACTTTCTCCTCGATTGCTCTCCGCGTGCCCGTGTTTTCAGTGCAAAAACAATTCTTTGTGTCCGTCATTTGTCATTCAGCGCACAACTCGATGGCTCGCCGGTGGTAAAAAACTGGTCCATGTGGATGTATGAAGACGTCAAGTGTTTCGTCACGCCGTTGTCATAGCAAGTTTGGTTAGACATGGTGGGGACTGGAATGCTTGTTGACGTTTAGGAAATTAATTAGTTTATCAGCCTTCTGGTGGGCCCGAGATATGAGTTGCATGGAAACTTTGTACCGGCCTTTTTTTTTCGAAGTGATGGTTTGATGGTCGCGATTTTTTGAAGAATTTACATTCGATCATGTGTCTGCTAGAATGAATCACGTGGTTCGTTTTCAGTTTTCGGGTTTTGTTGACAATATGGTTCGACGAAGAAGGAAGTGCCTTCTTGTGTGAGAAAATAAAACTAGGGTGAGTTGATCTTGGCATGAGTTATTCAGATACAATAGAAAGCCTACTCACATGTTTTATTCAAATCTCCTTGAGTGTGGTGTCATTTCACGAGAGATACTCCAAAAATTGACAAACTACTACAAAAAATCACTCATGTATATTCAATAGTTAGTTAGTATTCATACTAATATCATACTGGCGATAATACTATTTCCATCACTATTATTCTCGTTATAAACAACTAAAGTGAAATAAATATTGAATTTAATACATATCAGCTGAAGTTTTTTTAGAATTTCAAACGTTTCAGTAAATCATATACAATATTTTGAGAAAAATATTGGCACTAGTAAATATCATGCTGTCATATGGTTTCAGTTCAGAAATTCGTATTGCACACTAATAAATAAATCATTTCAGAATCCTAACTTTTTCTTCATCATTGTCTATTCTTGAATGAATTGTTATAGCCAATATATTCGAAATAATTACAGAAGACAAATTTCAAAGTCTTAAATACTAATATTTTATAGTCCTGTGAAAAAGAAGAACGATTATTTATTGTGAAATATATACATATTTCATTTATTTCTGTTACTACGACCAGAGTAAAAATAGTTGACTTGACTCTGACATGGATAATTTGGTACACAAAAATGGTTTGATTTTCAACATAATCATTCATGATTTATAGCAATTTTTTGAATAGCTCATTTCCATTCATTGTCATACTTTTTCGATAAACTTTAGTGTATATTTGTTACAATTTATGTTACCTCTTTCAATATTATACCTTAGTATAGTGGTTTAATTATTCGATAGCAAATTCCATTATATATTTTCATGACAAAAATTATGCATAATTTACTCTTTACATAAGAAATGAACTGAAATATGCCCGTGAATTTTTATATGAATTTATTTCAACGTCATTGATGAATTATACGGAAACGGTATTTTGAAAAAAATATACAGACGTGGAGGGCGACAAAATTTTAATTTAATCAATCCTGTAGCATCGTCGCCTGTGAACGCCCATAAATCTTTATGAAATTCATTGTCCGCATGTTTTAATTAAATATCCGAGATTGATAAATGGCCGCCATTGTCTGACAAAATAAAAAAACTGGATTTCATTTCATATTCACCTAGAATCGGACTCGTGTTTATTGCAAATTTTGTACAGCCGTTTGTTATTCAAATCATGCGTTGCGATTTTGTTTCCAATTAATAGGAGCGACGAGTAGGTAATTATTTCGGTGCGGCCACAAACTAACGGTTTGGCGGGAAATTTTCAATTATCTTTTCGATTTGGTTATGTGAAAAAATTAAATCGTACTAACCGATAAGATCGATTTTGCTGAAGGCAATATCATGGTCATACATATTTTATATATTCCTCTCCTACCAGTTTGAAAGCTTTGTACCTACAACTGGATTGCGTTCGCGGTTCATAAAATTCTGCATTTTTAGGATCAAGCATCCCATGTAATCATTTTAACAATTCGGTATTTTTCATTCAACTAGAAAAACAACTGGTTCTAGACTAGTTCTCTATATATTACTTTCAATTCTAAAAGAGTAGTTTCATGAAAAACTACATATAAATAAAATATTTTGGTATTCTTATATTGTTTAGTATAGTCTATTTATTTGAGGAAAAGTATCCATCCAGCTAACCACTGCACTTTTAATTGAGACCTAGCTAGGAATAGTTCGGCATATTCACAGGGTCTTAACAACGATGCCAAATTCATTCGGAGAGAAATCTTTAATTTGAAGTTTGGTAATTCTTACTTTGGAAATTTTCACGAATTTAAAATTGAAAAAGTTCTTCAACGATTATCCACAGTCGATAGTTATCCAATTTGGGTGTATACATTTCATAACATTTTTCGAAATCTTTTGAATTGTAAACTTAACCTTACTCTCTATTTCGGAGTATCGTTGAAAAAATACAAGCAGCAATACCGCATTTTCTGGCGAGCTGTCACAACTATCTTGCTTGAATAAATAGGCTGTACGTACCCTTTGCAGTTATAATGAATTTTTCGATTTAATAAGGAAATATGAATTTGTATTTATGAAAAGTTACACTGAGTACTGATAACTTTCTCATATATCATGTCAACTTATTTTGTACCTGTATCAACCAACAAAAAACTAGCATTACTACAGAGAATAACAATTCTATCAACTTGACTATTCATTCTTCAAACTTTCGCTCGTAAATCAAAATTCGCAAAGAATATTTTTGAACTTTCGCTTCCAGTGGGAATTTTAATGCGTTCATCTTTTTATGCCCTCTTTTGAAGTAACGCATTGTAAACACCAGACTTTTAGCTTTTAACAACAGCCGGCAACCGATGTCTATTCACTACAAGTTTTCTTTCTATTATCCATGTAAAGCGAAAGTTTTTTGGCATTGGATATCTTCAAAAATGTTTTTTTCATTGTTTGCGTTGAAGATTTTTACTACAAACTGATATTTGCAATTTAACTTGTGAATGGTTCAAGAATTATCAATACCAAAAAGTGGGGAATGGTGTATTTTTGTACTTATAGAGTTATCGTTTAGTATATTTTTTCTTTCAACATATCGTTAAGAAAAAATCGATAATGATAATATTGAATAATAATTCAACCATAGTTTAACAGTTGCAAAGCGACTGCACATATTGATATGAGCGCAATAACTATCAACAATATACTAATGTATTTATCATCCTTGAGTGTAAAGGGTACCTACATATATCACTTCGATAATAACTCGTTGAAATGATAATTTGTTTATTTGAAGTAATACAATTATTCATGACAAAAGATAAAACATATTGTTCGCTAAATTGAAAAGTTGTCGATTATGCGTGATATATTCGAAAATGGTAGTCGTAAATTAAATGAATAACATAAGTATACTACGCAACTATCAATTTATTTACTTGTAGTTAGGAAATGTGACCTCTTTTGTGTAATGATAATTAAAAGCTAGCTTTCATCATGAATACCAATAACTATCTTTCATGACACTTTTTTCATACTCCAATAGTTTCTAAAAATGATAAAAATAATGTCAATTCATGAAATGAATTTGAATTATTTGAAATAGTTTTGTTTTTCGTTTCCTAGTTATTTCTAATTTATTATAAATCGCATCTCTTTCGATGCTTCATTTTGATAACATCGAGATATTAATCACTGATTCACACTCATAAGTAATGTGAAAATACGAAATCATTCCTTTGGTATGTGAAATAATTATTCACCAATTACCTTCTTGCTCCCTAAATTACACATTATGTTTTAATTTTAATAAGAAATTCATCGAACTGCAAGTTTGTTGTCAACTTCAAACGTCAAAAGTGTTTATAACGATATATTAGCAATGAATACGTGTCAAAAAGTTATTTCAACATCTGAAGTTGTTCGCCCTGTTCAAGAAATAATGCAGGAGAAGTAGATCACCAAATGCGGAAGAGAAAAACCGTTTAAAATCCCAGAAGGCATTCTTCAAGTATCCAAAACACTCTCGTTGAGACGACAGACAACAATTCGTTATTCACGAGCGATTGTCAACAAAATTTCCAATTAAATAGCTTCGCGCCCAGCATCGAGTAACACCAGCGACAGCCATTTGATAAACTGCGTCGAATCTGAGATTAATTCCGAAAACGTCCAAAATACATCTTCACACTTCACCAAGTATCGGTAATGTATTATACGGGCAGAGCATGGCACAGCGGAGCAGGGAAAGGGAGAGAAGTAAGTGATAACGCTTATAGGCTTCCCGAGACCATAAAGTGAGCCTAAATCCGTGCCTTCTGGAGCGAACGAACCTCAGAGAGAAAACGATCAGAAACGGAGCTAAAGGGCATGTCGCGGGAAGATTCACGGAATACTGCGGCATAGCTTTCATTGTTCCGGTTGGGGTGAAAGTGAGATATTCATTCGTCTTGCTAGAAACGGTTTTCTAAGGGTACAAGGTGGTTTGTATTCAAAGCCTCGTTAGGTTGCTTGAAATACGGTACAGAACTGTCAATGCTGTCGGAAACTGTACATTTCTTGGGATTATTTGAAAGTATCGCCAGTAGAACCACAGATAATATGTTTAAACAAAGGTTTTACTCACCCCATTCATGATTCAAATAGTGAAATAGTAGGTTCAGTTAGTCTCAGAGGTGTGTATAAATGAAAAGGTCAATAACTGTCGTTGATCAAATGTCCGTCGAATGAATTTCGACTGGATATTTAGTAGTTGTCAGTCGCTTTAATGAATTTGTTACATCTTTTGTAGTTTTCGTTTTTTTTTCATAAATGTCATTCGAAACTATTTATTTAAGCGAACTTTGTCGCTGTTAATTGTATTGTGATATTTCGATTTTTGAATTCTGATATCACTTTTTTGTGACTTATATAAAAAACAACAGAGATAGCAACTATTTTTCTGAAAAACTAAAAACTGTTCTTTACTATGACTGATAGGAGATGAAAATAAATACATAGAGCATAGGAACCTTGAAACCTGGTGACTTTTTTAAATTTTGGAGTATCAGTATGATAAGGAAAGTACAATTACAAATAATGCTGCTTTGTTCATACTCAAATACTGGTTGAATTAAAATTTTAACAAAAGTTTCGTGTTTTTTTTCACAATTACGAACACTTGACATGTTATAGTTCCTACTCTAGATAAATCAAGAGTGCTGAAGAATTATACTAATCTTGGGAACAAAGGCGGTTTATTCATATTATTCGATGATCCTAATTAAAAATGAATTTGAGATGAAAGAGCTAAACCACTGTATCCTTTCTCCAAATACTATATCCTGTTTATCATCCTATTAGGTATGCGAAGGAAATGAGGCTTGAATGATAAATTGATTTTAAAAGATTCTCCTAACCTCCAAATCATTGTAGAGGTGCCCACAGCATCGGTGTCGACTGGTACATGCAAAGTATATCATTTTCATGATTCAGATGATATCAGATCGAACAATCGGTGGTGCTAACGCGTAATGCAACAATAGTGTCGACCTGTCAAATAAATCAAAATGGACGCGTTTCCAGCGTGCGTTATTCGATAGTCGATATTTCGATATTTTTACGGTTGACGTTTCGTTCCGATTGAGTATCTGCACGACCAATCGCACGTTCCGATATGAATTGCATCTGCTGTGTTGAATAAATGTTTGATTTATGGCATTTCGATAATTTTATAAAGCGATTATTTTATTAAACAATAGCGTCCGACTGAACGGGGTGTTATTTATAGGTGACAGTAACCGGATATGTCACGTGACGGAAATAAATCACGGATAATGCCGTCTGTTTGCACATTACTCTTCCATTCTTATATTTTGGAAACGGAAATCGAAATGAAATGGAAACAAATGAAATTATATTCGTTTGTGGCTATCTGCCAATTACTAATGGTTTCAAGTTTTCAATATCCATTGAATTAAATAATATACGATATTCAATAGGTATAACAATATTTGCAAAATAATTTCATCATTACGTAATCAAAATTATTTTTGTTTCTTGAAAACGCACCCCTTATCATAATATGAGGAACAAATGACGCTCATGCATCATCAATCCAGTATGTCATATGTCAAAATTGTCAAAGTAGCTCAGTTTTTACTTATGACAATTACAACTTGGGGGACTATTTCTCCATTTCTACCATTTCTCCTGACTATATTTCATACTAATATAGGCAATTATAGTTCAATTTCTCTTTCAACATCATCTGTAGCAAACTAGCTTGACTATAGGTAGAGTTTTTGTAGGCATCAGTAATAATTGATATAAAATAATTGAAAAGCACTAGGATTAAATGTTCAAAAGAATCAGAATATCTGCGCCAACGTATTATTAACCATAACTAATACTAAACTGAGTTATCCGAAAATTATTATTTTGTCGAATTTATAATGAACCCACATTCAGACATTCCGCTATAATTATCTGGTGAAAGCAAATTTTGTACTTTCCGAATCAAGATGGTCAAATGCGAGCTCTGCTTTGTTCCGTGGGTTGATTTTTATGTAATCTTTGGAGGGAATCTGATTTGGCACTCGTGTACTAAACTATAAAAATAACAGATACACGATATATGATGAATATTCATTTTATGCTGATGCCTAACTGTTTCCATCAGATAGGATTCGGATATTTATTTGAACACTTAAAAATTCACCAAAACGTTACACTCTTTTGATTATTCATAAGAAACGTTCTCATGGTCTAATTATGTGAAATATTTAAGAGATTATTTAGTCACGGGACTCAGTGGCCATGAAGAATTAATTATTTCCTAATACTATTATCCTTTCTTTATCAAGTTTGTTTTTCATATTATATACATTTACATGATTGCGTGAAGGAGTCTTTTCACTTCAGACCACAGCTCATATCCTTGGATATAAGGTTTGCACGCCTCACCATCTCGCATCAAAAATGTCAAACTTCAGTAATCGTCGAAAGTCAATTTTGGAATGGAGCTTCAGAGATCGATGCAAAACAATAAAAACCTGCACAACATAGTAAAAGTTGGATCTCTCGAAAATCAATGAACAGAATAAAATAAACATTGTCAATGAAATATGATGTTCCTTGACCTGCGGCCACTGATAAAATAATATTCGAGTATTACGCATTTTATTATCTCTATAACAAGCTGTCGACTATCGGATTCGTTATTAGAGGACCTAATATAAAATGAATTGGGTTCCTCTGCTGCAAGGCCAGCCTACTTAGAGTCAATTGAAGGGCATTGGAGATATATGGTTAGAGTCTATATTGTTTCAGGAGGGCAATTGTTATTAATTGAAATATCACATTTTTTCATCAAATATTCACGTTCAAAAAATTGTACAGGATTGTCGAAGTGAGAAAAAGAAATGAAACAGTTGATCATGAAAACAAGGACACAAGAAATACCTTGAAAAATAATGATTAGGAATTTTGACCTTAATTCATTCTCACCTGAAATTATGATTTGGGGTTGATTCTCACAGTATCTACAAATATAATGGTGGATAATATAAATGGAGTCAGTGAACAAAAATTCTCATCGATTCGGATCATAAAATTTGAATCATTGCCAATATATAATATATATTAATTCCAGTCATCTGAATGATTATCTATGATAATTTCTGTTATCGTTTTGTTGGCTGTAGCAGCTCCCCTTTAGCTGTCCTGAGATACTTACATATGTTGGGGATGTGCAGCCTTAAATATCTAATATCTAACACTTTTGGGTAAATTCGAACCTCGAAAACGCTTCTCCACGCCATAATATTCCCTAATAGCAAACTATCCGTATAACTTCACAAACGAATCCATGATCTATGGATCGCTGAAAGTTGTGGACGTGGCAAACAAAATCGCACGGTCCGATTCGGTCGCGTTGATGATTTTCGTTGGAATATGACGGTTCGTTGAAGCACACGGCTGTCCGCCGTTTGCCTCTCTTCATTTCTCGCATTTTCCATCGCCATAAATCAAGAGACAGGAGACAGGCTAGCGAACAGCACTCCGTTGCTATGGCATCGCGGCATCCCGACCGTTCCGTGTTCCGTGCTGAGAGCGAGCGAGAGAGATGGACGCATAGAGAAAGGGAGATCGAGTGAGAGAGGGAGAGAGATATCGGAACCAGGGATTTAATCCTGTCGGGGATGTCTGTGAGATGGGGAAAGTTAATAAGAGTTTGGGGGGATTAAAAATGATCCCACTGTTTTGCAATATTGCTTAGCAAACACTGCTTTATTTATTTATTGCTTACGGAAGGGGAAAGCTTGGTTAAGTATTGTAATCTTTTTGTTTTTGTTTCAGGTGAGGACGATTTCGAAATACTGAATTAACTGGTAATGTATATAATAATAATTATTTGGATTTGAAAGATTATTGATATTGAAGTGAATAAAATTTTTATCTAAATCTTCAGCCATCTATTTAATTCTAAAGATTTTTCATCTGCTTGAAAAAAATGTCGGAAACATATATTACCCATTTCAACCAGTTCTATCATCAAACAATTTTTGTGGTCGTCTTCAAGTTGTTTTTTATAGTAGAAATAACATTCTGTACCTCCTACCTCCCTCCTCATTGGCGTAACTAGAGTTGACTAATGGGGGGTCAACCCCCACCAGTCAACCACATTTACTCAAATTTTTCATTTTTTTATTTCTTCTCGGGGGGTTATGTCCCCAATAACCCCTCCTGTTACGCCTATGCTTCTAGTTAATTTAGAATTTTGCGTCCTTTGTACAGTGAATCTTATAATCAAGGGCCAATTTCTAAACATTCTAATTATTTAATTTTTCAACACTTGAAATACTTTCATTCTTCACTGTAGATGATAATGGTAAGAGGTTAAAACTATATTTATTCATCATCATTCTACTTTTAGCATCAGTCAGCTTCCACCTCATATAATATAAATTACGTTGCATCCTATTTAACCAGCTTCTTGACATTCTAAAATGTGTCTAATCTAACTTGAGTTTATGTTGCACTGTACCGAACAGGTGTCTTTGAATGTCCAGTTAAAGTTTTTTACGTGCGTTGACAGCGAATGTAAATGAAATTTAATTAAATTCGTTCGTCAGGTTATTTATTATTTCGTAATATCACAGAGGAACAAGTAGGCAACTGGCCACGATTATTCAAATTTCCCAATAATATAATTGCCTTTTGATGTCAGACAAGCAATCAAAACAGTGGACGTAAATCTCGAGACACCTGATATTCATATCGACAACTTAATTGTTTGTATTTTTTGCAGACCAATATTTTAGAGTAGGTATATAGTTTCCTTTAGTCAGTCAATTCCAATTTGATTTCATTACTATCTAAATCAATAAATGTAAATAAATACGGGGAATTGTTGCCTCACTTGGAGCTTTCCTCATTCAGAAAATACTACTTTGAACTTTTACTGTGTTTTCAGATTTCATCTTCTTAAATTCATTATTCATAAAAGCTGCTGAACTGATTCTTTTCACTATAATTTTCATGATTGGTTTATTTTTTTACCACTTTTGATTCTGGTGACCTGAGATTCATCAACCATTTAATAAATTCGTTCACTGTATGGATTTTGCTCGGATAGATTTATGATTTCTTGTGATAAATTGATCAGAATTCCTTGGTTATTGGTTAGTATCGAGTTAGTATCGGCTAAGAGATGTCGCAGCTTTGCCAGAAAGTGTGGTGTTGCTGTTTCCTTTTATTTCAACGACACTCCGAAAAAGAATGATTGCTTAAGTTTATCGTTCAGAATATTTTGAAAAATGTTCTTGATTAACAGAATATATACACCAGAATTGGATAACTATTGAGAGTGGGTAACCTTTGAACAGTTTTTGAAATTTTCAATTCAATAGTTATCTGAATACTTTTCATTTCGTACTAATGGCGTTGAAAGATAACCAAATGTATCATAACTATCTTCTGTGAATAAATAAACCATAGAAATGATGGATACGCAATTAAACAAAATCGAATAAGGGCTTTGATGCTCGATCTCAAGAAGAATCAAACCCTCCTACATTGGTCCTCTTCATTCTAATGAATAAATTTAATTAATTGCCAGATTCCAAAAGAAGTGGGGGGAGTTTTGTTCCGTGTTATTCATAACGTTGTTTCGACGGGGTCTCAGCCACGGTTAGGGGTTGGTTACTCGAAATGGCAAACGAAGAGGAGATACCCGATTTTGCCGGGGTGTGTTCACTCGAGCGCACAGACTATTGTTGCGAGACTAGCACGCTTTGATAGTTGATACAATGACCCAAGTGATTAATGGTCTAATCCCCGCGAGGAATACACAATGCGCTAAGATCGCGAACATTTCGGATATTAGGATTCCGAGCCCTCATACAATGGCGCAGTCGGGCTAGTCTGTCCACCCTTAGCGATTCCAGACGACGACGCTCCGTTTTCAAGGGTATTGGCCCTATTGCTTGGTTAGTGGCCAATCCAGGTTCATATTTTTTTAACTGAGGTTTTATCAACGAAATCAATCAATACATTCGTTAGCACCAATGTTATAATCACCCTGTATAGTATACAGGCTGTCTGTTTTTCGAATGCCATTATGGTGATCAAGCTCATCTGAAGAAATGCAAATTGAATTGGGACGAAGTTGCGCATTTTTATGCTGAATAATAATCTAAAAACAAATTTAAAATATCTCTAGTAGTTTCAAAGATATCGCTAAAAACCGAAAATTTTCGATTTTCGTTTTTAATTCTTTCGGGATAATAAAATAATCATGCTGATCATCTCGATCAAATCTTCATTTAGGCAGTTTTTCATGGAGTTTATGATGATTTCAGTGATTCCCAAAATGGCGGAGAAACACCTGTCAACTTAATTTTTTCTCGTGAAGGCCATCTTGAATTTCAACATTTTTACGAGATGAAAGTTTTGGCAATTTGTTCAATTTCTAGTCGAGATATTGTCGTTTTTTCAGATTATTATTCAGCACAAGAATACGCAGATCCTCGAAGTGGCATTCGAAATCGGACAGCCAGTATACATACAGTATATAAACGACAAGAAGAATTCAAATTTAAAATTGGAAAAAAATAGTTAATGTATATTATCAACATGAATTTCTTGACACTTTCCATGTGTAACAACAATTTCCAGTTCAGTAACGTCTTTCGCGTCCCACTCTGTATTCCTTTACCTGAAAGATCTCCGAAAAAAGGAAAAGCGAAAGCAGGTGCACTGAATTCTCCAATTATTAAGTCATCAAAAATATAATTCCCTTTCTTCTACGGTAATCAATTTGTTCGACCAAATCCTTTTCAGTACGAAGGTATGACGTTTGACAAATGATTTCTTGAGTTTGGCGGAGCCGACTGGCCAGACTGAAAGAGGCGGGCATCTTCGTTTTGATTGGTGTCAAGATATAACCTCAATCAGTCAATGTCAAATGGACAGTGAAGTAGGAGAGGAATGTTAAGGATTTCGAAATGATGTGATTGTCATTAATCAGAATAACATTCGTGGAGAACGGAATATGAGTGGATATACAGAGTGTACCATTATAGCTACTTTGTCGTACGTTTCAAACTGTATATTTTTCAACGTCTGATTATCTTCTGAGATCAAAATGGCACCTTCTAGCATAATTTATTCACCAAGCTCTTTCCTCGCAATCGAAATGGAAGTATAAGTTTTTTCAATTCAATTCACAATGTCATAAGTAGAATTGATTTCAATTATAGTGTTTCATGAGTTGAAATCTAGGGGAGAATAATTATTAGAAGGGCATAAAATAGTGTTTCTTTCTCAGAGAACGAAACGATAATACCAGCCAATACCAGCTACGTTATCTCAAGATTCTTCGAACACCAAATAGAGGAGCATTAAATTAGTTCCGATTTACTAGCTAGAAGAGAAATAAGAAGAGGAGAAACTTAAGCAAGCGACACATGGGATATATTTTACACAGAAATCCATAGTTTACTGTAACAACTTTGAATTGATGTCTATGGAAGTATTCCCTCAGGTATAGTTCACGTTGGAGTGACTAATAAATGCAATTGAACTGACTTGAAGAATATGTTAGAGTTTGTTTTTGCAATCTCACATTATCTTTTGATATCAAAACCCCACCACTTCGAAAATCGATAAATATACGTATCTATTGAAATCTGTCGTTGAAAGAGAGCGAAAAGAAAAATCTACTTCTTTCATCACGATCTATTGCAGCATGAAAAATAAGCTTATTCGCATTGTCACATCTACGGTAATACTCACTTATCATGTGTAATGTATTCCATACATTAGTTGATTTAGATTTACTTTTACGGAAACACATGAATAGTTTTTGAGACTCATTTCTAAATCACATTGTTCCGGTCATTAACACAAACCGAATAAAGTGTACGTTGGTACAGAAAATGCGATAACTGTACTGAAATATAAGTCCAACGATTTTTTTTTCATAATCAGAGGAAACTTGTATTTCAATCTTCACAATTTTGGATTTGGTATTTTCTAGTTCCTCGTAGTATTGTGATTCAACAACACTTGAAACTTTCATCATGTTGTGATAACTCTTCTTATTATTTTAGAAATTGGCATAAATAAAGAAATAACAACTATTTCTTTTGGTGTTATTAGACAATATTGAAGAACTCTCTTAGACGCAGAACTATTTCAATAATTCCACGAATGGCTGGAGAGATTTCTTTGTTAAATAATGTTATCAATAACAATTCATGCATTCCAAACTCCCCAACATCAATTAAAACATGAACTGAAGTATAATTTACTTCATTAGAGGCGTCGAATCATCACAATTACCTGAAAGCGAAAACATTCTCCTAGTGAAAAATTCCATACCTTCAATATTTCTCTCCTGTATAAAACCTGCTTCGCCATCACATTATTCCGCATACATAGGTTTTAATTGAAAATCCAGAATTCTGCACCGCGTACCCTTGACGTATTTCATAGGTGTCATCAGCAGCGGCCATTTATCAAGCTGGTAAAAATTGCTCAGTCTACAGGAAACGTAAATTTCAGTGGAGCAAAAATAACGTTGATTGGAATAGTCGGCCCTCCTGCTATTCTACGATGAATCGTGCCCGATTTCATTCATCCATTGGATTTCATCTAGACTACGGTGTGCCATATAGGCTATTTATTCTGGGTAGATAGTTTCTGTCAAATCGCCAGATGAGCCGTGTTGCCAGATGTTTTTCACTTTTTCAGCGTTGCTCCGAATTAAGTCCGAATATATATAACTGGGAATAAAATCATATTTCATAAAAACTATTGAACCATTGTGAGATTGTGGTGAATAAATATTCATGAAGATTCTTTACTTACCTTTCGAATAAAATCCAATGAAAGTGAGGGGCTCCTGTTATCCATTTCGTTTTTAAGGATTCGCTCCACAATTTGGCATCGTTCACTTCACAACGATGCCAAATTGTTCGGACTGTTCGGAGCGAATCCCTACAATCGTTTGTTTACATTCGAATTGTGCTTTTCTTACGATTTTTTTAAATTTGTTCTTTTGAGAGCTTAATTTCATCGTATTCTTATGAAAATGCCGAGAGGATTGAGTAGAGATGCCCAGAAAATGGTTGCATCTTTATTAGAACATTTTTAACTAGAAAGGGATAACAGGAGACCCTTACTTTCATTGGATTTTATTGGAAGGTAAGTGAAGAATCTTCATGAATATTCATTCACCACGATCTTACAATGGTTCAATAGTTTTTATGAAATATGATTATTACAGAGAGTGATTCCTGCTTTAAATGTAGGAATTGAACTGTGTAGGGAATATCTGCACACTATCACAGAAGGTAATCTAAGAACTAAACTGTCCTAGGACTTCTACAGAACTACACAACGGAAGAAACCAATTGTGGATATTGATCAACCTCAACAATATCAAATAGGGAACTGTACTAAGGTACAATATGTACCCAAGAACAGTGAGTATTTAGTGCATATCACATATTATCAGCTGATGAACATTCTTTATTGCAGAGGAACACATAACATTGAAGTCATTGAAATGAAAGCTTGCTCAACATTTGCCTCACATCTTAATGGAAAACATTGATGGAGTTACCTAATATTGCTATGAAACGTAATACATTTCTCCAACAGTACGTTCTGTTGAAAAGTGAAGGTTTGAGGTAATTTGTTTTCATTAATGAGATCTGCATATTTCAGAATGGAACTCTACTACATTCTTGGCAAGATTCTAGTGTCAAAAGTGTGAAAATACAGAGAAAATGAGATTCAAGGTATTTAGAATTTGTATGAGTTAGATGGTGTATTGAAATTATGTTGTCTATTAGATTCATTGTTTTGCATGGTGGTTGTTCAGATGGATGTTCAGATTCCTGGGACAAAATTTGTTTTAATCCCTGAAACTGCTAAAGAAGTTTACCATGGAGAAATTAACCAGGATAACTTTCTCCACTGATTCGATACACAACTGCTGCCAAAATTAAAGAATCCTTCCACAATTGTTATGTATGGATAATGCTACCTATCACAGCACAGTCATTAACAAAATTTCCACCTCTGCTTTCAATAAGGCAGCAATTCAAGAATGACTTACTAACAATGTAATTTATTTTGATTATTTGATTATTTGAAGCTTCAGTTACTAACTAATTAAGTACAATTGTAGGCCATCGACTTCATGATACATGTAATATATTTTTTGATTTTCAGAAACAAACCAGCCCTAAGAAATGATAGAAAGATATGGACATCAAGATCTTTGACTCCTACTTTACATTTGTGTTTTTTATCCAATTGAGTTGATGTGAGATGTAAAGACATGGATACATAGTGAATTGAGAGACATTTGAATCTGTTTTGTAATTTTTGTTGAAATGTAATGATGTGTAGCGTTTACAAAATGAGCACATGATGCACTACTATTTTTGTTCCACAAATAAATTAATCTATAACTTCTGGATTTTTTCTAAAACACACCTAATAGAGTTGGACAGTTATTGGTTTTGAAATATAGAACCATCAAATGAGAAAGAACAGATTTGATATTGAAAGATGAACATTTTTAGATATCATTATGTAGTTATTATGTACTTCCTTTGAATATTCGATTCCTACCATGTGAACAGTCCATTATATCATTCGAACCATTGCAACCGAACCCAAGTTTTTATTCGAAGTTAACTCGGAGCATCGCTGAAAAAGTGAAAAACATGTGGCAACACGGCTCAATCTGGCGATTTGACAGAAACTATCTACCCAGAATAAATAGCCTATAGATTACTAGACGCGGGTTCATGCACAAGTTGATGGGAATGAGGTTCTTGTCAAAATAAAGGTTCCGAAAATAATCGGGAACGTGTGGTTTGGTGTGGGGATCGAATAAATCCCTGAATACATTGTTTCTGCGCGTATGTTACCTATTAAAGGAATTACTACAGGTTTATTTCTGGATGTCAGCTTTGATCGCTGTAATCCATGGTAATGGAGGACTAAACTACAAAAAACTAATAGGAAACACAACTTTGGTTTTGCAACTGTTGATATATCAGCTTTCCGAGGATGACTAATGAACAAATTCAAGTGAGAGGTTGGTTTGTTTCATAAATAATTCGAAAAATAATTCTTGGGTCTACATCTATTCAAAGAGTCTAGTTTAGCTGGATGGAATTGGTAAGAAGAAATAAATTAATCTCAGAACATACTCAACTCGAGATCAATTGAGATATTTTTTTAATTTAATTATGAGAATATTCTGAATGAAAATTGTAGCTGTGGAAATTCTCATCTTATTCGAAATGATGTTGCTTCACTGTTGAAACGACTAACACTGCTGTTCTCTCCCATTCGTTTTATATTGGTGATATTTTACAGCACATAAATTAGAATGTGGTTGAACGTATCCCACATAAATGACATTCCAGAGTGAATTCAAATTGACAGAAGTATCCAAACGGCCTGTGGCGAGCCAAACGCTCATACTATTTCGAATATGTCAACACAGTATACATTATTCCAGTTCCGTTCGGTGTGTGAAATACTAATGCTTTTCCTCTGTTTTCGTTCGGAAAATAGTTAAGATACACACTATTTTAAATATCATATAAAACATATTTACATACATATACATTTATATACATACTTGTGAAATAATAATAGATTACATTGTATTTTTTAATCACAAGGTTAGGAGCATACATCTTCTTAAAATATTGCACATTTCCTCATGATTTTACCTACTGATAAAATTGACATAAAATTACCATTATTGAAGAAAAAATCATTATCTTCCACCCTTAGGATACTCTGTGTGGAACTCTGAGTGAATTCCAATCCATTTTATCATAAAACACCTTCCCCTTTTTTGACATCTTAATTATAAGCGGGTGAGCATTGATAAATGCATCAGACATGGCTGTATACAGAATATTTTGAACGCCACCTAAAAGTATGCTAATCAATGTTTCGGTATAACAAATTGCTCGAATTAATATTCTTGTCTTCACACGGCTCTATGTGCTAATGCCCCACCATGTATCAGAAAAAATTAAATGGGCTTGGAAATTTGAATACAAAACATATTATTTTAAGTATATTCTATTGTAAATTGTAGAAGATTTGAGTCTATATCTCCGCCATCTATTTCGTTTGAATTTTATTTCTAAGACTTCATTTTTCATTATTTATGAATCACGAAATCCTCAGCAATATGTAACTACATTCTAATATTGAATTAATTCAGATATTTTTTCAAGTTTAGTAATAAGTCAACGTGTCCCTCATGATATTGAAAAATTTGTGCAATTAATCAATCAAATGAACGATCACCTATATTCAATGAAAAAAATGGTGAATGCTAATTGATGATATTTCTTCTTACAGCTGTAGTATAAACCTATATATTACCTCCAGACACGTAGATATAGGTAGTTATCAAGCAAATAACCAATTACATGTTTGTCAATGGATAATAATTCACTGTTTCTTCACTGAGCAGCTGAAAGGAACCCTCATTCTACCAACACAACCATTGAAGAATTGCATATGCACATACTATACGCAGTTATTGCTAACCTAACCATACTTTTTGTCACTCCAACAAATCACGTTGTTCTGTTAACAATACACGAGGTGAAGATTACAATTCTCTTTCTTTCCGTGTATAATTATTTTGTTTTGGAGGAAGCAATGCTTGAAACTCCCAAGAATATTATGAATTCTGTTCAGCCTTACCGATAACAATCATTTTTCGTATAGTTTAATTACTTTTAATGAGTCTATTATTTCGGTGGAATGAATTATAGCTATCAAGCAAGCTTCTGCAGTAAATCATCCGACTGTACATGGTGGGCCACTATCTCAATTAATTATAATAGCAATGAGACCACATAACAACTACAGAGGCGTAGAGGTCACTGCCATTATTGACAGTTTTTTTCATTTGAAGAAAATAATTCACTGCAATGAATCGTCAGCAGGTAGATAAAATCAATAAAAATCCCTAATTGTCCTATTATAAAATATTCAACGATATAATAATTTGAGGAAGACTCTTGCAAGAACAACAGAACAATTGAATTGATGTAGGAATATAAATTGACTTAACATGGAATCAAATCATAATATTGAACATAAGTAAAAAGCACATTTGATTTTCCATTTTTTGATAGTTATATTTTTGTTTCCAACCCATGAAAATAATTTCCACAATGAGCAGATTAGTGAAAAAATATTCAGAATTTTCCATGACAAAATAATGTTCCGCTTATAATAGAAGAAACTAAGAATTATATCCAACTCTACCCAACATAACCATGAGTTCGTTAAATGATTCAATTATAAGTTAGAATTAATTTGCATTGTTCAATGTTGATTTTTCTTTTGTAGTTCTTTCTATTTGAAACTGAATCAACTGAATCAGTCCTAAAAAACATTTTCGGTAGACCAGTATCAAAAATTTGACATAGACATTCAAGATACCGTAAAAGGGAACTGTCCTACGCCCCTGTCACAAAACTGAAGGTCTCAGTTAATAATAATAGCAGGGAGAGTCGATCCCATGATGGCCGACTCAAAGAGGCGTACTGGACAACCGTTCCACATTAGTGTTGAGCGTAACGTTTTCCTAGGGGGAGACGACCCGGCCATCCTACTGCCGGCAGAGGAAACAGAAAATAAGGGATGACTAATATTCGATGTCAGCTTTGTTACGGCTACCATCGAGAACTATAATGATTCTATTATGTTGAAGATGAGTCCTACTTGTTTCTGTCGTGGGGATTGCTTGTAAGAGTCGCTTGAAACTGATCATTGGTTCCCAATATCATTAATTTTGTTTGTCTAATAGTAGGATCATTTATTCGGAACTAATTCATTTCGTTTATTTGGAATGACTCACTATTTTTTCTGCGTTACCTTTTACAGTCACTGGATCATTGTTCAAATTGACAAACAAGCCTTGATTTTTCGTTCAAGGCGATAGCAACTTCTTTTAATTTGAGTTTCAGTGACAGAATATCGATAAATCTCACGAATTTACATATTTAAAGACTCAAGGATAACTAAATTGTCGAATGATTTCCGATCGAATATGCACAGACCAAAATTGTCATCATTTCTATTATAATTTCATTAAAAATGTGCATATTTACTAGTCCAGAAAAAGTTGTTTCAAATTATCCGATAACAACCATTATATGATATCATGGCCATCCTAGATGTTCAAAGTAACATATTTTTTGCAACACTACTGCCAAAGTTAAAATAAAATAACATCCATATTTCAAAACGTGAGTATCTATCGAAAATTATTGTAGAACCATTAGACAGTACAGAGATTTCTACGGAATGAAGATTTTGTGAGGTTTCTTTTCATGCAGAGCTTATTGATATAACGGTTTCAGCATACTATGTTGAACCTAAAAAAATGTTGCTCGTTCAAGACGGTATTCAAATTACAGACAAAAATTTGTAAACGCCCACTGCACCTATCCACTGATTCCATTGTTATGTCTTCGCTTCAATATTCTCTTGGCTGGTAATAACAGCTTTCGGATGTGAAGCTAAATCAATTACCGATGGAGTTCTTCGTCTTTGTAATTATGTTTCATGAATTATTACGGGGGTTTTCTCGAGTTTCATACAAAACTTGTTGGGCAAAAAAAAATGTTGAATCGTTACTGAACAAATCGCTATCAATTGGGTCGATGATGGATGGATTAGAACCCCTTCAACTATGTATATGAAGTATTACCTGGTTACCTTCAGACATCGTTTTTTACTTGGGAAAGAGTCGATACAAATTCCTCCATTGAAGTTCATAAAAGAAGTTTGGGCTGTTCTATAGGCAACAAATTCCCTTTTTCATCTACCACAGATTGAGTTAGGGTCACAAAGTATTCAGAAGTATTTAGAACATGATTTATAGAATTGGGAAATAACGATGGAAAGATGAGAATCAGGGACCAAATCACTAGGTCTGGAGGAGAGAAAACAACTTCAAACATGTATGATCTATTGGTATTGCGTTTCACACTAGTAGTTTAATGAATGTTTGATAAAAGAATTCTCTACACGATTAGCTATTGTTGTGACGTCAGGTGCAGGTTCTCAACTGAGAAATAAACTAACAGCCCATAAAATCTCCTATTTTTATTTGTATCAAACTCATGAATCAAGTGATGACGATCATCGAGAGAAGCCAATAAATTAAGTCGGAAAGGTTCTGGTTTCAAGAGCAATTACGTCGGTCGTGGGATTGTAAATACGTTCTCGAATTGCACAGTGTAGTTATTGCAATTTGTCGTGATCACAGGTTCGGACATGTAAAATTACTCCTGCCCTGTGTGGTCCGTAACGCGAGAATTATGATCCGAGTGCCGAAAAACGAGAAGGGTAGGAGGCTTTGGAAATCGTCGGCATTAAGATTTACATCGAGTGTGCGAACGATAGACAAGGAGGGAGAGATATGGTGTGTGCGTGCGCTTTCTATAGTGATGTCTGAAACGCTGACAGCCTGCCAGTGTTATTACGAGCCACTCAACCAATCCGCTGTTAGTTCACAGTGCAAACCGTCTGTCGAGCATAGAGTCAAGCTAGCCGCGCTTTTCAATTTTTGACAGTTCGATTTGGTGCCGCGAAGGTGCTTAAACCGCCTACCGTGTCGTGTGTTGTTTTTTCTTTGGTGGGATTAATTAATTGAGTGATGTGTTCGATTAACATTCTCCCAGATAATCAGTGGATTTTCTTTCAAGGTAAAGCCGAGGAAATACCTGAAATGTGTGTGCATGGTGTGTGGTCTAAGATTGGTGGAAGTTCGAAGTTGTTAATTGACACGTTAAACGAGATGTCTGTAACGAAATAGGTACACTTTTCGAAATGAGCTTAATCGGACACGGTTTAATGTATGCCATTATCCAACTACGACGGGGACTCTTTTATTATGCCGAAACTGGTTTGCAGTTTATACCGTGTGATCCTCAATTGCGTACCCTACTGGGTTTTAAAATTTTCAATCCAAAGTCGAAAACTTATCGTTGAATAAATTCACAAGTGATCGATCATCAACTTAATTTATATAATTAATGAACTGTCACTTCATTCAACGAACAAATCGGCGAATTAAGTAAAGCATAACAATCAGATTCTAATTAAAACATAAATAATTTTGCGTAATCGTATACTAGCATAAAATTATGATAAAGTAGATGAATATAGCTTTATATTATAAATAAATGAAATTCAATGCCTAATTCATGAATTGTTGTGCCTCCTTAATATTTATTGAATAAGTTTCTAATCATAACACACTGATATGATATCGTTAAACATGCTGTATGAATCCATAACAGTTGAAATCAGTATGCTAATCATCTGTAGTTATTCTGATTTCATCTTGCAATTGCGTATAATATCGATCCTAACAATAGGTGGGTATTTTATTGAAAATTAAAAGGCATAGTAATCAATCTGTAGACTGAAAAATAATACGTAGCACTACTGAAATGCTTACTTTGAGAATTGTATATTCTGTATCTTCTGCTTTATTTGTTTAGCAATAATTCTACAGCTGTTGTCATGATTCTGGTGACCATCAAAATAATAGGAAATCAAAAATTTTATTCGAATGTAAATATGGGCATTGAGCGTACAAATTTATGGGAAATGTTGAGAAATAATTACTTATTTCACCATATACCTTGTTCATGAATGTTAATTACTAGTTCTACAAAAGTGAATTAGTTTTCTTATAAATAATATAAAACTCAAATATATTTTTATGTAACTCACCAACAGAACATTCAGCTATATTTTATATTATTAATAAATATGTCACATGAATTTTAAAATATTCGTAATTTATGCAATCGTTATTTTTGCAAATTACTGTACCTACTATATCTTTTAGAAGAGTTAAGGAATTATTTTCCCTGCTATTCAGACAGTAATATCCATTATTTTTAATATGTTAATTCAACTTCCCGATCAAATTCAAATCAGATATGTATATTTTTTTAATTCATTTCCCATATAAATTATCCAATTGATAGGAAAGTATTACGAGATGGGAAAATATGTCACTGTCATTACACTAATGTGACCAATAATTTGTTATTTTTTCATTGCAAATACCTACGTCAGAATTTCGTTACAAAGGACGAGATCGAGGTCACTGATAGTATTGCTTATTTATAGCTAACATAAGTATATAATTATATTTTGGAATATCATTGCAAATTCCGTTCAGTTAACAAGGAAATGGAAAACAGAACAATTTATTTCATTAGAACGAATTTTTACACGGGGAAATGTGAAGGATATTGAATTTGAAAAATTTTGTAGTGAAGCAGGTTTAATGAATTGGATAATGTATAGGGTGGTCCGTAAGAAACATTGGCAGACATGGTTTGTAGCTAGAAACATTAAAATAATTGAATTTAATATGGATTTTAGTTGGGAGATGTTTGCAATATTTCAACAAACTTTTGAAATATTTTGAAAGATAAAATTATGAACCTATAGCGTTCATTTTTCTTCCTGTGGAATGATTTTGGTCGTTTCTCGTTCCCACCACACCACGTCGAATAACTCTGGTCAATTTATCAATTTCAGTTTTCGCTACCATGACATTTTCGTGTTATATGGGCCTTTTATGTTAGCTGTAGTTTGTACACAGCAACATTAGCAGAAATGTAATATATGAAGAGTCGGCTATTGTTTCCTCTTTTATTTTATATATACGTACCACATTATAAGATGAAATATAACCATTTTTCCAACACAAACATTTTGATGTATTACTGGCGAACGAGCAGATGCATTATCTTGTCAACATATTACAGAAGAATTCGGTGTATACGAATGTTTCCTATATAACAGGTATGAATTTATGGCCTAAAATGCAAACACAACAATGATGGCATAAGGAAATCCTATGATTTTCATGTTTTAATTTTTGGATTAATGTGCGGTCCTATTGGAATTGATGGAAATTCATCAGTAGCTACTGTCACCCTACTTTGATTAGACTCACATAATGAACTATATAAGAATAAAAACGAGACTCGACAAAGATTTATTGTGCCATTTTTCGAATTTCAATGTATCGAATTAGCATTTGTCATGTCATAATATCCCAGGAATCGGTAATTTACATGGTGTTCGATCAAACGAGTAATTATTCCAAAACGAAGAAAAATCTACCCTTTTCATAGTCTAAGGCTGAAACTTCTTTTTTAACTTTTTCCTTAAAAGAATCAAAAACAATGGATATTCGAATGAAATGACATCCCGTTTCTATAATCAGCTTGCAATGATGAATTGCCTAGCCGTATAACCTACCTTTGGTGAAATATCACCGGAATTGATTGGCATTCATGTTCTTGGCAACTACAAGACCTTTCCTATCGAAGCCCTTTCATCATCCCCTCCACTCTGCCGTGTAAAGCTCAAGACAAGCCCACCTGATACTGGTAACGGCATTTCGACATGCAAACCCGGTCATTATGAAGGAAGACTAGAAATAAATTGCCGCACATCGGCCGATTTCGATCTACATATCGGGATTTCACCTTTTAGGAAGCTGATTGGATCTAATGGGAAAACTTAATCTTTTAGGTTAGGTATTTGTCAAATGACAGCGTTAGGAACGGTGCTGAATATTTCTTAGCCGATGTTGTATTAATGCATATCACTTATGTGTTGAGTGTGTTATTTGTTGGTTTTTCAAAACTGATCTGTTGAAAGTTCGACTAGTTCTTTCGAAGTTATATCTGAAGAATTATCAAAAATTCATCGAAATAATTTAGTTACTGATTTTGCAGACAAAAACATTCTCAGGTGATGGTTCGAAGAAATAAAAACAAAATCAGATGAACACAAAAAGGACTGAATATTATACTGTTTTTCCAGTACTTGCTTATTGATGAAATTCAAATTGATGAACAAATTATAAAAGGAAGAATGGCATTCAAAAATTATTTAGGATTATCGTTGGATAAATTCCTTATAAACCAAAATTTTTCACTTATGAATGGAACTCACAAGCAAATCTAAAGAGTTCAACAATCAATGACGTAGGTACACCTAAATTCGTTTCCTCGTCATCTCCAACTTTCGATAATGGAGGTTAATTGTAAACAACCGAGTCTAGGAAATGGTACCGTCTACAACAACTTCAACAGTCCCGTTAGTTTTACATCGAACTATCTGTTGCTTGCATCCTGTTTTGTTTAAAATGAAGCAGATGTTTCGTTCCAAAAGTGACCGCTCCCATATTGCGATTCTCACATGTGTAAATTATAGTAGGCCATAATGATATACTGGTAGTTTTTTTCAACAGGCCATTCAAAAAGTATGCTTCAATATAAAGGATCCATGCAGTATCGTACGGAAAAACTAATTCGTATAATTATGAGTATTAATTTCAACGCAATTTTCTATCTATACAGTGTGTTCAATAGAGAACTTATCATCACTAACAATTTTGAAAATTCAGAAATTAAGATACGTGACTAAGAATTCAATTAATATAAAAAAAAAATTGAAAATCTGAATACGGGGATAATATTGTAGAGATCTTCATGAAATTTGAGATGCGTCCTCGGTAACCGTATAACCGTAACACCATACAGGTTTTGTATTGAATATTTTCGACAAAAAAAATACTACACCACAACGAATAAGAATCCTAAAAATTGTTTTCTGATCAGATGCTCTATTACCGATTGAGATTCCTTCAAATTGCGATTAATAATCTTCAGCACAATAGTTAAGACTTCCAGGAAAAACTTTAACTGAAAGTTTTTTCCTTAGAATCAGTCGAATATAGAATGTCAGCTCTCTGGAAATGATTTATTGACTTGGAAGGGAATGAATCGAATGTAAAGCCTGAGACTCGTCACTATAATGAGATATGCATAAATGTATGTGCAATATCAAGTGGCGTAAGAAGGGTCCATGCTGGATTTCCAATTATCCTTTGATTTATTGCCTAGACATGCATGCATCGAAATGTAATATCACCCTTTGAATTAGTTCAAGTGGCAACATTTTTCTAGCACGTCTGAAGTTAATAAATATATACATGAGATTGATCACTGTATTAGTAAAGCCATATCGGAACTTTGGTGGAAATGGTGATGAATCAAGTCAAAGAAACAGATTTTAAGCAAGATGTACTCCTAGAAGCTTTTAACCCTGTCTGAGTGTCTCAATAAATACCACTTGCATACAGGCTGCCCATTTTTTCGCAAAAAAGTTTTTTATGCAGACTTCTATCTGAGGATTCTAAAATAAAAATGAAATTGACAAGTGTTTTTTGATCACTGAAAAGTTTTCAATACAGTCCAGATATGCTTAGCGATATTTTCGAATATATATTCGGATAAATTTCATATTTTGTAGTATTTTCAGCATCAAAAGTGTGCAGCTTTGCTCAAGTTGACCAACTCCATAAGATAAACGAGATTCTCATACTGACAGTAAAAAAATGGACAGCCTGTACATTGGTTATATAGGTAATCACCAGTTCTCCTTGTATTTTCCATGTGGAATTACAGTAATTCTTCAAGGTGTTCGGAAGTATCGATAACAATAAAATATAAATCGTAAAACAGCTAGCAGCTACAGTCCAGAAATAATGATACCTATAGGTACTGCTATCATGTTATTTGAATCCAATTATGCTTCAATTACCGTCAACCGACCATTTGAGCGGTTCATGCATTGTATTTATAAGACTACTACAAAATATATTTGATAGTTGCCTCGATACAAAATTTTCATCCGAATCATAACATTCGTCTGCAATACTTCAGAATTGATTCAATGTGGATTATTATTTGAATTTATCAATTTTTATTATTCTGGAATATACAAAATATTTTTTTTATTATATCATCTTGTCAATGTTAGGTTTTTCTTTTGAAATGAGTAATTAGAAATTCAATCGACTTTTTCTCAATTATATTTTTCTATGAATTCAGATATTTTTTTCAACTTTTCCTGAAATTTTGCTACCAAAGTCTGCAGACTATTCTATTAATCTCCACCCGATACCTTTACTAAGGAGAATTTATTTCTTCCGGGACCTAAATCATGACCGACGATGATTTACACGAGAATCGTTAAATATAAAATTTGACATAGCAACCCTTCCCTCCAGATAAATCTCGTTCGACATGTTTATAGTTTCCGGAATAATGTGAAATGATTTCACGGGTAACTATCGAATATGTTTTTTGACATCATAGATACCAATTATCAAGATCCAACGCGGAATTTGCATATCAATATTTCTGTAACAACTTGAATAAAGTAATCAGCTTCAAGACAACGTGTGGTGTTGGTAAGCAATTGTGGATTCTGTTATCATATCGAATTGTGCTGGTGAAATGATGAATATCTAATTGAGATTCTTGCATTGTAAGCTATAAATCGTCAAGTAAGAGGTAACAGCCGGAAAAAAACAAAAATTGGTAAGCCGCAAATGCTCTGGAATTCCCAAGGCACATATTCCGTGACATTTCAAAACATTAGGTATGTACGCTGTCATTCTTGCCGTGACACACATGTAAATCAACATTTAATTTTATAACAAATCTTCCTTTTCCTGGTATCTGTGCCAAAAACACCCACAATATGGTAATGAAATCAACAGCGTGAGTCTGTTTTTCCATCTTCGAACCAGCGTGAATAATCGGTTAACAGTTTTCATAATGAAAAACGGAAAATCAAGATCACACAATCAACAGCAGTTCGACAACTTTATATACAAAATATAGATGTTTCCAAACTGTAAAACAACAGTCGGGTTGATGATCATTATCTTCTTGACATTGACAAATGAAGGCACTTCTAATAGCCCATTAGAAGTGTGTAACTATAAACTATGCCTACTGGAGTGCTCGGCAATTTTTAAACATAAACTGCTGTGTTGATCGGTATTTAATAACTCAATCGCCAAAGAAAAATAGCTATTTATATTGAGGAAAGGTAGAGTATACTCAAGCAAGACATATTAATTTCCATGAAACCAGAAATGGAGTATAAAATTCAAAACACTGACGTGAATAATAAACAGAAGAAAATTAGAATTAGACCTCCTGAATCGTTGTAGCCAGATTCGACATTTTTCGAGATGAAATGTGGTGAAAGCAACACATACAACAAAATACAATTATTCAGATTCACTAGACTGTAATTATACCTAACTTTTATTACTTTAACTTAAGAAACTAGGTCAAAAACATCATGAACGAAAGAAAAATTAGAAAGCACAAAAATGAGAATAGTTGCACTTCATAGAAAATGGTAACAGTAAAAGAAAGAAGTGAAAATGCAAGAGATAAGTTACTATATTTATAAATAAGATTTCATTGGGATCTGAGATCGAAATCGAATAAAAAATTGATTATATATCTATCATAGGAGGAAGGAGACAATGAAAGTCAGTTCTTTTCGCAATATCTATAAATACCATTTGGAACAAATCATGGAACATAATATCACCAATTGTTGTAATGAAGACGATTTCATATGGACAATAGTCTTTTATGATATTTACGCAACAAACGATCATTTACCTAAACCAAATTCACCGGTTCCAACAGAAAAATGTGAGCGTTCAAAAACTTTCTAATTCCTTTACAAACTCCTGGATCTTCCTATGGTTCTTTCAAAGAACTTGTCACTCAACTTTTGCCGTGGGATTACGTAAAACTGGGTTAGAAATTGGGTCAATAGAAGTTTATAACTTTCACTGTCTGACAAAAGACAGTTGCAGGTAGATATTATTAGAATACGCTGTAAAGGTGGACCCGATAATTTATGGCACTAAGGTGACACAATAGGGGTTACTTTTAACATTTGGAACAATTCCCTAGATCAATTTCTTGTGGTTTCTTCTAACTTCAGCTATAACTGGCAACATTGTACGTCAGCCGTCGAATCATAATTAACGCGGTTTTATTATTTCATTATTATTTATAAATCATTCCTTTAGTGGAAACGGTTAATTTTGTATCATAGTATTAATAATTTCGCAATTTATTTTCGTTTGTTCCACAATTGATCTTCAGTATTACAATTTCTTCTCAACGTCAGAAATTCCGTATCAATCCATGAAGTTTTTTGTGGCTTTCATTCCAATATATTTTGAAGTTTTACTGGTTGATTAGAAAAAACTATACCGAGTGTCCAATTTTTTCAATGATAATAATATCATTTATTGATGGAAAGAATGTATACAGTGATGAAAAAGAAATGCATAAATGATAAATTATCGATAAGTTATCAAACACTAGTATAAATAAAAAAAAACTTGAGTACATAAAAAATATTCGATACAATAATACTACGAAATGAGCAACAAATATAAGAAACTAAAAAAATAGGTGAAAGTAAAACGAAAACAACATAATAATCAGATAATTGAAAAATACGAATATTTCGCAAATTAAAAAATAGTTATTAGGACAAAAACCGTGCATGAGATATTCAAAAGGTGAGTATAAATATAATGAATCAGTTCGAAAAATTTGGTTCGACGATTTTATGATATTTGGGTCTTGGTGTTTCGTAAATGAATCTTTTTACCTTATTCTTAAAAATGTTAAAATTCAATATTTCTTTTATATGGTCAGGAATAAAATTGAACGCCGGGTGCTGTAGAGGAAAAAGATCGCTAACAAACAGATTTGCTCATCTGTGGGATAACATTTCCCGAAGTATACAGCAGTGGGAATAATATATTTACAGTATTGTGATTCAATGAGAGCGAAAAGAAAAGCCAGCTAAAAATTGAGACAACATTATGATTGCTCTATAATGAGCTATTAATATGCTTTGTAAAAGGCTGTGATGTGATCACTTGTCGAGTTGATAGAATGAGAATACACATAGAATTCTGCCCATACCCCAAATACATTTTTCTCGAAGACGGCGTATTTTTCATCTCGGCGAAAACATTCCGCGGTAATATACAGGTCAGATATTCGAAGGTGCGACACGTCACCGAATGATTTACTGCCGCACTTTATCGTGTAAAAGCTGACTATCCGCCTGTCGGTTTCTGCTGAATCTGCAACTCTCCACTCGTGTGTGCTCCGGCCGATAATCAGGTCGCAGGATCGTTACCGGCAACGTCCTGCTGCGGGCTCTCTCGCTGGACTCTGTCCGCCGGACCTGTCATCAGTCATTTGTCTTTTTTTGGCGTTAAAGTTGTCTACGCTCGTTATTTTAGCTATGAAGCGTAGTGGCGAAAATAGTGTTAGTGTTTTCAGTTGAAATATTTCCACACACAAAAATTTATTCAATTCATAAGTCTGTGAGGTACCTAAAAAGGTCCTTAAATTCACTGGACACAATTAGCAACCGTCGGAAACTATCGTGAGAACATTTATTAATGCGGAAATGAAAACAGAAAAAGCAACTTTTGTGCTTTTCAATCAATCGCGTTTTCACTGTTTGCAGATGAAAATGCGACCCAATTCCTATATTCGGGACTAAATATTATTTTTTTATACAATCACTTCAATAGAGAGAGAGAATCAAAAGCTCTTGTGAATATGTTATCAACTGTAGAAAATGAAGAAGAATTTGTTAAAGTTCAAACTATAATAGTTAACATTCCTGAAATTGATAATGAAAATATATTTTAACAGTTACAAGTTACAATCAAATGACATTCAGTACATGCGAGATGAATACTTGACTAATATCGACTTGAGAGAAATGTAAAATTCACAGTTCATTGAAAACGTGACATATAATTCAAAACAATCTCAGAGAAGGTTTAAGAATTGTCAAAAAAGCTTTATAATTGCCTCATTGAAGTTGATCCGTGTATTTAACAAGTCTTATTTTCGAGAAGCACACGCCTATAATGCCACTAATGAGTCAGAATTAATAGAGGTTTCAAAAAATGCAGACGCAAGATTCTTTGAACTGTTACTTGAGTCTCATAATGATAATCAATCAGTCAATTTCAATCGAATTAATCTTCCATATATTTATTTTCCATTTCATTTTTCATCTATAATCCCAAAAAAATTACCATTCCATAATCACATTTTCCGAATCTGCGGCTTATTTACAGATCCCAAACTAATAAAAATAACTTTTAATGTATACTCAATTCAATAATTATGTTCATATTAATCTATATACTCACCTAAAATCTACTAGTTATCGATTGAATTTACGATCTAATTCACTAACTCGAAACCTTTTGAGTAATTCATTCTTGTTGGATTGAATAGTACAGTACCTATCCCCATTGAATGAGTACAATACTTACCACCATGTCTCCCATATCTACGGAGCCATCTTGATGAATAGCAGCCATGATTGTTTAGAATTTTTCGTGTTCCCTCTTCGAGGCTAAACTCCACCCTTCATTCAATCACTCCAGGTTTAGCCACCCCCTTCGAACCTTCCCAGGAAAATACATTTCACTGCCATCTACTGGTAATTCATTGACTTCCTTGACCCTTGAGCCTGCAGTGTCTTCTTACCGACAACTGATAGTTTATGGGTTTTCTGATAGATGGTAGTACTGGATCGAATTAAAAAATGATTTGATTGGATGGTATTAAAAAATGTTCGCGTTTCATACGTTGTTTTTAAAAGGGATTTCCATCACGTTTCTGATGTGTACATTGACTTTTTGAGCTCTTGAAAGGTTGAAATGGAATTGAAACAAAAATCTATTCAATAGAAATGAATTTTTCTGACGTTGACATTTTATTCATTCGAGTCAGATTCCATACAAAGAACAAAAGTAAAACAGCAGTAAACTCCTACTATTTATTTCAATCAATTGATTATTGTGACCTATAACAATTTAACAATTGTTTGTTATAATCAACTTGACTTCATGATATGATCGTTGTCAATCTTTGTTATGGAGCATTGTATCCAATTAAATTTATAATTAGGTACCTACCTATGACAATGCCATCGGTAATAATTAACTCATATAACTGTTCTTGTATATTCAAACAAGCTGAGACAAGTTTCGACGAACTACTTTATATAAAAATATATCTTTTCCTATCTAAATGTGGTCGCGTTTTATAACCTGGCATACTTGTATAATAAATGCGTGTTCCACATTTTCTGAGAAAACTTCTTACGACCTAACTGCTCATAAATTAAACCTTGTAACATTCTGTCGGAAAAGTTTTGTTGACCTCGTAGTTTATAAAAATCTTGGAAACTATTCAAAGTTCAAGTCATGGAGGTCTCACCTTGATCTTAGAGATAAAGTAGCCGTTTTGTGACATTCCTGGTTTTGACAGAGTAGGTTTTACGTTTTTATTGCTTAACTGGGTCTTTTTGTTGAAAACAAATGGTTGTGGATCAAAAATGATGCACAAACTTCTCGTTTATTATTTATTTCAATACTCCATAGTCCATACGATAAAATTGCAAAAAATTCTCAGCAATTAATTTAATTTTGAATGAAACTTTCAGCATTTTTGGTTATTATTTTATTTTTTATTCGTTTGTTAAATTTGTTATTCAATCATTCAATATAATTCAAAATTCAACCATAATTCTATTTTATTCATGTTATAATTCTTCAAAATTCTTATATTGATTCAATGAATACTTTCAAATAATATTGTGAAAAACGAAAATATCAACGTAATCCGATTTTCAACTATCATCATCGAAATAATTATAGACAAAATAATCATGAAATTCAAGCGATTCTGGAAATAATTGCATGCGATTTTTCCTGACTTCTTTCATATTATCCGGGCCAACATCAAATGATGAGATTTTTAGAACGCTCCAAGTATGAAACAAATACTCTCCCTTATAATCTACACTTATGTAACCTTTGACAGCGTGTTTTTACCTTTCTGAAAAACGTTTTCGTTATGTCTAGCAAATCAATCATTCACGATTCATCTTCTGAATATAGACAACCCAACTTACGCTGATACGCATAGCTGGTTATCTGGTCTCAGAATAAGTCTGGAACTACGCGCCTGCGCATGACCAAAGAGTGAGTTACAAATATAAAGGTGAAACTTATAGAAGCACTAATTTATGAACTTTCGTGTATTTTCGGCGGACTGATGTTGATTAATGTCGACGTGGACACAGCCAGATTTCAATTCCACATTGTATGCTACAATCACCCTAAATCGCAGTATTAATTAAGAGATGGTTCCGGAGAAATCGTCGGTATAATCCACGATAGATGTTCGCATTGAGTCGGCATAATGGAATCGAATAATGTGACAACGAACGGACACCGTATTGCACCTATCGGCCCAGTTGATAGTGTCTCGTGTTGGCTCTACTGTGATTTACTGGTTTGCATATCGAGGGACCATTGAAAAGGCAATTGAAATCGAGCGGCGTAATCGCACATGATGAAAACAATTCGTCAATGCTGGCCTAATCGATAGGGAATGAGAGAGAGACCTCATGAAAATACGAATGGCCGCGGGCGACAAAAGGACAAAAATTCATGCATGGGCGGATAGCCACTATGAAAGGGAGTTTCCGACAGTTTCTCTCAGCGATTATTAAATATGATTTTTTCAAAGTTCGATGAAACACAAATCTTATTCCTTCATAGTTCTCCACTCTTTGGTGGTCGATCATAAATATCATCCAATTATTACGTGAAATTATGTACTGACAGCTAAAAATCACATTGGACCTGGGAAATGAATTAATATTATAGATGTATTATCTTTCTTTCTGACTGAATAGTAATATGATTTGATTTGTAGGTGGATTTATGCAACTTTAATAAGCATCAAGAATTGAGTTAAAATGCGCTAATGCATGGTTATTTCTTCTTTCAATGAAGATTTTCAATTTTCTTCTGTCTAAACGTTTAATATTTGAGATTCGTATTTCATCCTTTATATTTCTGAACGTGAAGACAATCACCATGCTACTTTGAATGACATATACAAAAACAATTAAATAATGAATGAAAATATAATGAAATCATTCAAAATTCGATAGAACAAAATTATTTGAAAATTCATTTATGACGAACTGCTATTTGCGGTTCAACGAATTTTATGAAATTGTTGATCAATCAAATTATTTCGAAAAATGTTCACGTGGCCAACCAAATTTTTTTTTCAATACTTGTAAAAATCCATAAGGGGATCGAATATTTCTCTGCAAATAAATTTAGCATTCAGAAGTCACTATGAGGAGTTGTTATAATTATTGACGCCTAAATATTCCTATCTATGTTTCGACTAATTACAAGTTCAGTGGTTAGCTAGATACTTTTTATTTTACCCTATTGGTATATTGACTGTCAGAACTAGCTTTCTTGAATAAATAGACTATGACTTTTCAAATAGATACTCATCGACTTGAGAGAGTTTCCTGTTCACAATTGTCCATACTTTAACCAATACTTTCAACTGTTTTAGCACCTACAACGTTGCCATGACTCTAACTCAATCAGTATCTTTGATTTTGTTGCTTCATTTGATCTTCTGGAGCTCACGTGTGATTAGTGATCAGCTATAATTGGACTAGTATTAGAACTTTTCTTTCTGTATTTGAATGTATATAGAGAATTTCAACTTGTCACGCCAATGAGACGTCAACAAAAGGTTCCGGGGAAGACAAAGCTGGAGCGATCGGCGATATCATGTTCCGCGCCCGGAATTTTAATCGACCTAAAACAATCTGCGTCCGACTCCCGACCGGAACCAGATAAATCCCATTTCGGCGTACTTCTCCCTGTGCTTCCGTTTACTCGGATCACAATTCCGATTAAACACAACTACACAAAAGCGATGGCAGAAACGGTGAAATATGGCCCTTATACGTACAATGAAAAATCCGGAAAAACTCACCGGAGTCCTTTTATCACGGTCCACTCTTTCAATAAAATCCAATGGGAAATTTTTGGCATATACCCACCCAATATTTTTTGCTGTGCACTATTCGTGCATTTGGTCTTCTAAAAAAATTGCATTCATGGGAATGACATGGAACATTTCAATAGAAAATCCGAATAATGTCTCATCCTTCCACTCTGTCTTTATTTACTGTTCCACTGTACCATTCCACGATATACTCTACTTTATTTTCAATTGAAAGAATTTCACTTGTTTCAACAATTTCCTTTGAATACAACTTTAGATCCATCCGTCCTTTGAAAAATATCACATTTCCA
Source organism: Plagiodera versicolora (assembly GCA_037013635.1). Lineage (NCBI taxonomy): Eukaryota > Metazoa > Arthropoda > Insecta > Coleoptera > Chrysomelidae > Plagiodera > Plagiodera versicolora. The sequence goes on along the minus strand of CM072982.1, from coordinate 4,743,812 downwards.
ACTAAACCTCTTGTTTTCATTCCCTGTAGTCATTCATGCAAATATTTGCCAGTCGACAGTAGGATTTTTTTAGTTCATTTGCTACATTATGATTTTGTTCTACACTATTATCCGACTGAAAAACGTTTGTCAATTGTTCATGATTTTTAGCTTCTTTTCACTAGCATTTTTGTTATTTTGAGTCAAATTCATTCGCATTAATAAATATTTCACTTTCGTTTCCTGTACTATAAATAAAGATGTTCTCGCGTAGATAGAAATCTATATTGGCTTCCCGCACGTCCAACCTACAGGAAACTATAATCATCAACAAGCCAACTGCGAGCTCGATGACAGGCGAACTGTTTTACCGACGTTGCCTTCGACGTGTGAAAAACTTTGGCTATTGGCCGACAGAGGCGTTAGAGTGTGAAGAGATTTTCTGATCTCAGCTGGATAATATTGAATGATATTATCAATAATTTATTGAAAATGAATCAACAAATAATACAACACTGACTTGGAAGTTCTGCGATAGCTGAGATATTTATTTTTTGTGCAAGTGTAGGAATTTGACAATCTCAAAATTCCAAATGTAATGTCGATTTTGTTTAATTTCTGATGTTTTTCTCCACATTACCTTTGTTTATGAAATAAATTGATACTGAAAGCTTTAATTAGATTTATGTTAACATAAACTGAATAATTACGAATTAATTAAGTGATGCATAAATACATTTTAATGAGTGTTTACTTGAAATTGTTATTAATGACAATAATAAATCGAAAGATATAGATAGATTAATAGGGTATCTCTATTCAATCACCTCCACATCCATCTTATAGATAACAAATCTATTGGAGTGGAAGCTATTTCAAATTGGGCTAGTACGATATTTAATGATATTGAAGAAATTAAAATTCGAATAGGAAACACAATTTCAATTAGCTGAGAAAACATCGTAAAAATAATTGGGATTAAAGTTTGCCGTTGTTATTTTTTTCATGTTGTTTTCTTCAAGCTCCCTATACATCACAGAGCTGAATATTATCGATCACGATTTCAGATACAGAATCAGGAAGCAGTAGGGAGAGTACAGAATCTTGTAAAGATCAGAGCAGAATATTAATTGGGACAGTTGTGAAGTTAAAACCGACGCATTTACACCTCATACTTCTCACCCCTTGCTTTCAACCCTTCGTTCAACCATTCCATCCGAAAATACCCTAGAGTGTCAAGTTCGTTGATTAAATTAAAAGTTGTACAGGGTCTCTATGGATATTTACATGCAAATGTCATTTGGAAATTTTGGTTCGAGATGAAGACACTTAGACACAAGCATCCAGCTATGTTTTTGTGTCAAAGGGCGAACTTTGTCTCGTTTTCTACTTTCGAACCGGATTCTAATCTCGACCATAAGTGGACGTAAGTGTCCGCTTTCTAGAATTGGAACCAAATATGCGTTTTATTGCCCTGTGCGTGGATATACCAGAAACGTGAGAAGCTTTCAAAGTCTTCATTAAATTAAAAACGTCTCGTGGAATGTTATGTATGACCTCTTTTGGTGTAAGAAAAAGTCAGTGGAAAATATTTTAGCTTGTTGGCACCGAAATCAACAGTGAAATAACTGGTGAACTAAAAAGGCGTAAATAAGTATTAATGTAAAATTGAATTGAAATATTCTTATTGGAAAAACTGCAGGGCGCTTTTTAATAACGGACTTTGTAGCACCCCACGCTTTTTTTACAATAACAATGTATTTATCAATTGATTTAACTCTATATTATATAAATATTCTCGCCATTATAGTTATAGCATATTATAGCATATTCCTTAGTTTTCACAAACTATATTTATTTTTTCATTCTTAAGTTTAATTTTTTCGGCGATAAACGAGTATCGAACCAACGCCTGAATTCTCTGTGATTGGAAGACACCTGTGATGGAAAACTTTCCAATTCATTTAAAAGATGGTGCCACTCGCTAAGTTACATACATACATACAACTCAAGCTGATAAAAAGCATGTGAAAACAATATTATACATTTCCGTGAACTCTCTTGTGAGAATGAATCCATTCATTATTCAACCTTCCACTCATTGAACTCGAATTTGGCTATCATTATCGAAAATATTACATCTGAGTTCAACAAACTAGAATTCAAATCAAAATGAATATAAGTAAAACTTTTGATACGTAGTATACACGGTAGGGTTGGGCCAAGATTTGTTTGTTTATATTTGATTATCGAAATATTCATAGAAATAAAAGGGAAAAATGTTGTTCTCAATTCTCAAACAATGTTTTTCAATTCTTGTTCTAATAAATCATCAGCTCTCAATAGCTCATATATCTTTTTTAGTCAATTCTTTTATGAGTTTATTGTGATAACAGTTGATAAGAAATAAAGTAATGTCTTCTTTCCTATTTCTCATTTGTGAACAACAATGACAGTCTAATTCTTTCAAAAATGAAGAGTAAAATTAATTTGAATCGCTTGATCATGACTCAGATAAAATAATTACTGATCCAGCCCTGTATTTCGAAAATGTAAGCCCTGCATTATTCCACTGTAGGAAACAAATATGGCAGAACGTGTTGAACGAAGTAAAGCTTCATGTTCAGCTATTCCAGTTCAAAAACAACAACAAAAAAAATAATTCAGGTGCATGACAGTCGAGTTCCGTGTGTGAATATTCAAAATTACAGCACGGCATGGTGATAGAAACAAAACGACGAAAATGCGGTCGAAAACTCATTTGCACATCCAAGCGAATTTTCTCTCTCGGTCTCCCCGGACTAGCTCATAAATCTGTGACATTGAAAAACAAAGGACGCGAGTACATCAAAACATGTCTGCGGGAAAAAACGTCGGTTTGGCAAAAACCGAAAGCTTCATGGCGACGCAAAAGTTTACATCACAAACATCCCTCTATTCGAGCCTATGGAGTGCCATTTTGATAAAGCAATCTTATATTTATGCTGTAAACTTTGGCGTCGCGATGCTTTGCCTTGGTTAACGAATTACATGTGTGTGTTTGCGAAACCTTTTATGTTGACAAATCGAGTGTCAGAGACTCTGAAAGTGACTCCCTTATGCCATGTGGGTGGATACGAGAGCACTTCTACCTATTAAAGCTTCTGACGTTTCATAAACACCATCCAATACAGTTTTGACTGTTGATATATCCCTGAGATATCCAGGAGACCTACTTTTGTCGATGCGGTCTGAGAAAGCGATAAGTTACATGCGAATCCATTTTATTTCGGACGTTTCTGGGATATCTTAAAAAAAATCGAATTTGAAAACATTGTACATTGGATCATAATCTTCCTTAGAAATAATGTACCAACAGTTAATATCTAAGAAGAATGTTTCTAAGGTACAATCTGGAGAATGATAAAAATATAAAAATTGATATTGCAGACATGAAAACTGATTGTGTAATTGGAATAAATATAGAATTAGTTTCGTCATGATACAATTCGAAACAATTCCGATCATTTTGAGGAAATTACGGTCAATTGAAGCTGTTAAATAATTAAGTACTCATAGAAAAGTTCTTTTTATTGCTCGTTCTTTTTTGTACCTCCGTAAACATAATTCATGGAAATTGAATATTTATTTACTTTTCACCTGGAAACTCATTACATCAATCATTTCGACGTACAAAAATGTTAAATATTCATGAGGTATAAATTACAGCGTGTAAAGGTGCAAGTATATAGTTCACATTTGCAATGTTTTTTCATTGGCTGGTAATATCGAGCCACAGTTTTTACGTGAGCAAGTTTAATTGTAACAAATTAAATCAATTAACTCGAAAGTAATTGGATACTGTAACGCAATATCCGTACAGTAATTAACTCTGCTGTTCGCGTTTGCATTGTCCGAATGCCACACTATTCGGAAACAGCGAAAGCCCATTTTTTCATCCGAATTGATATAATGACTTGTGGCTTTCGGTATTTTAATTGAAGCACGACCAGCTTCGCTTGTCATAATAACCACAAATTCTCCGTACGAAAAAATCTTCAGCGTGTAAAATCTAGCGATGGAGGCTCTTCGTTGTGGGTTTGTCAAATTTTGGAAAGCATCATGGCTAACTAGAGGAAATAATTGCATTCCACGACCACATGTGTATATGATGCGTGAAACTTAATGATGAAACATGACTTACATGTGTCACTCATTTTCTCGGCCTACCACTTTGTGTCTTGAATTCATTTGGCATTTGAGCTTCGCACAGCATTGTTTGTTGACAGCAATCATGTACAGATCTCGCGAATACTGACCCCAATAGTTACGGCGACGTCATGTAAAACAATTGGTTTTGTTGCAGGAACACATCCACGTTGGATGAAGAGTGGAACGCAGCCTAGAGGAAGCCGCAGTGTTTCAAAGTGTTGTGAAGGTGTCAAAATGCACCTCTAGTGCTTTTAATGTGATTCGTGGTGCATCCAAACTCAGTGTACTAAATCAGCTGTGATCCAATAATAGTTAGCATGAGTTCGTACTTTGCCAATTACATGCCGGACATGCGAAATGGTGGAGTGGTATCCGCGGAACACCAGCACCAGCACTACGGAGCGGCTGTCCAGGTCCCCCAAGGCGGCGGCGCCGTCCAAGGCGACCCCAATTCCTGCTCGGGCGACCCGTCAGTGGTCGGCCTGCGACAGGGCATCCCTCCCCACCACTATGGGGGTCCCCCAGCTGCAGGTCAACCTCCCCAAGGCATGCCTTACCCCAGGTTTCCACCCTACGACAGGATGGACATCCGGAACGCGGGGTACTACAACGCGCAGCAGCAGCAGATGGACGGGCAGTACCGACCGGACAGCCCCAGCAATCTGCACATGGGGGGCAATGGGGCCCAAACTCCTGTGGTGTACGCCAGTTGTAAGTTGCAAGCGGCGGCGGTGACGCAGAATGGGGTGTTGGGGCCGACAGGGAGTCCGCCTCTGGATAGCGCGCAGAATATGAACACCCACCATATGGGGCATCATATGCAGGAGCAGCATCCGCAGCACCATCCGCAGCATCACCAGCAGCAGCACATGATGTATCCTGGGCAGCAGACGGCGGCGATGCATCAAGCTCCTCCTCATCAAGCACCTCCCTTACAGCAGCAACCTCAGTCTGTCCAGCAGTCTCCAAATAATACGGCCTCTTCGTTACCTAGTCCTCTTTATCCTTGGATGAGGAGTCAATTCGGTGAGTTGAGTAGGTGTGATTTTTCATTCTGGATCATCATGAATTATATTTATAATAAAAGAGACCTAAGAGAAGAAGACAGAAACTTTATTCAGATATTTCCAATAAACTCAATGAACTGAACGAATTGAATCACCAGAACATTTGAAAAAATGAAATCATCATTGTATCGCCCCAACCTGTCTAGATACTATTTTCCTGTTGAAATTAGCTCCATACATGAGAAATGATCACTAACACTAACTCGGGAAAACGAGCACTAAATTCCATACAAGTGACATATTTTCGGTAATGAAATGTATGACCTTCGTAGTACAAAGAATATTATCCCCACTCTTTTTAGTTTATTACCAATTATAACGATGTCCTTTGTTCATTTAATGTGTCATATCAACAATTTCACTGAATCATGCGGTCATGATATACCTGGACCAGGAAGAAGTCGCAAAACTTGCACAATAGACACATTTTCAGAAAGGTAATCCACGAACTATTCAAAGACTGACCTTGCAGATGAGAGGTGACATTTATAACATCCTCGTAGATTTATGATGCCATAGTGGTATTTTACATAACTTTGAGAATATCTCAATCTTCCTGACATCTGTCTCCTCTACAGGGAGTCTGACATAATATTCAAAGAAGACAAAGTTTTTCGATGGTCAAATTAATAACAATATTACGTTATTTCAAAAGTGAAATTTGATACTTTGAAAAAATTGGTTTCACAATGCTTGATGGTGTTATTGCGCAACTATAAGGGGCTGAAATAATCAACAAAAGACAGTAATAAAGGTACACCCCTGTAGTTTTATGATAGAATTGTACTTTTGTGCAATTTTTGGTGGGAAGGTAGGTACCACCTCGTCAGATGACTTATTCTGTTGATACGTTCAGTTGGAGTTCAAACATTGAGTGGCGAAGATAAGTTTTCAGTGCTGAATAAGGACGAAAAAGTGAGTTATACCTTCAAGTTCAAAAATGAAGTCTAATATTCATTGAGTATCTATTATATCTATTCCGACAACATTTTCATGTTATTTCAAAATGAAATATATCTTTAATACAGTATGGTTTCCTTATACAACAATCAAACATTTCATGTGATTATTAGTACATATTTTTCGTGAAATGTATGTATCTTTCGACAGATATTTGAATGAATCAGATAAGTTTTCAGTTGGAAACTGTTTCTCTAGAAGAAAACCAAACAACAGTACTGAATTCGATCAAATCGGAATAGATATATCTCTGAAAGAACAATATATTTTCGAAGAATTATTGTTTGGAAAAGTTTATCGTCGATCTATATTTGTGATTTGACAACCAAGTAACATCATCTCGTCACTATACCAGTTGAGCTGTTGAGGAGAATATATGGAATAAGAAATGAAATTAAACAAGAACAAATAACTGACCATACGAGTTCGAATGGCTGAAATTACAGGAATCTTTTACTTTTTGAACTTCAGTTATAAAATCTATCCTCTAGAAAATATCATATCACCTCATTATTTGCTTCATAATTTTCTAAATTGGCGTTATTCAGACAATATAATGTTGGCAGAATGTATAAATACAGTTCTGAAGTTTTGGCACATTTCGAACAATTACAACGCCTCCACTTGAGCACAAACAGCAGAGCAATAACAATTAATCATCCTTAATTGAATGGAGAGTAACGATTGCGTTGAAGAACTAATAAAGACGTTGAAACAGACAATAAAACTCCACGTAGTCATGTAACCTAACAATAATTACCCCACGAAAGGGTTAAATAATTTACAGCACTATCAAATCTCATCGTGTCACAATTTATCACCGGAATGCTTATTTAATAGCGTCGACGTTGTACGGATTTGCACGAGGTCGATCCGAACGCATCCTTGCTTCATAAATTCCACTCAACAAGTAGTCTATATACCATGGCGGTTATATTGTTATTACCGTGCTTATGGTTGCCAACAGATGTAAATTCCGAGTCTATTAGTTTAATCGTTGCTTTACAACCGTACTAAACACAATGTTAACGCCTCCTGCGTTTATCGTATCAGGCGTTGGTTATTTGTTTTCGCATCAAAGATTGTCTTGATTTTTTTTTTCGTTCGTCTTCGATGTGGTTGGAAATGCTTTTTTGATTATACACAACTATCGATTGGATGCGATGCGTTATAAATTATGGTTTTTGGAAACGGGAAACGATATTTCAGGACGAGGGCCGGTTTTCATTTGTTTTCTTAGGTGTTCGTTGTCCGGACTCGGCGTGTTTTTAGCTATAATTGAAAGCTTTCGAGGAATTTTATTCTAAATTTTGATGTTTATGTCAACAACATCGTTGCAGTTGATTTTGCCGTTCGGAAGTTACGTGGAGAAATTATTTCAATCTCATCAACTTTGCAAGAATATTTCTTTCATAGTATGCATTTTGGTCCATGAGTTTATTATTCAAACTATACTTTTTTCAATGTTTCATCACGCATGCAGTAAGCTCGGTACACATTTTTGAGTCTCTTGGTTTTAGACAAATTAGATCTTGAGTCTTACTTTGTTGTGAGCGCGTTTATAACAATTATTCAGATTAGAACACAATTAATTATGTTCGGTTAGATTGAACACAATTGTGAACATTATTATTGAAGGTGAATTCACGTGAGACATTGACGTTAACTTTGTATCAACTATGAACAGTTTATTTGAATGTGATATTGTTCCGGATGATTCTGTTCTTGCAAGTCAACTTCAATACTGAATATAAAGTGATTTTGTCTCTAGAATAAAGTGAATAATTATAATATAATTTGACTACCATCCTAGATCATCGTTGAATCTTCAAATATTGTAGAGCATTGAATATAATATACATTTCTCGCAAAAAACTCCAACATTCATTTTTCAAATTAATGCACGTACATGAACAAATCAACTGCTTATAATGAAATTATGTTATTATAGTTTTTATTCAAATAATATAAGGAGAAATGTATTATTTCAAATTCAACACCATGCGGCATGTCATCATCTTCCCTCAAGACAACTTCATAGAAACAGCAAATATTTCAACATCTCTCGCACACCCTTCTCAAAATAGATTGTGACTGATGGTCCCAGGATTCTTAGTTTATCAGAGTACCTGATAATGGAACTACTTTATCATTTGAATGTGGAATAATGTCACAGATGTTAGACTCCACATGAATGACTCGCTATATTATATTTAGAATCCACACAGGAGAATTTCAAGAAGTTTTTTCAATTTCTTGAAGTCTCTGTTAAAATTGCTTGATGATCAAAGATAAGTAAAATCTAACTACAACATATATAGAAGATTATATAGAAGTCATGGAAAATAAAATATTGATTTGAGAAATACTCCGAATGGTTCATATTCACTCTGTCTTAGATTTTCGTAGTTCATAGATGAATAAAGATAACAGTAAATACTCTTTTCTCAATAAAAACTCGATACCATTCCAGTATAAAATATGATATGATAAATTACTGATATAATTATGGTCATGGTAAATAAATTGCTTCAATAACCACAACAAAAGCAGAGGATAATTCATGTCAAAGCAATTGTCGTTGCTTAATTAAACATTCGACCATCAAGCAGGCGGAATGTCTAAAAATACGTTAAAATACACGATAAAAAGTGTCCGCCATTGCAATATCCGTTCTCCTAATTAGAAATGCCGTCTTCTCACATGACTGATGGTCCTGTCTACAGCCCCATTCCTACCCACAGACTGTGACTTATCAGATGAATGCGGCCAATTCTTGTTTCCATTCTAGTTGCGTCAGACCCATGTCAAATACCCACGACTGGCCTGTCAAAAATTATGAGAATATCCTGTCAAGTCCGAGCTCAACGTAGTCTGTGGGTCGGGGGAACAGAGTTCAGAGGAATTAGAGCCGGTGGACTGAAAGGAAAAGCTTATTAAAGAGATTAGTTTGTCGGTTGGGAGATACGGAATAGGAAAAAAAAGTTGGATCGGTAGGCTGAGAAGGAGGGCTGATGTACAGATTTTGTTTTCGAAGGCACAAAATGGCTGGAATTTGAGTAAATTCAATTTGGGAGTGCGCCAACAAGTGATAAAACTACAGGCAAAGGTACTAAAAAAATGTTTCAGTTATCCCGATAAAAATATATACCCCAAATTAAGACGTTTGAGAAAATACAGATTCTTCTTCTGGAACTATTCTGAAATATTGAAAAGAGAGTTTAACATTTTCTTCTTCGATGCTATCTCGAATGCCAATTACTTTTTCTTTACAAAATTTCGTCTGAAGTCTTTTGCTATAGCTTCAAAATACTGTGGCTCAATTTAAGTTGGTTTTATCAAATTTTCCATACTAAGCAAATCAGGAGAATCTTATTGAAAATTAAACAAAACTAGTTACTTAACAAAATGCACTTTGTGTTGCACACGATAAAAAGCATTGTTGTTACCAGTCAATTTTTTATCTGTCACTTTACACAAAGCAAAAATGATCAAGAATCAAGAATATGGAAATAAAAAATCTTCTGATGTATAATGCATAGTTCGCATGAATCATCTTATATAATAATGATCATTTAGCTTTCCCCTTCGATGAAATTTGATAACAAGTATAAACAATACATTAATATGCAAAATGTAGTTGAAATAATAGTCTATTCTATATTTGGAGCAAATAATAGTGAGCTTTTACTGAATTATTGATAAGTTTTCGACACGATTCGTGGTCAGGAGGGCCCATGGACTATTCGAGCCGACTGAGTCACAGTCTATCCCCATTTTCGCCCGTTCCTAAAGGACCCCCGACTGAACAGAATAAATGAATACCGAAATGTAAAATGGAAGAGCGCTTCTATTATGCAATTGTAACGTCTACGCACAATGAAAACGCATATTTCTTTGTCATGTCTCTTTATAGAAGCGTGATATCTCTGTTAGGCCCATGTTGATGAAATGCCCAATGCAATCCAGGCATTTTTTTTCGGAATATTAACGTGCTTCGAATGTATTGTACACGTTCAGCGCATATTCTGTACATGACGGCTGATAAATTGATTCAATTAAATTTAATTAAATTTCATTTGCATGTTTGCATATAGGAGATTGTGTTGGTCTAGTGGTTGGTGTACAAATTGGTATAGTCGGATATTCGTGATATTTTTCCTCAGCAGCAAGGAATATTTTCATGCTCTTGATTAGAGATTCACGGCTTGACTTGATATTCAAGCTACTTGACTTGACTTGAAATCAAGTCGAGTTCAAGTCAAGTGGTAGTTCTTGATATCAAGTCAAGTTCAAGTATGTGTTCATCAAGTACTCGAAAAATCAAGTACTTCTATCAGGCTACTTGATTTTTAGCAGTTTTATTGTGTTTCAATAAATGATGGAATGAGAATGGAAGTTGCGAAAAAAACTTTTGGTTATGGAACTTATTATATAAAAAAAAAACAGAAATATAAACTATTTTGAAATGGATTCAGTCAGCTGGGAAGTCGAGGAAACCCCCGTATTAAGTCTGAGCGCACGCGAGCTTGCAGAAATATACGCCGTTCGACATGTCCGTATCAAGATCAAGTAGGTAATATCAAGTAGCTTGATTCCAAGTCAAGTAATGAATATCTCAAATCAAGCCAAGTCAAGTATATAAATTGTCGCGAGCTTTATTTTCGAGTCAAGTCGAGTTTCTTAAAATATCAAGCTACTTGACTTGATGAATCTCTACTAATGATGTAGAACGAATTATCAACAAAACTACTAGAATTCTTCAATGTGTCTCAAAATAAATGAATTCAGTGCTGAATTATTGATAATTGACGGAACTGCAAATTTTGTTGATTCAAAAATGTAATTCAATAATATGTACGTTTGTTTTTTCATTTTTCAATAATTTTTGTTGAATAATCATTCAGATTGAAGAAATGCAAATGAATTCAGGGATAATCTTCCACAGAAAGGAGTAAAAATAGAAATATTAAATATTGTGAAATTCCATAATTTTCAAATAACAAATTTGCAAATTTGGAAAAATCTGGAACTGACGAATAATTAAGAACTGTTCTCGTTATAAAAAGTTTTATTTTTCCAAGAGCTTTGGACGTACTGCATGGAATTGTAATATTTTGTCCCGAAATTCTAAAAGAAATTATGAACTTATATTGTGAGCGTCACTTTATTAATAAAAACAAAATCAAAACGATGTCGTTCTTGAAAATACGTTGAGTGCGATGATCAATCATATTTATAATATTCTTCTGCTTTCGTATAACCACGATTAAAAAGTGTAGAGCGAGTGAACTTTCGAAATTCTCCGATTCCCAAAAGGTCTTTCCGTTATCTAATTAACGATATTAGATTCGGATGCAACGCTGCCTTGATGAACGCTAGTCTACCCCGAACAAGACGTGTAATTATTTTATCCCGACTGTTCGGAGTTTGATTTATTCCTACACAGACATGAAGTCTGATTAGTTCGATGCTTCTTTAATTAACGTTAGCTTTTTATTCTTGCAGTTACTGTGGGACGGCTATTTCAGATGAAACGATTTATCAAACGCCATACCTGGCAATCTGCGCACCTATTTTCATTTGAGACACAACATGCCAGAAGAGCGTTAAACTCGACACGTTTCGAATTCAGCTGCAATGAAATTATGAAATATTTCAAGTGTCGGAATGATTGAATGACCAGAATAGACTCGGGCGACAGAAGCACAAGTTTATTCCACCAAAATTCATTCGCCTGTAACGAGATGATGCATATAAAGTTCAAACAAAATCATGTCAACCGCATGGAATATATTTTATTACTTTGTATACATGTTTTCTACCACTAGCAATAGTTTTGAAATACTTATTTGATGATGTAGTTCAAATAGTTTTGACAACGTTTTGGATTAGATACATTTGAAATTAAACCATTCAGGCATTTATTCAATTTAAATCATTCTAAAACTCCTTGAAATCCTCTCGGATTGTTTTCAGTTGTACGTGATTAATGTATAGTATGAAAAGAAAATGTACAGACATATTTATAATACCTTATATACGTTTTAACCAAAGAAAAGAGGGAGCAAAGATCTATGAAGAATGCATTTTCGATTATAATCTGATATTAATATTGCACATACGTATACATATCACTGAGGTGAGTATTGATTTATTATTATTAGTATAATGTCATTTAATTTTAGACTTGAACATTTCAAAAATATTTCCAAGATCTACTAATTATCAAATTATTATCAAAACTAGCATACAAAGATCACGATCCATTTCGAAATGATCCAAAGTTAATTTTTAAAAAAATGCGTGCCAGAATTTGCACTATTGCCACACATCTATTTTTCTAGTGATACATTGAGAAAAAAAACATGTCACCAGAAAGTGCAGTGTTGCTACTTCTCCATTTTTCAACGTTACTTCGGAAATTATTTTCGATTCATGAAATATATACACCCAAACCAGAATATATAGGTAGAAACTGAATAAACGGTGATCAGTTCCAATGGTCCTCTGAAAAAAGAAATTGTGGATGTTCATGATTTCAAATGGAATGAAAAACATGTGGTTTGATTCCTACTATTTCGAAATATTATTATATTTTATTTTGCACTGACGGTAATGAAATATAACAAAACTATCTTTCGTATATAGAGAGATTATAAAAGGTATAGTTTATATCGGAGTCTCTTAGTATTCGAGGAATATTTAGGGTTTTTATTATCGAATATGTTCCTAGGGGGAACTCAGAATGTAATCTTGCCGAAACAAAAACAAAACGTCTCCTCAAATAACTCGAAAAACTAAACCTACTGAAAACCGAATCCGCTCTCCTGGAAACCCATTACAAGAATTATTGTGTTCCCGTGAAACGAACAAAACTTTCATTTTCTGCTCCAGAGATTTATTCAGCACAATCCTGTTTTTGTTTATGTCGTCGCCTGCTTTCTCCCGTTCGTTCCTGCACGCTGGCAAAGAAGCAGGGAACCAAAATCGAATGGAATCATTGGAGAGTTTCATTCCGCTGTGCACTCGAGCGTTATCCGCACACATGTCGGTTTTTTCTTGCGTCCTCCATTTCTGTGCCCGCCGACGAAAACCACCATTCATCTTCGTCACCCTCTCTCTGTTCAGCCCCCAGGATTTCGAGCGAGGGGGAGCGCTCCATGGCGGTCCTCTCGCGCTGTCAATTTTCAACCAAAGTTCTGCTCCGAAATAATCAGTTAATTAAAAATAATTTGCATGCGGTGCTGAACGATAGGGAACGTTTTCGGGAATTACACATAGAAAAATGTTTGTTTAACACAGTAACATTGAGTTTGTTAGTGTAACAATTCACGTGGTCATTGAACAAACATTTTGTTTTTGTTTTTTTTTTCATTATAAAAAATGCATGGCATCTGAACACAAGATTCAATTGAATTGAGTTGAAAATATTCCAAATATTTCAGCAGATTGAAATAAATGTTTCTCAAACTAACTTCAACATTGTCACACAAAAATTTCAAATATCTGTTCTATTCACAATTTTTCAGATATTTTGATAATCCATCATTTATGAAGCAGGTTTCGTTACGAAAAAATTCTCCGAATATCATGAAGAAAGACATGACCGAATAATTCTATATTTATTTAACTCTTGCAGATCATCACTGAAGAAGAAATTTCTGAAATGGATAACAATGAAAACATTTCCAGAAAAAAACCTCATTCATCAATTAGAATTAATTTATGATGAGATACTGATTTCCCCATTGAAATAATTGCCTACTGAAAAGTAGTTTTTGAATGCCTATATCAAGGTGTCAATATTCCTACATCGAGCATTCATTATGATGAAGTATTTGCCCTCATTCAATCATGCTGACAAGTTCATTTTGAATAAAAGATAATATTGTGCTAACAGAACAACATTCATTATTCCATTCGAAACTGGTGACATTACGATAGTTGAAAGCCATTTCTCATTTTCATGTGTTATCTAATGGATATTTTTTTTTATAATGCTATGATTTATGTTAAAATATGGATTTCAATTAATATTCATTATGATGAATGAATTCATTTAAGTAGTTCATTTAACGACAAAATACTTTTTCATGAATATCCTGCGAGCCACCATGAGGAATTATGAAAATATTTGAGGTTATAGCGACCATTTTTATTTCTATCAGATCGTTTGAATATAGAAGAAAAACAATTGGTATAGTCTCATAGTCTCGAATCTGAGCTGTCCAATATAAGGTCCAGGTCTATTTATTAGAGGAAGCGAATTTTGAAAGCTTGTCAGGATATACAATGTTGTCAGCTATGCAGAAATTACGTAGATACATTTATTGTTGACTGACTACATTTTCTTCCTACTGCATAATAAAAAGAGATTGTTGAATGAAATGCAAAATAAATCACCGATTCGAGTCATGTATATTTCGCCAGGTATCGTGATTCATAGTGACCAATTCCCTACATTGTAACATCTGACAAGAATCTTATTATAGCCGAACTAATCGTAATTATTATGTGGAGTATAGTTATTTCGAAATTTCGCAAGACCGTTCAAGAACAGAAAAGACGAAAATGATTTATGCATCATTTATAAACTCATTATCTCAGATACCGACTGAGACCGCCTAAAGCCTACTTTGATTGGCGTCGCAAGGCCACCTTCGAGCTGATGTATATAATTATTTTCCCTGGTAATTTTTGTTGCTTTCTCTCGAGAGCAGTCGCCAAGCGCTTCAGGTAATAATTTTTATAATGAAAGCCTTCAAAATCAAAATTTGACAAGGAAACTTTTTCTCTTGTATAACATCGATTATTTACCTGGAATCGGATAGTTTCTATGGGTCTCCCTCCGTCCTGGTACAATTACATAACGAATCCGACGAGAATTCTCGAAAAAGCGTATATTTATTTTGATGACTTTCAAATTGGTGCACTGCGGCAATTTTTGTCTTCAGCTTTCATGTAATTGGCTACAAAAGGCGAAGAAGAAGAAAGGGAAACTTCAATCGTAATTATAGTTGTACATGCCTCTATCAGGAATATTTCAGAGAAACAAAATATGGAGAATACACGTCAAATCCATTCTATTGAGTTAAAGAATAGTTCATATTGCTTTATGAAAAAAAAAACAGTAATACATCCTCTTACATTACTTATATTTCTTGTATTGGAATGTCAAAAGTGTGCGTAATTTTCGAGTAAAATGTTCTTTCTATTCATTATCAAACTTTAAACTTGGTAATTTTTCATTATCATTTCAAAATTGTTTTTGTTCCATATTATTCCAACCCATGACTTAAACTTATCTTTTGTTCTTCAATTTCAGAAAGAAAAAGGGGCCGACAAACCTACACCCGATACCAAACCCTGGAATTAGAAAAAGAATTCCACTTCAACCGATACTTGACGAGACGACGAAGAATAGAGATCGCGCACGCCCTCTGTTTGACGGAAAGGCAAATAAAGATCTGGTTCCAGAATAGGCGCATGAAGTGGAAAAAGGAGAACAAGACCAAAGGAGAAGGTGGTTCAGAAGGAGGTGGAGACGACATCAGTCCCCAAGGGTCCCCACAGTGAACCACATCGTATTAACTATGTACCTTAATACACATTTTAGTCATTGCATTTGCCTTTGTCCTGACGGCATCGGCTCTTTAGGCAGGAACTCCTCGAAATCCCCACAACCGTATTGACCTCTTAAGAAAGTCTTTTTTGTGTATATTTAAAGTCGATATATTTGTTCTATACGCGATTATAGATGGATTTTATAGTTAATTTATTTATATTTGTAGATAACATAGCCTTTTTATTTTTTTTTTCTGTGCGAATCTCTCATTTTGGACTCTCGTTTAAAAGGCCAGTGCTACGTGCAATCTAGTGAGCAAAATGGTGGTGAAAAGTACATGCCCGAATTCGAATTTTTTGTATAAATATTTTTTGTTATTCCTAATTCCTGGTCATGAAAGAAATGTGGTTCAGAGTATCTACCAGATCAACTTCATGATATGGAGAAAGTTTAAAGGTCAGTGACATTTTTTTTGAAATGTTGATGTCCTTCAACGAGATAATTAGAACTATATTTGATAGTTCTAATTACCCTGTTTCAGATTTGTTGTAGATTCTTTATTGTTTTGCAAAAATTTCAAAGTAGAATTTATTTCACTGAAATTCTACTTCAAACGTTTCAGTATGGTTCATTATTACGTACCCAAATGACAACAATTATGGAGAGGATTATTTCGTATATTTGTAAATAGGAATATTAACTATATCTTTATCGAAATCCCTGAATTCAGAAATCTTTTCCGTAGCTGCTTCTGTAAAAACAATAATGCTTTGATATGTGTAATAAACAATCATATCTCATCATGAAAATATTGAATGAATGCATAAATAATTGAATCAGACAGCAAAATTAGGTTGGAAATTTTGAAAATTCGAAAAATACTTGACTCCATATGGCATTTAATGAAAAAAGTGTCTAATAATGATCTTACCAGAGAGCTTGAATTTCTTTCTCACCTAATTGGTGGCCGAAGTACTGAGCTTTATTTCATTTATATTCTTGAAGACTTTTGTGAACGAATCCTCCATTTTCATTGTTATAGAATATTGAACACCTTCTAAAAACGTGTATATTTTTTGCAAAACATGAAAGAATATTTGTATGTGAATGAAAAAAATCCAAAGTTCGATCTGTAGATATTCCTATTATCTGTATATTGATTGTGAAGAGTTAATTTATATGAAATCGCTGTAAATAAACACCGGAAGAGAAAGGATATGAAATATACGATATTATTAAAAGTACGCACTTTCATGCCAAAGTTAGAGTAAAAAGTTATCCATGTAGGATGATGGTATGTTATTCTATACTCGAAATACGTAATATTGTGACTTTACAATTGATAGGTTTTAAGAAATGTGAAACATTCGATCATCACAATTCCATTAGTACATTTTTGGAGAGAACTATTTTATATATAAAAATTGGATGATTTTTTGCGGTTCACATACTGAAAACTCAGTCAGAATTGCTAGTGATAACTTGTAACGAATACGTGAAAATACTTACCGATGCTACAAAAGAAGTATACGTAATTATTTTATTATAAAAAAATGTAGTCAGGGTTACACAAATTGAATAGGTTGTCCGAAAAACAGTTGTCACAAATTCGAAATAATGAATCTTGAACCTACAATTTCCTATTTAAATTGTTGATACCATTTGTACACACAAATATTTATACTCTAAATTTTAGGGGTTATGCAGTGGCGTGCTGTATATTTGTACCTATATGGATAAAATAGAAATATAGTTCTTTGTGCTGTGGTGTAATATTTTAGAAATAGAAGTACTGAGTTTAACAGACAGACGAGTTCTATCCAAAAAATCGGTTTTTATCATTTTGTAAATGAAAGTTAGTGTAATATAAATTATTTTTATTCCTAATCTCCTTTTATAAATTATATTTTGAGTCTAAATATAACTGAATTTCTGTCTTGTGGATTTAAACTTATATATACCATACATATAAATACTATATGTATAAATAAATATTATTGTAAATTACCCACACGATTTTCATTACCTAGCCCTAAATCCAACCACATCAATATAATATCAGATCGAAATGAGTGATGAGAAAATGAACATCAAGACTTATCGAGTGAATTATTTACGTATCTGAAATACACAAAGATGGCCACTTCTGCTTGGGGTTATTATTGGTTATGGTAGTGTAAAATGCCCCGCCTCACGTCTACTTTTGACAGGATGATGGATTACTTTTCATGTCCAGAAAGGAACCCCTCTGCTATTAAAACACCGTACGAGATTGCTGTGAAACGCTCTTTCGGCGATTTGTGGTCGATACAAAAAAAGATTAGATGAGAAAATTAATAATACAGCTATGAGATATTAGAAACCTGAATAGGAAAATTGTGAGGATGCATGTTAATTTACGTTTTTGGCATGAGGAATGCTTCATTTGTTTTTCACATGGTATGCATGTAGAATAGATATTTTTCATTTGTAGATATAGAAACAATAAAAACAACTGAGAAAAATTATCATATTGAATAAAACAATGGTATACATAACTTCGAAAATATTTTCCATTGAAAAATTGATGGAACAATATTGTTGATGAAAATAAGCAAAATCAATATTCCACTATAAATCATTCGATAAACGTCATGAGAATATAACATATATAAGAGAAACAAATATACAGGGTGGTACACGTGTGAGTGGATTTTGTCATATTGAATACCTTATACCGTCCAGTTATCGAAATATCCATATATGGATTCGAGAAAAACTAGAAGGATTATTTCAGGGTAGACTTTTTTTTTCAATTCATCCGATATGTACATGAAAATTTTATTTTCTACAATTCTATTTTCTAATAAGGAATTCAGTCTATTTATTTGAAGAAGATATTCTGACAGACCACCGAAATTTTTATTGGTTGAGACGCAGCTGAAAATATTTAGGCATTAATAATTATAGAAAAACTTCACTTCACAGTGACTTCAGAACGATTCCAAATTTATTTGAGGAGAAAGGAAAGGAAGAATAAGTTTGTTGATCCTAGTAGAAAATAACACTGTTCAACGAATATCCACAATATCCATAATAGTTTCATTACTCAAATTATTTTTCGAAACAATTCGAATGATAAACTGGATCTAATTTTCTATTTCGGAGTATCATTGATAAAAAAGAGAAACAGCAACACAGCACTTTCTGCCCAGCTGTCACAACTATATTGTTCTAATGAAAATACTAGAATATGGTGGAATTATCTGTCAGGACGTTAGCCTGTGGTGATCCATTATTTTGGATAGATAAATAGACTCTATGAATGATTCGTTCTTGTGTACCAGAATTTTTCTTATAAGTGTGGTGAATTGAGAAGATCCTTCAGAAATAGATAGTTCAGCTGAAAACACTGAAGCACTATTGAGAAAGTCCTCATTCATTGTTTTTTTTTTTTCTATATAATTCCAATATTTTTGAATCATTCTGTACATCACAAGAATCCTAATCAACCTTTTCGTTCAACATTTCCGAATTTGCTATTGGAAATTTATTCTCCATAAATCATTGGGAATGTGAAGAACTCAGAACTACACTCTTCTGAGCATCAATAATCTCCGAGACATTACAACCAAATAACAGTCAATTATTTCCCCAAGACAATCCCGAAATTGAGCCATCTCATGAACACCCATTACCGCGAACAACCTACCGATAATCCGTCTCTCTCTTCCTCATTTCCTCCCACGACATCATGAGTCGAACGTGTGTTCCTCGTGCACTTGAATCAGAAGTTATGGGCAATAACAAGTGGTCTCTTAAAGTAATCGCCCAGTAAATCATTGCGGGCACACGCGATACTCGTTCATCTTAGTTGGCCAGGGTTTTGGTTGTGAGAGAGCGAGAGAGATGCGGAGATATCGTTGACACACACACATAAAAGAAGATGAGATGAGTACGACAAGATCCAAGAAGGCTTGGATCATGATTTAAGATAGCTATTGTCTTTTTGCCGCTTGTGCCAGGTGCTTGTATTGATGGCACGTTTATTTATATGAATTTCAATTTAATGCGAGAGGATTGAAATCTTCGATTCTTCGATATTTTGAAATTTCACTCATTTATGCAACGGAAAACTATGACGTAGCCTGTCAAGAAAGATCCAGAGCTCAATATATTACGGTGTAACCTTGGATTCAGTTGTATCTACTGTTACCAGTTAAAATTTTTGACATTCAATTTATGATTATAAATATAACCAGTGACAGCGTTACAATATAAAACAAATCGTATTTTCCCAAACATTGTTCATTCTTCACAGAAAATATATCTCGGGAGAGATGCAATACTGTTTCCCTTTTTTCAGTTAGTTACAAAGTACCATAGTGTTGGACTTTTCGGCATCGAATACTCGGTGTCATCAAAGTAGTAGTTCCTCCACCAAAAGTTGAAAAATTGCTATCTTCGGTATCTTCATACAGTATAGTATTGACACCCATATTATTTCAAACATGCCATTTATAAGTTTTTTACTATGGTCAGGGTGACAATATCATTCGTTATTTGCTAGTTTTCTGTTTATAATATAAGAACTATATTTTTTCTTCTGCTTCAGTAGCTCTCCCACCAAATTCATGACTTCTTTGTCTTGGATAAGATGAGGAATTTCCTATGGGAGTTTGATAGTTGAATGGTTATTGAGTAGTAAGTACCTGTGAGGAATAAAACAGATTTTGCATTCATCCAGGCACTTTAGATATCAGATACAGCCTCATCAAGAACAAACTGCTATGGTGAGTTTAGTATTGCATCATAAATATCTGTATTAACCGTATTTTTTTGTTGACAGGTTTCTGTATACTTCCAGGTCCAGATAAAATGTAGCTGTGAAGATTACACCCTGGAAGATTCTGAGAGATTATCTGAAAATGAACCAATAAATTAGGTGAGAACTTATACATTCACATATACATAGTTTGTCAAAGTTTTCTTATCAATTTTCGATAGAAGGGTTCATTTATTATTATTTGGGATATTTTATATTTCATCAGAGCTTCAAATATTGAATGTATGGTTTCATGAAGCTATGAGATCCTATGGATTCATCTATAGAAACTGTAAAAGTTTTACAAATGTCACTGCTTTGAAAACCCTGTACTTTGCCTACGTTAGATCTAAGTTGGATTACGCTCTTATCATTTGGTATCCCATCTACGATTGCCATAAGCTAACAATAGAACGTATCCAAAGAAAATTTATGAAATTTTTAATATTCAAAATTGACGGAACCTATCCGCAGCGAGGAAGAGCGAATGATGACTTTTGTGACCGTCTGCGGTTCTCCAGCATTGAATCGCGTAAGGATTGTGCTTCTCTAATTTTTCTCCATAATTTGTTGCATAATTCTATTGACTCTATGACCTTGCTTGCTCAAATCAAGTTCAATGTACCTTATGTTCAAACAAGATCGAAAATTGTATTCAGAACCCAGAGAGCTAGAACTAATATTTTTATTCAAATCCCTATCTATGTTATGTGTAACAATTACAACAAGATCTGTAATTATTGTGATTTGCATTGCTGTAAGATTAATGATCTTATTGGGGTAGCTAAGGTTTACTTATCTAACTAGTGCACTCTTTCTCTCTATTTTGTCATTGCTCTGTTTTTGATGTTTTTTGTTCCTGAAATTGCTCTCAGGTAATTATTTCATTCAAATTATTTCATTATATTTGTTTATATATATATATATATATATATATATATATATATATATATATATATATATATATTGATTGTCCTGTAAATGGTTTCCACTGTTGGACAAATCAAGCTATTATTATTGTTATTATTATTTATGTATTCTTGACATAAAAATAAGAATATAATTGAGTTCCAAAGAATCAAATGATACTGACCTCATCGCTGTGAAGGGAAGAAATATCTGAAAATATTACAATTTCACAAGGTGTTCATAAGGGAGACAAATATTACTCAAACATCTCTGACATTATTGAAAATATAATGCAATATGTCTCAATTACAAATCGTTGGTACGTTTTAAAAAATGACAATTGAAAATCCAGATTTGTTTTTGCGATATTTTGAAATTCATTGGAGTTTATTCGGAAATTTTTTAGATTATTATTCAGCACAAAATATGGTAGAGAATATATTCAGTCTGAAAAGTACTTCGAACTTCTCTTAAAAATCCTATCTGGATATCCAGAAAAATTTCATCGCTACACCGTTGATTTTCTTGGTGTCAAATTTATGATGCACCCTGTATGTTTGGTGAAAAGTTTTTCGTTAAAAAACAAACGATAAACACTCGAGAGATGATCGTGCTAAACACTTGTTTGGCCATTTATTTTATAGATCGTCGTCGGGACCGCAAACAGCTTTATGGAAAATGCTGGGGTGGCGCTCGTAAATCAATAACGGGACCGTTTCCTTCTCTTTCTAGCCCAAGCAACTCGCCTTGTTTATTTCGTTATATTAACCTAAAACTTCGAGGGGCCTTACATCAATAATTCCACGCGAAAGATTTAGTATTCTTTTATTTTTTTGATGTGAGTAACACATGCCAGGGAATATTGAATATGTCATCGATGGAAACTTGTCATCATTGGAATGAACCAATTCATTAACTTCTAAAAATTTTCTGGAGATTTCTCATTTATAATAGATATAATAAGTTATCTGAAGATTGATTCTAATATTTTGATTCATTCAGTTCTACGAACAATTTTGTTATTTATTTGGGCATAAAAACTATTTTACATGCAATATTTTTTCTGAACTACTATTGGAAATTGAAAATAATTTGAACACAGAACCAATATTCTGAGTATTGTGTATTACTCACTAGTTCAGTTCTTTCGGATTTCAATGCGATGTTTTCGAATTCGCCCTGTATCTCAAAATAGGGCAGAGTCATGGAATTTTGTTCGAAGTATTGTGAATTTCACCAAGAAAAGGCAATGTTCGTGAATACCTTAAATCTCTACCTCTAAAAAGAAGATAAGTAAAAATACATTAGCTATTTAAATGATAGAATGAACAATCTATAGAGGGCATCAATCTCATTTTGTACCCTCCCAGTGCTCTTGAATCAGTCTTTCATTGATGAGGGAGTTTGAAAATTTTCCTAAGCTATCACAAGTTTTTGCTTTCCTCCAAATGAAAAGACTAAGTACATGTGTTTACCATTCACATCTATCGAAAAATGTTCGTATAGATAACTGGATACACATGAAAAAATAGTTGGTATAAAATATGTCACTGACTCTGAGATGAATAATTGCTTATAAAAAACTGTCGCACCGAAATATAAATTTATTGTAGAATCTATTTTGAGCATCTACTTCAAAGTCGGCGTGGTACTAAATTAACTCTGTGTTAGGCGTCAGTTTAGAGACAGATTGAATGAAACACTAGTTGTTGGAGGGGATTCTGCATTTTATCAAACGAGATATATTATCAAGTGTCAAAAACGGAATGATTAGATCATTTTGACGCTATAACGATAATTTGAATGAAGGAATATTATTCAAGGTCGATGAACTTTAATAATTAGTTTTCTTTGGAGTATTGTGGAATTTATCTTTGGAATTAGCAATTAATCACTACCTCAACATATACGATTTTCCCAGTTGCACGATTCTTATAAAACATTGTTAAAGTTGTGTAATTTATAAAATTCTCAAATATACACTTTGGTTTCTCGGAGAGATTCTATGAAATGGTGAAGGAACTGGGTATAGCGAATGTAAGATTATAGCTGACCATACACGGATTGTTCGTGAAGGTATAACATTGAGCAAACTAATCTGAATTGGAATTCGTATCTATTCAATTAAACAACATTCATATCATTATCAGAAATATATAATATGATTCTATACTTCAAAAAGCAGTCATTAAACTATAAATGATGGAAAATATAAAAGATAGGTTTTATTTTCTATTCTCAATAGATACTTATTGCATAATACTTTGAATCTATGAGAATAATTATCGATTTTTCTGAAAACATGATCTGGAAACTATTGATAGTGAGAATTCTGAAAAATTATTGTATGCAGACAGAATTTAACAAGTTGAAGAAAAATTTCATCTATTCTAGTATGTATAATTATTTCCTCAGTTATATATATTTTATTAGAAATCATTTGCATAATGTGGCATATCAAGAAATTCACATTCAATATTACTGTTTTGTTACTGCAAATACATTGAAATTGATATAAGCAACTCGACTCAATTATTGGTAATTACACTTTGGATGTATGTATACGTTTATGTTACGCTTATTCCAAATAACATCTCATTTGTTTCAAGTTCAATATAATATATTTTATGGGTACTGGGCTCCTATTCATTTTCAACTTATGTTGGTGTTTCGAGGATTTTTTTCGAAAAAGAAGTTTCATGAAAAATGAAGGTTTTATCAAAATTTCGACATAGCTTATAGTAGGTATGTTCATCCTGTATAGGTCATAAAATAACAAACGAAATGGTATGGAATTTCATTATTGAATTATTTTGATTATCGATTTCACTTAAGTGACAGTTATTCATGATTTTTTTATAGTCTATTTTCCATTCAAAGCAATTAAACTCCTCTCTGTAAATAATTGTTTCAATATTCAACTTTAACAAGAAGAATCTGCGATCCTTTTCAACACTCGAACGCAATCGAAACTTCTCAAAGGCACAACCCGAATTCAAACTTGGCGCCTCCAAGGGGCCATTCCGATTAAGGCCGACCCAAAGTAGCTCCACCTATACTACTTAGTCGCTGTCAAGATAGCACGGTAACCGTACGGCCTACCCATCCATCAGGAACAACCAACGCCGCTTCTGATTGGTCGACTCGTTCACGATAAGCGATTAGCTAGATGTTTATCCAGGACGCCGCTGACTCGTAGCGACCTCTGCGGAGGACCGTCGAACTAAATAGTTTACAATGTTGATGGCATGTGGTTAACATCAGCCGGATCGGATGTGAAAGACGGTAGGATTGTAGCTCTTTGTGGTTATGACAATGTTTGGGTGCATTGTCTGTTTAGGATTATTATTCTGACGTGTCCGACAGTTTGATAGGTTTATGGGAAAGTGGTGGTGTGTATTTGAATGATACGAGAAGTCATGTAAACAAAAGACTGAACCTAGGTTGAAAAAAATTTAAAAATAATCTATACGTACGTAGCTTCCTTCAATAATCTCTAATGAACTGAACAAAACTGAATTCACTAACAATTTTGTTAAGAGAAAATAATGTTTCTAGTTCATGTAACCACATTCCTCTCGAATTATTTCGATGGGTCTTCATTCATTGAAATTGATTGTTTTGTCTGAAGACTATCAGTCTCTTTACAAATATTTCGAATTACATTAAAGCCTATTGTGTGATTTATCAAGACTTATCTTCATTTCAAATATACGCTTACTAATTTTCGATTATTCGAAATGTCAATTACTAACATATAAAAAGCCTCTCAACTGAGATTAAATCAAATTCAAAACAACTTGTATATTGAGTAGTTTTCATTTTGATACATTGTCAAAGGAGTTTTCAACATTGAATCTACTTTCTGTACCCATATATCGGTTATTCATAATAAGATATAGGAAACATTACATTTTCAATATTTTCTGATCAATTGAAACATAGAAATTACAAAGAAATATGGAATTTTCGAATTTGTGATGCATTGAAATAGTGTGAAATTATGTCACCAAAAAAATTTTCGGTGAATTCAAGTTGATAATATACAAAACTTCTGAATACCACCCTTTTTATCTGATTAATTGAAATTGGGAGATTCTCGAATATCTCTCGAAAATGCTTATGTTCTGATAGTTCAGACATAAAATCTCTTTCAGCAAACATCATTTATAATCCAACTGTTTAGGAAGGTCAAATAATTAAAGTGGAGTGGCAATTTACTGATGATATTCAATTTTTCAAAAAAAACACCTCATGTGATGTGCCCACGTCAATAATGAATAAGAGGGAATGATTCGTTATATAGTAGCAGAAGGTATACGACGGGTCTTCCAAAATGATTTATCACCAACTTTGCTTTCGGAAAACGTTTCTACTCCAAATGTAGGGTTTGTTTCAGCAGGAATATATTTCCCAGATTGTTTGAAGACCTCAACTCAGTGGATTTTAGTACCTGTAAGTTCTCGTTATCATCACGAATTACGGCAATGATTAATTATATCTTCAATTCATTAATTTTCATTTGTTCCTGTAGTCAGCGAAAATTCAATCTCTCGTATATCTATAACTGTCTCAGTGTTAATTAATTTTCGATATAGGCATTGTTTTGCTATTGTGTTCGAGGTTGTTCCACTTCATTTCGATACGTTTGATGAATTGATTCCCTACCGTTTGCTATTCTATTCGGAACCAACGCAAATTCGAGATCATCAATCATTTGTAATTTTCGACAATCAACTATCAGTTTCATCCATTCACGCCTTTTGAAACGGTTCGCACCTGGAACGTGGAAGGAAATTCAATTTCAGGTTAATTACATGTTGCTCGAAGTTAATAAGAGAAAAAATCTCAATCTGGGATTTTCATAACTTAACAATACAGTTATAACATTTCATATTGTATACCAAACAGAGATTTTAGTAATTTCAAACTCCTGTCTGATCTTAAAACAGGTACAAAGTATACACAAACTTTAGAATGGATTGCAAAAAGTTAGACTAGAATACATTGAATTGTATTTCAGATAAGCAAAACAGATTATAAGATTGATCCAACCATTTTTTTTTTCAGAAATTTGCTATTAATTGATCAACAAGATTACCGGACTTGGTACCGCTAGATTCATATATCACCAGAAGAATCTCTGATTTGAATAAAACAGAGATTTTCTCCAAGCATGAAATATCCATACTCATAATATGGATGATGTGAAATATCCCCTGTATATTTTTCGATGGTGATCGGCATATCTAGAGAATATACAGAAAATTAAAATATATTCTAGAAACCCTGAATTCGATTAAGCCTAATATATGACTTCGAAACTTGTGGGCTATTAGACGTGCACACCTAAAATATTTTTGTAGCAGTGTCTCAGCTTCCCAGGCAGTAAGATATTCATGTGAAATTGACGAAGAATCTTCCACATCCTCCGATTAAATCAATTTAAATATTCCCCATTCTCCGTTTTATTAAATCTGGATAATAACCCAATTATTCCCCATTAAATAATTTCTCATCTGCTGTCACCATAGCAACTAGTACTTCCAATTATCTCAACAAAATAGCATCTCTATACCCAGCTGCTATAAGACAGACTTCTAGTTATATTCTTGCTTATTCCAGATCAACGATTGTTTTTAATATAAATGTTAATTAACGTGAAAATATCATCAGCATGCTTTGCAAGACACACCGCAATCATAACAGCGGCTTCTTTGAAATTCAAGTAGACTAAAAGGCATTCTGAAAAAGAATTATAGAAGTGAGTGTAATATATTCATGTAGTTTTTGTTGGAGGTTATACGCTTCTGTAGCTTTTCGCATGTGACAAGTATGATTAATAATTAAGAAAATCTATGAATACATTCTGTACAGCCATCGTTGACATGTGCGTGTCAGACAGTGTCATTTAATCTGGCACTGGTAATTTACGAACAGAAATATCATTTGTTGATAACACTTCAAATATCATACGTTTTCATTGAAACAAGACATGAACAACATAATATTTCTCAGATATTTCTTCTTTCATTATTTGATCTGGAATTTTGTTGAACATCATATTTTGCAAATTTCTATTTCATATACACAATTAAATTAAGACCATTATTTGAATAATTAAATGATCACTTAGTCTTCATCTTGGCCCATTCGAATGTATTGTTCACTTACTAAAGAACGTACAACACTATTTAATATTCAAACCAATTTTCTGCGTTGGCGTCGTGGGATATATGAAAGAGGGGTGATTTTTCATGGATCATAGGCATTGTTTGAATATGATGCAACCCTCGTTTCCATCCCTTTTGTATCAGCAGGGGAGGAGAAGAAAAACAAAGCGATGATTGAAATTCAGAAGAAAAGATTCGTTGAAAATATTACTGCAATTAATGAAAAAAAATAATCTCTTTTTGGATACTATAGGTCTAACAGGTTGTGTATCATTGTAATATTTGTACACTATGTAGAAATTTCTTCTCATATTGACATAAAATATTCGTATATGTGTTCATCTGTTGCTATCGTTACCTGATTAATTGTTTCTGGAAAATACTATCGTTTAGATATTCCACGTATAATATAGTTTCAAATATTATGATCACATAAATAAATGTTTTCACAAAAAAAAATTCATTGATAATTGTACGGAATGTGAGGATGTTTTCCAATAAGAAATGACCTAACCTATCAGGTGAAAAAATATGAGGATGTTTTCACGCCTATAACTTCACGATAGGCCGTTTTCGCAACACACTTTTTTTGTACCACAGTCTACAGAAGATTATTTATCATTCATCAAGAGGAAATATCCGAAGAAGATGTGATGAACACCATAAAGTTATCCGCAATGTTTCAGATGCATTTCAAGTTGGAACGAGGGCCATATCGTGTCGAGAACTTCACAGAAGTTGCCAGCAGCTCAAAACAGCACTAAACAGAGCGGACTGGCAGTAATGAATAATGTAAGAGAGGGTGTTGTAAAGAAACAAGGCTTCTAGCGTGATTGAGAGATCGGGCGAAAGGCCCAGAATATAAAAAGGAGATCAGAAATCGTTCTGCGGGCGACAAAAACTGATAAATATCCTGGAGATTTAGGTGGATTCTTGCAGGAAAGTTTCACAACGTATTATACGAGCAAACTTGTTCTATATCGAATGCGCTCTCACAATATGAATCCTTTCTGATGAGTTTACGGAAAGGCTTTAGAAATATTGAATGTTTTCAGAACGCAACTACTTCAACACCTATCATTCTTGTCGAAATTTATACATAATTATGATAATTTGATATGACTTGAAACTCATTCGGAAAAACTTGATATTTACAACAGAACTGTCAATT
Organism: Plagiodera versicolora; assembly: GCA_037013635.1. Lineage (NCBI taxonomy): Eukaryota > Metazoa > Arthropoda > Insecta > Coleoptera > Chrysomelidae > Plagiodera > Plagiodera versicolora. The sequence continues at coordinate 4,714,990 of CM072982.1, read as the reverse complement.
GACATGCAATTCGATTGCAATCAGATCTAACGACTGTACCATGCTTTTGTCTATTTATTTCAGGATGAAAGTTACGTCATAAACGGAACAGGTTAAATATTGCTGGATTATAAATTTATCATTGCAGTGAAAGAAATTATCTCGATATACTCACTACTCTGATTTGAATTATTCATTTCATATTATTTTTTAAATATTTCTAGTTCCACATGAACAAAAATATCTATGACATGTGAGGATATCTCTAGAATAGTTTTTTTTTATTTAGTGGGCAAAATAGTGGTGTACTAACTGATTCAGAAGAATTATATGAAAACGATCGCTCTTATTTAATGTTTGTATAAGGCTTTCACAGCATTGGCTTGGGATTTAATTTTTTCTGTCCGAATGAACCTGATTTCAAATGTTTATTGGAAATTCAGAGTTTCTTAATATAGCAGATTTTAGAATATCTCGGATAACTCGAAAACTATTCAAAATAACGGCGTTCAGTGTCGTGTTTCGCATTTCAGAAACCTTTTGTATTAGTTTTTAGGGAAATCTAGTTTTCATATATTTTGCTGCTTTTCGAAAATTCGTTGTAACGTCTTCAATGAACTATTATCCTTAAATCAATAGACTGAAGAGCTAACTTATTGTGTAGAAATTCCATTTCCTGGTGGATATTTTCGCTGAATAAATATTTATGAGTTGATTCGAGGAAATTACGGAGCAATGAAGTTATAACTGGTAAATATAATGTTAGAATCTCACAATCTAAGACAGGTTATTTTTATATCATAACAATGATGTTACGACGAGGAAAGTAGTTAATTAATAATACGGAAACCAAGCTGACGGTCTTTACTCTGCACAAGATTAATTTCCCTACAGCTGATCTGTATCTACGACACTTTGAGATGACAATGATGTCTGCGGAGGACTATTAATATCCTTGTTCACTAAAACCCGCATGAGCCGCATCTTATATTTCCTTTAATCCCATCCACATTTATCATTTATTTATCATTTATTTATTTTCTGGGGATTCAATCAATCTTTGTTCAATTCAACTAGGTATAGAGACTTGATTGATGTTTATTGATGATTGATGTAAGCTTTCAGGAAATACTGACGTTTGTGAAATTAGGAATGAAATAAAATATAAGTACAAATTATTGTGGATTAGGTTATATGAAGTACCAACATTATTAATTTTTTTCCTTCAGAGATTCCATCAGTTGAAATAGTAGCGAATATCAAAAACATTCGAATAGATCAGTTGAGAAATGCTTTCATAATATTTACAGATGAATTTACATACCATTTCCGCCTAGATTGCAGCTAGAAATATTGAAAATGCAATTTTCATCATTTTCCTTCCCAATGTTTATTGCAAAAAATCTCCAATAACAAATTGAAAAATCTAGCAACGTTCAAAAGAGTTTTTATAAAGATTGGGAAATTGAATATTCGAGAACTGTTGAAAATTCATGTTTTTTTGGAAGTTTTTGATTGAAAACGGGACCTTTCAATGCCCAAAAATTTTTTGGTTATTTTCCATAACGGAAAACGAAAGAGCTGAAAAATTAATGATTCGATTCCTATGAATTATCAAACAATTTATTTGTAACGATTTTATGACCAACAGAATGAGAATTTTATCCGTTTCCAATTGGCAAACCGGCAAATGTAAATCCGGAAATATTTCCACCGATAATGAACATTGTCCCAACCCCTTCGAAGAAAAAATCTTATTTCAATTTCATGAATATATTTGCATGCCAAACAAAACTCAGCAAAGCATTTGATTTCGACTGGAAGGAATTCCCGAGGCAATATGCAAACAGAAAACATCCCAAACCGCATTCGGTGGGTATTAAAAAAAGTCCCTTTGTGAGACCGAACCACCCCTCTCGGATCATATTGACATGACAGCACCTTAATGACGTTTCCCCTCGCGCTGATATCGGAGCGTGACTTTGTTATCGACGTATCCAAGACGACGCTCACATTCTGATATCCCCCGATGCTGTTTTGTCCCACATGACACTGCTCCGCCGCCAACTGTGTTCGAGACACTGACAAATGACGAACTGTCACCGTGAAAGAAGACTGATATGGCCGCGCCGTGGCTGTTTCTCTATTCCCCTGTTGGAATCCGGCCATTTTCAAAAAATGTTTTCCCTTCTCTCATATTTCCAGTGACAGAAATGATTTTTTTCTCCGCGCGGAAACGAGAATAAATATGAGGCATTTTTCGCTCTAATAATTATTATAGTAGGCTGTCTGTAATATTTTTCAATTTTGTTTTTGTGATTAAGAGCATTATTATTCAGCAGAGTGGATATTATAAAAAGGTCGTATGATTACATTCGTGTTGTCAAATGACGGATCACGTGATACTTTGACGTCAACTGAATATATCGAAATGTTTAAAGTCAACTCAATGGCATATTCTTCATAATGATTTCCAAATTCACATACATTTCTGAGTGATATAGCGATGAAACATAACATCAAATATTCATTCTTCAATTCATCAAAATTTCTTAGGAATGTACTGTTTTTATCATCTGATTTATTACTTATGGATCGTCTGAAGATTCATTGACTAAACAATTCTGATCAGAAATACCGGAAATAACAAACATCACTCAAATATCAGTTATTTAATTATCTGAAGAGTCTGTTTATATAATGAGCATAATAATGTGATTCACGATACCACATCATCAAGACTTGATGTGGTTACTCGCCTATTTCTGGTCTCAATAACTATGAAGAAAACGATTCATTTTCAGTTTGAGTTCTTTGGTTAGTTCATTCATTGTTTAGTTTATCCATGTTTATGCTTTGTGTTCATGTTATATCTGTAGATGAAATCTACGAAGCGGTGATGTGCAGCCAGTACGGTCCTGTTTTCCGTGATATTGATATGTGAAACGAGAATGTGTTCTGGAAGGTTACAAATATGATTCGGATGATGAAAAGCCTGTATTATGAATTGCTGCATGCGGTTTATATTTTGATAGGGTGCAGCTTTGCCGAAACCAGGTGCTGTAGTGTTGTGAAATTGTGAATTTGTGAATCAAGATAATGAATTGAGTGCTCATTAATAGGCGATTTGATGAAATGAAGCATATAAAATGAAAAATCGACCCAGTTATTTCGTTCGACTCGAAATTAATTCATTGTTAAATATCATTTTCATATAAGCGAATCAATAAAAAACGCCAGGACCGTCTTAGGCCAGAAGAAACTTCCATATGAAACGTTTTGAGTTTATTCAGAAAATACAATAATGAACCCCAATTTGTAATAAGAATCAAATTGCTTGTGTAACCATTAAAACAGCAAATTGGAAATATCTGAGACGATGAAATGACAGTTTTGTTTAGAATGTTGATTTCAACTGATTCTTATTCGCAGAAAATGTAAAAATCTACATTGAATTTATTGAGAAAAACAGAATTTCTTGGAATTCTTCATGTACAATTGTCATGAATTTTGATGAGCTGGATCCCATTTTGAGTACCAAGTACTATTCTATGATTATGATTAATCTTCATAGCGTACTTTAGCCTTCAACTATAGTTTCACAATCGTGAATCGCGAACTCATTACATTCCCCATGATCCAACAAACAATTACTCAATTTCAGGAAGCCACCTCCTTAAAAAAAAATCTTGATACATCATCTCGCATAGTAGGCTTTGTGAGCGTTTTGTTTGTATCAACTAACAGGCGCTGGAACAAATCACCCATCACTCTCATGAACCTCAGCCGCTACCTATTGTGTATTGCACAATGCATCGATCATTTTTCTCTTGTACACGATCGTCTTCTGTCTCCTCGCTATGGGATATTATGGAGGAACCATCTTGGATGTGATTGACAAAAACGTGTAATATGTCATTGTCGATCGACGTGAGAGATGAATTCGGGAGATAATCTGATTCTTTGCTAGTGACTATGAGCTGATTCTTGATGGATCACCAGATTTCTAGGGAGCATTCAAATATACAGCTACATTCATGAAGTACGCAACAAATGGAAGACATTTTCATCTGCATTTTCCTAAGAAAAAAGGAATTGTAATCAGCTCGGGGTCGTCTTGAAACTAACTAAGCCCTAACTGATATACAGAGTGATTGTCAGTGTCAAAAATTGCCTTTCTCAAAATTGGAAAAATCGTAGTTATATTCTTCAAAAAATAAGCAACATTGTGAAAGCCCATTGAACAATGTGAAAGTGAGAAAAATGCTTCTTAAAATTTTACCATTATCGATGATTAAAAATTTTTTGATTGATTACGAATCAGGAACTGATTCGAAATCTCCATTTGTTTTCAGATTGACCTCAGCGTTGTAATGATTGGCAAAACCATTGATAACTTAACTATTATTGTTGTTTTGTGCAAAACGTAAGGTTTTTGTTGCATTGCACTTTTTTGGCCAAATACCTTTTATACCCATCAAAATGGCTTCTAAAAACGCCTAATCGATTTTCGCAAACGAATTATTATCACAAAGATCAGTGAAACTGTTTTACAATTGGCTACAAAGTACGAGGAAGCGATTTTTGAAGAAATTGAAAATCATTCATTTACGAGTATTCATGCATGTCACTGTATGTTTAATGGTAGATCTGAGGCACACTCGGTGATATTGATATTAGAAGTATCATGAAATCAATCGATGCAACATGAAACTGAAATGTTTGATAGTAAAGCACTATGGCATAAATGAAAATTGATTTTTGTCAACTGTCAATAATGAAGTAGGCAAGAAAGAGAGTAGGTTCAATCGCGTCTTTTTTCAACACGTGACTTCAACTGAATAGAATACTGATTTTTGGTAGTCAGAAGTGTCGAAATGTATTGTATTTGTCTATGAATGAATGTATGTGAATAAATAAATTCCTCTCTTTTTGACTACGAGTATGATCGGTTCAACAAATAAGCAAAGTACAGTTGCGGATATCCATGAGAATGCAATCGTTTTATCGGTCTTGTCCATATAAATTCCTAATGACTTCTCATTATTCTCTAGTTTATTTATTTGTATTTATTGAACGATGTATAATCTCAAGACGAATTCTTCTATTTTTATCATCGTATTAATCATTATAAGCAGCAGGTTGAGAGATATTTTTTATGGTCAATTTCTCCAAATCCTACTCCTCAATTACTCCTCCAAACATAAAATATTAACTGTCGAATCTGAACGAGAGAACAAAATTTTTCTACACTTGATCGTATCAACACCACAATGCCACATACCGCTACTTCTTCAACATTATTGCTATTAAGATGTAATGCTTTAAAACAATTAATTGTGAGACAGACTACAGACATTCATGCGTAACTTCTCATATTAAGGTCACTCCCATTCATACGCCTACCCATTTATAGCTATCGATTTAATTTCGATCCTGTTTCCATACATGAAAGTGATTAATTGATGTGCAAGAAGAGATTATGAGATAGCTTATAAAGCACAAGAAGATTAATACTATTCAACTCTGGAGTTTGCGTGGCAATCTTTAATTTCGGAAATAAAAGAAAAAACCTCGTTTATTGATGATGATTTGATAGTAGCTTATTCCCAGAAAGTTACTGCTCATTGATTAGTGATAATAGAAACAAGCGTAGAAATATTCGTCAGTCTGTCGTTGATAAAATATAATTAGGTGCCAGACGATTATGTGACCTTGACAATCATTTTTGAAATCATTTAACCTTCCGCTTTTAAATTCAATACTACTCAATTGAAAATAATATTGAATGTCTGACGGTGAAAATATGTTTTGGGTACCATTTCAATGAAAAACACATCACACTAAAAAATCTTCGAAGAATATACATAAAATGTAGACATTCAAGATGATTGGATTGAATTAATTTATGAATCAGAATATGAAGAAATCAATGAATGAGATAAGATTCAATATAACCAAAATTCAGCACAATGAGATTGAATAAATCATGAATTATGTTGAATTCATGGTATGTTATATCAATCATTCAGAGATAAAAAAGGTCCCCAGATCCTTTTTGAACGTGAAACAATTCAACTTCTTTTGTGAATGTAACAATGATATTAGTCTCTACCTTTCTTTGATTCTATTTATGATGATTAAATAAATCAATTATGAATTCAATTTAGATAAAAAAATAACGTCCACTCTTTTCACGATTGATATGTGCAAAGATTTCAGTTCATCCACAATGAGAATTAAGAGATTTTGTCATAATATTCGAGAGAGGTAAAATAGATTTTTCATGAAATTCCATAAATTCATTATTCACTACTTCTATGTAAATGACAGAGCGACAGCTACGTACTAGATTTCCTCAATTGCATTTATACTGAATCTTTTCAAAAAAAGATCCTCATGTTTCAATAGAATATCTTCACAAAATGCGATTGTATCAACATTTTAAATTTTTGAAATAGTGTGGATTCACAAGCTTTTATTCAGATGAAATACGACCGCCAATAGTTTTGGAACTTTCGCATCTACTAACAATACCTCGTATGAGACCGAAAGTATGAGTAAAAATTCAATTATATATAATGTTTGTCTAGCAATAAATGTTAATTAACAGAATTCTCTAGTAACTTCTATATACTCATTCCTCGTAATCCTATAATGGGCTAGGTCTATCCAGAAATAAGTCAAAATCACTCACAACTCGCAAACTAACTCAATCACAGAAACCTACTCGGAGCAGTAATGTTGAATCGAAACTGAAGTTTCAAACGCAATCAGGGAGAGTCCCTGGTAAATTTGCGGTCAATTATCTTTCGGTCGAAAATAAATGATTTTATGGCTGGAAAGTCGCACAGTGGACGTAGAGAACAATTGCTGTCATATATCAAACCCGGCCTTCGATCTAGATTTACACAAACCTTCTGCCAAGCTGCTCTTACCTTTCTATTTTGCATATAACATGGGGTTTGATCTGCTTTCAATGGGCAATAAAACCATTTGTATTATGCGGAGAAAGAGGTTTGGACCTGCTTGGAGTCGCAAATTTTCGGCTTATACAAAGAAGAGTGTTGCAAATATCGACCTTGCGTGTTATCGTTTGCGGATTTCAAGGTGAAATTAGAGTAGGGTTAAGCGTTGTTGTGCCGAGATAGTTTTGTTCGTACTCCAAGTTAGAGGTAGTTGAATGAGAATGCACATTCACGATTAGATACGATTGTACAACAGCAAACTTTTGGCGAGAAATATGCGTCGAACCTACCTTTGAATAGAATGCTGAAGATTTTTTTGAGCTCCATACATAGGCGTTGAAGAAAAGATATCAAGTCATTGTAATATGTTTTGATAAATATAAGATAGTTTAATATTGATGAACGAAGAATCATGAAGTAAAAAAATTTATAATTCTTCAAAAACCTGGAATTAGATCTGGGAAATTCATCCCCCTAAACGATATTCAATAAAATATATTATAAATATTGCTAGAATATGTTACAGAAGCCAGTCAAGTTTATAGAGATGAAATTCCATGAAACAGTGATTGAATTGTATTCATCATTTGCTTGACAAAATTTCAGAGAATTTATGAGGACCTCCCAACTGGGGACTAAACTATGAACTGCACCAAATCTTTTCAGAGCATTATATTCAAGATACATATTTCTCAAAACAAAAGCCTAGCAGATGTTGAACACCCATGCCATTCCTTTGCGTTAAAATTGTTTCAAAATTTCAGCATAACTTCCGAAGATTGACCTATTTCTGCACATGGCAAATCCATTTTTGCATACAAATGAAGAGAAATTCCGTAGTAGTCGATAAGAGAACTTAAAACACAAAAGAGTGAAAGGAAGTCACACTGTGAACCACTCATTTTGTGGAGTTGTGAATTGCATGCAAAATAAAAGAAATGTATTGCGCAAAATTGTGTCACTGGTCGTAGATTTAGGTCTTTTAGGTAGCCAGACTAATTTCTTTGTGGTATTTTCTGCCTGGAGTCCGCGTATTCTTGAGGTAATTTGGTCAGTTGTGAAAGTGTTCTGCTTGTTGTAAGATATTTTCACTAGGATTGCACAGATCTTTTCGAATATTTTCAATCCAATGTGGATGTTTACGAAAAAGTGGGATCCATCATGTTGTGAAAATTACTGGAAACTATTTATCTACTTCACGTTCAATGTGACAAGGTAAGATGTGAACAATTGAAGGTATTTTAGAAATATGCAATTATTTGTTCATAGAACAATATTACTCTTTTCCTAGGTCATATACAAACAGACTGTTTTATCTGGAGTGATGTCTATATTGTTATAACTAAAGCATAATTCAACATTTTAAAGACATATTGTTAGAATTTTTTGAGAACACTCTAATAATGAATTTGATCTAGACTAAATAGTAGACATTTTGTAAGGAGAACAATGTTAACCAATTATTTTGTGATCATAAATTGATGAAACTTCACCAATTCAGATTTTTTCAACTGTATTGAATTAGTTTACGAATAAACATATCAGCAAATTCACTTGGTTAGTGTAGTGCACAATTCTTGAAATAACCTATGTAGTGTAGTGTTTTTTTTAGGTGAACTTTGTTCGTTGATAATGAAAATTATTTAGAATTGCGAAATTCTATTACTTGAAATAATCAATTCAATTCTTATAGTCCTAGATCTAAATCACTAAATACTCCTAAATCACCAAGAATCTAACGTGTTGGCCATTTTGTATAATTTTCAATCTGTGAGAATCATTCAGACATGTCTTAGATGAAGAAGACAAAAAAATATGTATTTAGGTTGCTTCAATTTAATATCATCATCAAGGGAAAGCGACGAAATATGCCCAACGGCTACTAGGATGTCACAATCATTCAAAAAAACTCATTATCAACCTGCCGTATCGTTACTTGAACGCCATGTTGTCATACATGGTTTAGTTGGTAATGAGCGAAATCATGAGCATGTTGGAAACGATAACAAAAAACTTTGTAAAATTGTGCTACAAATAACATCGTGGCATGATGATGAAACGATAAAAGAAATCGTGCTTCGTTTATGAATTCAACGTAGGGGAATTGTACTTAAGTTTGAAGTTGACTACCTCCTATACTTTAATATAAAATGGTCGCTAACTCATGACCATAAACGTATACATACATCAGATGTAGTGCGTGATTATGTGGTTACTGCCTTATTATAACAGCTTCAGTTTATTTTATTCATACGTGAAGTAACAAGACATTATACAGTGGCATGATATTCGACTTTGTTTCATGTACAGATAAGCTGCAGAAACGAAGCAGTGATTTCAGAACTATAAATCCCGAACTTCAATTCTGGCATATAAAATATTCGATATTCTGAATAATATCAATTATTAGAAACATTTCATTCCAAGAGATGTGTTTATGTTTATTTTTGGACCAAAGAATACAGCTATAAATTTCAATATATCCATGTTTTATGAAATAATATTCAGTTATCATAGTAAAAATCCGAACAACAAAAGAAAAGATCATTATTCAGAAAAATCTATTGTCATATTCATATATTTTCATTCAAAAGATCAAATGAGAACTATATTCTTCTGATTTTTTATGGAATATAAAACATATTTTCACTCCACTAAGGTATATTCCAAAAATGGTAGTATGATTGATGTACAACTATGAATCCAATTTGAGTGATTTATTATTGAAATATGAAAAAGTTTAAAAAATGTGGGGCATGTAAAGTCTTGTACAATACTGTTAGTGAATCATCATCGGGTAATTTGGAGCTTTTTGTGACATTCCAAATGAGGATGTCAACTTACAACAATGCAGCAAATATTGTGGTATAATCATAATGTTTTCAGAATTATTGTTTATATTTGCAGCGAATAGTACTCATAGACCATGGCATTAACTAATATTTCATACAGAACTCAAAGGAAAATTATATCATCAGATACGCTAGTGATAGTGATAACAATTTATGTACAAACAATAATATCAAAGTTCACAGAATTGAAATTATACTGGTTTCACTCTTCTGAATTGTATTCATTTAATTTTGGTGACATCTAAGTGATTCGAATATCTGATATATAAAATAACTGTTGATATCTTATTAATTGAAATTATGTATAAAAAATCCTTACAACTCAAACACAATTAATATATAATATGAATCTAGATGAGTAAACAAGGAGAAAAATTTTCCACAATGTCGTGATAATTCAAATTCATAAGAAAATATCTGCAAGAGGTTATTATCGATTTGACTGTAGTAGGATAAGAGATGACTCATTAGATATTAGAACTTTTGAAACTTCCGGTTTGCTTGGAAATGATACGACTTGCCAATATTTCCCCACATTCATTCATCTCGAATCATGTTTCAAATTTAATTTATTTTGTAACGAACGCTTTACCTGATGCACCTGGTATTTACCATGCAAATTTATAACTGATAAGTACATGGTAGTCCAGAAACAACCGAAAAAAGTCGTATTGATAGAGTGATTTTCTTGAAAATATCAGCTGTCTGCATCTATACCTTCAACAAGAAACTTGAATAGTGCAAACTCGTTTTACTGAAATGCTGAGTATGTAATTTCATGTCGTGTGACGGAACACTGATTATAGTTATCTAGATTTGCCTTCCACTAATGGCGTGCCCTTCACAACAAGGAATCAGACACTATTTAGCAAATTCTATTTTAATCCACTGTGAAACATATACCTTTACTTTGCTTAACGATAAGGTCTACGACGATTCTGTTAGTGCTAAGTGTAAATCTGATGAATACAGTACCATAATAAAAACTTTTACTCAGTCATTCAATTGATTCATGAAAAAACAAAGAACATTCAATAACATTCGATTACACGTTATTTTGAAGGTTTGAGTCTTTTCTTTCTGAATTTTCTCCGCTCACCCAGCGATTTTGGTATGTATCATTCATTACCTTTCGATCTTGATAAATCTGAAGTTTTCGAACTTTTTTCACTGCACATTCATCATAAACGTAACAAAATGAATTTGGCTCATTCATACAACTTTTTGATGACGGCATATCGATATTATTGATCAAGAAAATAAATTGATGAATTTCAGGTAATTAACGATCCATAAAAACCTGAATGTAGCCTCAAGATTCTAGCAGATTGGTGCAACGTCCTGCGGGCTAATTAACTGAATTATAACATAAAAATAGCAGCACCTAACAAAAAAAAGTAGATCTGTGTTATATTCACTGAATTTTCCATAGTTTGTTGGTTACATTTTTTGAAGAACTATATTGGAGATTGAAAATTGCATCTGGAAATAATGGACCAAAAGACCAAAGATCTTTCAACGTTTTCCTTAGTGTTTTTTTTTTATACCGTGTATGAAACACGTATGGCCCGAACTGCTTTCCATCCTACAAAGAACGACTCAATTAAGGCGTGTGAGAAATCTAAAAATCCCATCGAATCCAACAGGTACACCAGAATCCATCAAATGTCACTTCTTAATGGCGTGTCAAAGACCAGCCGCCAGACACTGAGTGTACCAAACTATTCGACCATCTTCGACGTTATATCGGAACGTCTAACAAATGATGTGGGTCTCCACAGACCCCTCCCAAAAATCCACATCATTATGTAAAACTTTACACGCCATTATGGCCATTAGTAGGTCTTCGACCGATCGTATACCTGCGTTTCTTGACTCCAAGGGAGAACAACATTTATTCCGAGCTTCAAAAGATATTTGTCGATATGTGAATGATTTCGATTCTATTCGATATTTTGTTTTCGATCTTCAGAGATGTCACCTTAGGAATAAAAATTTCTTCGAATTACTTTGATATAATTGAAAAAAAAAACACAAAAAGTCGTCATGGTTTTCATCAATGAATTTTTTCAATAAACTTGCTTCCACTTTGAGCATGGACTACTACTTTCGTATACTTTGATATAATTTCATTTACTGGTTTTCCTCGTTACATATAAACAATCGAAATAACGCTCTGAGTGAAATTTTTCTTGAGAATATTCCCCATTTTTAGCTGGCAGATTTCATGCAACCTTCACTCAATCGGGATTGATGTAAAAATTCAAACTATGAACAGAAGGGATTCAATACAACAGCATTTGTCTGTTAACTAAATAATAATTTGTATAGAAACTTTCTGCGTTCTTGTTGATTCAGTTTCATGATAGTTTGATTTCCTTTTTCCACTGAAATTTTTCTCGAACCATGGAAACCATTTTTGGTTACAAATATGACATTTTGTTTCCTTGTAAAGCTAAAAAGCTGTACCCAATTCAGCTTCAGTGATTACCCTGTTTATTCATGTTCATTGGAATATTAGATGTCAGGCAGTTTTGAAGATTCATGAATAAACATTGATATTATTATTATTATTATTATTAAAAAGCTTTATTCGCGTTTGACTTCACATTCTCACTCCATGCCTGTTTGATTTCAGCCTTTGCTTCATGTGTTACCCTAAAAAATGATGGAATTCAGAAAAACTGATTCCTGAGTCATTTTCATATCGTTTAGCAATTAAAGTGGTTCATTATAGAGTCTGCCCATGTATCCCAAAGCAACTTATTCCATACGTCCTGCTGAAATTTATTTCTCGGAATTCAAGTGTTGTTCACTGTTCACTCGGTATGTATTCAGAGATTAGTGCATTATCTCATCCAGATGGATGATGGATGTGAAACAAAAGAACCCTGGCGAAAAATCCAACGTTTCCAGAAAAACTTTTCTCAGCACAGCCAATTTCTCAGTGCTTCGAGACACCATTAGTAAATGACAATTTGATGGATTCCCCGGACCAACCCCGTTGCATCAGGGGATTTCTACATTTCGACTTTTTTACGCCAAGGGAGTCTCACAAAGCGAACGAAGACATCAACATGATGGATTCGGTTCATTTTATCCCGGAGCGTGATCGAGTCATATTTCAGAGGCGAATGGGACAGGACTACATCTCTGAATGTTAATTTCATCATCGACCCAGCTAGCTGAGATATTCGCCATTTCCCATATGTAAGTGTATTCACCCCAAATTTCGACTCAAACCAGGTGGTCAACTCCATGACATTCATCTTCAATGGAAGACAATAACGAAGCTACACTTTTCGTTTCTTATCATCGACCTCATACAGTGCTTCTCAAAAGTCCCCTCCCCCCCTCCTATCTTTGGAACGATTATACATAAACAAGTGAAATTTGGAAACTGAATATTAAAGGTTGGAAACTGCCCTACTAGGAGTGATAGATGACGAAATCGTCAAAGATGACGTCAGAAGGCTATATAATTTCAAATGGAACTCTACGGCAAGCGATACATCTTTTAAAAGGTATCGAAAAAACCTATTCAATGATACTAATTTTGTTTGTGTTTATGGCAGTTTTGGCAACTCGCTTTTGAAATTTTGGAAGAAAATCCAGATGAATTCGGCAATTTGGAAATAACATTCCCACAGGATGGTGCTCCTCCACAATTCTACGGTGCGGTAAGACGGTATTTGGATGAGGAGTATCGAGGTAGATGGATTGGAGGTTCAACGGAATGGCCACCTCGATCACCGGATCTCACACCTCTGGATTTTATTCTATGGGGTTTCCTTAAATCGAAGGTTTACGTTACTGAACCTGACAATACTGACGTTTTGAAACAACGTATTGTTGCAGAATGTGAGGCTGTTTCCGCAGACACATTTGCAAAAGTACGAGAAGATTCCACATTGACTGTGGATAACCTTCAACTTCAATAATTATAATAATGATAGATAATAATGATAATAACGATAATAATGATGATAATGAAAATAATGATAACAATCAGATCAAATATTCAAATTAATTTGATATAGTTGTTCAGTGGTTAGTTAGATACTACTAGAAATCTGCCATTGACTATAGCTTATTATTCTTCTTCTGAGCACTATCTATATTCGGCATCATTAGTAATGCCCATAATTTAGAAGTGCTTGTTTGGAAACTCATTCTTGAGAAGCACAACTACCCAACCTCATCCCTCTTTTATTAAAAGTGAGTAGATATTGAATTGAGATTCGATTGTCTCATGCCACGTGTCCTCACTTGTCTTGTTGATCTCACTGGATAAACACTAAAAAGATATTTGGTAGGAATAATGATGCGCATGCAATGCCCAGAAAGTGGATCTAATTAGATCTTTTCGTTTTAACGATTTTCTGTCATGAATATGGGTTAAGCTAGACATGATAATAGTCATTTCAATAAGCTTATGTTACTGAATGATGTATGAGGAGCATACCTAACAAAGATCTGAATCATGGAGAATATTGAAAAACCATTTATGGTAATTGGTTGGCTAAAGTGTGAATGATTTCATAAAAGCATGAGAATTATATTCCACCATCATATTAATGTCTTCATTTTTCACATACACGCATCATTATTTCATTCACGTATATTCGTGATCTATCAACCTAGCACACTCATGAATATTCAATGCATAATAAATGATCAATCTTTGGTTTTCTGTTACTATTATCATTGATATCATCATTAAAACGTCCATCTTGATAAACTATCATATTTTACGTATTTACATACGGATATCAGTCCGAAGCACAATTTTCGGCCCCTAATGACATTATAAGTATCCAGTCGAATCTATTTTTAATAACAAAGCCCAAGTGTTCGATAAAAATAATGAAGGTCCTGCATCATGATTGGTCCGCTGTCCAGCACTATGGAAAGGTACTTAAATTCTCGTTTAGCCTTCGTGATCTCACCATACTCCCCATATTAATGCACCTAGATTATGCTAATTCGGTATATACATAAACATCCACTTAATGTAGATCACCTGTATAAAATATTATATATTATAGGTGCCTTCTTGTACCAGCGCATTATTTCTCTCACTCTCTTTCTGTGTGTCTCGAAAGTTTAATTTTGAGCTCCGGTTCCTTTTGGGATGCCATATAAGAATGATGAGTTGGGTATTTAGATATGAATTTTGAATTAAATACTTACTTGTGTGTTATGCTTGATTTACGATACAGAGATTCTATAAATGATTGTGACATCATGAACTTATAGTGACACCTGTAATGTTCTGTTTGTTTGTTGATCTTACGAGGTGTACAGATTCAGACAGCCCAATAAGATTGAGCATTTGAAGGAAATGAATATGTCTTTGGTTCTAATAATATTTACTATGTACATAAACCATACGATAGGGTATTTCCTTGCTTTGAAATGACATAACACTGGAAATTAGCATCTAAGTTGATTCTTATCAACAGTCAATTATCACTTATGCTCTTTAAGATAACAATCGAAATCATTCGAATCGGTAAGGTTTCCAAAATAGGAAAATTCTGAAAATATAAGGTGAAATTTCAATCTTTATTCCTAAAAATTCACTCAACATGATAACAAAACTGAAATATTCTCTTTGTATTGTTGCTTCTGTTAGGCATTCCATGAGTAGCTAATTCATATTTTTCTAAGCATCATTTTGCGTTATGAATAATGTCCAAAATTTGGTGAAGCTTGTTCGTGACAGTGGTCCGTAAGAAGCCTCACAACAAATTCGATTTCTCTGCTCTTGCATTGAACATTTTTCATTCTTGCAGCGGGCCATTTTAAGAATTAGAAGAAAGATATACTTTCAATGATGCCAGGTTCAATATTATTAAGAGAGGAATATGAATTGTTATACATTCAGGTACGCCATATAGTTATGGGTACATGAGCACAGATTCTTAGTCTACATAAATACATTGTTTAATGCTGTTGGAAATGGCCGTTTGACAACACCCCGTAACATTGTCGAAAATTCCGGTTCCGCTATCGAACAAGGTAATACAGGTGATTATATACAGCCATCACATCGAAGTGAGTCCGATAATGATGAGGCACGATAATTCCTCGTCATTAAGACCGGTTCCTGCAGCAACTTAATATGTTCATGCATATGGTCGCCCATAATATCCACATATGATAATTTACTTACGGCAATTTAATATGATTATGTGTGGAGAGAAGGCTCTTAATATCCCACTTTGCTAATATCGCTTTTATTATTCTTGCTCATCTCTCTTTGGCACGTAAATCGTTAAGCAAGGTGTTTTGAAAAAAAATATATTTGTTCGTGGGGAGGTTGAAGCAATTATATTTTTTCTTTTCAAACAATCATAAAAATGTTTAGAAAGAAAAAGTCGATGATGTACCTCTAGATTGACACAGAACACATAAAGGAAGTAAGGAGAGAATAATAACAATATACCCATTTACGTGGGCAAAAGTAATAATTGGTGTTCCTCACGGATTCGTTCTTGGCCCACTATAATTTTTCTCTATCTCTCTGATCATTACATTTTATGATTTCAGTTTAGTAAAACTACAGTTACTATTGACATATTTGAAAAACAAAGTATTTAACGCTTGAATTGATATATTACTGTCAAAATGTGAGCCTCAAGGTACTTCCAATTGATTAATGACTAAGTTATGGGAATCCTGAGTTCGGTAATAGGGATGATACTTGCTTTGACTATGATTAGTTGGCTCTCGACAGATAAATAGTATAAAAGAAATGCTCTGAACAACTCAATATCTATTTATAAACTGAAACCGACATTCTACTTCTATTTTTGTGAAACTGCAGAACATACTCTTGGATTTTCGATTCGTCAGCAGACCAAATTCAGGAGTTTATTATTTGATTTCCATCAATTCATCATTAGTCGGTCAGTCGGTGGAAATTCGAGAAACACTCTCTATCTAACCCCTATGGTGACCACTGTAACAAATGAACAATTCCATGGTTGACTCTACAGAAGCTTGTTCCTTTTTTATTTGTAAATACTCATGAATCAACATATTCAAGATATGAATATGGGATCGAATCATTTTATCATAGTCACTCTGCGTCGACTCCTGGGGAGAAGGCCTACTAAGATTTACATGCTTTTAACGGTATTTCATTATATTTGAACAACGTGCATCATACCAGCAGACTTTGATCAAACATAACATAAATATACGCAAGATTATCGTTGTGAAATTTTTATAGATCAATAATTTCACTCGAAGAACCAAGTAGTGGATGTATTCGGAAAAGAGATTTTTACTTTCGCCACCGTAATTCATCTTCAGGAAGAAGATAAACGAAAGCAAATGTTTTTATCGTTCGTATGATTAATATCTTTTCACCAAAGAAAAATTGAGGAGTAAATGAGCCGTAAACAAAAAAGGCGGTCATCAAGAGAGCAGCTTACGCTTTTCAGACTATTTATTGATGTCATCTATACTGAAAGACACAGAGGTCTTATCATTCGAAGAAGAACAAATATGGCAAGGAGGAAAAATCATCTGCAATCTATATTTCCTTCGATCTTTTGGGAAACTGATGGACTCACACAGACGACTGATTTATATTCTTACACTTTCTGCACTACTGATTTTATAATTATGATTTCTTTTTTGAAGAAGGTTTACTTATGAAGTAACAAAGAAATGGTACTGGAAGGCTCTATTTTGATATGTACTTTGCTACTTTTCCCTCTTCTACTTATCTAAATTTCGTTATACAGGGAGTACGATATACAAGAATTTTCTACCCTTCTTCACCACTTCAGCATGACAGCTAGTCATGTATATTTTTTTTAATGGACCAGGGGATCAAGTGATTCCTCATTTGGGTATTCAATTGTTTGTTAAGCCATATTAATTCAATTTATCTGTACCACGCTTTACAGTGTCACTTTGATGTTGCAAGTAGAGTGCAAAATTCGTTGGGTATAGCGAATATTTCAAATTTTGTTTGTTTTCTCAGGGTTGCAAGTATGTTACCGATGCGAATGATGGATAAAAATAATTTTTGTGCAACATTCCATCCTCTACATATCTTCAATATGATATTTTTCAACTTGTAAACAAATTCATAACGAAATTCATCACATTTTCACTTAGCAACAACGAATACTGTATTTATAGAAATGTTGAAATCAACATTTCTGTTTGCTCGCTTTATATATTGCCGAGAGTGAACTCGGAATAATTCATCCCCTCTAGATTAAGGGCAATAATGCAAGTTTCCTCCAGAAATAATCCACCCTCATTTGATATCATAGCGATCGGCTCCCCTGCACAGCATCCCTCGCCACTTGATTGATGTCACTTGTCAGATTGTTATTGCTGATCGATTTCTGTTATTACTATGGAGTATGGAGTGACAAGTGGGTGTGAAAATCAATACTATCTCATTCTTCGATGGTTTATGAACACGAATAGACTATTTGAATGGCTACACACTTCTGAAAAAATGTCTTCCAACTTGAATTGTGACTCACACTTTGGAAAATGTTTGTTATTTTTTTTATTCTCGGACAACAAATATGAGTACTGCTATAATTCAGTGATTTTTCAATTCAATATTTAATTTCAAGAAGTTCTATTATCTATTATTCAAGATATTTTCGATCAATTCTTCAGATGTACCCATTCTATCCTTCATAGCATTTTCGAATTCTACGAACTAACAATGTTGTTTGTGGCAGAACGATATATCCAAGATTTTTTCAATTCATTTCACTAAATATAAAATTCAACACATGTTGCGGGATGGTTATTTAATCACATGATGAATAATTACAGTCCGTGGCTATTATGACTTGACCACAATCGTAATTTTATTGTCATCGCTTCTCTATTATTTGTAAATCAAATCAAGATTAGCACGATTTGTCTGTCCTAGAACTCAAACAGTTTGACTCATATTTAATGTATTCCTTCCTGGAATGAACATATGGAAGCATTCACAATTTTATAATATTTATATCGTTAATGAAACCACAAATTCGATTCAAAATTTAACGACTTTATCAACCGACGTCTC
Organism: Plagiodera versicolora; assembly: GCA_037013635.1. Lineage (NCBI taxonomy): Eukaryota > Metazoa > Arthropoda > Insecta > Coleoptera > Chrysomelidae > Plagiodera > Plagiodera versicolora. Next base: position 4,696,127 of record CM072982.1, on the reverse strand, counting down.
ATAAAGTTGCTTCATTTATATAACTTTATGATCAGATAGATTAATTGAGGAATTCTTCGTCGAAGAAATACAATAAGATCGTAGATTGATAGATCAATACTTCTTCGATATTCCTTAAACGTGATTTCTTTATGAAATATACTTATATCATGGATGAAAATGATCTGATTTTGAATTGGAGATTCATTTCATTCAGAAATGTGTTGAATGAGATTATTAAAGGAAATGAAGAATAAAAATGAATGAAAAAGGAAACAAAAACATAATTTGAATGTTCAATTCAGCATATGTTGTAAAAAAAGTGTTATAATGTTATGAGCAGAAATTTAACAACTACGTTGCGATTTCATGATGACTGGCTAACCACATGATTATTATTATTGCAATCCGACCATTTGTATATCCTATTCTGATGATTGCAGTCTCGTTAAATCTGAAACATTTTATTAGGCTTGGAATGTTTTCCTCACTTAATATACGGACGTAGGTATAGACATGCTTATAATTTTAATATCGTTAAGAAAACCATTTGGCAGATTCAGTAATATCATCTAATGACTTCATCCACAAGGAAAACAACCCCATTTGGAAGCTTATTTCATACTTGAAGATATAAATTATGGTGACAATAGAATTACCAATTGAGTTATTGTTTCTAGATGATTGATATTCCAGATGCATCACCATATAGTTGTGATTTTTACATTTCAAACATGAAAATATGCAATCAGCTCTTCCAAAAGTTTTTCGCATTGAAATCCTCCGACTTTTAGTATTGCAGGATAATTCAATTTCTAACACATCAATTTCAATGAATTGGTGACAGTGTAACATTTGGAAACATTGAGTTCTGATACATTTTGGAATTGTCGAAAATGGTCGGTTCTTTCAAATTTTTGTTGATAGATTTTCAGTTGCGGATGTCCACCACTTTGATTATGAAATCGGCTGAGGAAGAAGGGTGCGCAATTTCATTAAATGATGGATTGAATGTACCTTTAGCCAAAATATGGAATCGTTGACGAGAGAGAAAGCACCCTGTATATTCTGGCCTATCAGTCAATTCGAGAGCTGTCATACGTCACAGCCAAAACAAGAAAAGATGAAAAACGTTGGGAGAAGCCGAACCGGAAGATACAAAGTGGAGAAAAAAATTCGGAAGCGAGGATCAAGCAAAGGAAAAGGAAGTTTTTGGGTCTCCTGTGGGAAGCAACGCATTGATACTCACCGTGATCGATGTCTGCGATAATGCCCCGTCGTCAATTCCCGTCCGAACAATGCTGGTAATTCACTGCTACCCCTATCTATTCATTTCTACGTTTTCAACCCTGCAGCAGAGCAGAATCCATTCTCTCGTCTTTCGTCTTTAACAAATGCCTTCGAATTATTACACAATAACATTACATTTTTCACAATTGTACTGCCATCATGATTATTCATCGATTCGTTGTCGAAAAAGTGGTGGTGCTGTGCTTCCAAGTATTCGGGTATTGTTGTAAAGGGAATCTAATGGTATACTTAGGAATTTAATGACTTGACAGCCGTCATTTCTCAGTGCTCAGGATTGAACGGATGATATACGGTCGAGTTTTTATTAATTCCCAGCAGTATGTTTCTATTGTTTGGTAACCTGTCAGTTTACAAGAGATCCTTCACTTCGTGAACCGTTGTCTGAATCCAATTTCTTGTTAGGAATAGAGTGACTTAATTACCAATATGTGAAAAATGTCAAAAACACCTGGCATCGAACATTTCTGTCACTGGATGTGTCTTAAACTGTTATCAATCTCAACTTCAATGTTCTGAAGATTATAAATATGATAGATATGGAAAAAATGAATATGAAAATATGATGAGAGTTATAAGCATTTGACAAGAGTAATATATTTCTGGGAATCTCAGTCATCGAATAGAAAGGGGAATAAATTGCATATGATATTTTGATTTGCTTCCAGTCGATGTATATACAAATATTTCCACATGGCATCAGATTTTTTAAGGAATTGATCTTGATAACGGATCATATTTTTTGAGCGAAAAACATGCCAAAATCTCCAATATGAAATTAAATGAATATTTGAATATTGTTGAGAAACTGCTTTTCTCAATATTCAAGAACAAACGTTCATGTGAAGTTCTTTAGAATTTCCTTCTCAAATATTCGCATGTTTGAAGGAACAAACTATATATTTTGATTGAAAGTTTCGTTGGTTCTAACGTATTTAGGAAACACTGATTTATTCACGTTATCGTCAGAGAAATCGATATTTTTCGAGATAATTCACTCTTTAGATTATCCAAACAAAGATGATGGTAATTTTTATGTTTTGCAATTGAAATAAAATTGCATCAGTTATCGCGCGCTAAAAATCAACATAAGTCATTTCATTTGACAGTTGGGCGTTGCTCCAATGTTATTGTGCAAGATTCAACCTCCGAATAAACAACTCATGAATAATGAAAACCAAATTTCAGGTCGTCGCCATAAATCATAGTTTTTATTCGGGACCATGTTCGAGTCAGGAATGTAAATGTACCGATAATTAAATTGAAATAAAAAGTTCTTTGTTATTCCGAATAACTTCTCCGGAGAAAGAGGAGATTGAAAGTACTTCGAAGACATTTCAAAACAATGCATAAATCAAGTCGCATTTATACGATATTTTTCTTCTTGATCTGGAAGTGATTTATTGCGTATTATTGGAAGTTTTGTAGAATTCGCTTTTGTGATTGTAATCATCAGAATATACTACGCATAATAATTGGAATCGGATATTCTGACACACATCAACCTGGACACTGATGTAGTTAGTAGTCTTCAATAGAAGGCCAGATACATTGACTTCGAAGAGGTTGAAGAGTTTAAGATTCTTGACGATGATCTCAGAGTTTTGTACTAACAATATAGGCGATAAGCAACAAAGGCAATAAGCATATCAGAATTCTTCTATTCACCCTGTATATAGATTTTCTTTACCTAGTAGATAATACTGAAAAATCATAGTCAATTTGAGTCCACGCTTTTGTGACGATGAAAGGAATTATTTTGGATTTTTTATTTATTGAAAATCATTATCTATTTTTTAGTTTGATTCATCATCGATACTTGTTTGATTTTCAGTTTCCATGAACTAGTTTCTTGTTTTATGGTGATCAGTACGAGCAAATACAATGACTACGAAAAATTTCTTCTTCTTTGATGGAAGGTATTCGCATCCTCGAATGAATCAGATCTCGCTATCGGCACTGATTCAATAGTAGAAATTCTAATTGGCATGAGGGAGACCTGTGTCGCAGAGAGTGTACACCCCACCCCACTCGGCGAGGGGATGCAATCCATCAAGGGCGAACAACCCCCGGTCAAAGTTATCTTCTCTCTCTCGTCCGCCATTCGTGCCGTCTTTTTCCCGCATGACGTGATCATTTTTCTCCGGAGTTCGTTCCATCATCGCGTCACATCCGCCCCACCCTTCGCGCGACGTTGCCAAATGGGATGTCGAATTTTATTTATGGCCGCCGCGATACGATTCTGTAATTAATGACACGGAGAATGTCATAGAGGATTCTGCTTCCTGACGGCGATGATAGAAGAAGGAATATCGGTGACGGTTTCAGGGAAATCGAGTGTTTTCTTCAAAAACAAGTCAGGGATCATACGGAGTCAGGATTGATTTTGACATGAGTGACTGTTGACATGTGACAACTGTCAGATAATTACTGATTGAATTATGGAGATTAAATAATCAACATCATAATTGATCATGGAAAATTATATTTCTTCCCTTACCTCCTCACTTAGAAAAAAATAATTTTCACATAGCTTCAAAAGCGGGAAGCTGGTCGTGCCATACATCTTTTTAAAAAATAATGACGCTCCTTAGGTGCCTGTAATCTTATCACATGAAACTTCATCAAATCATGATAATTTGTAACATTTTGAAGTCCAACTAAGGTGACAAAAAAATAAAACGGAATATTAATTCTTCTCCAAATCAAGACTTTTTATTTTGAATCTCCTTCTGTATTTTAAACATGTTTTTTGTAGATGTTCTTCAGAATAGAAAACTGTTTCAAAGATGTTCATAGGAATATCAAAGATGAGTTTGTACACATCAGTATGGCAATTTTGGGTAATTGTAGGACATGTGACAGATTGTAGAAAACCTTCAGATAATCAATTTACTATTCCAGATTATTTGATTCGAAATATACGCCATTCATTAGTTTGTTCCTTCAGAGGAACAAACAATTCCCAATTGACAATCTATATTGAAAAATTGTAAAGAAAGTATAGAGATCATTAATTTTACATTATCCATTCAGAAAATATCAAATGTGATTCCCACCTAAAGCTACTGTACACTTTATATCAATTGGATTTTTTTGGTTCCAATAAGTCTTCATAAAACTGTCAAAATTATTCAATATAGTTTCCTGTTTCCAGAATGAACAATGTTAGAGTAACACGCTGCTAAAATTAATGTGGAGCAGAACATTAACATAATATTTTTCGTCATTATGATCCCAACTTTATCAGACATTAGCCAATCAGATATTCAGATTTGGTATGCCCATTATTTTTTGTATGACTATGAGAACAGTGAATAATTTTCGAATACATAATTTCATGTCCATAAACGACGTGGAAAATTTTTTGGCCACTTCACCACAAGCATATTCAGAAAATAGATTTGAAAGCTTTCATAGTGATTTTTTGATTGGCATTTCTTCATTGTGGATCACCCTCTATATTCATTTCTTCTTGTAAACGAGATGAATACAAAATAACAATCGAATGACTTTGGCAGACTCCTCAGAGCCTAATAATTCGAAAACTATTCGAATATTTTACGAATGCTATGCATAGTTTCATTGCAAACGTAGTGATGAAATAAAACTGTTCAAACTGTTCAATTTCTGAAAAACATATCATTTGTGCAATGTTAAGAAAGTTATTAATCATCGACGGTATGTTATATCCCAATCAATGCTCCAAACAAAGACCTTTCAATAATTATCATGATGTCATAATATCTACACACTTTAATCATTGACCTATTCATGTACAGGGTGAGTCAAAACTATGTAGCGAGCTTTTTCATGGTGATAGAACATTGGGGAAAAGGGTAGTTCCATAAATAAACTAATGACCATAAAGACCATTACCAATTATGTTCTGAATTTTGACGTTTATGTCAACAACATTGTTGCAGTCAATTTCTTCGTGTGGTTTAAGGAATAGTATTTTGGGCTATTAGTTTATTCAAAACTATACTTTTTTCAATGTACTATCGCTCTCAGAAAGTTTGGTACATATTTTTGACTGACCCTGTGTATTCGTATTTTTTATTCAAACATGAAAAGTCGTATTTATATAATATATATTCTTCATGGAAAGTTTCAAAAGTAATTTCATTATCATCAACAAGACTTTCTAACCAGAGGTTCGAATCGATAAGTATTATTTAAAAAAACAATGAGATTGAAATTTTGAATCGACTACGTGACACACATATTAAACCCTTACAAGCCAGTACTGTTCATCCTCAGACAGGATGAAGTATTGCGCTCATACATCCACAAGGTCACTCACACCGTTTTGCAACAATATACAAAGGAGTTTATCGCACGGCCCTTTTTGCTTTAATAAACTGCTCAACCCGATTTCCGCAAAGTAAAGGTGTGTTGGACCTGTGAAAGGTGCAGGCGAGGAACTTCGGCAAAAGTGAAGCAGATTAATGGCCTCGAATTAGTCAAATGTTCGAAAATCTTTTCCTATCTGACTAAAAAGCACGTGTGTCTGATATTGAGTGATGGAACTTTTTCGGTGACAAGGAAGATTTTTTCTAGTGAAGGTTCGGTGTGAAAGGAAGTTTCTTTTCAATGCTGACGATGATATAAAAAATATCCGAGTTGATTATGTACGATAGAAATGTCAATCAACTAAATTCCTCTCATGAACGACAAATGAAGAACAGAATTCAAATGAATGAAAATAGCCAACCAAACCAGATGCAGATAGAATTGAAATTTTCGTGAAATGTCAAATTTCCATTCACTTACACATTGTCCATAAACTATATCAAATATCTACAATTTTTTATATTGTTTATCTTACTATTTTATTCCGAAATGATGAAAAGCTGTAAAATTTTTGTATCCCGGTTTTTTATTGAGAAAAATAAGGTACCAATAAACGAGAATAATTTCTTGTCTACAATGTATTTCCTCCTTTTACAACTTTTCTATCGTGCTCCTACATTTGCTAGAATGGTTCATATAGAAAATCAATCTATTTTTTGCGAAACATCTTCCGACTGTTAAATTATTACAAATCTCGAATTGACAATTCGCTACTAATAGATTTTTTTACCGAAAGCACGAACATAATTAATCTTCAACATAATGGGAACACTAGAAAAGGTGTGGTTTTGAGTAATGTTCACACAATATTTCGGAGCCATATTCACGAGAGGAGTGCCATTTGTCTAAACCACTATCAATTTCCACCTTTTTTTTTTCATGTGTGTGGGGGTTAACAAACAGCCGTTTGCTACACTGCTACCAGTGTTTGGTTCATGTTTTATTTTTCCATTACTGAACCATTACTGAATTATTAATGGTGGCTATAAGCGTCTATCATTACCAAAACGATACACAAACATGTTAATTATGATGAAGAAGATCTCTAAATGAGCTGACGATTTTTTGTGGATGACTTTGTTTTCCATGAATCATGATGAAAGTTGCCATTTATCAATACTCGGAGTGGAATTGGAGATACATTCATTTATTTTGTCCAACTAATGACAAATCTATGAAGGATAGTACATGATGAATTCATACATCTTCTCCAACATTTTGAATTCAGTCAATATTTTGTTCATGTCAAGAAATTTGATATCACGATAAACTTGAAGGTAAAAATTGTATTGAATATTAGTACCATTTATATTGAGATAAAGTGGAATTATCAATAATGATATTGATTAACTGAACAAGGGAAATTTTTATGATGGAATTCAGCTCCAGAGATTCAGAAAAAACAATGAATATTCGAAAATTATAAGAATATTTGGAGATACTTCATTGATTCAGCTCCAGATCAATAAAACATATTTCTTTTGTTTTTTTTTTCGATATAAAAATGATTTTGAATAATCGTTATGATTTTTTATATCTAGAATTTTCATTACACATGAGGATATTTTTCAGTTCAGTGTACTGTACTGGATTTTGATCAACTGAAAAATTCAATTGAATCTTGAAGGTACCATGACTTTTTCTCCATTTGATTGGTTTGGCGTTGAGGGTCAAAAAAGATAATTTCTCTTCCGGAAAACGTGACATACAACATTTCCGCTGACCCACCTTGTATATTTCCGACGTTTGTACAACTTACAAATCGTCTGAATGAAAGAACACTCAATAATATTCAGCAACAGCACACTCTCTCGTCGTCATTCTCCTTAGATTGGTGGAGACGTGATGAGTGGCGTGTTATTTTTACTTGTCAACCAGAAAAAATCAAATTGATTGCTTGTTGTTGAAAAGTTGAGAGTGGAGTTCCTAACATTCGATTAAGGACAAGCGGAGCATAAATTTGAAATGCGTTTATGGCAAGCGCAGTTATGTTTACAGAGGGCGGTACAGATGAGGAAGGCCAGTGACGTATGAACTGCTTTGTTGAGGTCGGTTTGTTTGGGACAAAGTCATTGTTAAATCAACCAGTAATCCAATAAATCAACCATGAGTATGTCGACAAAAAGCTACAAGAAATTGTCGAATTGAATCCTATTGATATCATTTTAGATGAGATTTGATTATTCGAATATGAACAATAACATAGCCTGTTTTTTTTTCGTTCTTTCGAATCTCTTATTAATTTCATGAACTTTTATATTTCTTTGAATTAACTAGAGATGCAGCTGAAAAGATGATTGAAGCTGTCAAAATACGAGATTAATTGGTGCTAACCTCTTTATAATGATGTACATGTATTAACTTTAGATTTTGTGATGACTTTTCACTGTTTGAAATAGGAGAGTATTGAAATTCATAATAACGTCTGACAGTATCCATCAGTTTTCTGAGAAGTTCGTTCTGTGATGTATTCGTATGTCATTTGTCACACGCATTATGTGAAACGAAATTGAATTCAAAATGGACGTGATTCTATTGAAAACTAAGTGTTTATGATATTTTCTGTAACAGATTGATATCATGACGTTTTCATTCCATCATATTCGATCGTCGTCCATTTTCATTATCCATATGCTTGTGAAAAAAAATTAAACTGAAAATTCTCAAGCAACACTTACCCTTTCCCCTATTTCTACTCCACTGGAAACACTCCCAGCCCAGAGAATGCAAGAGAAATGTTTTCCGGATGAGAAAACGCTAACAAAATGAATACTCATGAATAGGAAATGGTTCAACAGAGCAACGCTTTATTCGCCACACTCCGCACCGGCATCAGATTAATGAGTGATAACTGAAAACTAATTGAATTTTATTGTTTCATAGAGATGCCGAGCCGAATGAAATCCAGCCCTGTTTTATCATCAGCGAACACGTTTCGGAACAATCGATGGGGTAAGAAAGGAAAAATGCGAATACGCGAATATACGAGTATGTGAATGTGCGAATAAAGGAATGTGTGAATAAACGAATATGTGAATCTACGGAAATGTGAATGTCGAAATATGTGAATGTGCGAATATGCGAATGTGCAAATATTCGAATATGTGAATGTGCAAGTATGCGAATGTGCAAATATTCGAATGTTTGAATGTGCAGATATGCGAATATGTGAATATGCGAATAAACGAATGTACAAATAAACGAATCATGTGAATGTGTAGATAAGCGAATGTGCGAAAGTGCAAATATGTAAATATTGGAATGTGCGATTGTGCAAATATGTGAATAAAGAAATATGCCAATATGCTCATACCTCAATTTAGTATCTTCTTTCCTATTCATAAATTTTTTGCAGTTATGTCAATAAGAATATTTTCAAAATTCAATTGATGCGTTTACTATTTTCAGTGGCTTTTCTTGTGTCCATCTACTAGGCGTTCACCCTCTACTCATGTCTTTTCATTTATTGAAGGCAAGTTTCCCTGATGATCTCGTCTTAGTTCAACAATTATTCCATTTTTTATAGGGGACTAGCGAATTCAATATGGATGTGGTCAATTTCATACTAGAATGATATAGGAAAGTGAATATAAAGAAATATGCGAATATCGAATGTGACTTCACACGAAAGTTTGAGTTCTATGTGCTTTCAAACAGTTCTCAACAGTACTCAAAAATATACAGAGTTGGCGAATCTGTTAATATTTGAATGTGAAAACAAAGAAAATACACAGAAAAACCTACAAGCACGTTCGATGACTTATTTTATTCGCAAGTCATTCATCTCTCATTCAAGAACACATTAATCTGGTTAGTCTTCTTTTGACAAAGAACAGAGAATTATGTCGGACAATTACTTATGCACGAAAGTATCGTAAACATTATTTGTATCCAACATAAAACACTGTATCCCGGGGCCGGAATGAATTATATCACGATTCACTATCCAATATTTTTCACTATCGTGTCTTGGACCAGTTTCAAGCGTATGTTTTATTAAATAGTTGTTATTATTTAGCAAGTAATGACCGAAAATCATCGTCTCCACCGATCTTCTGCCGAGTTCTTCTAGTTTATTTTCGTTGTCATTCTTTGTAGTGTAACTCTCCAGCGCTCCTGGTTTTGAAATACCTGAGCAACATGTTTATCCGATGATTAATTGCTGAATATTCTCAACCAGTACTGCGGTACTGTAATCTTTGAGAGAAAACCAGAAGATTGATTCGCGGTCCTTAATTTTATTCATTTATGTGGATTTTAATGAGAAATAATGCAAAAGGTAGACGACTCTTTTGAAAAATATGCTTTCATTCTCTTATCTCTGTGGAATATATTCACAAAGACTGTTGGAGAGTTCTCACAAAAATCTGCTAGGGTCTATGATTCGAGGCTGAATTTGATCGATATTAATTACTTCGTTTATGGCAATTAATCATCTGCATTTTGATGCAAATTCTATGGAAATTAAATATCTCTTGACATTTTCCGCCTATTTACGTAAAATAAAATGTTATTCTAGAGAAACTTTCGCATTGAATAACAAATGGGTGACTTCATAAAGATATTGTGTGGAAACTTATAGAGTTGATTTCAATTCCAAACTTGTCACATTTGACAATCAAATGCACTGCATTAACTATAAGATTCATACGAACATATTAGAAATATTTTCATGTAAATAGAAACTATAACTTGATGGATGAACTTATGGCCTCCAAGGCATATTGAGAATAGTATAATAAGTATTAGTGGATAAAAAGGGCGCAAAATAAAGCAAGTGTTTTAAAGACCAGATCCACGAATACTTTATGCTATTATTTTATTGGTGCCACATTTTACGTTTGAATAAAGTTTTGCATCTGTCATATTTTATCTGATGTTTACAAGGTGCTCCTGTCAGATCAATAATCAAAAATTTGTCATTAAGACTTCACGTTTCTCGTTCCTTCGTTGATATTGTCATGATTACTTTTAAAAACGCGCGTTTTTAAAAGTTCGATTTAAACACGCTCAGGCGTGCTTTAAATGGGTAAAATGGGGCACCAATAAAAAAAATAGTATATTAAAGTAGTGGATAAAAAGGTATTTAGAACACGCGCGAGTTTTCAAGCACGACGGCGCAACCGAAGTGCTCGAAATAAAGCAAGCGTTTTAAAGACCAGATCCACGAATACTTTACGCTATTATTTTATTGGTGCCACATTTTACGTTTGAATAAAGTTTTGCATTTGTCAGTAATATTTCATTTGACGTTTACAAGGTACTCCTGTCAGATCAATAATCAGAAATTCGTCATTTAGACTTCACGTTTCTCGTTACTTCGTTGATATTGCCATGGTAACTTTAAGAAACGCGCGTTTTTTAAAGTTCGATTTAAACACGCTCAGGCGTGCTTAAAATGGGTGAAATGGTGAAATGGGGAACCAATGAAAAAAGATATATTCTTTCAATCCTATCATGGCCTTCTGAATTATAGTTACCGATGAATTGATGTGCTGACAGTGTGACTACAAAAACTCGAATAACCCAAAAACGGTTAATTTTTTGTATTTTGACAAGAGCATCTTTTTTATGTTATTTTCCTTTCCTCTATCGAATGCACATATTTTTTATAAGGAATACAAGGATATAGTTATCCCAAAAAAAACAACTCGCTCTCTAAAAACACCCTTATAGCGATATTGGAAATGTGGAAGTGTATTTGAAAAATATTAACTTATTCAGGAAATTTCAATCTGGTGGCTTTGACCGCTTACACGTCTCATGGAGAAATGATTTTGAATCAACTTTGGAAGGATATATCTTCCTCAGTATGCATTTTGGCAAATGAGTTTATCAATCAAACTGTACTTTTGCTCGATGTACTATCCACCTCAATTATATTTTAATCCATATGTATTATGTAAGACCTTGTAAAAAATCAATTAGACACCAACTACGAACTCTCTTATTCATCAGAGAAATAAGCATATAATCAATCTGGAACACCTCTGGAAATCAGGAGAGATAATTAATGAAAACATGGAATCGATATCGTACCACACCGTACCCTTTCACCAGATGGAAGAAGAGAAGTCGAGGACTTGGTAACATCTTCATTTCAACCCGACAAACGCACGCATGTTCGAGTCCATTTTCAGCACTTTATCACTTACTTGTTCTCTCTTGACGCCCGATTAATTTTGTGGCATGCCCAACCTTGAATCGACCAAAGGAGATATCTAAGAAATATTAATCTTCAATTCCGAATGGGGATTCTTCGTTTTTCTGTCATCACTATTCGGTGGGGGTGAGTGGAGCAGATAAGAATTGATCGACGTAGAAATATCGGGAAGTTCTTGAAGTAAAATGAAATAAAGTATATTTTTTTCAACTAAGAGTGACAATTTTTGTTATCTTTCACTAGTGCAAAATAAAAAGTAAATATAGTCTATTCATTTAAGCAAGATAGTTGAGACAGTTCGCTAAGTGCGGTATTTTTGCAAGTCTTCTTTTAACGATACTCCGAACAGAAAATTGGGTAAGTCTATCAATCAAATCGTTTCGAGAAATATTTTCGAATAATAAAATATATACAACAATACTGGATAATTATTGATTGTGGATAAACGTTGAACAGTGTTTTCAATATTCATGAAAGATTCGACTAGAATCAAGAAACTTCGAAAGTTCAAAGATTTCTCTTCGAACAAATTTGGCATCCATGCGAAGTTGCTGTGAAGCGTTAATATAATTATTGATGCTCCAATGTTCCCAGCTATACCCAAACTAACCAGAAGTTCAATGGTTAGTAGATACTTATTATATTTTGCGCTAATGGCCTTGAAAAATATCCAAATCTGCCACAACTATTTTCCTCGGATGAATTATACGATTTCCAAATTGGATTTTTCTCATTTCAATTATTCTAAAGTTTTGAAATTCCAAATACTATGGTGACTGGGGAATCATTTTCATATTTCTTGGTAATTCCTTATTCTATATTGATACTGCGCCTATCAGTATTCAATGAATCAATTCCGATATTGACTTTTTTTTCGGCACATTTATTGATGGAAATACAACTGAAAAAGAATCATGATGAATATTATAGTTTATGTTGGAAATGACTACATTACATACAAGAATAACTCGTAGTTTACTGCTACATGAATAAATAAAATTAATATCCACTGCTTGTCGTGAAAAATTGAAGGAAATGACTTCGTCCATTATGTCCATTAGTATACATCCATAACATTTCTTATGTCCAGAAAATACAACGAAATAAATCATTCACGAGGTGTAATCCATCAGTTTACGGTTAATATCTAGTGATAATCATTATATTGTGCAATAAAATCTGAAGTGGAATATTCATATTAAATAATCATCTAATGGAGACCAAACATAATGGCTCCATACTATGGTATACATATATTCTCATTATAAATATTGACATCGAAATTCTGATGATTTCCTTTCATTGAAAGAAATGCATATGAGCAAACAGCATTAGGCTTCATTCTCTATCATTCCAACTTGATATAGAACCCTGAATAGAATGTAACCTAAAAAGTTTTTGAATGCGAAAGAGGTCATCCAGTAGCCACTTCAGTCGAAAAAAACAAGACAAAGCAATCATTCTTGGTCCGTCAAATGACTCCATGTTCATCAATCTTCGCTTAGATTTATTACACTTTTTCCTATTGTCATTTTTCATTTATTTGCCTCACATCTTCATCCCACCCGAATGAATGACTCGTTTTCATGAGGCTCAGGTCTCAACTGATGTGGGGTTTTCACAAATAATAATAATTATAATAAATTTCATGGAACGCCTAAATTACAATATATATAGTACAGAGTTTCTAATTTGAATAGTGTTAATGAAAAAATAAAATATCAACATAGAAAGATAAAATCAATAACAAGTTATGGCTCCAAAATGACGAAAAATCATGGACTTCTTCCTCAAAGCAACCCAAAGTAGCTGATAAATCAGTTGTATTAGATAATTTATTAAATATTTAGTTTTCCTCTGGTCCCCTGTTGTGACAGTATATCTCGATCATCTTACGTGTCAATGTCAACAAAAAATATAGGCTCCAATACGCTGTAACATTATTTTGCATTATTGAGTATTTCATTCTAATATTTGTGGATCAGTTGGCTCATGTTGATTGTAGTGAATATCAATAATTCTCTAAGAAAATTACCACAAGATTTTTATGTTATGTCTTTAGAAGTGTTGTTTTTAAAACTATCGTATCGTTTCCGAGCTATCACATAGTTTTATTTAATAATTCGTATGACTCGAGTTGTTTTTCAGATTTTTTTACTGAATCAAGTTTTCAATTATTGTGTATTTTAAAGATTTCAGTGTTTTCAAATGTTTAATTTCAATGTTGGTAGACAATCGAGAAGAATTCATTAAATTCTAGTAATTTTGTTTCCATAAAATTCCGGTTAGAGAATATGTGTTTTCACAAAAAAATAATCAATCTTCTTCAGCCCGAGTGTTTGGACAAGCTCGTTCCCACGTATTCGATTCTTAGGCATCCCCGAAAATTGGGATGGTTAATCGTATTCATTTCGAAGGCGACACTTTCGACACAAAAGAATGAAATAATGGCGAAGTGAAAGAATTCCCGGTTTTAGCAGGGAGCGAGAGGGATCGTCGAGAGACCCGGGGAACTTCTCAATGCGGAATCATCATTTTTCTCAGTCTTGCGAACAACAAAGTCCACTTAGTCATCGTCGAATACTGACCGAAAAATACAAGGGAGAACGAACGCTGCGCCAATTCAACACCATCTTTTCAAACTGCGTTTGGTGAGAATAAATGGACCAGTCTTCGGAGGAATGAAAATATTTCTCGTCCTCTTTTTTTTTCGTTCTTTTCTCTATGTCGGATGGAAGTAACAGAATGTTGCCTTACATCAAATATTCATCATAAACAAAAAATAATGATAAAGTTGATTTTATTCAATACACAGTTGAAAGTGGATCAAAAAATATACAAGGTTTTCCTAGAAGACGCACTAATATTCAAGGATGTTTTTTTTTTCGACTCATTCTACGAAGAAACTCCCCATATGTCTTTTGAGTGATTAATATAATCAAAAAATGACATTCTGAAATAATATTGCGGACATCTTCATAAAATTCAACCTTCACCATATAGTATCTCAAGAGTTAGGGCTTTGAAGACCTTCATATGAAGTTTTTCTCTTAGAATGCGTACTATAGTCTATTTAATTGAGGAAGATCTGACAGATTTGGATATCTTTCAATACCATCAATAGTGCGAAATATCAAGTTTCTAGCTAACCATTAAACTTGGTTTAGTAAACGTTCAATAATTGTCTAATGAAAAGAATTATAATTCAAAATGCCCCCATTCGGTTCACAGACTATTAAATACCAAATTACCCGACATAATGCTGACAGTTCTCGATAATGGTCGACAATTAAATTTGCCGTCAACAATTGCTCGATGTCGCGAAGTTTATATCCCAAGGTAACTGTCATCTAATCTCTCTAGCCGTCATCCTAATCAAAGTTGCTATATCGCAATAACTGTTTCATACTCCTAATGAATTTATAATCCGGAGTTTCTTGAGCTTTAGCGTCGCGACGCGGAGTGGCGGCGGACGAGTCGTTACCCTGATGCACGATTTATCATTTTGGGGCTCATTAGGGACAGAAGGTCTTATCGGAATCGTTCATTTTGGTTTGATCTCAGAAGGCGCCACGTTGTTTCTTCATTATGTGGTACAGATGGAGCTGGGAGTCATCCAATACATGTATTCGTCGTGTTTGTCGTTCTGTTAATGATTGAGTATTGAGAAAGCAACGACAGAATGATACCTTGATAGTTTTTCTCTTATTCCATTAAACGAATTTCAAAAAATCGCCAATAAATCGAAAGATATTTCAGATGATGAAATAAGGATTTCAATGCCGTGTTCAGTACATCTCAGACACCTTTATTTATAGTTTTCAGGCAAATTTATTTCTTGTCAAAATACTCAAAATTTGTCCCCCAATTATTTTCGCAAGAAATCAAAGTCGTCGTGAAGCTTTAAATTTTAGACTGAAGGGTCATAAGGACATAACCAAAGTGAATTTTGTTGCAACAGCATTTCGATTTACTTGAGAAATACTCTAGATAAAAAATAACGGATGTGACGTTTCCAACGCATGCCCTGTACCTTATAACCAAGTTGCCAGGAAAATGTATTTTTCAAAAAAATGTGATGATATAAAGGCATCTAAAGCATTGAATTGGAGTTTCCATGTGAATTTTTTTGTCGAAACAATCATAATTTCGAATATATTCCTAAATTTTGGACTTTTTCGATATCAATAAACAAAGGGAAATCGCAAATAATATCAAAAGCCATCCCAGATAGCGTAAAACGGAGATATTGCTGTGTTCAGAGCACTTCAAACACATCTTATACGAATTTCCTGGTGAATTAAGTTTTTGATAAAATTGCCATTTGCCAAAGGACCCCTTGCGGTTTTATGGATAAATCCAAGGCATCGTAGTGCCTTAAATGTTCGAATATCAGGCCTCTAAAGTATTATTTTGGACATTCCATTGTCATTTTTGTCATATTTCCGAATATAATCAGGGATTTTGGGCTTCCTTGATATAGCCGATTTTTATAACGTTCAAAGAAAATTAAAAATAACTGTAAGAGGAGATACTGTCGCATATTTATAATATTCTACGAGATGAAGGATGTATAATTTTTTCCTAAACAAATACGGGTATATTTTCATGCTTGTAACCACAGTGAAAGATCCACATTGAAATCATTAATGCACAAACATTCTGCACAGTCATCAGAAATTCAATTCCGGTGAATCATTTTTCTCTTTCCCAGATGTTTAAAGTTGCACGAAAAAATCAGTAGGCCATAATGGAAATCCCACACGTGATTCGGAGTACTGAAAAATGTAATGCTTGTTCAAGAACGTTATCCGGGAGAGAGATCTGAGAGGGGCGGTCCGACCGGGGGGCCTGGGGGGCCGCCCCCGGGGGGGCAGAGGGCAGACTGTGGTGTGGCCGACTGGAGAGGATGACAAATATCCTTCGATCCGTCAATGTCAGGCAACGGCGGCCCGCTCAGAATTGGATGCGAGGCAGACTCACAGAAAGCTTCGTAATATTGGTTGACGTTAGAATGTTCCTTCGAAGATAGGGTTGCTCTACATACAGAAAAATATTCGTTTGAATAATAGCCAGGCTCGTCAACTTAAGAGCTTTATGTTTTGTATTTTTGAGATGGAACGGAGTTATAACCATACAGATTCTTGAGTTGGCCTTTTATTTTCATTTCAGGAGACGCCAAACACACTGTTCGTTCAAAAATAATCCGCACAAATGTCAACATCCACTTCAATCAAGTGTCGTGAACAAGAATTGTAAATCACAAGAAGCTCTCTACAAAGTATGAACACTAATAGATCTGTGTCTTCATGCTAACAAAATTTAATTAACACTAAAACGAAGAGAGTTTGTTGAACGTATTATTGAACATCAAAAAATGTATGCTGATTTTTTTAGCAAAATCACCATAAGAGACGAAGCCTAGTTTCACCTTGATGGATTCGTTAATCTTCATTTGTCAATCAACAAATGCATCCATAACGTTTCACTGTTTGGTATGAATTTTGGACTGGAAGCATTATCAGACCATACTTTCTCGAAAATGAGGCTGCTCAAGCAGTGACTATTACTGCTGGTGCTTGATATCGCGACATCACAGCACATTTCAAATTTATGTCCATGGGGTTATTCAAAATCACAAGCAAACAAGCCTACCAACCAGGCGTGCATTGAAGGAGGATTCCATTAATAATCCTATACAATGCATTTCATCAATAAAAAACAATGAAATAACTAAAGATTCACATTGCGGGTTCATTTTGGGAGACCCTTTAGTGAGTTAACTGTTTTCACTTAGTCAATCCCAACTGTGTATACATTTTTCTCAGTGTATGTTCGATCACATCCTAAGCGACCCCCAAACGGAATATATCCTCGAGAAGGGGACGAACTCTATAGGAAATTACATAAACTCTGCACAGACAAATACAAATGTCCTCTTCGTAAAGTGTCTTGGTGCCTACTGCGTCAGACCCAGCACCAGAAGTTCAGTAGGTGTCTGCTATTGTTGTGGAAGGAATCCGCGAAACATTCATTATCCATTCAGTAACCAATGAAATAGATGATTGCGAACGTTTCGGACTGGCAGATGAACGAAGATTGATCTGCTCCAATGATATCTAATTTGACCGAGCTTTACGTTCTACCAATGGAATTGAGATACTTCGTTAATAAACGTTATCAGTGTGGCAAAGTTTCTGGATTTCAATTGTGATCTGATTGCCTGGGGAAATAAGGAAGTGATTCGGGTAATTTATCATTACTCACTAATTGATTCAGAACTTTGATGTATTCGAATGATGTACGAATCATCAGAAAAGAAATTTTCGTCAATTTGAATAACAAATTGTATTTTTTTTTTCATAAAAACAAATAACAAATTCTTCATGATACTCTTATGGAAGAACCTTCCCTAGATTTGTGAGGTTTGGAAAAGGATAGAAGACGAGGTTATATAAAATAATGGATTACTCGAAAACTATTCCTGATAACATGAAACAGACTTTAGTGCCAAGTTCAGCGCATTGTGGACACCTTATGAATCTCTTCTTCGACAAGTTGCACGAAATTTACCAAAAAATTCCCCTTAGAGAATTTCGGTTGTCGTAAGAATAAATTCGGACTCGATACTGCAGAATATATACGAGGCAAATATATCATTGATATTCTTCAAATTTGCCGAAAAGTACCCACTTGCTGGTCGTTTGAAGATTTCAAAGTCGTCAATGTTCGTGGAGAAGACCTTGAGGCATTGTCTTGGACATTCAATGTTTTTTCCTGTCGAAATAGGTGAAATTTTAATTTCAAAATAACAAAAATGAAAATGATTATACGTCCTGACCTTGGCGACAAAATAATTCAATTAAATCATCAAATATCCATAAGCTATCTTCAAGTTCATGGTCGCCAATTATAAATGAACGTGATACACAACATGAACTACTGGAATATCAAAATATGGTGGCTACAGCCACATCATATCGAATACATTGCATAAATTTTTTATAAAAAAACTTGGTTCTTAATTATACGAGCGGCTTTCTTGATACCCGTTATATCAAGACAAAAACGACGGAGAGTAATGATGCTGCATTAACTAAGATTGCCTCTGAAGTAAGAAAGGAGATCTTCGGAATCTTATTGAAACTAATTAACATAGTTTTGGTTTGGTTTTTCATGAAAAATACCTCAATGAGCTAGCTTGTGTTTTTTTGGTTCTTGTAATTAAATGAGCTATAAATGGATTGATCTATCATTCAACGAATGTTGATTTATATTTTTCTCGAGTACAGGATTTTTTCTCTTTCGAATCAAGAATCAGAAATTGATTGGAAAAGAAATGTTTTCTAAAAACCTCGATCATCCACCATCATTTTCCTCCAAAATATAGGGATTCGAACTTTGAAATGATTCTGATTGGGATATATTATTGTTGATTATAGGCCATGAGAAATAGTAACTGGCAGTAATGACATCTTGATTATACTTCAAGTGAAAATGATGAGTTACTCAAATTTCTAGGAAGTTGTTTATCATCCAATAATGACCCAATAAATCAACAAAATTTCAACACAGTTCAATGAATAACTCTCCTCCTATGAGAAATCAATAGATATCCCGAGATGTACAGACCGAATTCTTCAAAAAAAGTTTTTTATCATGAATGCAAAAATTTTTGTATCGAGAGTTTAAATTTTGATGACAACATTTGAATCATTCAAACATATCAACATTTGAATAAACTGAAGACAGATTTATCGAATAGGTTTCATCTGAGAAATTGATGTAGGAATATGTTTGTGAGACATACAGTCAAGAAAAAATAGATTCAAACTCAGGTAGTATCGAATAATTCTGATGGGAAATAAAAATTGAAGCATCACTTATATCAATCACCCTTCATATTAAAAAATAAAGAAATATTCACTAGGAGTGAAATCTAACATATTTTTTCTACCCTTTTTACACACCATATTTTTCCTAGCCAACAAATGTTGTGGTCGGAACTTCTCGAACCATTGACAAATGACACACCATTATCCTCGTAGAAAAAAGAAAACAAAAGAAAAACCATTTTTGCTGTATCCTAATTAATTATTTTCATTTCCAGGTACGTCTTCATCGGCCTGAAAAGTGGTCTCTCGAGTAACACATTTGTTAGGATCCCAAACAAAAAAGACAGAGTGATTGAGGAAAGACTGACGGGTCAGATCAGTTCTGGCATGGACTGATTGGCAAGCTGTGAACCTGATGAGGAGCACACTGAGATCTTTATTTACTGTAATATAGTTTTCGATCCTATCATCCTATCTTGTCGACCCACAATAAAAAAAATTGATGACCACAAATGTCTCGAGAGTATATTCCACGGGATTGAAGTCATAGTCACTACCTACATATTTTTTATATCAAATTATATAAACAGATTCATATGATTGAAGAGATTCATGGAGTTGAATGAGTGTCATTCGAATTATTTTTATGGTAACTATTACCATATCAAGTATGGTTGTCAGATATTCGAATTCGTCCACTCTTCCAGCAACGGAAGTTACTTTACTAGTTCCCTCTGACTTTGTTCTCTTCTTCTTTAGGGTAGCTTCAATGGAAAATCTAGATAACTAAGACAATGTACCTAAAGTTCAAAAGATATTGCCAATGTCAGTTCAGACAGAGGTGTGATTAAATAGTCGTCAATTCAATGTTCTCTCTGTGAAATTCAGTGAAAAAATGTATGGTCACTGATACATTTGAATTGATGATTATTGCTGATTTGAGATATTCGATTCCGTATTCTTGTTGCATTTCTACGAATGTGCTAATTTTAAGTTTTAACATGTCTCAAATTTAATTTTGTCGTGCAAATAAAGAGGGCACACGATTTGTTTGTGGAACATTTTATGAAGAAGAGATATTGTGACGAAAAGTATTCGTGTATTAGACTAAATCGATTTAAAAGATAATTGGTATGCTTCTGTGGATAAACTCTAAAATACAAATAACATGCCATATTCTAGTTGAGCATCTGATAGAGCTCATTTGCCTGCTTTGCGTACGAATCTATATAAAAAAAACTTATTGATTTCTTCGATCTGCTTTGTTTCAAATGACTCTTAGACAAATTGAATCAATATTTTCATATTTGCATCATTCTTGTTTTAATCCAGTCTTGTATAATTTCCATTGTAATAGTCGAAAGTATTATGACGAGTTCATAAAAGGCGTCTTCACAACAGCAGGACGTATATTTAAAAGAATAAATTAGTTACATCGAGTGTTATTCTGAAGAGTTTATAGTAGTGTTGAGAAAACCAAAGTATAGCTGCAGCAGTTTCTATTATATTTTTCAAAGAGTTCAAATGCTTGAAAACAGAAATGTGTAGCGTAAAAATAAATATAAGTTTATTATTCATACCTGACCTGGATAAATTGGCACCATATGGAGCCAGAAAACCAAGAATCATAAAGAAGAAGAAGCAAGTATTTTGACCATTATTGTTACAATTTGTTTCAATAAAATAAATATATGTTCGTTGTGAAAAATAAATGAATTTGCATACTTCTGGAATGTTTTTAATCCAAATTTGGGCATCCAACGAATTGTGAATATTGTTAATGACATTGTACGAAAAGTGTCGAAAACTCTATGATCGCTCACTAATGACCCTAATGGCTGCCGGTGAATCGAGAAACGATTAGGGTCGTCGCAGTCCGTTCCATCGACGGTTGGTCAGTGTAAATGATGTTTTCACCACGCCCTGGAGTCATTACAGGTAGGTAGCTACCATCAATTTAAAAACCAATCAGAGCAACGTTCGTCAGCTAACATAGCGTGCTTTGCTAATTGCAGGTGATTTCGTGTGGAGCAAAAACAATACCTCCGGATTGTAGTTCACAATCGATCCGGTGGTTTTTTTCGCTAGTCTTAGCTCCGATTGGCAGGAAGTGCCTTTTACGTGGATAGTTGGAAACGATTTGCAGTTCTCATCTAAGTCGGATAATTCTCGATTTTGGTTTTTGGGGTAAACGCAACGAAAAATGTTTTCTTCAGTGGTCGAATTGTCATGTATACTTTGAAATTGAGTCATGAAAATAACATTGTTGCAAATAGTTTCTGAATAGTTGGGTACCTCGTACTAATTATCGCAATTTTCATGAAAGCATATGAAAATTCTTAATGAAAAATCAACAAACTACAAAACATTTGGATGAAGACCCGAATTTCTGGAATTGAAATACAAAATGATATCATTATCACGCCATGTTATCATAATGATCCCCATTTTCATTGAATTGTGAAATATTTATTGATTAATACTGCTATCGTAAATGATTCCACTAATCATGACGATCATGTTCAGTTGTTTATAATCACGTTCAAAAATGTAATCGTTTTATCGTTTACTTATGTCTACATTAGTAGACTCGATGCTTAGGACCTGCGACACGCGATACCATAATCAGAGTGAATAATACATCAATTTCATTTAGGCATTATCCATCTTCTTATCTGGAAAAGTATTTTTGATTTACGAGTATTTTCTAATATACGTCAGGTTCCATATTGAAACGAAAAATTCATATAACGCTTAGAGAGATTGAACATTAACCAATAATTTTTTATAGATCTATTTGCATCTATTGCTCGATATGTCAGTTGTCAATATCTTATATCAAATGCCAGATGTCAGATGTTTTATGCTCTATATCATGTGTCAAATTCGAAAAAACATATATCAGCTGGTAATTAGTATAATACGTCAAACAAATGTGTGGCCTTGTTCGTGAGAGATATTAATCATCGATTGAAGAATACCAGGATCTCATCTTAGATGAGGTGGGATATATAAGGAACATCTAACCGCAACGCACTAACTCATCTTGAGTGAGAAAAAATTCAACCGCATAGCAAGTTCCTGAAATTTCATTTAGGAACTTTTCATTCGTTCCCGAAATGCGTTCCCATTAATACTAGTACAGATAAACGTCAATTAAGAAACCAATTTAAATCCGAGAATCAAGAATGATAAACGTTCGTCTTTGTAAACATTCCGTTAATTGGTGGTTGAAAACAGTCAGCCGCGAAACAAGGCATGCCTTGTCACAGTTATAATAGCTCGCCATTTTCATAAACGGTTGAAAAGTTGTTAGCACTAGACATTATGAGGATGATTGCCATGATTAGTCTCAGACGTTTTCTCTAAGTGATCATTACAGTCATACTGAAGTCATCCATTTCAGCCAGTAAAGTGTGCATCAGATTTATTCAGTTTTAATAAGGATAAATTGAAGTATTTTCTGGATACTGAACTCGGGGGCAAACTTTCTTGGAAAATGAGGAAATTTCCAATTATGACATTTTCATTACGTCACGAAATTAATAAGAAGTTGTAATTCGTTTTGCATTTCACGATTAACACGAATCAAAAATATTATTTGGAAATGAAATTCATAATATGACATTACACTAACATCGTATTCAACATATGTTTCTTCAATATAGTCAATATAGTTCAATACGTCTACATGGTTATATTTTTGTGGTGAACTAACCAAATGTTCCTTCAACAGATACATTTCTCTTCAACTCCAGTATCAAATGATTTTGCATTCACATACATATATCTTCAACGAATCGCTATCATGAATCAATCATCCCTACACCGTCTCAATTGGCCTCCAAAACTTCTAGTACGGCTCTGTTTATTCCGAACGTTACAAATTCCTGTACGATGAAGCACTGTTAACTACAAAACCTACCGCACGGCTCTGTAACCGTCGAGAGTCGATATTACCACTCCCTGCCTTGATGGTCGACTAGACCCTTCGGAATCAACCCTATGACAACTTCGATGCGCCGCTGATAGATGGCGCTTCATTTATATTAATGAGTGAAGGCTTGAAATAACCAACATTTTGGGGATCTGCATAATGTGAAGTCATTTTTCGTCTTGAAGTGGAGACTGCTGAGTGATCGAGGTGGTGTTTTGAGGATATTTTTTTTGGGTTGAAGCTCACGTTTTGTTTGGAGTTATGATTATCATGATTTGGTTTGAAAGAAAGCATTCAAGTTATTCATGTTCGAAATCAAAACTGAATGACAGCGACTAACTAATAATTATAAACCATATTTTACGAATTCGCTTTCTTCAAACTGATTATATTCAGATACCATTCATTTTTCTTGAAATTTTGATATTAAGTAACTGTTGTGTGATTATTATCACATTTGTCCGACTAAAATAGCATTCATAGCAAAGCAAATACTTATACCCTGATCACTATTATAAAGTTGCTTCGCTATAGTTAGGAAATTTACATATCCGAATACACCATGAAATAGTTATGTTATCGACATTACCAATAATTCTTTGTGAGATTTTACTTTTGATGTATTCAAAAAAATCACTTCGTATCGCTATTTGCTTGAAAATGTATACCTACTCCTTCAAAGGGAATACCAACATAATTCAACAATAACTCTAAAAGCCCTAGTGTGCAATTCTAGATTACTACACGCAAAATCACCAATAGCAAAACTGTTTCATAGACGAACAATAGAGGGAGCAACTGTAAAATCAGAAGAGGTATGCCACAAAATTTGCGATTCGTTGTGAAACTGAACCAAACTCTAACGTTACAATAATAAGCTGATATTTTTACTATACTCAAAATGTTTTGTTGGCGATGATAGTAATCTTAGAAAAAATGTGTAGGAATGTATCTAAAGCAATAAATATTCATGGGAAACTAGTAGATAGACATAAATATTTTCATCAATATACCACATATCGATGATAATTCCATATAGATATTTGAAGAGAAGTCATGCTGGTTTGTTTTTGCAGCCAAATTGCCTAATATGGATATGACAGTTCAAAGAGATGGGAATTCATTCAATTAATAATGAATAATTTTGAGTACTGTTGAATTTGTTCATTAGAAGAACTCAAGAAAAGCATTGTCCAAACGGTTTTTAATGTCACATTAATCAAGTAGAATTATTAATTTGTTAAACAGTTCTTGAAACACAAAGAAGTTCATCGATAGACGTGAATTGGACAAATGAATTACCATCAATAAAAAATAAACGCATCAGTGAGTTTCCCAAATTGAATATTTATTATTCACTTCAGTCTGTTCCAAGTTTTTCTTCAGATAATCTAGATGTTTATGAAAATAATTGACATTTCCTAACTTGAATATACTTCGAAGTTGTCGAAGAGTTACAGTTTTGATTATTATTAATAATCATGAGGACCCATTTGTCATAAAATTAATGTACCTATCTATTTTTTTTTTCTTTCGATGATGTCCGTTTCGAAACATATTTGAATTCATGGATCACAATATACTTTTTTGACATGAGAAAGAGTTATTTATTTTCTTTTCAATTGCTTCATAACTCGTATGTCACAAAAAAAATTAATCAAAAAATTCTATTCTGTCGAAAAATGGGTATTAAAGATACGGAAACTTTTCTAGACGAGTTGAATAAATGGAATTTGTTTGTCTATAAAAACTTGGGCAATGTGTAGTTTTTTGCTTAGAAGACATCGACGGGACTAGAAGGAAAACAGAGATTGATGTCGCTTCATCCATCTTCGTCTTCAGTCCTGTTCCATATCGATGATTTCATGAAGATTTTATGAATTATCAGATTTCTTCGATGTGAAATTCCAGTAAATCCTACTCGATGAAGATTTGTTATTATGACTATCAGATATTTTTGTTTGAAAAGGAAATTATAGCTACAATAATGACTTGGATGAAAATGAAATATAATAATATAATTCAATAATAAAACAATGATAATTACTATGATTACGATTAAATTTGATATTCATCCCATGTAGATCATATAAATCACAACTGATGATAGCTTCAAAAACTGGTAGTCACTACCCAACATCTTCTTCATCATTTTTAAATTTTTTACAGAGAAATTAGCTAACATCCTTTATATTTTCCACGACGTGCACACGTCAGCTACACGATCTAATACGACGATATGGCGCTCACGCTGAGGTTGGTACGCTTGACTGACAACTCTGACCACTGCCACTTTTTGCTACAGCCTGAGAATGCTGTAACTGAACTGAAACTAATTAAAAGTCGTCGCTTCGATCCGCACTGCGCTGGCGGGTTATCACTCAAAGGTCCTTAAAGAAAGGAAAGTTCGCTGCCTCCACATGAAATTACGTTATTGGCATCGCCTGCACTCTCTTCAATCCTGATGATATTCACTCGAAAAAGCTCGTCAATTCAGATGTCAAAAGTCGAATGTCAAATGCCAAATGTCAAATGCCCCATGTCAATTGTCAAGTACGTTGGCAATGCCTGAATTGAAGTATTCCAACGATTTTTTTGTTTTGCTCTTTCAGTAAAAGATTATTCGAATCACTTTCGAAATCACTGAATCCACCTAAATTATCCACGCAATGATAGCCAGATCAAGAATTTGCAAGCAGTTGTTCTGCCTTTGGGGTAAGAACCACGTGTTATCTGACACGCAAATGAGTCATTACCTTTACTTCCGTCTGAAGCCTATATAGCAATTTTTGCCCTTTCTTGTATAGTAGTAGGAACTTGATTCAATAATGATTATACTGATTTTGCCATATTCTTGATGATAAAATTTCCATTGAAGTAGAGATGGTCAAGTAGTGATGTATTGGATTCTTGATATTTGGATTACAGGATGAACCAAAATGGAACAGAACCATGGGAATACTAAGATGTTTGCTCATCACGTCAGTAATTACAATTACAATTCTTCTCACTACATTGGAATTTTGCATTGTTTTCCGATCTTAAATTCTAGAACAGAACTCTAAGATAATGCTAGAAATGAAGATGTAATTTTTATTCTGAAACAGAGATCTGATTATAAATTTTCTGTAGAATAAACTGCTATAATTACCAAATATTCAATTATAAATGGTGTCTCAGGATGTTTTCACATGTTAAATAAAAAACAAAATATCAATCAAATTTCGTTTCATTCATTCTTAATTTAACGAGCAATTCTTGAAGTTTCTTTATGGAAAACAACCGTTTGCAAATCCGCACCATTTATTTGTTCACACTAATTTAACCTGGAGTTAATATTTTCAATAACTCACTGGAGCACCGCATTTGGAAAAGAGTTGATTCCTTCAGTGATTCTTTGCTTCAAAACATTCAGGTTGTGTGGCAATGGATTGTAAGCTTTGCTTTTCACTTATCACTCTTCCAGGGAATAAATCGTGCGGACTAGCTAATGAGTCATGAGAAGTGGCTCCATCTTGCTAGAAAAAGGTGTTGCGATTGTAGCTCTTTTGGTTTTGCATTTCTGTAGCCAAAAAAGTCCCCTCCCCCTGCTAAAACAATAATCATTCTGAGAACTTGGAAAGCTTTCAGAAGAAATATAAATTATATCTCCAACTCTAATTAGAAGCTGAAGTACAAGTATTCATAAGTATTTTGCAATATCTGAGCAATCGAATTGACATCATTTAATCCTTTCTACTCATTGGTACATATGGTTCAAATAATCGAGATATGATCAGCTCGAAGCTTCCCAGTTTTCGTCGCTCTGATCCTCCGATTGAAAACCTTCCATATCCCGAAATAATGACAGATAAACAACTCATTCAAAGTCCAACTTCGTACGGATGAGTCGCTCTATAGAACGCCACATTCATCACTCTCAAGGCGCGACGAGAAACGAGTGTTCTCATATCCAAGCATATGTTGGAGAAAGACAGTGATATAATTTATAAGACCGGCGTACTTTTCTAGTTGAGATCTAAATTAGAATGAAACTCTGTCGGTCTATCAGATGTCGCTAGAAAAACTCAGTTGCAACCGGTGTCACGGACCATAAATGTTCACTTATGTTTCCATTAATATGACCGACATCCTATTAACACCAGCTACAGATTCGATGGATATTTTCGAAATTTTGTCACGAATTTCCGCTTTGGACTCTTCTGTCGCAAGAGTGTTGAAGCTATACCAACTGATGGAATATTTGACGTTTCTGGAGAACCAAACAACGTAACTCCTCAACACAATGGGAATATTTTGTCAAATGTGGTGTTGCCACTTCTATCGAGAAGTAGTAGTAGCTCTGATATTTCAAAGAAACACTGTTGACTATATTATCCCAAAAATCTTCATCGTTTTCCCAATAACTTTTTCTGATGACTCCCAATACCCATCCATTTGTATTTTCAATATAAAATAGATTGACATCTTTCGTTCCATAATCTCAACCTATGAAATGCTGATATCTTCGAATTGACAAATAAAATTTCATGGATATCTGCAGCTCAACCATATCCCTACAATTTCAATACAGGCTTGTTGGAAATGAAGTTTTTTCTATCATTTGAAATAGGTATGAAAAATTAAATAAGAAATACATGTGATATGTAATCAAATTAAGATGAAATTTGCTGGCAAGTATGTACAACCTGTTCCATGTCTTCATAGAATAACTCTTATCAGAAATGAAGATTCGTGGACTTGGCTGGAAGAAAAATGAAACGATTGGAATAAAATGATAGATAGGTAGATAGATCTTTCTATAATTACGATTTTAATTCAGAGAAAAAATAACCATGAACCATGGAATCTAATCCATATCAAATTCCATATGATATATCATCTAGAGACGAAGTCATGTACTGTATATAATTATTGCACTTCAATCCATCCCAATACTATACAGCAAGGTGCAAGAAAGATTATGATATTTACCACGATAATCAATCATTCCAAATTAAACGTTCCTGAATATCACTATTCAAAGCTGCTAATTATTACTCGTACAATACTGCAAGATTTTGTGTGAGGTGAGTTTTTTTTAATAAGATGATTGATGTAGTCAGTGGCGTGGCAGTGGGTATTATGAATAACCAAAAATATTCATGATATCTTGAAACCTTTGTGAACAGAGGAATTAATTCATTTGTTCGTGTTTAATTTGCGAAACAGAAATATAATCATGAAAAGACGATCACGACGTGAAATCAATCGAAATGGATGGCTTATATGATTTATATTCAAGGTATATCATAGGTAAAAATTTTTGAAGGCTGAGTTTATGATTCAAAGACCTTTTTTCGTGTTATAAGGTATATATACGTACGACGCTACTGATTACATAAGGTGCTCATCAATCTGAGTATTGTTCGGCTGAACAACGTTGATGAGAAATGGAAATATTTTCAAGAAAGCTTGACTGACGTGTATTTTGGTAGCATTATATCATCACTATTATATCAGTTCATATTTTTTATCCCAGTTATTTATATTCCTTCCTATTGAAAGTGGAGATAATGGCAAATATTTCTGAATGTTTTGTTAGTTCAGTTCAATTATTCCTAATTTCCAGAAACACTAAAATCACTTCAAGTGAATATAGATATCATTAATAATTCCGTGTCGTTAAAATAATAATTAAAATGATATCATCACACTTGTCATTTCTTCCAATTCCCAAGAGAGATTCATAAAGTCGTCATTTTCATTGTCCAACTAACCACACAAGATTTTTATTGCCCATTAAATCATCCACTAGCTGCATAATTTATCCAAATAGCCCAAGTAAACATATGTTTATTTACTATAACACTTCAACCAACTAATGAAGTATAGAATTTATGGTGTGAATACCTATATATTTCCCCTACAACCATTATGACCTACCGAGTAATAAATCTTCAGGGCGAAGAAACTGGAAAGTGCCAAGTAGTTTTGTTTCTTCAGTGGTATTAAGAAACTCTCACGCCAAAATAATGGATAAAAACTATTTTTAATATTTTTTGGCAAGAAAATCGAACACATACAATTGAATATTCATCACCATTGCATATCTTCGATAGAAATCAATATCAGTATCAATACCTATACTAAATAAATTAACGTTAATGTCGCTCTTCTTTAAAATATATACAAAAAAATATTTCGACATCAGAGATGATGAGAGATTTAACAGTTGATCTTGAGGCTTAGTTTTGTGCCATTCTTCATCGTTGTTGATAACTTCTCTACATACTCTGTAGGGTTAATTTGATTCAACTTTGTTTTACTGTCTCAGAATAATGATATTTTTATTTCGATAGTATTTTTTTATTCATATAAGAAGTTGAATTCGAGAAAATTGAATATACCGAATGAGTCAATATTTCTCAAAACTATTATAAAAACAAATATTTTGATATCTGATGAAGATTATACACCAAACATCGATATCATTTCTTCCCTAATTCCAATAATACTTCTACATCTATTGAAAGTATAGGCACTTTTAGCTGCATGTTTACTAAGACCACCTTATTTCTTTCAGGATAAGAATTCTCCTCCTATTCCATCATATTACAAAAATAAAGTATTCTTCAAACTAAAACTAAACTTGCATTCACTACACTTAGGGTTCAATTTTGACTCTCCGTAAATTGAACGCGGTCATATTATCGGAAGTTGCGAAACGCTTTGTACACAGAACCAAAAAGGTACGTAAATATAATGAAAAAAGTCATTGCGATAATGTATTTGGTCATTAATTTTCAACCGATGCTCGAATTCATCGATTCAATGTATTGTTGTTGATTGCCTGATGTTCAAGTGATTATATCAATCCTTGAAAGACATTAATTCCATCACCAGGATTCCAAAACGAATTACATTCTACTAATGACTATAGCGTATGAGTCAATCAACATTTTCATCAATACAATCTCATGAGTACATGAATATTAGTTATGATATTAATGTTTTCTCTACATCGAACAATCATTTGCAGTCATTATATTGACGAATTCAGGGCATTGATTCAATCACCACCTGGACATTGATTCAATCACCTGGACATTATTTTTTAACCATGCCTATGATGCTCTCTTAGCATCGATCAATCAACCCACCGCATTCATTCAATGTTAGAAGACATCAGTATGATCACCAACAAACATCAATCTGAAATAATGCTTTACAGGGTGAGCTACTCAAAATTCAATCCCCTTTTAACTTTTTAGTTTTTGAAGATATGAAAAAATTAAACAGAAAAATTGGTTGAAAACTTGAATTTTAATTTCTAGTCAACGTGGTTTTTCAGTTTTTCCGAAATTGTCACTAATATTGGTTTTTCAAATAGATAATGCTATGCGAGATTATATGTGTATACATTTTGTAAGGTCGATAGTTTTTTTTTTCTGATTCCACAGATATCAACGAATTACATGTTTGTTGTCGACGATCAAAGTAGACTGAAATACTGCTTCTTGTATTTCTATTCCATATCAAATGAAGGCAGTTAGTTAATAATTTTCATGTTCCAAACAATCAAGAGTAACGATGGATGGGTATAATCAATTCATGATTTTCTTGGAAGTTTGAGGGCTGAGGCAGTTAGAGGCACAAACAAAATATAAACTAGTGATGTGTTTATGAAAGCTTAGTCGATTTGTCATTTTCTCGAACCAATTTCAACGGGAAGTTATGCCAACAACACAAATGAAAGATCCATTGAATTGAAAAAAGTTTATTCATGATTTTTTGAAAATTCACATAATGTATGTGTTTTACTATATATAATACCTGGTTCAAAGTTGAAAAAATATTTTTCTGATATATATCTGATTCCATCGAAAAATGTATACACTTCTTGAATTTTTGTGATGTCTTCGCCTATTGCGAAAACAAAGGGTTGAATGGCTGTCTTCTTCGAATTCAAAAAATGAATTCGCTTCTCAATTTCTTGGGGCGTTTTTGCAATGTATAAAAAAGATTGCTGAGAATCCCTTATAGTAAATTTTGTAGTTTGAGATTTCCCGGTAATATCTTTCTTCACGACTTTGTTGGTTGGCACGAAATAACCATGCAGTGCCCACAATACTGCCGTATCTCGCCCATCTATTATCGCTATTATTAGATGACACTTTATCAATATTAGAACTACTGCATTCTGAAAGTGGAATTTCACAAATTATTTCATCATTTATATGGTGGCGATTGACATGTCTTCTGAAACTATTCAAATTTTGAAAGGTCTGTGTGCAGTCACAACACCTAACCATTGAATTCGTACTCATATCATGATTATGTTTCAGATGTGTAATCAACAATTTCAAAACGTGAAATTTTCTTTTACACAGAAAACACTGCATTTTTAGAATAATATTATTTGAAGTCGAAAGTATTATGTGATATGTGTGGTTTTGGTGTTTCTACTCCGATCTCAGATCCAGATCAGAGTCACAAGTTCAGTATTGTCACTGCCTGCAATAAAAATAATTATTTTTCAAAATCGTTTCAGTCTAGACAATAAAGTAGGTAGGTATATCACGAAAAACGATGGATGAACGGTGTTTTCGCAGAAAATGTATTTGAAAAAGTCATCGACATATTTATTATTTTACAGAAAAGCTTTCAATCATCCGTTGCAAAAAGCTCACAAAACAGAAATAATACAAATAGAAATAATACTTACACGGGATACTGTATATTATACTAACCTTACAACTTCCTGAACAAGCACCTACCACAAGAACCGACTTCAAAACAAAACAAAAACTCTCCGTTTGGCAGTAAATATTCGTATGGAGAAAAGGAGGCAAATTGGCATATATTGACGTCGAAGCGGTGGGATCCAGGAAAAACGATAATTCCTAGCATCGTCTCAATGTTCTCAGACATTAACGCAATGACCAAATACATTAGGTGATGTACGCAGTGTATTGTTATGATAAACTTTAATCAACCAATGATTCTTATAACATTGTCTCAATGCTCTGAGACATTAACACAATCAACTAATGAATTATTCAATGTAAGCAGTGCATTATTATAATGAACTAGGTATTCTTATGCATTGGTTAATGTTTTCGAGCATTGAAAATGAAACAATTTTTGATCAACCTATGTGGCTTAAACCTTGACGTAATGTCTATTGATCATAACTTCATTAAAATAGGCATTATCGCAATGCGTCGTGATAATCAAAGGTACATAGTATTGATTATCATGTAGTCATTGATTCAATGTATTTCATACATTGTTTTAATGTAAATTCCATGATATTGATGACTTTTTTCATCAGTTTCATGATATAATTACATTATCATAATGTCCTAGAGTTCATTATATCAACCAAATTACTGATTGACTAATCACGGATTTTCATTAATTTTAATCAATTTTTGTCATTGTACCAATGAAAAATACATCATGGTAATGAATGCATGGTCAATCATCAGGAGTGATTGATATCAGGCACAAAATTTTTTTCTGTGTAAGGGAGGAAAGTTCAGTTCAGAAACCGTCATTTTGCGAGGGATCTCATTTATCATCCAGGCAACCCTTGGCTGTCAATCATGGCATGTCGACTGGAGTTCGACGCGCAACGTTTAACAATTATCATTCTTGCTGTTGATAGTTTGTGGTTAATGAATATTTGCCCCTTGAGTATAAATATTTTTTATGGCTCGAGCAGGATATATGAAATTGAACACAAATTATAATCCCTGTGGCGGATAGGAATAGAGGGACTTTTCTGATTTCTCACTCAAAATTCAGAATTCCACGAAAAATCTGAAATTTACACAATGTATGGAATGTTTCATTTTGTGTTAGCAAGTTGATATTGAGGGCCAACATTTCAGAGAGAATTCGTTTAATCAAAAAGCCCACTTTTCGAGGAATCAATGTCCAATTCTTTTAATTTTTCATCTTTTGATTTTTGCTAAGCATATTTTTATCGATCCGATACCATTTTGACAGAAATAATGTCATGCATTATATGTGACAGCTTCCGAAGAGTGAATCCTGGACGTTTCACCAATTCCTAGTTCGAGCTTATAAATCACTCTCGATGCACAATAGTATCTCAAGAAAATTTGCTTTACTTTTACTTCCAGAAACGTGTCGGTAGTCAAGAAATTTCACAAAGCAGGTAGAAATGGTTTCTCAGTTCAACCAACATTGAATATGTCAAAAAATACGTACATAATCAACCAAAGCGAAATTGAAATATCCTCAGTAGGGTTTTGAAACTGGTTTCAGTAGATGTGAGTCGTTTTTTCTGAGATGCATTTGTTCTGATAGTAACAGACAATTATTCGCGTACTCCAGAAGTGTTCCCGGAATTTTTAATTATTTTTTTTTTCAGAATGCTGGTTTCAGTTGCATTCAAATCCGGTTATTTCGTTAATTTTTTAGTAACACCTTTATCAAATGATACAGGATATTGGATGTTATCAGCTTCTATCAAGGTTAAAATAATAGTATATTTTTAGTATATGAAAAGAATGCTTTCGATACGTCAACCGTAATGAAAACAAGACTGCGCATGCTTACCTGTCATACCGTATCAGAAATGATTTATTAATTCTCAATTGATGAATTATACAGTATTATTATGCCAAAAAATAGTCTACTGAAAATTGAGGAAGAATTACAATTTCTCATCGAATAACTTGAGGAGTAGGATAAGTTGCGTCTCTCTTTATCTTGTAGTGTATGCTTGCTTTCCTTGTTACTCTTATAGATTTCTGCCTATACCCCAGTTATTTTTTTTTTGAAAAAGTGTTCTACATTTCCCATTCATCATGACCATGGTGACAATCATGAAATTTTCCTAGCGAAAATTGGTTTTCAGTCGTGTACTCTGGAATCGATAAAGAAAAGAGTATTCAGAATTCCTCGATAATTGATCCTCCGCTATTCCGTTCGAGAGCGAGTCTACAACTCCACGATATGCGTTCCACCGTTAGTCTACTCTTCTTTTCAC
Organism: Plagiodera versicolora; assembly: GCA_037013635.1. NCBI lineage: Eukaryota > Metazoa > Arthropoda > Insecta > Coleoptera > Chrysomelidae > Plagiodera > Plagiodera versicolora. The sequence goes on along the minus strand of CM072982.1, from coordinate 4,661,544 downwards.
AATTTGGCATTTGTACGGAATATAATCCATCAGTGTCAACAGTCGGGTTGTTTTCTCTCAGCCACCCCGCCGAAAATACCCCGCTCCCCTCTCGCCCCCCGACCTCGCGTCAGGCCGAGCTACCCTCCACAAGTCGACAATAACCCACCGGTATGGATGGACGATTTTTGTCATTTGTTATTGGCTTGCTTCGATTGATTTTTCTAGAGTGCGAGCCGCCTGCTATGATGTGTTAATTTCTGACCCGAATAGGTTTTTGGATGGTGGACCCGTTTCTCCGAATGTGTCTTCCTTTTTGTCACGCTGAAATTAAAAAAAAATTATGTGAGTTTATATGTTATATACAGTGTGGAACAGCCAAAGGGAATAAATTCGATAGCGAATGAATGGAGGCGTGTTGGGAAAAAATACTTAAAAACATATAGGGTGTGTCATGTGACAGTGGCCGATACCAACTTCATTCTTATTCTGAATACAATTCCCTGTGTTTTATTAGTTATTAGGATTCTTCAGAACATTCATGTACAATGTTCCATACCTATCTTCAACTGTTTCGGAAATATTAAGTGTTTTCAGATGTATTACAAAACTTAATATTAAAAAAAGAAAATTATTTTATTTCACAAATGATGTAAGAAAAAATAAAAAAAAAAACATCAATTTCAATGTGAGAGATGTTCAAAATATTTTATACGAAAATAAACAAAAATGTTTTTGTATTTTTTTATTTCATATTTGTAAAAAGGGACCGAAACAGTTGAAGATAAGTATGGGACATTGTACCTGAATCATATCTAGAATTTTCTGGAGAATCCAAAATAACTAATAATATACAGGCGGTGTATTTGAAATAAGAAAGTTGGTATCGGCCACTGTCTCATGACACCCTATATAATAATTAAAAAAATGCGATTCTAAAAATATAAATCGATGTGTCCGAGCGTTTTTCCCAACACGCTCTTATTTATTCGTTATTGAATTCATTCCATTTGGCTTTTCCACACTGTATATTGGGTACACATTACAATATAATTCGAGAATATCTGATTTATCTTATTGGATTTATATTGGATGTTGTGTTTCGATCAGGCCTTTTGGCATCAATATCTGCATGAAATTTTCCTTTCATGGCCTGATGAAGTTTTACAAACATGAAGAAAAAACATACGGTGCGAAATAAAATGTTGTCAATTTCTGGTAATTTTGATGTCTCTTGAATCCTGAGGTGAGCAATCCTTTCTGCGTTTGAAATTTCATTTCATTTCCATTTATTTTAGCAAGAATAATCAATGAATTGGTACAAATTTTGTATTTTTTTCTCTTTCATAGTATCTTTTCGACACTCCATTACTCTTGAAAACGTTCAAACCACTTGTGATCATGATTACAGAATAGAAAATCATCGTCATAAACTTTTCTCATTATTGAAAAAAATCTGATGAAGGGTCCACCAAGTTTGAACGAAAGTTGATATTTGACCCAAGAAACTATTATATTAAACGCAATATCTCAGTTGCTACCTCATGAAAATCGGACAAAACAACACTGAATAATGAAAAAACAAACTTTCAAAAAGATGGTGCAACTCGAAAACAAAAATTCTAGAAGTCTCAAAAGTTTCGAATTGTACCTTATAAATCTTTATTAAAAGCCACCTCACTCATCCCAATATAAAAGAGGTCGATACGATATCATCATCGTTATCAAAAAGATCTGGCATCAACGAACCTCAAGATTTAAATTTCATAGTTTCTCCCAATGTGGCGGTATTCTTTATTTCATTATTACTATTCGCACGCTCACCCACTGGCCTATCGGGTACCTTCACCCACCGTCAATGACAAAGCTTGTTAGCGACGTGACGTTTGAATGACAGCCGAAATGGCCGCCGGTGTTTATTCAGTATAGGATTACTTGCAACTTTCGAGACACTCCATGTTTGAGCTGTTCCAAGACCCCCCCGAATCGGAAATTAACCAGAAGCAGAGATCGAATGTGATGGCTTTCGACTCGTAATCGTGAGTGTTGCTAACAATGATGATATTCAGTTTCAGAGATGTTTGGAGAGTTCTTCGATGTAGGGAATATTGCAGAAAATCCGAAATATGCACGATGACGGGTATATTAGAATAGTGTCTAAAATTCTTCAAGGTGAATTGGCGGTCAAAATGGGTCGATTGAAATCAATTCGAATTCATTGTTTTTATTTGAATTCGACGTTTTCCAAGATAATTCATGAAGTGAAAAACTTTTTTTCTTGTGAATTGATGATTATGATCAGTGCCGGATTTCTGTAAAATGATGCCCTGGGCACTGTAGAAAATGGCCCCTTTATTATTGACTCGATACATGAATGAAATGTCAGTAACATCATCAACTTGGTATTTAATCAGCAGATAAAATTAATTTGAAACGTTTGTTTATTTTATGTTGTTTATTGTTTATTTAATTTATTTATCATGACCTGGGAAGAATTTTTCGTCAATTATTCAGTTTCCACAGTATATAAATAACTGTCGATATATCAAACTCATTATTCATTCTGATTTTACAGAGTATAAATAATTGAGAATGTCAAACTGTCATTTATATCCTTAGAACACTTATCAAATTTCAAAGTATACTATCAGATAAATGATAATGATCATAAATTAGCTGAACTTATTGATGAATTCAATTCTTTCGAAATTAAAACGAAATTGTTGGATGAATGACTGGTAAGTACTTACAGAGGGAATCAATTGTGTCTTTCATATCTAAAATATTTTCAATTAAGTGGCAGACCAGAAGTGAACTCCACCTCCATTATTCCTGATTCAAAATTAGAGGATGCATTTTTTGGGCAAGTCCTGTTTGCATCCCACAATAAATAAATAAATAAATAAATAAATATTCTCAAGTCCTTTTCCAGATCTTTTCGCTATTTGCTCTTTTGATATCTTTTTTCGAGTAACAATAACCGATTAGCAATCTCTCAAGTTTGGGAAGAAGACGAAAATCGAGGTGTCAATATTTTCTTCACTTCACTTGCAAGGAATTATCGATCTGTAAACATATACTCTATATTTACCTACATCTTGAAATCTTTAAATATTTTGTTTAAAGTTTCCCAAACAGATTTTGCATCTTGAAAGGACCCCCTCTTCTTCTCTTCTCTTCTTCGCTCCCTCTATCTCTTTCTAGAATCATCCTCATGAATTCTTATTCAGTTTTCTGGTGCATACAAACCAGACCAAACCGAGATTATACTCCAGATAGATAAGAATTTTGTACATGCAAAAGCCGAACGTAATTTGTAAACGTTGCTCTTCGACAACGATATGATATTATTTTTGTGATGAAGATAGCCGGCTATGATGGATACAATTGTTGCCTCGTGTCTTTAGGAACAGATTAAAAGACCCACCGGTGAGCTGTCACATTGTCTTTTGTGATGAGAAAAGGCAAGAACCCGCCATTCGATCCGTGTAATTGATCAGTATTACTGATAGTGGTTGGGTTAGGTCAAGAAAATATAATTTTTCTTCGGCTGCAATAACACAGTGACGTGATCGTGATTTCTTTCATTCATTATCAAGTTTTATGCGGGGTCTGTGTGCAGAAAAATTGATTAGGTATAATTTGAGGGGCATGTTCATTTATAAACGTTATTATTGTTACTAATTGGCAACAATCTTTTCATCAAAACTATCAGAAAATTCCTGTTTTGTGATGTTATGGACAGAATTCATAATATTGTAATATAGTTTAGTTATTTCCTGAGAAAGCGTTTTTTTTCCGTATAGCTAGAGGAAGGACAATGGAATTTCAAATTTATGTAAAATAAGCTTGCTTTTCACATCTCTGCGTCGTAATTTTCTTATGTCGATTTGTGTTCTTACGGATGAATAGGCTTCTTTTCAGAAGGTGAAAGTTAGCTGTGCTAGTTCCAAGAAAAATAAGAATCGTCCTCAAATCTGCAACATCTTATTTTCAAGCAATGGAATTCAGAGTGAGATTGATTCAATTAGATACGGTTCCCATATGACTCATCAATCCTTTATCCTAGGTATATGAAAGCCCTATTAATTCAAAATCCACCTTGCAGACGAAAAGTTATTTATTGAAACTGTATTGCAGAATAATCGCAAGTCAAAAATCATCTAATTTTCGTTTTTGCGTTTTTGTGCTAATATGTTATCTATGTTGATGGTTGCTTTTTCCATATATGTTCAACTGAAACTCTGTTCAACTATTCTCTCAAGATGTCCCCAGCATCCTGATTATTTTAGATCTTCATCATGTTCTCAATCTTGATATTCGGGACTTTTCCCAAATTTTATCACGTCCAATAATTTGCTGTACACTCTTGAGATAGTTCATTCTCATTGCTCAGATGCTCACCATTTTGAGCAAGCTAATAATTGAACCAAACAGAATAGAAGTGAATGTTGAAAATGATCATTCCAGATACGCCTTTGCATGTATCTTGAGAAGATGGAAGTCTGTAAACATCTTCATCATTATATCGTATAGGTACTGTAAACGTTTGTTCTCAGGAGATTAATATATAGTATGTTCATTCAGGAAAGAAAGTTGTAACAGCTTTTCAGAATATGCGTTTTTCATCCAGAGATGTTGATGTTCCTAATTCAAATTGACATGAAAATGTATGGTCATATGAAATTTAATTATATACACAAAATTAATTGTCGAAAAATTTTATTAAAAGGAATTGATTCTTATCAGTTATTCTGATGCCTCAACAGTCCCAAAAGTGTCAGAATTTCAACGTCAAACTAGATAGTTAAAAAGATAACTGAAGCGGTCAAAACTATATTCCTCAAATGAATAAACTACACCTTCGTTTATATCATCTTAGGATTTAAAGTTTCAATCTCTGGTGGAGTTGATGTCTTCCCAATTCTCTACTCAACTCAGAACATGCTGTTGATCGCTTGCCGAGTCCCCCAGACGAGGAGAATTCAGTTGAACCTGACAGACAGGCACTGGCAGTCCCATGCAAATTGAATTGGGAAATTGTTACACATTCTTTTTTGGACGTCTGCATGTTCATTACTCATCCTGTATAACAGTCTACGGAGGTTGGAATGAGAATTACATATTCGGAATGTATGTTATCGCGGAACGATTCATAAATTTCTTTGATTTATACATTTAGCTTGGCAACGGTGGAAAAGTATTGCTACATAATTTTCTTCTTGTTTTATTAATTCGTTGATGGCAATAATAATAATTCAAATTATCACGTCATAAATATGTTCTTGCATTGTAGCAAGGTACATTTCATCAGGAACAAAACATTAGCAAAGAAAGGTGACCTTACTTACATATTTATATTTATTTGAGTCCTGTTTCATATCACAATGAACCAAGGAAATGGATGAAAAATACTATTTTCATAGCTTCAATGAGCAAAAATTTTCTCCATTTAAGAACAATTCAACATCAAATGATCCTCATAGAAGAACTGAAACGTTTGTTAATTTTCAGCAAGCTTTTATATAGTGCCTTGAAACATTTTTTATTGTGAAGCCGGATTATATTTGGAAGCAACAATACATATTACAATATCATTAATGGAAAGTAATGATCGCAATCTGAATTCAAATTCTTTATCGTCAGTGTATACGACTGTCTTACATCAAGGCAGTTGACGACATTTCTATATTCATATAAATGCACTTGGAGTTAGTCTTTTCGATTTTCATTCATCTTGCCCACAATTTTTACAGAGTATTTCTGATAACATTTGTAGATATCAAATTTATTGAATCATCAAAAAACATCAAAATTTTTTATCGAAAATATTCTTCAATTCAATCGACTGATCGATTCAATAATGATCTCTTCATTCAATTTTCTTCGTATTGTGCATTGTCTGTTGTCTCTGAAATAGACTTTGTGGTTCTAAGTTCTTGTGCCTATAATTATCATCTCACATATTTGGTGGCCAATAGCTCTTTATTATAACCTCAGAAAATCTAGAGAAAAAGCTCATAAAATCAAACATAAGAGGAAATATATCAAATATCCAAAAACTATACTTTCACATCAATAAACTTCGAACTTGCCGAGTGAAAGTAGAAGGATTTTAAGAAGAAACAGACTTTCTTATCTGGGAAACGAGACCAAACGAAACCATTCATTTCCAAATTCGTGCGCTACAAAAGCTTTGACTCCGTACGAATACAATGAATAGCGTGACAGACGACGAAACTTCAAAAGAACACATACTTTGTGACGTTCAGGCTTGCTTCAGTTATTCATGATTGCCATGAATGCATTGAAATCGTTCATAATGTTCCTGTCCCACGCAACTTCGAATGCAATGTTGACTAATCTCTGTTAGGTCTTTATAAATTCACAGGCGGTCTGGTCAAAAAATTAAACACTGACTCTTATGAAGTGAATCGAAAACTCACCAATACGAGTCAATCTATTGTATTTTTTTTATATAAATGAGAATGATTTCCGATTAGTTTCAGTAAAAAAAAAATAACATCATGTTTCAGCCTCAGAACTGAATAAAGTAATCATTCCTTTCAATAATGCGCAAGAAATGCTCCGCATTTTCATCATTTGGATCATTTGGAGAAATTCAATATGGTGTCGATGAAAACGAACATAATCATTGATCATTGCAGGAAGATGAATCGTTGTAAAGCAAACTTAATAACACCATTATGTAGTAGAGGGAAAATTAGCAACGTTAAATTCCTGATCCATTTCAGAATAGTTCCAGAATTTATAATAGAAAAAATATAGGTGATTTTCAAGATTAAATGAATTTTAGCTGAGACCTCATTGGATCATACTCGTATATCTCGAAATTTTAGAGAACCTAATGTAGAGGATTGAGTTTTACCGGATCCTTCATGAATAAACATCATCCAAGCATACTTTCCTGGTCCTTATTCGACTATATCCCATTATGGCTATTATTGTTTTAATGAAGACATTCCACAAGTTATGATTGTGGATATGATTCGTCTCATTTCCATTCCATAATTCACTGAATAAGTCATTATTTCTCTCTCACAATAGATTTTATTATCCAGATAAGTGATGTGGAGATCGGTACGATAGAAAAACTCATATATCATGAAGCTACGGATTCGTTCTGAGGGGAGAAATCCATGAATGTATTGATAATTATTGCTCTCATACAGGGTGTTCAATTAATTGTAACCTCACCCTCTGGAGATTATCAACATGTTTTCAGGAATATCAAGAATTTTCAGTTATTAAGAAAATAGTGATGATTTTCCTATTGATTTTATGGAATGAGAATTGTAAATTATATTTATGAATAAATGTACTATTTATGCATGTAAATCTTCGAATATCTTCGATAAGTATTGACAATTGATTACGTGCAATAAAGAAAAGCATTTATATTGCATCTGTTGATATGAATATTGAGAGAACATAAATTGAACAACTTGGTTCTTATTGACTTTCAAACAAATATTTTGATTTTGCTTGTTGATAATAACATGAGGTGTCAAAGATGTCTTCCACATTGTATAGCTTATTTAGAAATGATTGAATGTAACTGAAATTATTCACTTGAGAATCAAGGAACTAAATTCACATCTATGAAATATTCCATTCTAATACACATGATTATGATCAATTAAATCATCGAATGACCCTTCCGTGTTCATAAACAAAGCATCATTCAATATAAACGGTATATCAATTTAACATCCAGTATACCACGCTATAGCTATAGCTATAGGGCCCGGTGTGAGTATGAGTTATGGATGTAGATTCGTACAGTTGCTGTATATGATTAGAGCTCCATCATTAATAATACTTCGGTCAAGAAAATTATATATTTTACCCACAACTGTCGTAACGTCATTTTTCATAATTCGGGATTGTAAATAATTGATATGTGCGAAGTTAATGGTTCAGAGATTTTTCAAATGCTTGTTCGAGAATTTGGATTGTCTATCTTGACTGAGGTTAGGTTAAAAATATATAATTTTTAATTAGTTCGTGGATTCATTTAGTGCACCTACGCTATAAATGATGGCTCATGTTTTATTATATATCTATACTTTGTTTCAGTTTAAATTCATTTACTATTTCTACTATTAAGTTATGGAGATATATTTTTGTATTTTATGCATAAAAATGTAATGTACGTATTCATGAAAATAAACATTAATTCATTCATTAATTCATTTTGGGAACCTCTAGAAATTAAAATATCTCATTGTAGACTTTATATAGCGTTTCGTATTTTATTCAAGGTCATTGAAACGTGAGAATAATCAAAAACAACATCTATTCCTCGGACCGCACTATACAATTTTGACATCAGGGTGTTGCAATAAATATACAACCATAATGATTATAATACAGTACTCGTAAAAAAAGAATCTGATTCTTCAAAACAATCAATGAAAGTAATGATCAAACATTATTCCAATATTTAAAATACTCATTCAATTTTCCATGTGTCCTCACTCAATCTCCTTTATAAGTTAAAATTTAATATTTGCTCAGGATGAGAATAAGATCCTGAAGAAAATAATCTATTGGTACGATATTCTGAGCGAAAATCTTAATTTTTTGACATTCCGGTATCGAATTTGCCGAAGCAATCAAAAAAATAAAATTCAGAAAAAATCTGGGCACATATACAGGGTCGCTGATATGTATGGAAACGGTCGATTATTTCCTAAAGTAAGATAGCTAGCGAAAAATGTAAGGAAACAAAAGTTGTAGGGTTTTCTAAAATCCATTAAATTAATAAAAAATTAAGTATACAGGATGAGTCAAAAAGTCAGGACGAAACAAAGTTGCTTTTTCTCTAATGGGACACCCTGTATATTATTCCTCATTTCAATTCTGCTCGAGATTCTGAACAAAATTGATGAAGCGCTTCATTTCCTAAATTCAACCGATTTCGAGATATCGAATTTTGAAAATAACTTTTTACTACTCTCAAATTTATTAAAGAAAAAGCACGAAATGATGCATATTCATTATGCAAGAAAGAATAAGGCATGAAATTTCTACCATTCCTCCTCACATGATTTTAGATTCACTACAAAATTTTGTTCAGCGAGTTCATTACTGTCAGGAGGTAAATGGTAATTACTTTGAGCACCTTATTAAATAGAATTTCAAAGAAAAATTTGTTGTTTATTAAAACTTGTTTTCTCTCTTTTCCTCCTGTCTCAACTATTGTTTTCATAAAATTTTAAATATCCTGGACATTCATTAAAAAATACATTTCATTATTTTAATTGCATTTTAATCAACCCTGAACAATTAGGCTTTTTTTATTTTCTGTGAAAAAATTATAATTAAATTGTAATCATAATATCCACATAGTCCACCTTTTGTGACTTTCATAATAAATATGCATCATTTCGTGCTTTTTCTTTAATAAATTTGAGAGTAGTAAAAAGTTATTTTCAAAATTCGATATCTCGAAATCGGTTGAATTTAGGAAATGAAGCGCTTCATCAATTTTGTTCAGAATCTCGAGCAGAATTGAAATGAGGAATAATATACAGGGCGTCCCATTAGAGAAAAAGCAACTTTGTTTCGTCCTGACTTTTTGACTCATCCTGTATACTTAATTTTTCATTAGCTTAATGGATTTTGAAAAACCCTACAACTTCTGTATCCTAACATTTTTCGCTAGCTATCTTACTTTAGGAAATAATCGACCGTTACAATACATATCAGCGACCCTGTATGTCTAATATCAAGAGCTGTTGAACACAGTATAAAGTATGAAATCAACTACTGATTATTTTTCCGAACGAATCATAGCGGGGTGTGAATATAAATAAAATCCATTTTTCACCATCTCCATGTGCGACTGCCGAAAAATAACGTAAAACCCTGCATTGTATCCGAAACGCGACGACTGTGCACCACCCCCTAGTCAACGTGGCACACGAACAAAAGAGCATCGCATCCGATAGTGATTGGTTCCCATTCAGTCATAGGCTACAGAATCGCACATACGCATCTCTATTGTTGGCAATTCTGACTGCAGCAGCAGCAGTAGGGACGGCGGCATCGTGCACCAACAATGAATTCATGTAAATGGAGTGAGCCTTGGAATGTGTGAAATTTCGTGGAGAGCGCGTATAATCTACGAAGGGTATTTTTATCAATCATTTATCGACACGAAATCATGATTGCTGTCGATTTTTTTTATTGGCTGTTATATTTCTGCTTATTAAATTAATATACAAGATGTCCCATGAGCTACTTGGTTAGAATGTTTGTAAGATGGCGATACTTCCCATTATACCAGAAACTCTTATAAATTTGCCCATTTCAAAGGGAACATCCTATATTATATTGCATTTCAGATTTTCTAAGAAATTCTCCATATAATTTATGCATGAAATCCTCAATCAGAGTCAACAACACTTTTGATTTCTCCTGTGATAAACCATTTCATTCTTCTGAATCTGTTTTTGTATGTAAGAGTATGTTCAATATGTTGACATTTTTGGTAACTTTTTTTTGTTATAAAACTTCCCACGAAAGGAGACATCCTGTAATGTTCAAGAAATATCACCATGAATTCAATAAAAAATCGCCATAGCAGATTTATTTCTGAAATGATAACTTTTTGGTTTCATTTTATTCAGCATCAATAATAAAAACATCTTTTTGTGATGAATTAGTTTTATTGAAATCAACGTCCATGAGAATTCATTAGTACCATGAAAATAATACTCATCTTGGGTTATTTTCTCACATTGACAAGAGAATGCTTTTTTTTCACACAAGTTGTATACCCAACCTATGATAACTTATGATTTTTGGTCTTTATAAAACGTATATTTACAAATTCATATAAGCACATGAATTCACTACGGATTCTCTGAGTTGCTTGAATCATCCTGTACATTATTTGATAACGATAACTTCAAGATTTCTCTCTAAAATTCTTGAAAATCAATAATCTACTGGAATATCTTATAATTTCCAATTTTCGATCCGCAGTGAGCTTGACTATTTCAACATTATGTCATTCATTCATCGACATAATAACAAATGATAAACCAGTTTAGTTGTCAATCAGTAACTCTGTATATTCCAATGAAATCTGTATAATCCAAAAATACCCCCAATTATATTTTCAGTTCGTAATATATCATCCCTTATAACTTCAAATTTGAAAAATTTTATTCAACAAACCAGAACAGTGTTTGTCTGAAAATTTCAATGTAACTGTTGAACTGCGGAACACAAATAACTTGCCTTATAAATATTTATCATTACAGTTCGGATCCGTAAAAAATAAGATAAATTACTTTTAAACAAGACTGCGGTAGTGAACGTGATTAGTCACAGTAAATTCTCTCTACCAAAGAAATGTACTGAGCAGCACTTTTTATAAACAACCTTCGCTTTGTCAAGTCATTATCGATTGATTCTAGAGATTTTCTTCAAAATTCACTGAACGCTTCATAGGATACGGCAAATCCTAATCAATTTCAAGTCAAGCCGAAAAGAAGTCGGTACCTTGTTTCACCATCATCTACTTTGACTTCATCGAACAGTTCATCGTTACCATCAGGATTTGAGAGATAACTACTAACAAGGGTAAATTTGAGAGGAAAGTGAAGATAATCAATTTCACCAATTTCCTGTTGTTCTATATTGGGAAAAATGTAATTTCAAACCAACATTGTTACAGATGACTCACAAAATCTTAGTCTGAGATATTTGTCCTCAATCAATTCAGATTAACCATTTTAAGGCAGTGTAGAGAAGATTCATCAAATTATTGGATTTCAAGCTTGAAGTTGTAGGGAAGTATCCATGTAATTGACTTTGTGACACTGAAGATGTCGTTAACATTTGTTGCCTTTGTCAAAATTCACAGAAATGAAGTTACATAAAATTAATTTATTCATTTATTTATTGAGATTCAAGAATGATTATTAGTAATTCTGCTAATGGTTGACGTGCTTGATCGATAAATTTTCATGAATTGAAAAATGGAATTTTCATTACTTGATTTGCATGAAGAGCTACAATAGTTATGATCCCTTCAGTAAACAGACGCGTTCCTATATTTACAACACCAAAGTATACAAACAAAATCATGATATTATTGTTGAAGCTTTCAAAAAAAATCATAATGAACTAGTTAAAATGTCAAACAGTTATAAATCCAGGCAGCCTCCCTCAATAAAGTTTTACAACTTGTTCCTCTACACTCAGCGGAACTGTGCCCTAAATGAAGAATTGTTCAATGTTCTTGGAAGGCGTCTTTATGCACGGCCTATATTTTTTAAAGGTTCCAAATCTTACCTGCAACAACCGTATCAAGTGACTGGCGTGACGAATATGGTGCAGAAAAAAATATCGACGTAGCTGTTCGGAACTAACTTCGTCGTAATCCATTAACATGGGTCGAACATACAAGGTGTCCATGTTTAAAAATCAGGTTCGATATAGAATGCCTCTAGATTCAGGTTTTTTTATGAATGTTTCGCTTATATCAATTATTGTTGTAGAGAAAACATAGCATGTACAATTTTTCAAAATCCATTTGGAATAATTTAGTTTTTGAAATCAAATACATTATTTAACAGATAACCTGAGCCACTTTGTATAGAATTGTCGGATGTCTGTAATGGAACAAAATAATACAATACAAAAATAGAGTTCACATTCTATAATGAAATTGAAAATGAATATTTGATTAATTGATTCTGATTTATTGATTGATCTGTTATCGAAAATGAGCTTTCTTGGAGACATTTTTATTGGGTATCCTTTTTTGAATTAAAATACATATCAGATACAATATCACGAATTTTTCAACTCAAGTTTCACTATTCACATCATATACTACCTACCCAACATGTATTTTGGTTAAAAATAGCAAACAAGGAAATTTCCATCGTTTCTGAATCAATTATAATTCGTATCACGAAACAATGTATCTTCAGGCCATGACTTGAAGATGTACTGTTTCCAAAAATTTACTTTTGCTTTCAAAATTCAATCATCAATTATATCGAATTTGTGTGCACTAAATTGCCTCTCTGCGATGTCATGAATATGAAAATATTTTTTTAATTTTTGAATTCGCAAAATTCTTCAAATGAAAAACGGAAACTTGAAGGTTATATATTTTCTTTTCGACATATAGTATTCGTTGTGAATGTTCAAATGGCTGTCCTGCCCTTACATTAAAAGTGAACCCAATTTGAGCTGATGAACAAATAGAGACATAAGGTACAGCACACTTTCATTTTCCTACAATGAACGAAAATCCCAACTTTCACATTCTGCAGTACTGCCAATACCCTAATAAATATGAAAACGGGGGTGGGTAAATTTCACAGGGCAGCTGGCGAAATAAAAGACTGGCGACAACCTTAGGGGGTTGCAACCCCTCCCGCTCATGCTGCGGGATATCGGTGACATTGTCAAACAGTCGAAGACCGAAGGCCAGATTTAGTAGCAATTGAATCCCGTACAGAACCAGTGCAGTGAGTAAAAATGAGTGCGGACAGTGGTTTTTGGAATCCTGGATATTACAACAACAACAACAACGTGTACCATGAGCAAAGGGGTTATGGGTATAATCCTAGTGCCTACCCAACGTATCCTTACATGAACAACGCGTCTCCGTACCAGATTAAAGAAGAACCAGCGTACAACAACTGTAGATTCATATCGAATCAAGGCTATTCAAGCTTGGGAGTCAGGTCGCCACCTATTAATCAAAGTTTTACGAGTAATTTGGACCAGTTTGACAGTTGCAGACAAGCTTATTCGTTAGCGACGAATTCTTCTTCGGCTAACTCCAGTCCCGGTTCGTCTTTGAATAAGTCTGATGATTCAACGTCGACAACGGAAGATTCGCCCGCCCTGAGGGCATTGCTTAGCAGACCTGGTGGTACGAAAATAACGTATGATTACACCCATTTGCATAAGAGTGTCCGTAATGGTTACGGTGGGGAAGGGAATTTTGATTGCGACGATAAAGAAGTGATTTCGTTCAATGAAGATGAAGGTTCTTCGGAAGTGAAGAGTACCGATGATCAATTGATGGGTGTCCAAGGCAATATTTATCCGTGGATGAAGAGTTCTCATGGTAATTGACATTATTTATGTTGTTAAATTCAGGATTACAGTTATATCGGTATCTAATAAACAGTACATGTTTCGATAATGAGCTATTGTTCAACAACTAATTTGATGTCTTGGGATTAGATAGATTATTTTATCGTAAATGTAGCCATATTCTTTAGCAGTTCTGAGAAGAATGTGTGAGTCTTTTCAGAAAACCTAAACTACATCTTTCAAGCCCATTTTATATATCGAATCTGTTGTACTGTTCAAGAACAATTAAAAATGATTCTGAATTCAAAAATATTGTTCATAGAGGCTTCCTATGATAACGTGAACTTCTTATTTCAAATAATTATGATGAATCAATTGAAAATACAATGGTGAATTATATACGGGGTGTGCCAAATTGAATAAGGAGTTTATCCATCAAAAATGGATAGAGCGTATTATTATTCTAGCAATTTATCAATAGAGTGAGGAATCGGAGACTTGATAAATTATTTTCGAGAAAATGTATCTCCATCCTTTTCGTCACTTAATTCCTACCCCAATTTTTAGAGAAATTAGAATAGTTCAATTATACAATTTCATTAATTATTCACCAGGTTCATTTGTTCCATCCATATCGAGAATCTATGATTATTCTGATTATTTTTATGCATTCTTCTGATTCATAAAACTCTAATTTGTGACATCTGACGTTGAGAAAGCATTGCATCACTCTTACTAATTAGGTACGGTTTCATGTCATTATTGTGGAACCATTTTGTGAATCGTCTACAAAACTAATTTCAATTTCAGTATCGGATTCATCGTCCAAAGGAAACAAAAGAACTCGCCAAACCTACACACGTCATCAAACTCTGGAACTCGAAAAAGAATTTCACTTCAACAAATACCTCACCAGACGTCGCCGCATCGAGATAGCTCACACTTTGTGTTTGTCTGAGCGTCAAATTAAAATTTGGTTTCAAAATCGCCGCATGAAGGCGAAGAAAGAGGGCAAATTCGGCATGCAGATACCGGAATTGGAGCAAAGTGAGGACATGAACGTGAACCAAAACATGTTCACAAATAATTCGAACTTTCCTGAAGACTACTACGCCAATAACGTTGACAGTAACGCGGAGAACAGATCGGAGACATCGATAGGCGGTGAGACCAGAAACTTCAATGAAAATATCGCGAGACCTCTGACGGCTTTGAGGAATATACCAGGACCTCTGCTTCCACCATAAGTGTTTTTTTTTATTCGAGAGCAAATATCAAAATTGTGCATATCAGTTGAAGCGATATAATCTAATTTATTGAACAGTGTACCAAACTCAAAGTTTACCTACATCAGATAGCTAACTCTTCCCGGTGATTTTCTAATATAGTAATATCGGAAAGCTATTGGACATTTCGAGAAACCGTAGAGAAAGTCCCAACGATCTTGTAGTTGGTCTAATCGATTGAATCCCAGGTCTCCAAGATCTTTACTGTTTGACACATTGTATATGGTAGGGAGTTTCGAATATTAGTGCTCCTTCAAATAGTTCCTTTTCTATAGTGAGCCTGTGTTTCAAAATTCCAGTTATAGTTGACTACAAACATTTTTGGAAGACATCAGTATGTTTTCGTGTGATATGAAGTATTTTCATTCTTCAGATCAAAATTTATATATTTTTCTATTGATGCAGAAAGGAGAGAGATATAGACTTCATTAACCAGAATAGATATATTCCAAGTTTTTTCAAGGATTATCATCAAGATTTCTGAAATATCATAGACTCAAAAAAGATTTTATTATTGTTCAAAGATTCAGATATCAAAATATATGCAGGTTTTTCTTCGACGGTTCGAAATATAGAACATTTTCCATATATCTTAGTTATGATTGTAATTATATTATCAAGTCATTAGAATTGTAAGTGTGAGAATATTTATATAAACTATTCATTAAAGTTCGGGATCGGCCAAACTATCGAATAGTTTAGAAATAAAGCTGTACATAAACTTACACGAATTTGTTCATGCACTTGAACTAAACCCTTTCATTTACCGCTGAGGTGGGTTGTTAATTTGTACATATTTTGACAACCCTGCTTGTTTATGATGGATAATCCTGACAAATTCTTTCAAAAATGAATTTGTATGTTCGTCATGCTTCTTTCATCTTGTCAAACAGTGCCAATTCGTTGTTTCCCAGGTTGACAAAGATAAGATGGCAGGTAAATGCTTCACGGTTGAATTACATAAAAAGTGAGTTTGACTTCGAGACGTCATTAGTTATTCATCCATTGTTGGATTGTATTCTTTTGTATATTCAATACGACACTTTGATTTTCATATTTCAGAATTTGGACAATACTCTCTATATATTTTTTAATTTTTCTTAATCTTTATTCTCCACCTATTGATTGTAATATTCTCTTTGTTGAAACTATTGATTCAAACAGAAAGTCATCACAACTTCATTTATTCTCCAAAAGATATCCACATTTGTTGAGTAGTTTCATTTATCATTCGTATGTTTCGCGTTTAAATCTACATCATCGGATTTATGAACGTCATTTCCAATTTCAAGTCTATAATACCCCTTTCTCGATATAGGGAAGTTATTATTATTTTTCATCATTCATAAACGTTAAGTCTTCTATAAATCTCGGTATGTTGGATGTGAAATATTACCAGATGTTTTATGATCATTGGAATTTCGTTAACTAAGAGTCAAGACATTTGGAGAGAGTTCACATTTATAATAGTTATTGTCAATGATCCTCGGAATTTTGGAAAACCATAAAGAGTCACATTCAGTTTTCATAAGAGGACTCCATTTTCATTTTATAATTGATGATTCATCATAATGTGATTGTCATCATCAAATTTATTTTAATTACAAAAATAAAAAAGGGTCATTGTACTTTTGTATTCAGTTTTCAAAATATTAATTCCAGATTTAAATGGATAATTATTTTTTCGCACTGTTTGTTGAGTCAATACTCACTTGATATCGTATCATCCAGCTGAAATTTTTTTACGAATAAACATTACCTGTAAAAACAATACTAGCAGACAATTCGAAGAGAAAGTAGGTCGAAACTACCCATCGCCCATCATAAAACTGTCATTTGTTGCATGGCTTCTAACCGACACTTTCATTCTTCTAACCCTCGACAGCGATACACGTTGGGTCTGGTCGGCTCTATCACAGCTGTTTGAGCATGCGCTTCGAGCCCCGGAAGATGGCTGACCTTGTAGAACCGAGATGGCTAGATTTTGGGCTATGTTTGTGTGTTGATTTTGTTTTTGCTAAGGAGATGCGAGCGAAATTGCTAGTGGATATTAATTTTTTTGACTGTGTAGTTCGTTTAACGTCTGAAGGTGAGTTTTTTGATGAGGTGTTACATTATTTCGACAGGAAATCGAGTTTGATGAAGTCCTGGGAACAAAATGATGATTCGGTGATGCGAACAGTACTTGAATGTGAGTGTATCAATTTTATTTATAGGAAAATGTGAGTTGCAAGAAATACATTCAATATCAGTATCACATCAGAAATCCGAAGTAAACGTTGTGTTGAAAAAATATAACGGTCAAGTGTCAATGTATTCAAATATTTCTGTGAGGAAAATAATGCGCATGTGCAAAACAGAAAGTATTCATCTACCAAATTCATTTGATTGTGTTGTGCTACTTCCTCTTTCGACAAAATCACACATTTTCAATCCTTGAAGTATAAATGGTTCAAATGAAAGAGAGTGAAATGGAACAACTTCAAAGAAATGGGTTGGATAAGCATGTAATGACTATTAACTGAACATGTTTTTATTATTTTCATGAAATGTCTTTTCCCGACAACCAGATGATCTTTTTAAATGTATATGAAACCATGGTTTTTTTGAATCAATGAAAATAAATTCAGAATTGGTATAAAACAGCATTGTCTATTCATTTTTTTTGTGAAATTTTGACACGAATATTCTGTAGTTGGATGTTGCATGTATGAACTAAACATGAATTTTGTCATACATATTTTTATTGATTATAAAAAATTGGTGTTACTCCAAATTTCCAATTGAGTTTAACTAAGCATGCGAATTCAAGAGAAATAGAGACTGATGTTTTTTTTGTAATAATTTCTGAAGATCTTTCCCAATTGACAAAAAAAATCAGAGTACCTACACTACCAACTGCTTTCAACCATTGTAGATCTTTGTATACAATAAAATATAAACAAATTACAGTTACTAGAAAAAAGGCGAGCATTCATAAATAAGTATTATGAATTGAAAAAACGTTTCATTTCTTCTTTGATTTGGATTCATCAAATCTACTCTCGTGAATGAGATGGATGTAAAAATGTGTTTGTGATAACCTCGTGCTAAACAAAAATGGATATCATTATCATCATGAATCGAAGGTGATACTTTTCCTTGACCATTGGTATTTTTAACATTGTTGCTCTGTTTTCTGTTTCAGCCCCACAATGGATGGAAAGCAGACATTCTGTAGGTATTGACTGAATATAAGGGAGACTTGGACCTATACTTTAATCATCATTATTGAATCATCCTAATGGTTTGTATCGTCCACCATTCAATTTATCATCTGTGCTTCCTAATGGATTCTGTGGAATATTTATCTCACTTTTGGTTTCCACTGTATGATTTCATTGAGCAGATGTATGATTGGTATTTTTTTCACATGCTGGTCAATGGAATGAATGTACCATTACGAAAGTGTTTGAGCATCATTAGGATGGTAACACGTTTGAATGTTCAACGTAAAATTTTCGTTAATGCGTTGAAAAATAATATTTTTTCATTGAAATTTTAGTTTTGGGGAGAAGGTCTTTGCTAGTGCATTGTCTTGGTTGAAGGCCAGATATGTTTCTTGTTGAAAACGAACACATTTTGGAAAATTGAGAGTTTTCGGACTTTTTTGATACGGACGTTGAAACTTAATATCGAATAATCAGAATAATCAGAAAACTTTTCCAGTGAGAGAAAAATTAAGATCAATGACATATTCAGAGGATCTTGAACTGTATGAATGCGAATCTTCAGGTGAATATTTTCCTCAAAATGCGTAACATTTGCTAAAGGGGTTTTTCTTCGATTCTCGACCAAAAATGTAATGATTAATATAATTGATTCGAAGATGATTTTGATATATCTCTGTTGATGTGATTTTTATTATGTATTTCATTGATTTCATTTATTATTATCTCTGAAATATTTCTTCATTCTCTGCATTCACTATCAACTCATTGTAATTTTGGTTTTTCTAATTTCTGTGAGCTGATTTTTATTGTAGTATTATGAAGTTCACATATTCTTCCAGATATATATTGATCATTCAACTGAATTTGATGACAGGAAACTTATTTTACAGGAGTTGTGAATTCAGACTTATACATTAAAAAAAATCAAACCCTTTAACACAATTTGATGGTACGAAAATGTCAGCATTTTGTAAGAAGAACCCATCAAACCAACTGCTGACTAGAAAACCGTCACCATCTAATGAAACTGAAACTTCCCGGAATATCTGGAGCTTCCGGAATTCCTAGCGTTTTCTCCGGTGTGTGTATGTATATGTATAGTTGACGTGGTATTGGAAACAGCGCTCTTCCATTACACCAGATGTTCTGCGGCAGGATCCTGAATATGCAAGGGGGTGTGTATTGGTACATAATAGGTTCAGTGACGTGTTCCACTAACCCTGACAGGAGAGGGTCGCGGGTCTGACGTGCCCGAGGGTGAAGAGGGGTAGATGGATTATCCGACCGGCCTGTCAAACGCAAGATAGATCTGCCATTTTCAAAATCTTCCTTTGTACCGATTTCGCTAGAATTCGGAATCCATTAACACGCGATGAACTTTTCCTTCATGAAAAAAAGCTGAAACTGCGTAATTATCTTCCCACCCTACATATAAACCTCACAAATTTTTGAATATATAAGAAATTATCAATGATGTAAATTATAATGGAACAATAACAATTGATTAATCATAATTTCCAGTGATCAAATAATAAATTAATCAATAGTAAATGATTGTCTTTCATAAAAGTTTTGAATCATTCAGTAGCTTTTTCTTCTATTTTGTTGGAGACTTGGAGAGGGAAATGGAGTTCTATGAAGATGTCGATTGTAATGTGTTTATATTTTTTCAATCTGCGTAACGTTTCAAGTTCTTACTTTCGAATTAGTTACTGCATTTTGTTGATTTCATATTCATTTTGTTGTACATCCACCTCAACTCTCTAGCAACTTTCAATCAATTTCATAGTATTATATTTATGTTTATTATATTCAACGTTTATGTCATATAATTTCTGTTATGCTTTTATGAATCATGAACTTTCGAATCTGGGCAAAAATCTATACTCTTGAATTATTCTACATTTTTTCCCATTTTTATGGAATCCACATGCAATGTAATGACTCATTAAAATATTTTCATACTATCATTGCTTCTTTTCTAGACATTATCATACCAAATTTAAGTAGGTATATGCTTTTATATTCAAATTACTCATAATTAAAAATGATAACATTCCACCAAAAATAATGACTATTTCAGATGTGAAATAGCATATACATCGAATAGATGGAATCTGAAGAAAAATATCGAGTTATTATTATTGAATTTCAATAAATGAATGTTATTTTGATAAATCATGTTTTATTCCTCGATCACTTCATTTTTATACTGATTCCTACTACCTCCCAGAATTATCATAAATATTTGTCCACATTCTTGGAATGAATTGATGTGAATAATTCACAATTAAATTTTATTCATCCTGTATATTGGGCAAATAACGAGTAACTAATCGACAATTAATCAATACTGCGTATGTTCAATCTCATTCAGAGATCATAATATTTAGATTTCTTCCCGAATTACCTCTTTCATCACTTCAATTCTTGATAGTTTCAGATGCTAAATCTTGCTGACCTAAATATCAAATTTTACTATTCATGGGAATAGATTTCGACGGTTCAATGAAAATGGCAGCTCAAAACAAACAATTCAATATGTTTGATTGGATACTAATAAGTGATCATTCACTGATAGTCAAATCATTTTCTGAAATCGACATATTTTTAACTGATTTAATATTTGCTAGAATTAGTAGTGCATATTCTTGAAAGAACGAGAAACCTATATTATCATCCATTCATAAAAGTTTTCATTTGACAAGTATATTTTTCGATCAAGTTTGCAAGAGAGAACACCCTATACAATCAAAATCATTTGCACTGCTAAGCTCAACTGTCAAACAGTTCAAGTAACTTACGTCAACATCGATAATATTTCCATGACCAAATGGATTATAGCACTATAGAGGTATCTGTAGGTGAAAGGTGGATTAGTATCATCTTTTCACGAGAGATGGAGTTCTGTTAACTGATATACAGGGTGATTCAATCAACATAAACGCTTTTACATATCACCCGATAAGAATCATGGTATCTTAATATTACACATTTCAAAAATAAAACTTCATCATGAGAATAGTAGTAACTGGTTAATTTCCAATGAACAATAATTCTACGTACGTAAATGAACTAACAAATTCAAATAGATATTTTCCTGGAAGAAGAAGAAGAAAACTCTATAGTTCACCCAACATGAGATAATATTCGTTTTCAAGTTGATCATGATACGAATTTGAATTAGATAGAGTTGTAGACTATGCTGAACTTCATTTCATCTCTTATTTTTAGGTAGTTTTCATTAGAAATTTTATAACCCATCAAATCATGTACATGAGGTAAATGAGATTATTATCTGAATGATTTTGGAATGAAAATCTTCTGGAATATAGTGAAGAAATATTTCAATACGAGTTCAAAGGAGGTAATATGACAAATTGATATAAATGTAAAGTGATCTCTCATCGAAGAAGGGATAGTTTGATAAAAAAATATCGTAACTAAATGCATAATATCTCAAGAATACTGTGTCTATTTGATTGAATCAAAACTTATGAATTGCTTCGCTAGTAAAATGTATGAAATTTTATGGAAAATAAGTATTCGTTTTACTTAGAAAGAAAAACTTAGACTGAGGTATGCTGATGTAAAGTGTTTTACCACAACTCACATCTTCAAAGTCAGTGTCCATTATTATGAGATTTCTAACATTTACGTCATAAACGAGGTAACGTTTTTGTCGAATTGAATTTTTCAAGAGATAACAAATAAGCCGATGGTTTTTAGCAAGAAATTGCGTTTTTTCTCCGAAGTGTTTCTTTATTCAAATGATCCAGCTTCAAGCTGTGAGTGGCACCGCAATTCAACTTTTTTCCAACACGAGACACAACAAGAATTATTGCAACTGCCATATTTTTGAATATTTCTTTATGAAAATTTCACACAATATTCTACAAATATCATAATCTGACATCTAACATCAGTTTCCATGAAAAAAAAAATCAACCGTGTCGTCTCAAAAAATTCACAGAAACATGTCTTCTTTTGTACGAATTAATAACCCTACCTTCCATAATATAATGATCACAATATTTATATAACCTGTGTCATATGGAAAAATATTATACTTAAAAAACTTTAGATTTGTGTGATTGTCAGAATTAACAATTATCTGTTGATTATAAATTTCTCGCCGTGTTCCTAAAATTAGAAACTAGAAATTCCAGGATCGAAAACGTATTCGCATTGACAGAAACATGACCTCAAATTTGGCAAAGAGTTATCGCAGTTCTACCCTAAACTGAAATCGTTAAAGAATTCGCAATATCCCAAGGTCTAGTCAAATTGGCTAAAGAGAAGGCCATCCACAAACATTTGAATACGACTGACTGTAGTCTCCTGTCATTCATCCTACGTCGTTTTCCATGTAATTTTATGCAATAATGCCGAGAACTTTAACTCGTTCGAAGTGCTACAAATGGGTTTAAAGATTTCCGAGAAGAAATTATTCGACCATTTATTCACCAAACTGATGGCACATTCCAGGACAATGCTTACGTTTTCAAGGATGGATGCCACATTAGCAAACCTATCTGCAGAACAAGGTGACTCAAACGTAATTTTTCTTTTCTATTTTGCGGTATAGATCAAATAGGCAGGTATTTTGTGTCTCCATAGTCTCATTTATCATAGTTGATTATGGGAATGAGAAGAAATTTAGCGTTGTCCGCATTTTTATACATATATTTAATATTATATTACAATGTTATCTGCACATGTATTTCTCAACTGAAACACCTAATCTGTCTTGTAATTGGGACTTGTCCTGTTTAGACAATAAATGTATTTTTTTTAACGTTGTGGAAAAGGAGAAAAATTTAATAAAAGAATGAGATATATATCATAACACAATACTTAAAACTTCAATTATACGTATTTGGTTTTGATCGAAAACTTAATTTAGAAACTATTTTTTATAGGAATCAATTTTTGTCTGATCGTTCTATGATTTTTATAAAAATGTCAGAATGTTTATTGTATATTTTGCCATCATCTGCTGGAATATGTATAGATTTTCAGGTGCTAATAAGTAAATGAGTATGTTTTTCTTGAAATCAACTTATCAAACTTCCTGATTGAAGGATATAATATGAGTCATAATGTATGATAACTCAATTAACGAGTAGTAATTGTGATAATATTCACATAGGTTTCATACATTAATAAGTATAATTAGTTGAAACATAATGTAATTGAAGAAGGATAATTTCAGTGAGTAATGAAATTATTAAAATTACATGCGCTTCTTGTGTTTTAAAATTAAACTATTATTAGTATGATAATTATGTATCATACATTATTGAATAGTTTAATACCTGACTAACACGAAGACTTGATATTGTTGAAAATTTCTTATAAAAACATCTCATGAATTTCTATGCAATGTTTCTCAATATTATAGTAATGAAATGTATTGAAATATTTTATCAGTTCTATAGATGACATTGTTTTTGTTCATAAATCGTGAGAGATTATTGAAATTGTGATATGGAGAAATCTTAAATTCACCAATATGTTAAGTAAAAAATCTAGAAATATTTTTTCTAGATCCGAAATCATCGACACATCAAATTATGTTTTTCACTCTTCACTACATGTATCATCATATATATATATATCATATATATATATATATATATATATATATATATATATATATATATATATATAATGTATGTATAAACAATTGAATGAGGAAAATATTCCGAGATTTTCACGTCACGTTGAAACCACACAAATTCGAGTACATTGTGATTCAATATGGTTGGTTACATTGCTCAAAATATACTACTCCTACGTTTGTTTTTCTGGTGAAATATGGCATGACATAGATTCGTACTTTTGTACTGAAGAAAACCTGGTCAATAAGATAGGTATATCGATCGAGGACTGCATTATTAAAAAATAGATCAATATATGAACCAATTCTGGAAGGTAATTCAATGTAGTATTTGGAATGAAAACAAAAGTTGAAACTCTTGACAGTGAGAAAAATTGTGAAGAAACACAGGAAAATTTTGTACCACAAAAATTTTTCACACAGCTTCCAGTAAAATAATATTCGTGGAATTGTCTGACAATATTCTTGTGTTCAGTTTTCAAAATATATGGTTATTTCTACATTGTCTGAAAGAAAAAATAATAATGTCATGAATTAATTTTTGTCAAGTCATTTTCAACCCTATTCGTCAGAAATTCAGTCAATGAATATTCTCAAGGTGAAAAAAATATATGACATACGAAAGTCATGATTTGGTGATTTTGTAGAATGAATTGTCAATAAATTCATATAATTTAATAATTTTTGAAAGCATACTCATTAGAGCCACAAAGATATGTCGACAGATTCTCCAGAGCATATTGAAGTTATTAATGAATTATTATAAACGTTGTTTTACTCGAGAAAAAATTCTTGTTGCCTAAATTAACTCACTTGTATTTTTCCAATTATAACAAATCTTTCACTCAGAATAACTCACCATTAAACGTTCCGCACATTTTCTCACATAACTCTGAATAATTCAGCCAATTATCATTTCTTTTAGTATCAATCATAGAAAAAGCATTTGAATATATTTTAGAAATTGATAGCAAGCCTTCCTTGTTCCACAAAGTTCGTAGAAGCAACGAAAATCTAGTCGAAAAAACCCTCCTCCCACACACACCTTCTTGAAACTCCATGCTTCGGGCGATTCATTAGTCCAGCTACCGGAATACAATATACACAAACCGCTCAGCTGAGCATCAAATCTTAAACAATTCACAAATTATCAATTTGAATTCCATCGTCACGCCCCCTTCCCCTCGGAAACTCCACCCCAAGCCTGCGCCTCCAAACTTCTAACACGCCGCGTATCCCCTCTAAAAGGCGCCCTCTCCGTCTGCCGACCGGCCGTCTCTCTCTCGCCTGCGTGTTCATCTGTTCGCCACTAAACCCAATCAACGTGTGGTATTATCCGGTGCTGGCGCCGCCAACACAACATCTCGTCGCGAATGACACTCACTATCAAATAAGTCCCCACGCGAGGTGGTTTGTGGCTTCTTCGACTACTTCTCTCGCGATGTTTCTCATTGGTACCTGAACCAGGCTCGTAAACTTCTGATGACAGTTTTATAATCCTCTCGACCACGTGCCGCCGTTTAGTGTGTGTTTATCGGTCTATTAGTGCCCCGGACACGAATTTATGGAGGACTCGTTCGTGTTCGCTATGTAATTTATCTCTTTTTTGCCTCTCTGAACATTTCCAACTCACCCATCGAAGATGAGCTCGTACCAGTTCGTCAATTCTTTGGCCCAGTGCTATGGGCAGCAACCAGGAAGACCAGGAAGTGAACAAGCCCACCAGAGTGCCACCCCCAGCGGTGACTATTACAACCCCAACGCTGCCGCGACTGGCTACCCCCCAGCTTGCTATTCACCCCCGCAAGTTGGGCCCCAATACCCCCAGCATCCCTATGCTGCTCCTGCCCCAGGACATAGCCTCCAGCCCATGGGAGACTACACTCAGCTGCAGCCTCAGAGGATACCTGGGGGTATGCAGCAGCACCACACCAGCTCCGGTGGTCAGAGTCCAGGTATGCTCAACGCGACTCCCAGTTGCAAGTACGCGGATTCGACTTCGTCCACCGGGGTAGCTTCGCCTCAGGATCTGAGCACCAGTGGACCTCCTAGCAGGGCTACGCCACCACCTTCAAACAACAACGCCAACTCCACGATTACATCGAAGAGTTCGGGGTTGACTTCGCCTCTGTCGGTGAATACTTCGCCTCCAGGGAAACAAGCAGCTGGGTCTGCAGCTTCGCAGAATCTATCATCTCCAGCTTCGAGTACTAGTTCGACTTCCAGCAATGATAAGTCTGGATCAAACAGCAATTCCAAGGGCAGTACGTCTAATCCCCCGCAGATTTATCCGTGGATGAAAAGGGTTCATCTTGGTCAAAGTGAGTACCTACTAGAAGTAGATGACATTTGATCGTTTGTGTAAGACAAATCACTTCGTAAACTGTATTGCGAGGGAATGTTATTATAAGACCATTAATCAATTTAATGGATACCTGACTGGAGGATAATTGATACATGTCTAGTTTTCCATGCAGGGAATAGTTTGGTAGCGTTTCAGGAAGTAATCTCACTGAAAACAGTTGGTTGATGTGATAAAAAGAACATATGGATATTGAAAACGTACGTCGATTGCTGTCTGTAATATAGTTTGAAGCACCAAGACAAATTCCAGCTCAATTTCTGGACAATAATGATATTTATTTCACGAAATGGTTGAAAAATTACCAATCACATCACCTTGTTAGTCAACTAGTATAATAACAGCAATTAACATAATGTGGCATCAAGGTTTACTGATACGACATATATCAAAAGTCGTGTCATTAGGGACTAGGGTCTGTTTCGGTTGGCTATAAATCAAGCGGTGGGCTCGACCTCTATGTCTAAGATCAAAACCGACCACTTCACTCTTTTTTCTGCTTTAAATATTAATGTACGGACCGTGGAGTGAAACACGACTCCGCCGCTGAATTAGATTTATGGCCCTAACAAGAAAGTGATAATCTGAAAGACTGGAAAGGTATTTATTTGATACAAGATTGAATGATCGTCGATTTGGAATTTGAGTTATTTTACAAAAGATACCTAGGTAAATATGAAGAGGATATTTCAGTGAGATTAGTTGAAACACCCATTTATTGTTGTGGGGTTTCAACACTTATCTAAACTAGACATTTGATTTTGGATTATTCATAGATTTTTTCTTCAACTCTAGTACCAATGGAAGTGAAATTCTGCTCGAGAGATTCTTAACACTCTTTCTATACTATAAGCTCTATCAGATTATGTGGAACTTATAGTAAATTCATCGTTTGAATAACAAGAAAAATCTGAATCTGAAATGGAAACCTTGACGAAAGTATAATAGAAATCATAACAATTTGTCTTCGTAACATGAAAGCTATAGTCAATAGGGAATCTCAATATGAATAATGTATCAACTGATCAGAAAAACTTGAGAACTCAAAATAATATGACTATTCCATCCATAAAAACATGAATCTATTGAGGAAATTTGATATAAAACGACTGATCCTATAAAACACATTCAGATATATTTTCTAGTAACAGATGTGATGAAAATATAATTTTCATAATGAATAGGCACAAAATATTACAGAAATATCAAGTATCAATAATATTTGGATTCATTCAACAAGATGGAGAACAAGTAAAATATTTTGTAACTCTGATGATTACAGAGGGTCAAGTACAGATATCCAACTTATAATAATGATATTGTTATGGAAATATGATATTCAATCCACATAAAAACAGCTTCTTGGTCTAGATTCATATGCTATTGGAAAAAATAATGATATAGAACTGAATCAGTGTGACCGAATGAAGAACAGAGATAACCTAAATTATACCCCTCCATGTATAAATCTTCATAAACTAAATAGTATGTTCCTCAAGTATATAGAATTGATTTCGAATCAACACGAAATTTTCCCATTATCATCAACTTGAGTGAAGATCTAACGAGATGACCACCTAAATGTTTGTTTACATATTTTATACTTCACTAGGTTCCTTCCTCTTTTGGTGAGATTTCAAGTCATTAATGCATGAAATTTTTTTGTATTTTTTATTTGAATGAATCAACTTATAGTAAATGCACATATTTAGTTCTGGAATACAATTTTCATAGCTCTCCTCAGTTCTAGGAAACAGATTTTTCTAATAGTAACTTCGTCCATGTCTATTAATATCAATAATCGAATCATTCTTATACACCTATCACTTCGAAAAACTGTCTCAAATTGTACTTGGGCTTATCAAAAACGGTTGAAAGTAACTCTGAGCACATTTATGAATATGTAAGTCTCCAATTTCAAATGGCGAATCAGACTTAGCCATCAGCTGAAACCCAATGGAGTTTTACAAGTAATTATTACGTTGCCACAGTCCAAGAGGCAATACCGACGTAGATTTTTTTTTTCGTTCGTTTTATCTTTATTATAGATTGTTGGATGCAGGCTCCATAAGGTAGTGTCAAGATTTGCAGGGGCGTAGAGCATTTTTTATGCTGTAGATAAATGCCTCGGGAAGCTGTACTGTATCATTATCTTATTCGTTTAGCTTCGTCTTTAATTGTCTGTATACTTTTACATCTTTATCTTGGATGATGCGAATCAAATAAGAGAAATTGGTTACTCTTGAGCAGCTCAGTTAACTAATATAAAATGATGTGGTTCTGCTTGGAATTAATTGACCAATATGCTTAGAAAAATGACAGTGAACAGCATTCTAGATGAAGAATCCAAGAAAATAAGGTCTAAAGCTTCTGGAGATCATATTTGCGGGTCACTGAATATTGAATCAACGCAATTTGACACAAAAAAATCATGATTATTTCAGTGAAAAAAAAATATTCTGAAAGCATTCGGTTCCACTATAAACTCGAAATCCATCATACTCATTGAGAAATAATTATACTTTACTGACTCCTTCATATTCTTTTTTTCATTGCATACATATATAGTTCTATTTTTTGTGAAGTACAGGGGCTTCAAAGAGTATTGAAAACTAGCCTTCCACACCGATGGACTCACATTTACAATACCAATTGATATGATTAAACTCACTAGGATTCTATGATGCCGTTGAAAATCAATCCAGATTGAAAGAAATCCCAAACATCGGATACCAGATGCTATCCAATTATTCATTTCGGAAAGAAAATATGTGAAACCATAAGATATTCAATGCTTCAATGATTTATTGAACGGAAAATATGTCATTTTTTGTCTCATTATTATTAGGGATGAATTTTACAATGAAAATCTCCAAGAGTGAATTTAATAAAAATAACTTCTTTCAGTATACCTAAATCCAATTTATTTTCGATATTCATTATGTCTTTGAAGAAAGTTGCAACTCATCTCACGATGTTGTCCTAAGTTGTCAATTTCATAAAATATTCCTCTACCAACTGATACCTATTAAGTTATTATCTGATAATTTAATGTCTTCTTTTATATCAGCCCGATGGTAATAACTTTTTCGATAATTACGGTGGTTATCCCTCGATCAACTCCACTCGACACAAAATTGCATGCAGTCTACACATCGCAAAATTTGCATTCCACATCTTAATTACTTCGGGATGATTTTCTCAGTCTACCAGTTCCAACGCCCATCTGTTTACTGACACCAACCAGAGAAGAGCGGTTATTATCTTCGCGTTCTTCTTCTTTTCCGATGAAGAAGAGTCGACTGACAAAATCATGAATTGAATGAGTAACTGAATGATTCAGCATATGACGAGATATATAGCAATCAAGGATGAAAAAGGTAAAAAATTAAATGAAATAAAACGTTTTTACACTTGATGAACTCAAGAAGGTAAACAGTTATTCAATTAAAAATATGCCGAATATTCATATTCCTAGTTATTTCAGGCAATATAGCTATTCTAGAATTCAATTGGATATAAATACAGAAAAACCAACCCTCACATACAATATGTGGAATTCATAATAGAACAAGTGATAACTACGACATCAAATTTTAGAAAAAATGGATGTGATTCTCAAAAATGACAGTATAGTCTCGATACCAAACCCTTTGCTTCTTGTCCAGCTGTCTTTAGCCAATATTTCCATTGAAAACTCCTTCGAAATAAATCTCTGCACTGCTACTTACTCATTGTAAACCAAATTGAAATAGGGTGAAAATTTCATTGCCCTCTTCACACATCGTAAAGTAGAAGACAGCATCGCCCCAATTTAAATTACCCCCAAACAAAGGCCATTTACAAGCCACAATATCATTGACGGTTTCTGTTCAGGTATAATAAGTGCTGTAAAAAATATGCTGATGATTTACTGACTTCCTCTTTTCGTATCTGCAAAGGGTGTTGTGTTTCGGGACAATAAACACACTTGGAATCTGAACGGTCTTCCTTTTCTCGATGGGATGGGAAATTTATTGCTTGATTGGCATTACGAACCGTTTTAGCAGAGTTTTTGAGGTCCAATAGAGCGAATCGATGGTAGAATTGAGAGAATTCCATAAGAGGTTGGGTAAGAGAAAAGATTTTGTATAGGGTTGTGGATTATGCGATGGAAGCCTTTAGAACATTTATTGATACTATGATGGCTCTCTTTATATCACATGGCAGACGAATTTCTTTGTATATATAGACTATCCCATGAGTCTAAACAAAATCACGAAATCTCCTTATGTCTTGTGGTTTGTGGTAACTTAAATAAAACTGTGGTGAGCAGACGAAACACTTCAAGAAATTGAATGTTTTAACTGGTGGGAGTTCAATAAGGTAAGACCACAAAACAGGATGTAAACATCAACTTACTCAAAACGAATTCGTATAATTGCTGAATATCGGTATCGCCGGTATCGTCTGGTGTTTTCCGAATGTAGACTGAGATATTCAGTAATATTTCGTGAACTCGACTGTTTTGTAGAATTTAATGCATTTTCCTTCCTTATAAGAAAACAGGCGTTTCAAAAAAACAAGACATTGAATACCATTATCAATTAATAGAGTGAAATTGTCACATTCTCATATCATTTGTTAGTTGTATCGATATTTCATTCGAATTCGCTACTGATTTATTCAATTATATCAGAAAATTCCTCGTCATTATCCACTTCACCAAATGATCAATTTTTATCCATACACACTGATCAACGAAAGAATTTTTTTTTTGTTTTCATCAAACCATCGATTATCAGTAGTTTAGATTTCTGTCTCCAACTTCAAGGTTTAATTGAACACAGAGAAATTTCAAATGACTCTGATAACATCATATGAACGATATGCTTATACTTCAAACACTTTACAGAATTTCAGAAATTTTACGTGCTCAGTGCATAGCCTTTTAAACCATTCACCTACATTACATAATACATTGATCAGGGATATAATCGAAAATGACAAATTCCCATTTTGTTCAATATTTAAACAGAAATTCTCAACTCCTACATAAACTTCAATTATTGATATCACTATGCATATCAATCGATATTTAATATAATATAATAATAATTCACCTCAAATATTTTGAACTCAAATAACCTAATTTCACTGAAACGTCAATGGACAATACGTAGTTCATCTAATGATCTCATAACATCTTGTCTATTCGTATAGCAAAACAAATCATTGGAATTTTCACATTCTGGAAATGATTGTTCGTAAATTCAGACCATATTTACAAAATCCAATAATTCAAACACTCGACAAAAGAACGGAAACGAAATTTGACATTTTGAATAGGGTACTTGTTGAAATTAGTCACATAAAAATGCATCTGGATCACACCGAAACATGTGTCTGAAAACGAAACATGAAGGCGGTTTGAAATTGCGCAATCAGAAATATCGAATGAAAAATGTAAATAGTGACTATGGATAAACAGGGTATTGATGATGGAAATGTAGCAAAATCTGCAATGCCTCATTTCCATAATATGTGAAAGTAATTTTTCCATTAATTATGCTCCACCACTGAAGAAATTTGGTAAAAATATTCGACTTATTGTCTTTTATCTTTCTCTAATCACTTATTGTGATTTACACCAGTGCTGCCTGTGCATGATTTTGATATTTTTCTGATAGAAAACGTACATCACTGCTTTTTGTTGAACTCTCCCCAATTTTCAAGATGTGACTTGTTTGTAGATTTTTGCTCCAAAAATGAAGCACTATTCCATGTATTATGACATTGTCCGAAGCAAATATATAAAAAAGATATAATTTCAATACCTACCCTATATTTTGATAACGAGATATTTAAAAATACAACTTTTTTCATATTCTCGTGGGAAGAATTCATTCGAAGGCTCCGAAAAACTTATATTCTGTAC
Organism: Plagiodera versicolora; assembly: GCA_037013635.1. Taxonomy (NCBI): domain Eukaryota; kingdom Metazoa; phylum Arthropoda; class Insecta; order Coleoptera; family Chrysomelidae; genus Plagiodera; species Plagiodera versicolora. The sequence continues at coordinate 4,629,065 of CM072982.1, read as the reverse complement.
ATTATTGCATTTGGTATGTGTAGTTCTGAAACCATTTTCGATTAAAAAATGACTCCTCAATTTTCAATTGCGCTGGATAATTTCCTATTGAGTTACGAGTTGGAAATTGGAAAGTATCAAAATCATGTTTTTGAAACTGAGTCTAGAACTATCGAGACGTAATTAACCTCTATTGACCAATAAACTCGACACTCTACTAGCGCAACTCGACATCGCTTTCGACGTCGAAGAAGTGGAACGCATCCCGTTGCGTTCCCGAAGAGTCCCTGGGATATTTATGACTGAGGGGTCACAAGCCATTGCTCTTGCCCGCATTATTATCTACCAGACAGGGTTTGTGCCCGATTTTGCAGACGTTAGCGAAATATATACACCTGTTGGATCCAAATTGTTGCGCTTCCAGATTTTTCTGTTGATGGAGATATCTGATTTCAACAGAATTTCCTCGTTTGTAAAGAACCGTGTTTAATTAGTGTAAAATTTATTGAAGTTTTATATTTGTCAACATATTTATAGTCTATTCATCTCAGGCTTATAGACATGATCATTCAAGATGTTTTGATTTTTTTTTTTTGATTTATTACATATGTACACCAAAATTGGATAACTATTAACTATGGATAACCGTTGAACAGTTTTTCAGATATTCGTAAGGATCTCGACTAGAGTTCACAAACTTTATAATGAATCGTTGTGAAGTCACTGTGAAGTGTAGCCATACTTATTGATGCCTAAATGTTCTCAGCTATGTCTCAACTAATTGGAAGTTCAGTGGTTAGCTAGATCATTTTTATTTTGCACTAATGTTATTGAAAAATAACCAGATCTGTCAGAACTAAATTCCTCAAATAAAAAGACTATACTATAGTTTTTCGCGAGAAAAATGGTCACAGAAAATCTTCCTGAATGTAGAGTCTTCCCATTGAAATAACCCAGAGACGAAACATTTTTGTATATCCGTTTTTACATATTTTGAGAACATAACGTCTGTTTCAAATAATACAACGCAAGATACATATATCAGTTTCATTTTCAGATTTGTTTGTTCTCATAATTATAAAGATAATCGAGTAACGTCATCGTATACAAGGTTACCATTTGGAACATCTGCTGCAACCTACTATTGTTGAGTATTTTCATAATCATGATCCAAAATTTCCTTCTGAATCGAATAGATATATTTTTGAGGTATGAATTCAAATAGACACTGTACTGACACTGTCGATGATAATACGACCCAAAAGTACACATACAAGTCATGAAATGAAAATGATTGAAACCTTTTTTTAATATTACCAATTTTCGAACTAACTCGACCATAGTCGTATCTTCTACAGTTTCCGATATTCCGATGTTGAATATTGGATTCTAAACAAACGGTATATGATTATCTAACACTTTGTGAAAAATTCAACAGCTATATAAAACTCAGCGTATACATTAATAAACACTGACCTATGTATACAGTAGATAAATATAACATAAACGCGATAAAATTCAAAAGCTCCAAACTATTCTTGAAGTAGACTTCATAATATTTCTTCAGTGAATAAAATTACAATATTCGTACAATTTCGTCGAATTCACCTTCATTGAGCAACGAACCGCGGAGAGGATCTTTGTATTTGTTTGTAAGTTTCATTGATGATGAATAGGCTATCGCATCTCCCAATATAATCTGCTGATTTATCACTATAGAGTAACTTGAATAATGTCTGTTTTTTTGTAGGAATATAGTTTACCTATATAAATCAATCAGCGAACATGAACCAATTTATATAATTTCCTTTCCTGCTTTATAACAACCATCAGAAAGAAAAAACAATTTGTTTAAATCGAAAGCGTTGCATAGCTTTCAAACAGTCTTGAAAGATATATGGAGGAATTGTGTCTATTCGACAAGAATTGAGGCATGCTTTCTAAAATTATATCATTACAGAAACAGAACTCGTGAAGTATGAAACTCCATAAATATTTATTTCTACTTTTTGTCTGTAATCATATGTTGTCAACCATTGGGACAAATCTAGTTTTTCAATAATAATCCGATTATACTGTCCATGTTTATCAAGACATTCACTTGATCTTTGGATTATGATGGATCGATGCGTAGGTATACCCAGTATATTTGAAACTTTCTTCGATGCAATGAAAACTGTATTCTGAAGATTCAAAAATTGAAAGAGGATTTTTCATGTTAACCAGAATCCCTAGGTAGTTTGAAAAAGAAGGGAATTCTACATGTTGAATTATGAAACACATACCTCATTGGAAGTGAATCCTTCCAATTGAAAGGCTACTTCTTCATCTCAGACATGAAACATCGTGCATCGTAGTTTTCCTCGTTATCGAAAGCATGTTCATGTAAAAAACCCTCTTCTCTTTTCGACAAAAAATCACCGTATATAAATTAGCATATTCAAACTTTTCTGGAAAACTTAAAACTTACCAAAATGATGACTATAAATACAAAGGAAACAATTCGAAGTCCAGGACACTTTCAGGATTGAATCAGGAAGTTCCCCAATTTTATTACAGCCTATTAATTGTGTGAGCCTGTTGACGACTCAAACCTTATACGCTTTAATGGGTTTAAAATAATGTTTAAATCGTTTTCGTAACCATCTGCTAAGCTTTCGATCCCTCATGTTATTCAGCCCCACTGGATTAGCTGAACGATTTCATAATATTCGCTGGGGACTGAAAAGTAAACTGAGAAATATATTACACTTTCGATTGCATAATGACTGAATCGAATGTTTCACGAATATTCTTTCATTTGCGAAATGAATTGTATAATTTATAATACGAAGCAAATATAAAGAATATTATTATATCGTGAAAAAAATGTTGGGCAACACGTGAGAATTTTGTATAGCGATAAAAATTATATTCTCAATTAAGTATGAATGCATCAAATAATCTATTCATTCCTCTCGAGACATTTATCACGTGAAAGAAATCGTAACTGAGTAAATAAAAAAAATATTATCGATATTTCAATAAATCTCAGTTGATAGTTATCAATGCGTGTTCATTAAGTACAATCAGTTTTACTGAAAACAACAATACCAGTCATACCCATCTGCAACTAGAAATAATCCATCATCCATTTATGAAATCTGTAGTTTTAGTTTTTGTTCGAATGAAAACATTGATACAATGCATCTTTCGCTAAGCACAGTCTCGTTAGAATCTTACGTTCGTATTTCCCGCTGCTTTCATATAGCTTTGTTTCAACTGTTTCAAGGCACGAGTGATTGATGATTTATTTTGTGTTGTCTGTCCGGTAGGTCTGAACCGTCTATCGCACGATAGACATTTCCAAGTGGCGTTATTCGTGTTCAATTGAAACTTTCCATCTCATCTGGTAGTCGGAAAAGCTGCAAGGTTAGTTTTCACTGAAAACTTGATTTTCAGCCGCAACTCATTTGGTGTGAAGTGTACTATTACACTCTTTCAATCAATTTAGCATTCGTTGACTAGACTATTATTCATTCAATTCATTAATGTTGACGATGAATAGTTGGATTAATAATTAAAGTGTTATGAATGACATCAATTAGTACGTTGAAAGTTTGACACACCTTGGAGATTATGTAATTTATTCGCATATTTAATGCAAATGTATGAACAACTCGTAGAACATAAAGTAAAATTTTTCTAATAGGACTCAATACTCATACGTATGTCAGATATGAAAACTTTGAAATACTCAAGACTATCATCTGATTGTGGAGAATATCCTGCCAGGTTTAAAAAATACAGAGGGAGTAAAAATGTGTATCGAGCTTTCTGAGGGGTGATACATTGGAAAAAAGTATAGTTCGACCAATAAACTCGTAGTCCAAAATGCATACCGAAAAAGATATATCCTTACAATCTATACCCATTGTGTACCAAGTGTATTGAAAATGTGTATTTAAACTACATTCATGCAGAAAATTTAAATCTAGTGGCATTCGCAGTTCAGAAATTACACGGAGACATTATTTAAATTTTTTCAAAGAAGATTTTGGAAATATACTATACTTTTTTCCAATATAGGTACTACTATCATCCTCATAAAGTACACATTTTTGACTCACCCTATATTCTTTTTTATATAAGACTTCTCACGAAAGGAGACATCCTGTAATGTTCAGATTATTATTATTTAAAATACAAGGTTTACTTCGTTTCTTCAGCGATAAGAAGAAAAATTGATTCTTCGAGAATGAATACTTATTCAACAACACCCTGTATGTGCCACATTTCGACCACTATACCCATAAATGAAACATTCATGAACAATTTCATTCGAAGTACTGACGAACTTATAATTGCCATGCATTTTGATTAACGACATTCGAATACCAAAAATTATCAAGCTTTTAACAATTCACCCTCCCCTGGAACGAAGATCGTTCCGTAAGTTAGGGGTGAGGGAGGATTCGTCAGAAAGGAAATAGACAGACAGTTATAAATGAATAGAAAAATTATCAGACCGTTTCTTATTCGATCCCGAACGCTTTACAAACATTGCATTAGCTCGTACAACTTTCAATATAAAATTCGCAGAGAATTTTCAGCCACCCTCCAGTAGATTTTATAATAGAGCATGTGCAATCAATTTCCACCCTTGGAAACATTATCGAATAATAGTTTTTTCAGGAACCATTTTGTAGGTTCGCACGAAGAATTACTTTTTCCAAAATATTATTTGTTTGACTTAATATAATAATCAAACAGCAGTCGGGAGCACTTTCTGATAGTTCTTTGATGATTTTCAGTTGATATTGACGAAATCTAGACACCAGCTGGTGATGAAATTGTGAACTTAGCATGTGAAAAACTCTTTGCGAGTAGTTTTTAGGCAAAAACATCTCGATAATTGAATACTTGACATATTGTCTATTGATGATTCAACACAAAAGTCTGCTATTCAAAACTTTTCCTCGTCCTTTCACAAAGCTCCTTCTTCTCTGTTTTCGGTTTCAAATTGGCAAAAATAGCCTTAAATTTTTGAAGAAAATTGATTCTCTATAACTTCACTTTTGATATACGCATTAAATAACGGAAAAGCAAGGAGTCAGTTCCTTTAATTGTCCATATTCATTCTAGAATTTTTCAAATGGTCAACCATATCTCAATATTACGAATGATTGATAGCCAACTCCGCCTACCGAAAACGACTCGACAATGAAAACATGGAAATTTCAGCAATGATGGAAAAAGTGTGAGAGCAATTGTAAACCTACTGAAAAATAATCGTTGAAATGTAAAATGGGTAGTGCCCGTGTCGACGAAACCGACACGCAGGACTCGTAGAATCAGAAGGGTTAATGACACACGTCAAGAATAATAAATGTTCCATAAAATATATTCGACTTACTTTCGGATATTTTCCATATTAGCTCGACAGTTTTTATTTATTATTGGATAACATGTTGAAGTCTCACGTGGTGAATTTTTTATGCATTTCGCACGCAAGTTGAAGTTGAAAATTCTCAATGTAGATCTAAAGATGTGGATTATGGTGGAAACACAAGAATTGGCGGTTAAATTCATGAGTAAATGATTATTAGTGCTAACTGGCTTTGGTTCAGCCCTGGAGATGAATGGCATATTTTCACGCTTGTTATTTCACAAGATGCACACTTGACAAATTTCACGACATCAATTCGAAAATTCCTGATGATGTTTTATTGATCCATAAATATCCAATGGAATCTTGTGAATTACCGATAACAAAACAATTATTCCAACTTTGATCTAATGTCCTTACTGGGATGATCGAAATAAAAAATTAAACAATATGAATCCATGCAGACTGAGTGTAAACTATTCACAAAGAAACGGTGGATATCATTCATCTATATTTAGCGTTTATTTGATTATACACAAAATATTTCTTGGACGAATTGTTAGAATATAAATTAGATTTAGGCGTAGTTGATTTTGGCTTAGTAAGATAATTGTGAGTAACGAAAAAAATACCCTTCGCGAAATCAAAGAGTTGATATCCATAAGCACATAAATTTGTGAAAGAACTTCAAACATCCAGGTCTATATTTCATAATCGAAGACTTCCCACTTTTCAATATGAATTGTTTTTGTCAATATGTCAGTATGATATTTGATTCAGTCTATTTTTTAAGCATTTTTTGAACTATAGTTAGGTTGTCCGAATTTATAAATGCCTTGGAATTTTTAAAAAGTTGAATTGACATAATTTATTATGTACCTGATTTGGTGATATCCAGTTGGTTCGTATGGATTTGAGAAATCAAGAATTCATGTGTGAAATTCGAAATGCTTCGGTAATACATTTAAGTAGTGTTAATTTGTCTTGGCGCGACAAATAATAAATCAAGAGATAACAATCTGTGTCGCATCGCCTAATAAAGAATAAATATGCATTATACGTCTTCAAAAAGCAAAAGGCTACTAGGAGCCATAATTTATTCACATACCTGTTGTTTGGTTATGTAAAAATTTCAAGACTGTTTTAATCCGAAACGTATAAGAATCCAGCATCATAAATCTTGGCGCGATCTCGTAAATTACCAACAGTTGTAGTTAAATATTCCAGATTATAAATAACTGAAAGTGCGATAGGAAACCTAACCTATACACTCATGAGTTGTGGATTATAAAAAGCTTTTTCTAATACCCGCGTGTTGCCGTGGCCGTTCACTTTTACATTAATTTCACATTCCGTCTGCTAAACATTCATAAAAATTAATCAATATCTAATTATGCGACGTCACTACATAAATATCAGTTGACGTAATGGAATTATTGTCGAAAAGGTATTTTCGAAAGAATTTCGAGTATTCTGAGCAGCTTGTTATAGCCGAAAAGAAATTTAAAGTCGCATAAAATTATTTATTGCCCGACGGAAAGAACCATGTTACGATTTTAATAGCTTCCTCATTTTTTTCTCCGTCTATTCATGGACATGAAATAAAAACATGCTGTATTTTGTTCCTCTATTCCGTAAATTTAGATGTCAAATACCCAGATTATCTCGACCACAAAATATTATATTATTTAAACTAAGCAATAATATAATTGAGTTTCCTTTCAGAATCACAAATGAATACTATTGAACCTTTTGGCGATATTCAAAATGTTTTTGCTAGATAGAAAGTTTCGAAATCAGAAGGTCGAAATGTGCCAAAGTTTACTCTCTTATCAAAAACCAGCAATCCAAAATGGTTATTCCAATGTTTTTGAGAATTCTAGACTTTATCGATCCTACAGATGATAGAAAATAGCTCGAAAATTATTCCTAGAAGCTTGAAACGGATTTCAGTGCCGTGTATAGCGTATCTCAAATACTTTATATATTTTATTTATCATTGTTTTCAGGCAAATATGTTTTCTCGATTCGCTCAAAATTAACTATAACATATCTTGAATGATCTATGATGCCTCCAAAGCATTATCTTAAACGTTCCATTTTCCTGACGCTACTCATCATTCAAATAAAATCCTGAACCATAACACATTCAATCATCCCAAAGTCTCACATTCAACCAAAGAAAATAAATACTTATCTCCTGAACTCTCAACTCACATCTATGATGGCGTTAAATTTTCTCTGCCCATTTCATAAATGCCTCGAGAGTTTCGAACACAATCTTTCGTCTGTTTAATGATGACGTAAATATTGTTATCCTCTTGAAAGGTCATCAGAGCTCATGTCAAGACAGAGTGACAAGTGAAAGACAGGCGGGGAAACAAACAACTTTATATCAATGAATGCGTCGGGTTTTCGAGGATGTGAAAGGGATCCGATGATAACGAAAAATACGAAGAAAAATATGTAGGCGCGGTTGAATAAACTCACAATTGAATTGTCACGTGTTATGATGAATGTATCCAGAATATTCTTAAAGTGGATAATCATCTCCTTTTCCTACTTTTACTCAACTGTGAGCATAATTCCAAATTGAATTTTCATTTCTTTCAATGAAGATTTCAAAATATTCGCCTTCGTGGATAATTTTTGTACCGATACTCAACAGTTCCTCAAAATGTTATTATATCCAAGCAATCTCTTCACAGGGAGAATACAAAGTAAATATCTGGCTACTCTGAAGTTTGACAGCATTTCCTTCAACGTACAAAACAAAATTCTGTATACATTCATTTGAAACGCCTGGCTGAAGCAAATCTGACAACAGGGGTCTTTAAGGAGAGTACAACTGTTATTTTTGAATCAATTTCATAAAATGGGTGATTGAACAATTTCTGCCTTCTGTTCCATGGTTAAATGGAAAATGAGAAATGTGAGTGAACTTGTTATTAAGGTATAATATGAAAAAATGACTGACGAGATACTTTAGCTGAGTAGAGATCAGATAAGATTAGTAACAGGTTTACATTTACATTTACAAAAAACGGGGCTCTACCAAGGTGACAAAGCTAGTAGATTGTTCGGCTTAAAACCTGAGACTACTGAACACATTTTGTGCTATTTTGAGGCACTAAACTACAGAAGAGTAACGCTGACTGTGTGATTAAAACCTATACAACGTAGGAACTTTAAAACCTAGTGACCTTCGTGAATTACTCGAAGAAACCAATGTCTTTGGACACCTTCAGTATTGACAATACTTTCAAACATCGAATGAAATAATTACATTCAGTAATACTCGTTAATGATGTTAATTTCATGGAAATCATTCAATTTGGCTGATATACATTTCCGACTGGAAATACCGATTTATCGTGGAAGGACTATTGATCAGAATATTCTCTGGAATACCTACTGCTACTACATAGAAAATTGAGAAGTATTTTCGAGGAACGTCGATACGAAACCTTTTCTACGTGACATTCAAGCGTTTTACAATAGAAGAAAAGATGGAAGACGAAAGAGCACACGCCAATCAAACCGTCAGATATATGATATGTGAGGTCTGGGATCGAGATGAGTCGCGACAGCGTCTGGAGTTATCCCGGAATGGGAAACATGGGGGATATGTCAGATGTTGTTTTGTTACGGGGAACGTTAGGAGTGACAGTCGAACGGTGAATGCTTTGAAATCGGGGAAGGGACAATGGCACTTTTCTCCGAATTATTTTCATATGGGTGTCTACATGATGATGAATACTGCATTCTTGTTATTATTCTTACCTAGCAATCTGAAATTAATCTACAGGAACTGTTCTGAATCTGCATTTTTCATTGGCAGAGATGTGCTTTGAAATGTTCCTGAATGTATTTTCAGTTTTTTTGTTCTCTTTGTCGAACTATTTTTCCCAACTGTTACAGGAATGATTCGCATTGATTATCAAAATAAGTGTAGAAATATAACAGTTGAAGAGACTTTCAGATATTGCAAAATTGTTAATGGAATTCGATTCATCAAATTTCTTTTTGATTCTTCACCTATAGTGCCATGACATTTTCATTTCCATGTACCAAAATACAAACATACCCTCAATTTACATCAGTTATGGTTTTTCGTAAAAAAAGTATTCCGTTGCGGGGAAACTAATATAAAGAGAAAAAATTAATTGTGCGGGTAGTTCCCTCATTGTTTTTCACCTGAATGAACTGATACTACCTATAACATATGTTTTTATATTATAATCATTAATTAATTGGTGCACTTTGGTGTGAAAAATAACGAATCCAATAATACTTTAATAAGGAATATCGTTTACCCGCAGTTTCGAGCGATTATATAAATTTCATTGAGATTAATTCACGATAAAATATATTATATTTATCATCGAAGAGCGTATCACAAACTCTGAATGATACGTTTAATCCCTACAACTTGAAAAAAATTTAGTACATTGTGGAATCTCACTTATCAGTGATGCAAGTTGACGTATGATCATTCAAAATTATATTGAATGCTTTTGTAATAAGTTTATACAATCTACTCATAAAAGGACAAACACTACTGATCATTGTATTATCTTCAATCTCTCCACAAATTGCGAATGAAAGTTGTTCAGAAAATGTACTCAGTTGGTGGTTTCTCTGCTACAACGTGACCTTGAATCACTACAACTGTTAACAAACTAGCAATTAGTAATTGAAATTAAAAATATTATATTTGATTTGCCTTTTGACCCAAATCAACAGGCTCCACCTGTTAACTATGAATAACGATTTGAGCCTTGGCAGATGTATAAATTCAAAATGGATGCAATAAATTATCGAGCGAAGACGTCGCTTTAGGAACAGACACAGCCACCGCTGATACCGAGAAAGTGCAGTTTTGCCGACGAAGGGTTAACACAAGACACACAAGATCTCTGTGATCTCTGCTTCTTCCTCTTCTTCTTGTTTTTGTCACGGCGTGGGAGGCTGTTATTTATTGTTTCAGATTAACGGATTTATGTAATTGTTTGGTCATTGGGGTTTTGTTGTTCAATGATGTGAAGCTATTCGTGCGTTTGATTAATTTCTGAATGCATGCATTATTTTCATAAGCAATGAAAATAAGTTGTGATGATCAGTGTCTTCATAATGTCTGTTGTTTTTTAATATTGGCAAACCTTTCCTTTCCCTTTTTGTAGCGAATATAACTGGAACAAAATGCCATGAATGGTCCCAGATTCATTGCCACGCTTTCGCATATATTTATTTTCTTTGCACTTAGCCTTGAAAGAAACGAGAGGTTAAGAAATAACTATTGAGAATGAAAGCATACCTATATATATATATATATATATATATATATATATATATATATATATATATATATATACATATATATTAGCTATACAAGTTCAAAAAACCTGAATTGATAAAATAAAACTAAGGGTAGTGTTGAAGAAGTGGAGAAAAGTTGACGATTTATTATACATATTGTGTTATTTTTTATCAGTCAGGAAATAATCACTACTACGAGTTTATAAATAGAAAAGGCACATCAAATGTCGAATGAATATCAGAATGAATAGATAAGTAACTGGATACTTCTTTCGGGACAAAACATCATTCATGATAAAAATTAATGTCAACAATAATAATGACATCATTGAAAAACATACGTACAAGAATACATTGACAAGTAACGAATAAAACAAAATATTATATATAGGTTATTGATCAATTATTTCGAGACGGTTACTAAATATAGTCGTGCATTCAACCCGAATTTAAGCACTTTTTTGAATTTGCCTATTTTTCATATTGACTTGGGAAGAGCAGAGTACATTTCGAATCCAATATAACAAACCGATCTCGAATCAAGATATTTCACAGACGTGGTAATGTGATAGTGAGAGGTTAATTGTGCTTGATATTTCTCAGAAATGTACCTAATCAACTGGTATCATTGAAAAGGTCGTCAGAAGAATATGCAAAAAGTTTTTAAAAATCAATTTGGAGATATTATGTGGGGTTAAATGAAGCTTGAATTGAATTTTCAAAGAATCTATTGCTGCATTTTTTCTTTATTGGATTGTCGCACATAGGATAGGATAATTGTAGCAATCACTAATTTTGCTGTCAAAGTGCATTTCTGCCGACACACACATGATCACAAGATCCACCAAATCACAAGTGGGCTATGATTGCTTTCGGCGGTATATTGTGAAACAAATGACATCTTTGTAGGAGTTTATCATTGGCCGTCGGCCAACTTTTGATTTATTCAACGGCAGCAGACGCAGATCTTGAGGGAGACGCACTACAAAATACCTCTCTAGCTCGATTTGAATTACTGTTTTGTCTGTCATTTGGTCGTATCCGAGGATTGCGAAATGATATTTATACATAGGATAGTGACTTATACGTAGGTATATAGGGTTGTGTTGAAAATATCAATAACATGGACAATAGGAATTATATTTGAATCAATATAAGTACTGGTAAGAGTGTGAAATTTCGTATCTACAATTTTTTCAGTGCCTCTTTATTGATTCAACCAACAGTCTCCATCTAAAATTTCTGCCATTACACTAATTCGTATATCATAATTAAAAATGATTGAATGATTACTATGAAATCAGTAAATTATCTTCGTATTATTGATATCCAAATATTTAGTTCACATTATTTTATTCTCATTAAACTCATAGTTTTCGGGATTTCAAACTCTTGAGGAATTGAGATTGGACACAATCTTGAAAATAATTAATTTTCACAACTCACAGGTGACAAGAAAATTTGAGAAATAGGTGCACTTTTGAAATATGGCATGAAGTTGGCTATGGTTCGTCAATATGAATTGACTCATGGGAACATCACAAAAAATAGGTTGTAAGAAATCTCAAATTAATGTAAGAACAATTCTGATATTCTCATTCATGAATTCTCATCGTTATCAAAAAAGAAATGAAAATTCGGACAACTTTGAAAATTCGAAATTGTATAATTCCATTCACAGCTTCTTCGGCCTTTATATAAAACAGGACTCAGTGAAGCGTCAAAATATGTTGATGATATTATTGTTCCACGTGCAACTTCATCATTTATTTCAAAGTTATTTATTGTTTATATTATTTTGACACAACACTAAATCTCATAAATATCATTTTTGTGTGTCCTTTGATATCGCATCAGTGCACTAAACATTATTAGAATACCCATCTATATTTAACTTGAGTTTTCACCTCTGCTGAAATATTGTTACATGTGGGTGGGATACCAGCTGTCGTGTATTTCAGACATCCATCATACGCTACCATCAGATATAATATCTCAACTTGAACGTATTAGTTCATACCATTGTACTCTTGAAGAATATAAATTTGCCTAAGTGACAAGACCATATCTGTTCCTTTCGCTAATTAATGAATTCATTATTGATCAATTATTTCTGTTATTATTTTTATGATTCGATTTTTTCATGAAAAAAATTGGAAAGGTGGAATCATTGTTGATTCAGAATTCATAAGAAAAAGGATCTCAGCACTAATCAGTAAGAACGAAGAAAAAGTTTATTCATGAAATAAAAGGATAGTTTTCCCCTTTTTGTGTTATTCAAAAATGACACAAGTTATTGACCTTCAAGAAAAAGGGAGTTAACTCAATCTTCATCTGCATAATTTGAAGATAGCAAGACTGGCATGACTTAGGTATACACTGATGAAGAAGATGATTAAATCATTCATTAGGAAACTCAAAACGATAAGAATACATCGACGCGATCGTTTTCGAAATAAAGACAATTAATTCTTGATTGAAACTTGAATTGAGTGTTACCGATGGGAGTCAAATCGGGAGATCTAGGCGACCCTTGACATTTCAATTCCTCACACATCACAGACATCTCATACCTAGATTACGAAATTATATATTTTCCTAAAGAAAAAACTCATCCAACTCACTACCGTTATTTTGATTAATTTATTCCTACACATTAATTTCTACTTGGCACGAGAATATAATAGTCACACATGTGTCATCCTGTCCGGCATATGCGTATAAAACTGTATTTTTTGGCAGGTTGTCACTTTTGAAACGCACTAACATTTGCGCTAAGCTGTAAAATCTGAAAAAGTTTTGGACCATTCTATATTTACTTTCAGTGATTCCATCTTTTGACTTATATAGTATATATATAGATACTATCAAATAATGAAAAAAAAATCACCGATATCGACGTGTGTTTGAAAAAATATCCATGCAATCTCCATTTTCCACAATACGAATAAGTTTACATGATTTTTTGTTTCAGGTACGGTGAACGCCAACGGAGAAACAAAACGTCAACGAACGTCATACACCCGGTACCAGACTCTTGAATTAGAAAAGGAATTCCACTTCAACCGATATTTGACGAGAAGAAGGAGAATAGAGATCGCGCACGCCCTCTGTCTGACGGAGAGGCAAATAAAAATATGGTTCCAGAATCGACGGATGAAGTGGAAAAAGGAACACAAGATGGCCAGTATGAATATCGTTCCATATCACATGTCACCCTATGGTCATCCTTATCAGTTCGACTTGCATCCTAGTCAGTTTGCACATCTTGCCACATAGGGTGTTTTAGTCAATGTGATAATTTATTAAATAGGTATTTTGTTTTTTTTTTTATTTTTCATGTTATTTTTATTTATTTGAAGTGTACTATCTCAATTTTGAAATTGAACAAATTCGGTATACAGGGAACTATTTCTGTAATTATTCAATATATGTATATATCGATGTGTGTTCCAAAAAAAATAGATGTTTTCTGCAGAAACATCACTTTGTAGATCTTCATAATTTAACAATTTGAATTTCTCATACTATCTTCGTAGGACTTTGTGTTGGTATCTACGTATTCTACGAGTCAAAACAAAATATCTGAGATAATCCTATACAATCGTCGAAATAAATTTTTTAAGTATCGCTGTAAACTCATCTTGAGTTGTTTGCCTTTCTTACGATCTCAAGCCTCAATTGATTTGTCAAAATACTGAAGAATATAAACATGAAATGAAATAAGTATGCGATTGGAAACGATAGAGTTGAGAATCATTAAATAATTGAAAAATGTTGAGCGAGAAACTGAGAGGAAAAAAGGTGTAATTACGAGATATACGGATTGTCTCATGAAGTATTAGTTTTTTCATGATAAAATCATTCAATCTTCATCTCTTAGGGCCGAATACGTAACCATAATTACAATTCTTTGTCGAAATATAGATCGCTCTTGATAATTGTGAAATTTTCATTTTCTCTTTTGGAGTTTTATTTATCATAATTTATCATTATTTATTATTTTTACTTTTGAAAAACGGTCAGTATAATTTGAATCTTTTATTAGATTTATTCTTCTTTAACTATCTTGATTATTACAAGATTTGCTTTCGTATTTTATGTCTTCTTATTGTGATGATGAATTTTTAAACGTAACAGTCGAGAATGTTCGAATTCAAAACTCAGATTCGAATTCGAATTGATCATTAATTCATGTTCGTGACAGAGTATGCTTGAAAATCTAGGAATCTTCATAAAAAATGCTCTCAATAGGTGTCATAAACGAATCATGATCTGATGAAGTGAGTTTTCCGAAGATTTCAAATTCAGAAAATTCGTTCTGCTAATTTTCTGCTCATGCTTGTGCCCAACCTTAGCGTACTCATTGCTTAGCTTTCGCCTTCCATCCCCCAAGTGCCCACGAAACCACCCCTACTGAGAAAACGTATTCACCCACGTATAACACCCTCCTTTCCGTGTTCCAGATTTCCACCTGGCGTCCCTCCAGGACGAAGGATACGCTTTCCACCAGGCCATGGGGATGGGAGGTATGGGAGGCATGCAGCGCGGCCTCTACGCCTGCGGCAGCCCTTACAGCTAGCCCTGGGCCACCTACAACGGAGACTGCGGCCCTTCGTAGGCGAAATCGGATCCATAGGGCAGTCTCCGGGTCGTGGTAACACGGAGGTTCATGTCTGAGGGGTTGGGAGATGTCAAAAAGGATGTCTTGGATGAGGAGGGGAAGGGAAAACGATGCACTTGTAAGGGCCAAAGTCGAAAGGACGATGTAGTAGAGGGAACATCAAGCTGTGGAATTATTTTCAAAAAAGGTTGTCAATTTCCACAAGCGGAATTTCGAACCATGACAATTTTGTTTGTGTATTACAATTCCGAACGAAAACTAGTCCAAAACGAATTCAGAATCAAAATGGAACCCGTAAATAGATATTGTGGAAAGATGTTCACCACTTTCACGTCAATTCACTGTCATTCGAATAGAAAATTAATCGTATTGCCATCTATCGACAGATTAGAACGTTTATTTGGAAAACAATTCGATAAACCACCATATATCTGACCTTGAAACCCTTTATCAATTCTCTCACAATCCTCTGAAAGTTGTTCTCAAGGCGGACATTATCCAAAATTTCCTCAGAAGGTGACATGAAACTTCGTGATTTACCATGATATTTTTCTAATAATGTGCCAATCAACATTCTGGTACATTTACAAAATGAGAAAACTCATTTTCCTGTGGTTCATTAAATGATCAGGAATATTTGATAACAATACATCTGAAAATATTGATTTTAAATTTGACAACTCTATGTTCGTGGTTATTTATATTACCGATGGAACATAATGAATTTTCTCTATAATAAAAACAAAAACTCTGTACAAATTCAAAATGTGTATGAAATGTGAATAGCTGTTATCACTCTTTGCAAGCTGAAGAAAATGTTTTTTCCTTATCTTTAGCTATTTGATATTATGTGCGGACGCCTCAAACTGATTCTTTAAATTTTGTGCAATATATTGTTGTAATATTTTGTTTCTTTAAAAGTTTCGTTTCAAGATATAATTTCTCTACTATTATAAAAAGACAATGTGCTCACTTTACTTATTTTCGGAAGAAACAAGTGTGATTATATGAATTAGGAATTAGCTGTAAATATTGAGTTAGATACTTTCACTTAATGTAAATATCATCATGTTCGAAACTAAATTATTATAATAGCTACGTACAAATGAGAAATATGCAAAGTATGTGTGTGTGTACATAAAAAATATTGTAATGCTGATCATGACGAGAATGTGTGAATATTTCCTACCAAGATATTTTTCAAGTCGTGAAAATAAACGTGAGCAGTATTTCGAGAAAAAAATTATCTTACATTGCAATACTGAGGGTTATTGTAAAATTGTACTATAATATTTATATTGTTAGATGAAATTCTTTTTGAGTTTTTTCAATTTATTTATACTCGTAATAATGTGTGTGAAACAGAAGAATTAGACTGTAAAATATCTCATAGTTATTGTTGTAATTGTCCATTCTGAATAAACTTATTAATTGAACTTTATTTGTTTTGATCACAAAACAGAAAGGGTTAAAAGGAATTCACATACAAACAGAAGTTTTGTGCGATAATCGTGAATTACCATGGATTATACAAGCGAAATCTGTACATATCCAAATGAATACAAAGTGACACCATCAAGTAACTGTATTAAAAATATCACTGAGCATACAATCGAACATAACTCGTCTCAACTCGTGTCCATATTTTGTGTTAAAATGATTGTATACGGAGAGCGTTTCTTACAGAAATACATAAACAGTTGGTGGTCAAACAACGAAATAAAGTCTTTCTTGTCAGTATTCACTCTTCGAACTGTGTACCAGTGACATTTATATAGCGACGTTTGTCACTGGTGCATTTACATAAACTACTCCTGCATAATGCAAAAAACTGAATGCGAACGACCTGCTTCCCTGATTATTCGCATTGAAATACCTTAAAGTTGAATTTCAACCTTGGCATAATCATTTCCTGTACTCTGGTTACGATTCATGGTTCTTCTTGAAGTACATCGACGATAAAGCTTGCAAAGTCACATTTAAGATATTCAAAAACAGTGGATCGTTCATCTTAATAAAATTATTCTCGTTTCACCACACCTAACAGCAAGATGAATTTATGATCAAATAAAACTACAACTATCTATATTTGAAACATTGTTCGAACTCAAATAATTGTGAAATATAACTTCAATGCTCATAACCAACTCCTACGAAAATATTCCTGAGTAGATCCTGTCGGCTGTCATGTGTCATATCCATACTTTGGCGCTGTCTTGCTTTTAGTGGAAATTTTATTGAACTACAAGAAGATGCCTTCCTGATTCAAAAACTTTTGTGCAGTTTTCTGTCTGAGCTAGACGGATACCTAACAATGGAGTTAGTAATGTAACCTTATCTCAACAATACATATGTCAAAAGTATAATCAATATTATGGTTTGATTTTCATATTCCAATATATCTCAAATGATTCTTGTAGTAGTTGCCATCTACTATATGGTAGTCTAACTATTCCTAGTACCGATAAGCAACCATGAAATATTTACAGCAACATGCCATTTCTATAATAGTTACTGTTTATGTCACTAGATGGCGTCCTCAAGCCAGCCGTGTGAAGTGGCGCTACATTGATATATCCGTTTTCCTTTTTAAACTTCAATATAAATACATACAACATCTGATCAAATACTAATGGAATATGGTTAATTTAATTCGTTTATGGAACGTTCACTGGAATTCCACCATATTTACACAGGTTAAGTAGCGCCCTCGATGGCATTTGACCAAAGAGACAAATAATCGTTCTCTGTAGTCAGGTAAATTTCGTTGCAGTGTAGGGATTTCTTTCGACAGCTAGTTCGCTTATCTACCGATAGATGGAAAGATCAGAAAAAAAATATTCAACAAGGAGTCGAGTATATTCCTACATATCAACTGATTAGGTGTTCAACTCTATAATGCTATTCATATAACTGATTAGGTGAATGAAAAAGTTGAAATAACTAAACGTCCCTTTTCTTCTCAAAATAAGTGTCGACTTTGACAGATCCTGAAGAAACTGAACTGATGATGACTAGTCGAAATTTAAATTTTTTTTAACTCATATGGATCACGCGGATCAAGTGATATATACGTTCTAGCTAATTCTACTGAATTTCAATATTGGCGAATGAACATAAGAGATACGCCACCTGGTGGCACTAAAAATAACTGTACATGCTGACATAGTTCTTTTGTTTGGTATTATGTTTTGTTGAGTTTATACTGAATTTGAATATTTGAAAGATTGTAAAACTATTTCCCATGCTTTTCCTCAAGCTGGTGGCATAAATATCGTGAGTAGATAGATGAAATTCTGTTTACATTAATGGTCACAGTCGAGCATGGTAGTGTTCAGGTATCAACAAAATTGAAACGAGATCTCACATTATCTATTTAATTTAGCATTTCTCTTCAAAAAATATGAGAAGAAACAAATACTATGAATTCATAATGCATTCCATTACAATAACAATTTCTTGTCATCATGATTTTATGATGTCCAGCACTCAAAACTTCTTCACCTTCATGAACACTTCTAAAAGTGTTTGTTCCTTCAAAGTAACCTAAACTAAATCTTGTCATTCGAATCTGAAAACCAAACAAATTATCAGAAACCTGTATATATTTTGATCGAATCATTCTCATTCACAACAGGATTCTAACCTCGTAATATTTTCAATATAATGCAATGAATAAAACAAATGATACTGCTTACCACTTTTGGAAATATGAAAATACATAGACATGGATGCTCTAGCTCACTACAAAAGTCTAAAATGTCTTTATTTTCATCATAAACTCACAATTTATCAACAAAAAAAACACAATATATGCAATGAAACTATCCAATGTTCTAATGGTCCAAATCATAGTTCTGTGACTGCCGACTGTGGCGCTGCAATCTTAAATTTATTCGCCAATATTTTGGAGTTTGGTTGATTAAAATTTAAAAAATTACGATTGACCACAGTAAAGTAACATTTATACTGAGAAAATACCCACAACAGTAGATATTAAAAGTATTCCTCGAACGTTTGCATTTTGAGTAATAATTATTTTCAACATTTTTCATAAAGTGTCGAATGAAATTAAACATAAATACGTTATGTTATCAAATACATGATTACAGGGAATTCAAAATGTTTGTTGGTCTCAAATCGTTTGCAACCTGGTATGATGAAGAGCATGTGCAGTTAGTCAATCCAAATTCTGCCTTGAAACTGTTCGAATATTGTTATATATATAACGACACAATTTCAGTATCTAACATGGTCGAGGATCGTTAGTTGTTTATCTTATAATAAACAAGCAATTTTTAAGAGCTTCAAGAACAAATCATCAATATTCTTCACAATGAAATACGGTACAGATTTGATGGAAATATTCAATGCAAGAAATATTTTTTACCATTTCTGTAACATGAAAACCGTTGACAAAATCCAGTCAGGTAAAAAAAACATACTATTGATACAAAATCGAACTTCCAAGAGACTTGCTAACGTTATTTGCAGAAAATAACACAAAAAGCGAGAACGATTTCGACCCTAGATTTCAAAAGCCGAGGAAGGTTTATAACCCAATATTAACTGTCTCCTGTAATAATTTATGTTAATGGTTTTCGGTCCAAGCTTTGCTGCTTTCGTAGTAGGGAACCGCCAACCAAACGACAGTTGGTAATGAAACTCTGTGTGAAACGTAGAGTGGTGCAGTGTTAGCTCCTGAATTTTTGTTTCACCCTTCAGCTGCTCCAGATTACATGAAAATGAAAGAAAAATTGTGCATATTGAGTAATCACATAAAGGTTAGTTGTTTGATTGATTTCATGTATTAAGAAGAGCTTGATAATACGAATTTTTTGACAAAATTGTTACGTTGCCGGCTTCAAGACACAGATGAGTGGGTCAAGTTTTGCATTTCATTTCAATCAACACTATGATTTGAATATATAATAAATTTGATTAGTAATTGTAACCACTTCCTTGATTCTATTGAACAATAAGCATGATACTATTTGGTGGTTCATGGAATATTTCCCTTTGAAACGAAATAAAATTTCTTCAGGAGGTTTCATTTATCAATAATAAATTTATTTATCTGTCAATTTCTCTAGTTTTGTTAGTCTATATCGTTTTCTCAATTTTTTTTATGGTATCCAACCTACATATTTTGAATCGATCAGGGTGATATCTCCATTGTTTTTCGTGCGCAAAATCTGGTTGACGCATGTGCAGTTATTTGTCATAGATCAATACTTCAAATTTGCATTTACATTTGCATTCGAGTGATGTGAATATTTGTCCAACTACTCGGTATTCGAAAATTCATTTATCCATAATATAATCTTGATCTTCAATTAATTTAATCAGTCAGACAAAAACAATCAAGATATTGTTGAAGTGCGATGATGAGGATAAAGGATAATTGAACTTCTCTTTATTTTCATCTTTGTTATCTGAAGTATAAATATTGAGATATTTTTCAGTTATTCATGACACGTAAAATACGAAATTGCATCAGTTTTATCAGGTAATCAAGGGGGCTATATTAAATTTCTCCCCACTACAGAGATTTTGAAGAGAATGATATATGATCGAAAAAATATCAACATCAAACAATAATTCCTCCTAGTAAACTGTCAGAAACCGTTTGATGACCCTACATTTTGAACATTCTTATCAAATTTTAAATGAACGTGGACTTTCTGCTAATTGTAATTTCCAGTTTCCTGTAACAATTATTATAAAACAACACCAGTCATGATCGTAGTAGGTGGTGACACGAATATAAACTAGCTAAATTGTTATTAAACATGATGCCAAATATCTAGACAATGAGGTCATTTTTATTCTTGTAGTGCGAGGTTATGATGCTCCGAACGTAGTGTCAAGTTTATCTACGGGTTTTAAAATGAGTGTGGTGGTTATAAATTAATAGTTTTCAACTATCATATGCGCTGTTTGAAGTGAAAAAAATCATTCTCAGCTATTGCGAAATACCTTCACTATTTATACGAGGTCATCGATTTTGAATCAACCACTGATTTTAATCGTATTCTAGAAGTACATTTGTGATCTATATTATCAACAATTTTTTTATAAGATGGCACTCTTTGCTTCCTAATAAAAATTCCAAAATATCCTTCACAATTCGTATCAATTCGTTAACTGTTTTCCACTGCTGACAGTTGTGTAAATTGAATGAGATCATAGTACTGTTATCGTATTTTAATCCGTAATTCCGGAGTGTGTTTGGAATACATTATATGAATTAATTGCGTTTTATATAGCAGCTGTTATTTTTATATGGAAAGGGAACCGTTGAAAGTCCTTTATTCTTCGTTTCTTATTCAATCATAATACGTAGTCTCTCCATCTTTTTATTTGAATTTTATCAGAGTATAGTATTCAAATGATATATATGTTCAGTTCCAAATTCGATAATCAGCAGTAATCAGCTTTGATTACCTGTTTGAAGAAATTCTGGAAGTAGAGTTGCAGACGTCCTTCTATCCGGGTACATAAAACTTGTTGAGATTAATTGAATTTGACAAATTTTCAAAAAGTTTTTCAGAATGTCTTGTGTTCATCCTCATCAAACTGAAAGAATAATGACAGAAAAAATATGAAGGAAAACATAAAGAAGAATGCCCTAATAATTTATATTCAGTATACGGCAAATGGAAATTTGTGAAATTTACAATGTATGTATTGAACCATTCCTATATTTAATATTCCTAGTGAATATCTGATAAATCCATTATTCTTTTATTGGTGAATTGAATATCATAATGAAGAAATCAAGAATAAAAATCATATTCATTTGTGTATGAGTAACATTGTTTTCAATAGGGGTTTTTAATGAATTTATTTTCCCTTCCAATGTAACATCCACAGAAATCTGAAAAACTTAACTTTCTCTAGAAAACAAGAGTATTCTTTCAAGAACCTCGACCTACCAGAAACTAGGTAATGACGTAGAATCAGAACCAAGATAGTGTTAGTCCATGACACAGCGTAATTTTGTTCTTGACCTACCTCTTCAGACAGTGAGATTAATGACATTGCCTTTCGGAAACAACCATAACAAATGAACATCACAAGATAACATTTAATTTTGTTTTCTATGATCATGTGCGAAATAATTGTAAAACTATACGTAACCATATAGGAACATTGCTTTTTTACCAAAATCAATTTATATTTGTTTACACTGATTTTGATCTCAAGTTGCTCTGATAAAATTCCTAGAGATTTCAACTGATTTTGTAAAAACAGGAATTTGATCATTCTCCATCATTTCATTCTATCATCTCAACATTCACACATAGAAATGAATTTCTCAAAGAAGAGCGTACTATGCTTCGCAGAATGGATGAAATGGAGCTCAGTTA
This sequence comes from Plagiodera versicolora, assembly GCA_037013635.1. Taxonomy (NCBI): domain Eukaryota; kingdom Metazoa; phylum Arthropoda; class Insecta; order Coleoptera; family Chrysomelidae; genus Plagiodera; species Plagiodera versicolora. Next base: position 4,606,402 of record CM072982.1, on the reverse strand, counting down.
TTGTTGAAAAAGTTTCGACACCCCTCAATAAAACTGTGAATCTATGACTTTTATTAGTGCGACTTTTAAACCATAAACGTGACGTCACAACAGGACAACTGTTCCGAATGGCATTTCGTCAGTTCAATTTCAATGGCTTTTCGAAAGGAAACTGACCCTCAAAACCATGAAGACGGGTCAAACCGGTTTTTAACACTGACCTGTGAATTTTAACGTCGGCCAATGCTGAGTTTGTTGGGTTTTGGTTTGGTTTGATCTATATTTCTATAATACAATTATTTGGCGATGTTATATCCATAGAATGAAATGTGTTGATAACAAACGAGAATATGAATTTTTCATAAGAAAAACATTAGAGAAGAAATAATCATGTAGAGCAGAGAGTGAAAGCATTACAATGCAGAAAAACTAATTTTAGAATGTTCCGTCACTGCCGAAGCAATTCTTAAGAAGTTTAAAAATAATTTTAGAAAGATATTGAGTTATTTCAATACATCATTGAAAAGAATATTATGTTGATTTCATCGTGATTTTTTGAACGAATACCAGTTCTTTGAATCAAACACCTATTTCCAAAATTCGGTTGTCATTTAGATGAACAGCCTTTGGATATTTCATTGAGAAAACATATCAGATTACTTCATTCTCGAATAAGTTAATTTTTGAGTTTCTTTCAATGGACTGCCGTTTAAAAGAGTCAACTACAACATTTTCTCATATTAAAGTGTTCGAGAATATCTCTAAAAATACTATCCATGAATCACTGAATTCATTCTGAGAAAGTTACTTGTTTTGTGAATTTTTGTTGATGTATTAGTATCAAAAATTAATCATGTTACTCATAATGGCGTTATATCGTCATCAAACAAGAACAATAAACTTAAGAAAATAGAAATGAGTTATAAGAAGAATGATTATCATTCGTAGACGAGTTTTTGTCTTGTATAAAATGATAGCACCGATTGCAACTTCACAAACCATCCCAAAATTCATTAACGTTATAAAACGCTAAACGCTCGTTGCACAAAGCTTCAAGCATTGCATTTCCTGTTTCAATTCTCCCTGCATAATCACCAAACTTCTCCGCTCCTCCACAGCTTTAATAACACGAGAATCGTAAAATTCCAGCTCCCGAAGAAGCGAGAACGATGACGATCTGGAAGGGACCATAAAGGATCCCCAGAGAAAGGAAGGAGAGGATTCGGCCATGACGATCCTCCAAAAAGGACGCGCACCACTGAGAAGTGCGCGGGAAAACAGGGCGTGAGAGCACGACGATCGATAGAGCATCAGGGGTGGATTTGATTCCCCCCACCCTACCCTTCTTGCCTTTTCCTAACTCGCCACGACCCCAGCTTTCTGTCACAAGACCTCCTGTCAACAGGATGCGCGATTTCGGAAAGAGTACTCTGTGTTTACGGATCGTTCGACACCATTTTTTTCGTCACTAACAGGTGAGATCATTATTATTATTATTATCCCTATTAACATGCTTTCGAGTGTGATATGAATGAGACTATTTAACACCATGAAATTCTCAATAACCGTAAGCGATATTGCAAAATTCGATGTTAATTATTTTATGGAAGATAATTAAAAAAAAAACATTTTCATGTTCTCCATTCAGGTATTGACACAGGTCACACTGAAACTGTAATTTATGAAACGGGTTTCCTCTCATTCTTGATTTAGATATTTTCAGTTTTCGTAAATAGAAATATAACCCTCTCTCAAGTGAAAGACCTTTTTCAAACATGATGTTTAACAATTGTGAATCAATGTTAATCTCAGTGTATATTTTGTTATTCAGAACGACAATATCAAAAAATGCCATACTTATTAATACGTAAATAGTATTATAAATGATAATAGTATCTAATAATAGCATGGAATTTTAAATCAGAATCTATACAGCTTCGGCAAAGGATCGAGGATTTTTTTCTATCTACTGAAAATAGTGCAGATGCGCATGAAGGACGAGAATAGGGTTGCAAAGAATTAATTGAAATCAAATTATGTATCTGACCCGAGTGCATATTGAATATTTCATCTATACAGGGGTATTTTCATGTATGTGGAAGGTATTAGTACTTGTGACCTACTTCAACAAAAGTAATAAACATATTAAGAAACGCAATTATTCATTATTTATAGAATTGCCGAGTTTTTTCCTTTGTGACTTTGATTATTTTCGTAAGATTTTCACATGGAGAAACCATAATTCTTTTTTTAACAATATTCAATTGAAGCTGAAATTGTTAATCGAGATTCGGCCTGTTTACAGGTTTCTTTAAAAAATCGTCGCTTCTATCATTATCTGATCATTTGATCTTATTTGATGAATGAATCCTATTTTATATCTCGAATATTAACTCCTACTGATAGCATAACATCCAAAAGGCCCTGTCAGCCTATTGATTTCTGGATTAAGTGACCTAATGAATTACAGAAAAAAAATTTTGATAAAAACATTATTTTTCTATGTTCGGATATAACTCAGTGAATAGAATCGCTTCACTGAAATTCATATCAACAAATTCATTTGTTGATGATGTAGAATTTAACTACACCATGCCATTGGTATAACCGATTTTTTAATTAATTTCATATCGAATCTCTAACTCTATTAATGTCATTTCAGTATAAAAACTATAAGGGCAAATAGGACTCTATATCAATAATCCAAATTGTTTTTATTTTCTGTAGAGAATAGATCCATAAATTTTGTACGACCATATTTCATACAAAAATTTTAGAAATTTGAGTAACCATTTTTCATTCTCAAATACTTTCAATCTCGAAAATGTTTTTCTGTAGAAGCATCTCTCGCTTTCCATTCTCAAGGTTTTTCATCACCGAACTCCATATGCTTCCGATGAAATTTTCAAGGGCGTACATTACAGAAACACAATGGCAAGGTTGCTGGAACCGATATGGATGAATAGACATCCCTTCACTCACAATACTTACAGAGATGCCATACTGTGTCAATAATAGGGTCGTGTATAATAGGGGTTGAAAAAAGTTCGAACCAGCCATAATATTGAAACGGGGAGCCAATAGGAAGCAGAGTTGAGGCAGAACATCTGCTGATTTCTCCCGGTTCCTTTGAACAAGAAAATTTGAGAAAAGCTGTTGATATGTTTTTTCATTTAACGATGAGATCGAGACTAGTATTGTTGATAGAGAAAATAACTTGAAAACTATTGAATCTGAAAATATAATAACCAACAAACAACATGGATTCTGATCTTTTCCATTCTGTAACAATTCACACGATAACGTTGATTTTAATATAGTGTCTACCTAATTGATATTTTCATTGGTTTGATTTTCAGAATAGCTATCAACAAAAGATAATGTGAAGAAGACCTCAGTAAATTTACTTTGCAAAAATTTGAACTGATGGAAATGAAGCTAACAGGGAGAAAAAAGAAGGAAAACCTATTTGAATTTATTGAGACAAAGAATCTCTGAATGATAAGAAAATTTCTTTGATATAGAAAATAAGAATCAATTATTATAATATTATATGACAATGACCTAATCAGTTAGTGGTCAGCATAAGCTCAACCTAACCTAACATCTTCCTTATTTCAAAAGAACATGGAATATTAAATATTATCCACTAATAACTTTTGTATTCTTTTTTACAAATTTATTCACAATGTTTTTTTATCTTGAATGATAGTACGATTCATCGAAAATTCTCATTTACGAATTATTTTCAGTTCAGATTCAATATAATCTATTTTTTAGGCATTGCTGAACCAAAATATACGAAGGAAAGAGCAGAATGATTTGTAATATCTCATCTTCGAACCTCATACTAAGAAAATAGTACACCTTTCAAGACATCAAAACAAGCAGATACTTTTGACAATTTCTGAAGATTTATTGAGACATGGATCATCCACCACTACTAGAATTTGGAGGTGAGAAACGTTTTTTTTTTAGTTACAGTTTAACAGCTGTATTGAAATCTTATGCGTGACTTCCGTAGCGTGACACGACCAGAATTAATCGGATAAGATCATTTAATTAATTCAAATTGAGGGCTAACATACAGTCAACTGTGAATAAGTGTTATAGAGAGCTGCCTGTGTAGTATTATTTGGTGGAAATGTGTATATAAATAGAATATTTATTTAAGAAAACAAATAAATTTAAGTCTTGGGTCTAATTTTCAAACGGTAGAAATGAGGATATTGATTGAAAAACAGTCTGATCTATGTAACAAAACGAATTACGTAAATTAGAGAAAATAGCGTTTTCTCTAATGACAAATCAATATTACTTTTTGAAATTCAAATATATTCGAGTCTACGCTTATTTATTGAATCTGAACTAAAATGGACTTCATAATTGTGGTTTCATATTTCTGAATTATTTTGCTTAAATAAAAAAATATTGGATTATGTAAGTTGTTTTTTACCCAAGTTGGTTTGGTTTTTCAGATAGTTAGCGACCTAAACAAGGGACTCTGGACTGAATATCGCAACATTTTACTCGAGAAGGAGTTTGATAAATCCACCAATAGAAAGGAAGAATAAATTACTGTAGAAGAGTACATTCAGATGATTTCAGAGTGGAAAAAGAAGGTGGTCAGTTAATCGTTCATAGTTTGTATTGAGACATATTTCCAAAATTCATAATTTTTTGAAACATTAGAAACAACAATGATGAAATCATAGGCTTACGAATGAATGTCATGATTTACATAAACTTGAGAGCAACTCAATAGATTCATAGTAACATAACAAAAACAGTACGATTGCAAATGAGCAAATGAGTACACGAATACTCTAAATACTCAAATACTCTTAGATACACTAGATTAAATTTGCAATGAAAATACTTGGTTTGAGCGGTGATAAATTTCATTTATCTCTTATCAAAGTTGTAGTAGATAAATTCGATTCTCTAGAATAGTTACATTTTCGTTTGACTAATTCTTGTTCGAATATTCAATGTATGGTATTTTGTTTCAGATGGATATTTCAAATGATATCTTCGCTTCACGTTAATGCTCTACATCTACCCTGTAGATCCGAATTTGTTTGATATTAGGCGACAAATTCGGTTCTAGAGAGGTTTGTGTGGTGCATACAAAGCAACGTGAATGGTCATCTATCAACTTCATCTGCTATTGTATTCCAGCTTTCTGTAAAACAAAACAACTATTTAACAGTTGTAATAGTAATATACCAAAGATGAATTTATATTTTATCATTTTTCAAGATGAAGGAGAATACGATAGTGTTGCCAGTTATGATAATAAAATATCTGTTAAACATCCAAAGACTATTCAGTATATTAATGATTTTAGTATTATGGAAAGGTTTGTTCAAACATGATTGCTTCTAGTTTTCAATGATGAATCATTATAAATGAATAACAATAAGAAATAAGAAAAATTCAATTCCACAATGATAATCTTAATGATGATATAAAGAAAATAAAAGTTCTGGAACTTATATGAGGAGATTTTGACTAGGCATCAGATATTCGCGTTCCACTGCAGTGTCGAGTGTTTCATTTTGAATTCGAAAAATTTGAGTAGAATTCACGCTGTTTACAAGGTGTCCCAAGTTATCGTGTACGAGATATTTCATATTCATCTGAAAGAACAATTGAAAAATTTAAGACAACTGGCATCGACTTATTTTCTAAATGACAACAATAATTAGATAACAACTAAAGTATATGTGATGATTCATAGGGTTAAAAATTATTTCCTACATAATCAAAGTAACTGCAAAACATTTTGAAAACGTTCTTCTACAATTCTCATGTTAATATTGAGTAATTCAAAATTGCCATAAAATATTGAAATTTCAGTCATACGTTCCGAAAATTCGCGTACAGAAATTGTGAATATGGAATGATAATTAATATAGAATTGTAAGGAATGCATTACTGGATAACAAAGTAAAGAGCAAATAATTTAAAAATTTATTCAATGAAGTTTTTGACCATACTTACTAATTATTATTTTTAAACAAACAATGGTTCGAAAAATTTTTTCTTGCTTGGCAGTTTTCAAAAGTTCCATAAATTCAAACTGATATTCAGCAGTGACATTGACAATTTGTCTTTCCAAAATAAAACTTCGTTCCATAGACGGACCAATCTTCATAAAGAAATCATAAAACTCGTTCACCATTCTTGAACATTCACCAAGATTTTCAGAATTCTCCTCAGAGTCGGTTTCATTAAAATTTTCACCTTGCGATTCAAGCAACATCGGAATGTCACTTGATTTTATCTATTCGAAACCATCTCATCCTATTCCATTCGCAATTTCGGCTAAATTTGCAGTCAAAGTTTTAAAGTGCACAGATTCTTCGTCATTTTCCGCCGTCTAAGCAGGCCACAGTTTTGATATGTACATATTCGAATCCTTTTTTTATCATTTCCATTTCTTATTTTTATTTATTGCTGAATTATTATTATCAATGTGTTTGTTCCGATTAAATCTACGAATAAAGAAATTCATGGCCGCGAATATAGGAATTGGGTCGCATTTTTTTATTTCGCGAATAGTGAAAACGCCAATAAAGGAGCGTTTACTGTATTGTTCTTTTCTTATTCTCATCATATTTCTTCATTCACACAGTATTAGGTAGGATCGTAAGTTTGTAACTGTCATATTATATTGTATGATCTTATTAGTGATTTGTGATTGTATTAAATTACATTTATATCTCTCTATCATGGATACAACGGACAATCATTGGTCTTTGTAGTTTCACAAGTGTGTTCGTCACTTCTTTCTGCACTTCTTTCATTATTACTATACGATAATTTGTGACACCTAATATAAAATAGTATGTAAAATAAAGAGTACAAAGAAAATTTCATAGCTCCCAGTGATCCAGAAAAAAATTCAGAAACTATGTAACATATTGGAAGAAATAATAGGAAAAAAAACGTCTAACAACGAACACATGATTAATGATACTGAACACTATAACAACACAAATTACATATGAGTGTTATCGCACGGTATATCTGGTTTCATTTTTAGAAAAAAGCCTACACACTCGATGATAGATTGGGATAATAAATTAATGCAAATCATTCCTCGGTTCCATAATTTCCATAGAACACTATTCGTATTATAATTTGAATATAAATGGACTTTTGCAGTGTTAAATTAACTTCGCGGTGAATACACAACATGCAATAAGTTTCAGAGTCTGATTCTCTTCGGTGAAGATGCTCACTGAATATGAATATGATTGATTACCTTGAAGGCGAGAAGGTGTATTCCAATAGGAATGCATATTTATCACTTCCTGATTGTACTCTTATCGGATAGATCATCAACTGATCATAATGATGAGGATGGATTGAAATTTATGATACATAATTTTCGTTTGAAACTCATTATTAGTATATCGATTTACATGAAAATAATAGTGTATTTGTAGAGGAACAAAATCAATAACAAAAAATGAGGAATGATATGAAATATAAAGAGAATCGGTAATATCAAAATATATTGAATAAAATACATATTTTTTTAATTAGTTCTCTTCAATTCCTGAACACTCGTTATTGCTTTCAATCGATAAGGACGTGGACAATGAATTTCTTAAGAAAAAAATAAATTCACATTGACCACAAGATTGGTTCAAGATATGGAAGATATTTGTTTTGCTACCAGATGCTCTAGATGGCGTTCTTTTATCATTTCGTTTTTCGCAGTTGACACAGATGGCGTTTCCGTATCGATACTCGATGTAAAGAAGTGTCAATTTTGAAAATTTCAACCACTTTCCAAAAATCACGGAAAAAGAGCATCTGCACAGCGTCACAGAATGGGCGTATCTTTCTAGTCTGGAATGTTAACAACTTCAAACATTTCTGTTTTGTCAATTTGTATTGTGTTTGTTGGACGCTCAAGTTGATAGTTCGTATTGTGTTTCGCACTGCTAGTTTATTGGATGTTTAAAAGAAACATCTAAACAATGAACAATTGTTGCAGTTTTGTTTACGTCCAGACCGTTTGACATTCGATTGTTATGTAAGCCGCAGATGATCTATTATAGGAACCAGAACCAAAGCAATTACCACGAATTGTTGAATTTCTCTGTATCTAATTAGTCTACTGTCATTGTCATTTCGAAATCATTCGTACTGCCATCTACACGATAACTGAAGAATTATCACTGAAATTCGCAGAAAGTCGATGAATTTTGAGTTTCATCTCATTGAATTAATTCCTTCTTGGAAATATTCAATAGTTCATATAAGTATCACGAAACCATCACATATTCACTTATATATCGGGAGATAATATTATTCAAAAGTTTTACTTGAAACTGTCAGGAAAACTTTAATTTTATGCAATGAATCGAAGTAATTTCATTACATTATACTTTTTGATTTCAACTTGATCAGTAGACTATAAATCGCTGTTATCAAATTGAAAGAATATGTTTCACTGATAGAAATACAAAATCTACGCTTTCAATGATCATTTTGCATTTTAATTTTTCTTTAATAGAATCATGAAGCCGATGATGTGTACACATAAAAAAGTTTCACACCTATCTTTAAATCCCATCTATGCTTTATATTCACCATCCTAGTTGATCGTGTCAACTTTTGAGTTGAGAACGTGAGGTCTAACATACCTTTTTTATTAATTAACTGCATTAAACAGCTAGCTTGTTGGATCTACCGTAGTTGAGGTCTCGGAGATAAGCAACTATTCTTCAGGGACGCAAGATTAATGATGGTCGGTTCTAAAGATTCGAAATGACACGGAAATCTCAGCCGCTGCCTCAGCCACGGATCCCGACTGTATATTTAGGATGTTTTGTTCGAGGTATGCGTGTGTCCCTCAAGTTAATTTTTTTCTGGTGTGCGTATTCTTTCTTGAAAAGGTTCGTCGTATCGGATAGCGTAAAGATTAGCATCCATCGTATCATTAGTCATAATGAATTCGTAGATCACTGTTCATTTCATTCATATATTCATATAAAATGCACTCAATGTTATTAATATTTGATATCATAATACAACACTGAAACACAAATGTCATTAATTCCATGATTATAGTATTTTCTTTTATAGTGTTCGGTAGAATCACATAAAAACATCACAACATATGCATACATATGCATACGTTTCCTACAATTTCTTCTCACAATATGCAGCTAATCATTAGAATAGTTTGATAGTCATTAATAGGATTTTTATATTACATACTCAGGAAGTAGGATGGAAGCCATTCATTCGAGATCTTGAATTTATTCTACAACATTCGGATAAAGACATGGTAGCTTTGTCTTGGATTTTTGTCAGCTTGAACATGTCAAATTAATTTTTCTGCGGATTTCTCGAATATTCTTGATAATTTAGGAATGTTATGATAAAATCATCGATTTCATAGTTCGATTAGTCTTCTCAATACGAACACGCATTTTTAACTATACGTTTATGATATATAATTTGAAAATACACTTGGTACTGGTCACAATTATTTTATGTTCTGGCGAAGGCGCTGGGTATACAATTCTTGTTGATGTGCTTGAAACAACTGGAGCTGGAGTTTTCAAAAGTAAAGCAGTATCTATTTGTTCTCACTCAGCGACCATCAATCAGAATTCGTCAGAAAGTATCAAGATTTCCTATATTCATGCATTCCCATGTAGTTGCGTTCAACGATGAACTTCAAATTTCCACATAATGATGGATATTTCATCAATGTAGGTCCAACAAACTCAGTGGTCACGAATCCACTGATTCCATATCGAATTCACAAAATATCTATATTTGTGATTGATGTAACCTTATCGAGCTGATGTTCTTTCATGATCATATCGTTATGTCTTCTTCAAGGATTTGTATAAATGCTTACATTGAGTTTTCAGTTTCAGCTCGATATGGTGATTTAGATTGAGACAATCTTGATGAGCTCAATGGTATACAGTTGTGGACCAAAACAAATTTGCTCATTCAATCACTTTGAGAGACAAATATTATCAGATATGTTGAATGATTCAAACCACTTTTACCTTTTCCTTTATTAGAACATACATATCGTATCAGATAAGGGTTGGTATATCTAGAATTTAAACGCAGAAGATAATGAAACGTAACAGCACATTGAAAATAAAGAAAATTTGAGCAGAAAGTGTCGAGCTGATGTGGCAGAGAGCCAGTCACACAGCAGCTCGGGGCCAAACGAAATCTTGAAGGGTAGATACAAAAAGACTCTTTCCGAGCGTTCATTTCTTATATAGAATATTTTTTCTCTGGGAAAAGTTTGTTGTTCGCCGCTAAGCGATCATTAATCATGGCCGAAGTTTCGTAGAGAGTGAGTGACGTCTGAGAACAGTCGGCGGCGCGGCTCCCTTCTCGTTTCAAAGAACTCCGGGGAGCTTTCACAAAATTGCAACATCTCGAGGAGCTGATCTGGCGATGAACTCTCGAATAAAAGGGATTCGTCCGTCGATGCGATGACGTGGCAGTACGTCGACGACGACGAAGACGACGAAGGCACGATGAGATATTTGTTTTAGCTTGATTAAATTGTTTGTCGACGATTGTCCGTGGGGTATTGCGTCTCGATCCGGGATTAATTGATCATTTCCGAGGTATCAATTCATCGATCCTGTCTTTGCAATATTTATTTCGTAGACCTTCCTCATTCTTCAGCGATGCATCCAAAAACATTTCGGACAACATCATCTTATTACCATTCTTTGTCTGTCTTCAGCATTATGTGATTCATCTAGCCCAGTTTATGACTTTTATACTTATGACGAAACGTTAGATTCGGTTGGAGTTATAATAATTCTATAGCAATAATTGATAGCTTACTTCAAGCATTTCGTAAAGTGATGATGTTGGTACTTTTGAATCATTCAGTAACATCAATTATAAGATGACGAAGACTAAATTGAAAATATATGACTTCAAAATCACCAGATTGAATATAATTGAATATTCTTCAACATTTAGCAACCTAAACGGTAAGCTGCAATAATTGATTATTGAATTGAGTTGGAAACGAGAGTAGAGTACCACAAGGTTCAGTTGTCGGCCTTTAATTGTTCTCGATACACTGTTGATATAATCTGTCAATATGTCATAATAGTTCAGCTATTTCTTTGTCAACTTTATACTTGAAAGAAATATCGTTAAATTCACTTTCGATAAAAGAAGAATATGTCGTTATTTCTAACAATGAAAAATGACAACAAAACTGAGTAGTACATTACTAGGATTTAAAAATAACCTATACATGCATTATGTTATAATTTCTTCTAATGGGTTGTATTTTGTTGACAGTACATTATTTGCATTATCCTGTACATGTATTGAATGTGACTCTGAAAATAACTCATTACGTTCATTAAACGGATTCCCGAAATTATTCTGCGTTATCATAATCCGTTTCAGGCTGTCTAATTCTAGTTGTGATGAATCTGCTTAATTAAGGAATTGTGCCAGCGTGTCAATGTTTTGAATTCCCCCACCGAATTGCTATAGATAAGTTTGCGTTGTGAACTCACTTGATGGTAAAGAAGATTTTACGAATTTATCGATCGTCACTGATAAATATCTCGTCTTTGTTTCGAGGGTTTCCTCTTGCTTGTGAGAATGAAATAAGATTACCATTATTTCTAAATTTCAATGAATATGTATATTTTTCGTAATCTATCAAACTCTATGTGTGTTACTTTTTAGGCAAACATATATTTTTGTACAGAAATATGTATTACAATACATGATGCTGGATACATTCATACTACCATAATGCAATAGTTTTTTCGTTCTAGGCGATAAAAACATGAATAGAATATCTTTTCACATTTCGTTCAACAGATCGATACCATAATATAAATGATTTCGAACTGAACAGTATATTTTTTATCAAGACCCAAATCACAATAGTTCTTGTATTTAGAGTACAATAATTTATTCACTCGGTTGGTCGTAGGCACCAATATCACTGAGGAACATAATTTTTCTAGATTCGATACGATTGGTGGTTCGACAGCTCCGGCCATTTCTCATTAATAATCTGAATTTAGAAAGAATGCCGAACACGACCATTATGTTGTCTAGAACCAAGTTATTTTTTACCCACCCTCTCGAATCCCTGTATTACCCCCGTGCAGTTGGAAATATTTATGAAATTTTCATGGTCGATTAGAAGTGATATTGTTGTCTTTGTTGTTGGATTCACGAAATATTCGTACTACAACACAGTCGTATATGTATCCAACAGAACAGGAAATGAAAAAATGTATGATTGATTAATAGATCAAGTGGGGTGGTAACATACATTTTGTGTATGTTTTTTTTGAATTATCATAATCAATAGCTTATTTCTCAATATCATCAGCAGAAAGGATTTGGAATGTTCTTTTTTTCTACTTAGTTACTCGAAACATGGTTCCGGAAGTTTGAAAACGTAACAGTTTGATTCAAGTCACTTTCAAAAATGTAAATCTTCGAATCTTCAGTTCAACTTGATCATTGAAGAAGCAATTCATCCACATAAATTCGTTGCGTATCTTCTTTATCTTCACTTTCGATTACTTTATATTATTTCATCATCGAATTCTACAAAAGGAAAAAACAAATAATGGATGCAGATTGCATCGCAGTCCCTGACACAATTAAACTAGTTATACAGTGAAATTTATGTAGAGATAACTGTCAGTCATTCATGACCATGAAAGAAATAAAAAGTGAAAAATCTGCTAGTCATCCTTACGAATCACATACTGTATATTTCCTGCTATAATGACTCTTAGTTTCAGTACTCTCTATACAAAATAGATAAATATATCCTGGTTTGTTTTCGCGCACTTATGGACTCTCAAAAACTGCACCATTTTTTTTTTATAAATGATTTTCAAGAAATTGAATTTGGCTGAGAATAAGAAACATAGCTAATGATTTCAAATTGAAACCTCCCAAACTGTCTGAAACTCTTAAGGGTATAATTTATCCTAAAGAATTAAGTTATTGAGTTGATTTCATCTTGCATTCGCTTGAGTTGGGACTAAAAATCGAGATTTCATTAATTCCTAACAACTTCGTGCTGAATATCTTCTTCTTCTTGAATAGTTCTACAAGATCCTGTATTACTTATGACAGAAAAACTGTCAGACTAATCAACCTAATTGATCCTCAAATCAATCCAAAACCTCTTCTATAGAGTTGAATTATCGAATGAAAAAGTTGAGATATATGTATTATTGGTAGATGGTGCTACAAGTTATGCACTACAACTTTTAGGTTCATAGAATTGGCCTGCTTGGTCACACGACTTGACACCTATAGATATTTTCTTGTAGAACGTATACATAGGTTTCCATTCGATATCATTTATCTTTTAAAATTCCAAACTAAGTTTGTTGAAGACTCGCCTTGTATAATTCGTAGAGAGAAGAAGGGAATCTAAAATTCCATCAAGACGAAATTTTGCGAATCATATTCGTATCAGCCGAGGATCCAGTCTCAAATAATTATCCGAAAATGAAGCTGTCTAAGGGAATCACCCAATTTCCTTATCAATCATAATCAAGTCAGTGGAGCGAATTCCTTGGTTAAATTGCTCGAAGAGTTGTGGCAAGTTTTATCATCGGGAAAGAAGTTTCCGCCCGCTCTGATATCGAACATCTCATTCAGTTCTTTCGATTGCGGGTCCTCTGCCTCCTTTCTTGTACTCCGGTGATTGATCGAGCCTGGATGATTTTGGAATTCGGTTAATTTGAATTCGAACGGGTGCTAGTCGAACGGTCGATATTATCAAGGCATCGCGTTCAAACAGAAGCACTTTACACTGGGCAAAGTAGACGACATTTTGATCGGATTGAAGATACTCGTGAGTGTTAACCACGGTCTTACATATAGGTCTGGAAACTGTTAGGATGGGGGGTTGCCCGGAAGTTGAGGAAAATTTGGTGGTTCTCTTGTTTTGTCACCTGGAGCGCTGCGTTCTCCTTGTCAGCCAATCACAAATCAGAATTTTGCAAGAAATGATATTTCTGTCATTCTTTTCATTGACTATTCAAGTCTGACTAACCGTTTGTTTTGTTTACATTTACGATACGAACTGTCAAAAATGAATCATACCCCAAGACAACTACGCTTCTAGCGGATAAGCATGGCAAATTATTCTTCAGCGTCCTGGTTTCGAAATTCGACCGTGGTGTTAACTGAAGATGAATCAATAATAATAATGATAATGTAAATATCAGTATACACTGCGATATAATAATGAAATTTGACAATATCCTACGAACAAACATGAAGAACCCCACTAAAACCGAAGTTGTATTGGACAACATTGTATCAAGGTTAAGATAATACAAGTAATTCAGTTGTGACTAGAATATTAAAACTTCAAACATCAATTACAATATAGTGAGTACAATAGGAGGTGTTCTGAAGTATATGAGTGAATCAAAATGCTGAAAGATGAGTATGAGATTAAAAACTTAGTGTAAGAATATGAAATTATATTGAATTATGCTTTAGATATAAGTTATTATTTGTGATTATATTACGTACAATATCTCTATTCAGGTCTATCAAATACTATCAAAACAGGTGGGGTTTCAGGTATGCGGTCTGTTCAGACATATAGTACGGTCGATATACTTCGTTTATTTACGGATAAATTAATTTTCTACGTAATTATGGATGCAAATGAAAAATTCTAAAACAGGTCAACTCCCATACATGAAACTACACTTGAAATTAAACTAAATAAAATAATCCACTTGCCCCTTCAACCCTCTAGGGGTAACAACTACCCCTATAAAAATTTTAAATGAAAAGGGGTAGCTTGTTATATCGCGTTTTTGTGATTTTTGGACGTGGATACTTACTACGTTTCGATGAATAGTATTTTTTTCTGCAATACTTCCATTTTACTAGGTGGCTATAAAGTAATCAACCCCAACTGAGTATATGGCATATTGCAGTCGAGATTGTACTAAAGCATTTTTCTCGAAGTTAACTGTTAGCGATTTGTGATTAAACCAGTCTTCAATTATGTTAATTTGATCCTCCACTCTTGTTTTCAGGCTCTCCCAGTTTCCGGCAGCAAAGAGATTGGCCGTGTCATCAGCGAAGCTAATGATGGAACCGTCGCAATTCAGGGTGAGTAGACTGCTTATGTATATGGAAAATAATAGAGGGCCAATCACAGTACCTTGTGGTATGCCGTAACCAATTTCTGCTTCTGATCTGTGAGAACATTATTGATTTTTACAGCCTGCTTTCTGCCAAACAAGTAGCTTTTTAGTAGCTTCTGGGAATTACCCCGTATTCATGTTATTTGTAACAATTACAACAAGATCTGTAATTATTGGATTCGCATATTTGTAAGATTAATGCACTTATTTGTTCCTGAAATTGCTCTTAGGTAATAATTTCAGTCAAATTATTATATTATACTGTATTTATATATATTGATTGTCCTGTAAATGGTTTCTACTGTTGGACAAATGAAGCTATTATTATTATTATTATTATTATTAGGGTCTCTAACAACTGGGTATGGTCAACAGTATCAAATGCCTTGGTGATGTTTTTTTTTATAAAACTTTCCACGAAAGGAGACATATTACTGGCTGTCTATCGTCTATATATTTGTTGTGTCTATATTTTTCGCTTATGAGAGCAGCTATCGCGTCGTTTTTTGATATACCTTGCCTGAATTCAAATTGCTTGCTTGATATCAAATTGTACTTGTCAATAAATGACATCAGTCTAGTTTTGAGTATTCTCTCGAATATTTCATTGAAGCGTGTTAGCAGCGAGATTGGTCTGTAAGTATTGACTATTCCAGGATCTCTTTCTTTCAGAATAGGCGTGACTATAGAATTCTGAAACGAGTTTGGGGAATTGGCATTTTATTTATCAGAAATCGATATTTCCTTCAGATGTTCAGCTCTGATACTGTCAAATCCAGGAGATTTTCTAGGTTTAAGTGATGAATTTTATCAGAAATTTCTTTTTTACTAACTGGGTTTAGAAACAATGTGGTCATGTTTGTATTTGGTTTGGGAATTTTCATATGAGGTTTGATTATTTTCTCGGCGTACTATCATGTAGAATGTATTGAACAGGTTTGCCTTCACTTCATCATCGATAGCTTTTGTTCCATCCTCACACAATATTCCTTTTACTGAAATATCTTTCTCAGGATCATTAATTCTATTCACTAGAGTTTAGAGCTATTTTTATCTACTATTTTGAATTTCATTTTGATAATTTTTCTGATTAGAATTTTTCAAATGTGTTTTGAGGATCTCCTTTGTATTCGTGATATAATGAATTTTTATGGTTTATGCATATACCAAGTCCTTCCATGATCCATTTTTCATGTCAAATTTACAGACCCACCCTGTATATTTAATATATCTAACTGGTGCGGAAATCAACCATCACTAACCAACTAGAATTGGGTAATATAATTACAGTAAATGTGAAATCTTTCAAAACGACCTCACACCTGGTATGTTATCTAGTTATCATCCTGTACACGTAGACGAAATGAATCCAGTCGGTTCAATATACTTGAAACAAGAACTAATTGCTACCTTATAACAGGTTCAGGTGATCACTTTACAGATAAAAATCGTTAATCACCATTAACATCCATCACTTCAGCTGCAGAGAATTATGAACCAAAATTTAACTCAATACAATCGAGACTGGTTGAAATCTACATCGACGTATCTGCCATTCTGTGTTTTTTTGCGATTGACTGTATTCTCAGGTCATTCTTAGGTGGATTTCAATTCATCATTGAAAAATTAATCGATCTGCTACAGAAACTAATTGGTGTGAAAGAAAAAGAATATTTCTTCTGCTGAAATATAACATTCATCAACAAAATGGTGGAATATCGATTACACATGAATGTTTCTCACTCACTCGAATATAATATAAATTTCATGCAATTTGAATTGTGAATGCTCAATGAGATAATGAAAATTCACCTGGTAAAGATTTATATATTTCATTAATTCGCCCAACAAAAAAATTTCGCATCTTTCGAATATTTGAAATATTCATATTCGTCTATCATCTCCAAGGATGCAAAATTTTGATGAAAATTAGACATTCCCCTTCTTCAACACTAATAAATTCGGGTAAAACAAATAATGATTCTCATCAAATTCCATATACAAACACAAAGATAATTGTATATCAATCGATTTCTCCTTGATGAAATTTATTCTGTTCCTAATTTCCGACTCCGTCAATGAATTTCATAATGAGAATCAATCATCTGAATTGAAAATAATAACTCGAACATTAATTATTGAATATCGAATTTGGGTCGACCTTGGAATGTTAAATTGAAGGATATACTTAGGTAATATTTCTTTTTTTCGTTATATCATGTGACATAACCGATTACAATGCAGATGTCACTGCAATAAACAATTTCATGACAGTAATAAAATACATCTTGATGAGATGTATAAGTGAAAATTGCTATCTATGAATAAAACATACAGCTATTGGTCTCTATAATGTAACACTTTCATTTGACTTTATCGATATAAAGTTATGCATTCTTAGTATTTCATAATTATTTCACATTCGATAGAGTATACAATAATGATTCCAATAGCGCGCTCCAAAAAATTATGGGTCTTATGAAATCAAATATTTCACGGATTTTTTCAAAATTAGTGTGTCATTCCAAATTTCGAAAACTTTATTGCTCCACCCTGTACATCAACTGCAATTTCCAAAGCCCAGAATAAATGGAGAAGATTTATTCACCTAAATAAAAAATAAAACAAATTATTGTGTGAATATCCAGGGGTTCAGAAAAATGCTGAAATAAAGAACGATTTGTTTGAATTTCAGGCATTTCTGATAAAGAATCATCGATCTCTTAGTTACTGTTTTTTTTTTCATAAACGATACCTACAATATTCTTCAATTTAAGAATACATTTTCCAGGTCTTCATTATACCAGTATGTTTTCCATTCGAGGACTGGCAAAATTCAAGTTACTATTAGTGAACCAGAGACCTTCTTTCAATATGTTAACGATGTTTTTGGCAGGATATGAAATGTTATGAACGACTCGTAGTGGCCAATAACCGCGTCCACTGGTAACTCAATAAAAAAGGTGCCATAAAGGAGTAATTTCGGAGTATTTTTATGGCCTACTTTCTGAATACAATGATTTCAGGCTTCTACTTCCGTGCCACACCAGTTACTACTGAATGCATAAAACCCTGTGACTGTAGAAAGTAAAAGAACACAATTATTATTCATTTGTAAATGTCAGTTCTGCTCGACATTCAATATGGTAGGAGTTTACTGGACCACACGACAAAGTTGATAAATGATGTCTGAATCTTTGGACAAAGTATTATGTTTTTGAACAGTTTTGCGACGTGCTTTTGAATGCTCTAGACTTATCCCTCAGTATAATTGATTATTTTTGACAAACTACAGCGAAATTTGTCCACAGCAATAATATCTGTGAGTCACAAAACCAATAATTTCACGATCGATGTAATTAGGTTTATTGTAATTTCTGATGATTAAATCCAAAAAGAATCCCAGGTACAATCTATCATTCAACCATTTCAAAATTCTCCTGTACAAATACTTTCATCTACTGGTAATGATTTATATTGATACGAATTGTGGATTATCTTGTTTCATGATGATTTTTTTATACTCAAGGATAACATTTCTCAATCACAATCTGAATAGAAACGTGATAATAATGAATTGTATTCTACCTTTTGTGTTACTCTGTTTCATCCAGTTCCTAACTTCAAATTCATTCTTCATCAAGTATCCTTTTATGTTGTGGGATTTAACAATAATTTGAGCCAATGAACGTACGAACATTGAGTTTATTATATTTTATTATATTATTGGGAATATTCAAAAAATTCCTTCTTTGATTCGAAGCGATGTTAATGTATTCTTTTTCACCTATTGAATTATTCACCTTCTATTCATCCTGAAGTTTGGAAAAATTATCTGGCTACTATGAAGATCTTTTGAGCATGCCCATGCAAAAATCCATAATAAAACTGATGAAACGCAGAGAGATTCAAATTGGAATATGCAACAACTTTTCGAGGAAGTTGCAGCTATCAATTTTTTCTCAGACAACTTTTGAGTCAATTGTTCTGTTGCTAGTTTCACTTTGTAAAGTCATTAGCAAAGTTAATGCTTCTCGTTATGAAAGTATATTTACGAAGACATAATTTTTATCACTCTTTGTCAGTTCATGCCGATCTTCACATTACAATTGAGAACTAGATACTGCCATTCTTTGCTCAAGCGACAGGTAGTCACTAGAGTGCATAATAATTTATGATCCTTGTAAACACGCACCGCAAGAAGCAATCACTTTGTTTCTAGGCTCGTACACCAAGTCAAAGGGTTATATTGCATTTCTGCGATGATTTATTGTCTGCATTGGTTCCGGGTTGCGATGTTGGTCAGGGTTCTTCACAGAATTCACGATGTGCACTTTTTTCACAAGAAGACTCGTGATTTTGAAACTTCTGAAGAAAAGATGAGATCCAATAAATGAGACTTTTTTCACTATCAGCTATTCAACTTTACTTCATTTGCTTTCCTATTGCGTTTGCGTAACGGTCGAGTACATTATGGCAGACTCAAAATAGCCTTCAGAATCTTGTTGATCATATCATTATTCTTATATTTATTTATTTATTTATTTATTTCAAGTTTGGGATACAAACAGGTGAAACCCATACAAGCATCCACTAATAATAACAATAATTATAGATATTTCGGTAATCTGAGAGATACAGGAGTAAACTATATAAATTGTATTCATTATAACATTATGAATTGAAGATATGTCTGACAGTTATTTTGAAAGAATTGAATGTCATGGAGAATATATCTGAATTATTACAATATTTGTTGAAAGAATAACACATTCTGGTGATTGGAGAATTTTTTCCCAAATTCGTGTTGTAACTAGGACTAGTCAGTAATTGTCTATTTCTAGTATGTCTCCGAGGGACATAATAAAAAATCATAGACACTAAAGTAGGAGAATCGTAACAGTTTTTTATGATTTTGTACACAAAGAGTAAATCCGTAATTATCCGTCGTTGTTCGAGAAGCTGTATATTATAAAGGGAGCGAATTTCACTGATGCCAACAGTTATATAAACCGTAATTTTGAAGTGGAGAAACCGTATAAATCTATTCTGAAGTATTTCTAAACGTAATTTATAAACATTATAATGTGGGTTCCATACTACACTGGCGAAATTTAGTTTGCTGTGAACAAAAGCATAATAAATAGATTTGATGGCTGCCTCACTATCAAAGTCCTTGCATGTTCTACAAAAAAATCCCAAAGCATTAATTAGGTACTCAAAATGTGGGTTGAAAGTCATTTTTGTATCGAAGTAGACACCAAGATATTGAAATGTTATGTTATATTCTTGTCTTCTGATTTATTTTTCTATATAAAAAATCTGTGGCTGAAGCTCACCGAATGCATATGCTCATAGTGAACCTGCTATGAAAAATATCGTGGGCAATTCCAACGATTTGAAAAATTCAAAAAAAAAGGTTCAATGAAGACTTACGTCAAAGTCAAAGTCAGGAGTCAGAAGCAATATCATTGCAAGCCAATAAGTATTTCCAAAATGCCAAAACTGTTTGTTACTTTTGGAAAAAAAAAACTGGCAATAGAAGTTGAGAATTGATGAATGATACTTTCAAAAACTCATTGCAAGAATGTTATTCACGCCTACTGATGAAATTTGGTGGGTAACATAATGTGTAACGAGTCATTTTTTCATTACTGCTTAGATAAGTCATACCTGAATGATAAAGAAAACTGTAGAGTAGTTGATTTTTTTCAACGATTCTCAGATACTGAAATGAATATCCATCACAAGTTTTGTTGGAAATTTTACAATGATTCTCACATTGGCAATCCATAAGTTATTCACATCAAACGACACAAAAACGTGATGATTTTCGAAAAGTTTTGATTTTGAGACAGAAGAAATATGTTCTCACAAACGTTGAATGTTATAAATGTATGAATTATAATTATAATATTTCGTTTACTCTCAGTTCCGATAATTAAATTGAAAGTGATTCGATGTGTTTGAGGTTTTTTAATCATACGAATATCCTACGAATTTTTTCTGAGAGTTAATTCTCAATGACCATTGAATTTCCAATTACAAAATTGATTGAGTGCACTCTAATGTACTAGCTTCAGTACTTTAGAAGGATACGCAATTTTTGGAAATTAATTATGAAGTATTCATACTTTCAGATGAATATCAAAGTATTTTACTCCTGATTTCACGAAAACAGATATTGAATTCTGTATTATTCCAGATACCTAAATAGTTTCTTGCAAACAATTCAATTCGTTTTCAATGAATTAATCTATCTTCAAAATTGAAACTCACTCGAAATATTATTTCGATATATTTCTTCAGAGTTCAGGTCATTTCATTCATACGATATAGAAGAAATTCCTACCAAACACAGACATCGAAGAGTTGTCTCTTCGTAAAGCACCCTGTACATTCTCACATCCTGTAGTAATTTCCTAGGTAAGCTATACAGAACTCATGGAACCCTCACGAAACGTTCTTATTTACACAGCCTTTTGAAGTGATTCCAGTTGCTACCAATACCATCATTCATGATTCCAGAACAGAAATCTACTTGTGTGTGTTATCTTTTTCCCATTTATTTCAGGATACGAATTTTAATAAGACAGCAGCGTCGGGATCCGAGAGCGGTACCCGTTTTTCAAATGTCACTCGATTATTAATGATCATTTAGAGAAGTTGACGCTTTGACTGAATATCGTTGACAACTGTACTGGAGCACGGCCAGAAGCATTTTTCGTGTATTAATTAGTCAGTCCAATCAGAGCAGTTTCTAAAACGAACAAAGAATCTTGTCGTGTCCATGTGTTCGATTTTTTCTAGATTTATAGTCATCTTACAAATCTGTATAGCTTCAACACTTTATATGAAATGGACAAAATTGTATTATCAAGCGAATTCGATTGAGTTATTTATTGATTAGGGGTTAATCCAAAAATAGCTCTCGCTAATGCTTTCATGAAGGAAATATCGTTGCGAATTCACTTTTGATGAAAACAAAGATATCAGAAGAAATTAAAGGTACGAAGTATACAAGTATACAGATAATCGAAACTAACCGAAATTGATGTACGATATTTCCCTTATTCAAAATTCCGACAACGAACATTCAAATACCATCCATGGAATAATCTGAAAAACCTCATGACGACCAAATACGAATCCAAAATGGGGATAAGAAAAAAATATAAGTATGAATGAATCTCTTGAAAAATTCTTTTTCGAATTCTATGCATAGAGAATGATTTGAAACGATGAACAATATCGTAGATAACATTTATGTAAAAATTATACGGTCACTTATCACGTCGTAATGAAATGAAAAAGTCAGAGGTTATATCCTACTAAACAAATTACACTAAAGAAAAATTTTGTTGTGGATAATCATTTGTGACCAGAGTTTTGAGTTGATATTTCCTTTTTTTTAATTGATGAATCAGAAGGAAAACATTAAAAGTTCAATGAATCTTCGAAACGATATCTTGAAAATTATATCTTCATTCTGTTTTTTAAAGTATCATGTTTTCTATGAGAATTTCGATATTCTTCAATATTCAGAACTACGAACCGCAAATACCAAAGTCGAAATAATGATATAACTAACTCAACGTTTATTTAACGAATCAGATATCAATACAGTGAGTTAAATCACATTCAGAAGTAATTGAGGTGAAGGAAATCATTCAGTTAATCTTTCCACTTTCAAAACCTCATTCGAAGGAATGTATTTGATCTTGCTGCTTCTCGTAGAAATTTGGTATCAATTTGAAAATTTGGCCATTATTATTAGGTACCTCGACTTATTTATAATTTCGCTCATCTGCCTTGACACACCAAATCTATTACACTCAATGAAATCAGTACGTACAATAAGTTTCCATAGGAATGCCATGAAATCAATGCTCCAAATATTATGACATACACATGATGGATCAGGATTTCTCAGAGAATGTTTGTATTAGATATGATTCCCTGATGACCTTATCGATCGAGAGAGAATCCAGTGTGAAATGTTGATCCTCCAGAGAGTCGTGCAAGTCACTTTGTTGCAACCGAACTTTATATGGTCAATAATAATGTTTAGTCATGCAGGTGAGCAGAATTATATGAAAGGATCCTGACACCACTGTAGAATCAGCAATTGACGGTATACACGATAGGTATTGATAGTGTTTGCTCAGCCTACCTCAGTTAGGATAATTGAATAGGGATACCTTATTCATGGATAGTATAATCATTTGTTTTTCGTTTATTAAAGAGTATTTGTATTTCAATATTCTATATTTTTATAATTCTATAGGTTTATATTTTTATTTATCAAATTATTTTCAATTCTCAATTGTACTTAGTTTTAATATGTTCGAACTCCACTTACAAGGTGACTTTTTATCAGCATCTGTGGAACTGAACAACTTTATGAACTATGTCCATTAAATTCGATTATTATTATTATTATCATCGATATCAGTAGATATCATAATATCTAATTATTATTTTTACTATTATTATCATCATAGATGGTGACTGAATTCGACTAGGATATTTCTTTATACGTTAAAACGAGACTACAAAGATGTGAAACTAACAGTAATTAAAATTCGATAAAAGTTTAGGTACGCATATTCGAAAATCACATAGTGATAATCTCTAAGCCTGAAATACGTATGAAAAATATTTAAACAAGAAATGTAAGACAGTCAATACCAAAAACGTAACAAAAACCAAATGAAAAACAATTAGTAAAAAAAGAGATTTTCAGGATGTCAGTTGATTAGTTTTCATGATTTTCATCAAATCTTTCTTCTAGAGATACACGTATAGATCCTCATGAAAGATTCTACTGTTCCATTGACAAATACAATAATGCAAAATCATTTCTCTTCATTTCACTGCAACTTCTGAAAATAATTAGGAAATAAGAAAGAGATAAGAAGAATTCCGCAAAATCGATAGATACCTATCAATATTTTGAAAACAATTCTTTTCATTTCCATTTATAATGATGCTTTTTAGACATTTTGAATTTTCATATAGGTACCTCGTAACTTTTTGAATGATTTCTATTGGAAAATTCAGTTGATAAATCAATTAATTGTTTGTCTTTTCAATGCTTATGATATTCATTTAAATATAGCGTTTATATGACCATGAAAATGTGCTTGAAAACATGTAGAAATAATACTGAGATTTTTCTTCTTACCTTACATTTCTTGAATAAATTTTGTCGATGAAATAAATGATGGTAATATTTAATTAGTTACTTGAAATTCGACTGAAGCAATCATGTTCCATTAACATATTACTATGGTTTGTAAATGTTTGTTGAGGTCAATTTCCCCATTGTTATGTCTCTGTTTCATTTTATTCCCTTCAAAAACAATGTATTTTTTTCCATAATATTGTATTTGACTCACTTTGAATGTGATATTTATATATGTAATTCTTCTCGTGCTTTTTTTTACTCTCACTTTCTGCAACTTCACTCATTATGACCCGATTGCGATTGTTCTATTTGAAATATAGTATTTTCTTTTTTGTATAATCTATACGTGATGTTTAAAGTGATATCTCTGTATAGTTCTTCTTCTTTATTTTTATAGTTTTATTCATTGTGAACCTATGCGATTGTTTCATTTTAAAAAATATTTTTTTGTATTCGCTATGGGTAATATTCAGAGTGATATCATGTGTGTAATTCATTTTGTGCTCTTTTGCTCATACTGAAAGAACTCAATTTTTTCAATTTCACTTATTTTTTGTGGTATAATGATATGGTACAACCCACGCACAGGTTCATCCTTCTGTGGGAATTTATTTATCGTCAACTAAAATCATTGTATATTTCAAATTGATTGGTAGATAAATATTTTCATTATTATTTATCATTATTATATACGGGATTCATGGGCTACCAGAAAAAAAATCATATGACCTATTCGGTATTCTTGAATATTATTATATAGATATTGAACTTTATGGATAAAACTTATAAAGACGTTTGAAGAGTTTCAATTTGGATATTATGAAAAATATCCAAAATATATCCTGATTCAGCAACTTCTTCGTCGTTATCTAAATAATCTCTATCGCCTCAAGATCTTCATCCAATTCACAATATACAATTCGAAAAATGCCTCGTTTTTTGTGCGAATTGAAAACAGAACTCCATATATCCACTTCTTTCTTTCAAACGATCAACCTTCCAATTCTCACGAGACGTCACATGATGACGGGCCTCGGTAAGCGTTTTCCATCTCTTTCTTGGCCAAAATATACAAACGGTAGATGCGTGAGACAAAACTACGGCTGCCTGATAAGTGGCAACGCCAAAATGGGAGGAGTGAAGAATTCCCACTTCCAATCCTTATCGAACTCACTCTACTCCAGTCGCCAACTAACAGCTAAAGGGTAGAGTTATTTTCCCGGAGTGGAATCCTCAAAGAACTGTCGAAACGCCAGTTGCCGTCTCACATGGCAGAAACTTCAGTGGAAACTAGTGAGTTTGTTATACTGCAATTGCTATAACGAAAAGTGGATTGAAGAAATTAAAATTGCATTTGTTACCGCGCTATAATTCGTATTGTTGTTGCCTGTTGGGTTGCAGGCTTTCCCACTCTGGCGCCGGCGAGCCGTCATCCATCATGGTGAGTGACGTCACGAGCGCCGCTATTGGATTGCAACGGATCACGTGGTTAGTTAATTCGGTGCTGTGGGCGTTGACATAGCTCTGGGAGTGAGAGAGACACGCAGCGTAGTAGGGGAACGGAAAAAAGAACTCCCATGCAACAACGTAGTAGGTTATGAGTCCCCACTAGAGCTCATGCCTTAGAGGTCGAGAAAAATTAATGATCATGAGCTCTTTTCTGATGAACCCCGTGTCTGGAGCTCTGCCGTCTGGATACCAGCAGGCCGGCGTCGTGGTGGATCCCAAATTCCCCCCTAGCGAAGAGTACAGCCAAAACAGTTACATTCCATCGCCTACCGATAACTTCTTCGGGAACCACCATCTCGCTCAACCCCAGCATCACCTGCAATATGGCTACCACAACCACCACCAAGCTACTTCGTACGGATCCAGCGGAATGCCCCTGCCCAATTCGGGATACGCGGGCTATGGTAACTATTACCACCATCAACTACACCACGCACCCATCCATTCACACCAACTTCGCCTCCATGAAACCCAACAAAATTGTGGATCGATATCGGCCGAGCACAATCAACAACCGTCTGTCAACAATTCGACGAATATGTTGCAAAGTATGACGGACATTTCGCCCAATGTTTCCCAACCTAGTGATGTGAACTCGAGTGTGTGTAGTCCCGGTTCGGTGGGACATGGACAGGAATCGCGGGGATCGCCTCCAGGACATTCTTTTCAGGAATTAGGACTTAGGTTAGAAGATAGTGTGTCGGATGGGCCGGACGGAGCTGATGATCTCGATGATCAGGGCAGCTCGACTAACAACGATGAGGAGGAGGACGAGGATGAGAATGGAGAGAGGCAGATTTATCCATGGATGAAGAAAGTCCATGTGGCTGGAGCATGTAAGTGACTATTCATTACATGTAGAATCATCAAAGTTACAAATCAGTTATTCGACAGTTGGCCTATATGCCGTCCACATGAAGAAATAGATGTAGTATAACGACTGTCCATCAGTCTTTCAGTTTAAAACCAGTCAACTGAGTCAAGAGACAAACTAAAATTTTATATATCGATTAGCCAATTTCATTATTTGTATTGAAAATCCATCGTAGGTTAATGAAAAGACTCTTATACCAATAGGAGAAAGTAATAAGAGGAGTCTATGGAACGATCAATAATTCATTATGATATTACGTACGCAAACAATACCATAACAATTGTAGTTTTTGATTGATTATATATTCTTAGATACTGAAAAGTACCGAATGAACGTACGTACCTATATTTCCAATTTATTCTCACCGAAAAGTTTTTATAACTGTTCTTCCAAAAATACTGCGATATCCAAACCACAGTTTTTGTATTCTTCATTTAATTGGAAATGAAAAGTTTTTATTTAGTATCGTCAAGGTGGTGGTCACTAGAATCCTTTTCATGCTCAATAGGCTATGAAATTTGAAGTACTACAGTATTTTAGCCTCATTTCTACTTATTTCAGCACTGATCAATGATTTTTTGAGATTCATTCTGAGAAATCATGACAGGACGCTGAATAATTCATTCTCCTTATAGAACCAATACCTAATCATAATTTTGACATATTTATTATACATCGATTGACACTGATGCAAAATTTTTCATTTTTCATTGGATATTTCGTAAAACCGTGATTCTTTAGTATTCAAACATGCAACATAAAATTGATACGTTCCAACAATATTCCATGAATAAATATACATTTCAAATTCACGTGCACAAAATAATTAGCTCAATTGAAGTAGATTTCGTCTATATTAATTTTCTCAAACTGTCTTCCAGAATATTTTGAATTATTTTCATTTGTTTGTTTTTTGTATAGTTTTTCGATGATATTAATCTCACGGGAACTTTTTTCTATATACATTCTTCCTGAGTCAGACTCATCTAATGATGAAATTAAATTCACGGAAAGCTGACTTTGTTGATCGAAAAATTTCTGAAGCAAAGGAGAAATTAATCTTCAAGATACCTCGCTGGTTCTAGTTCAAATAAAATTCTTCCGATGAATATTGAATTTTCGAATGCTAAATTCTTGTGAAAAGAGCTCTCTACATTGACACAATATTTCCTTCAAGATACTTATCGAATTTTAAGTCAAGACTCACATACAGGATGAAACGAATTACAAAAAAAAACTTTCTCACCTACATGGTGGTTCCATTGAAATTGCGATGTCCTCTTTTGTTGCTTGCCGTCGAATAGTTGGTTGCCCATCCAAACTTCAGAATTATACAACAGATGTAAACAGAAAATATGTTTTTCAAATTAATTCCGACACCTTGCCTGCTAGATTACAAAAGAATGAGTCGGAGATCATCTCGTTCTTGCATTATTGTCACGTTCACCAAGAGATTCCCCGTCTGGTTCGACAAAATTGATTACGGGTCATTTGTCTCTTTCGTCCGCCAAACAGATAATCCAGTCAAAATAGTGAAGTGGACCATTTTTATTCCCACTAAAAGGTCCTAAGCACATTCAACTCCCATTCAGGCACAATAGGATGTTCATTTTATCGTGTAAACAGTCTCAGTTTCAAGGTCGTAGAGATGTGAAGTTACAAATAGTTCACCCATTATCGGATAAAAGAAAATAAATTGGTGGTGCTTGAATATTTTGTGTTCGACAATGGGATTGACATTAGTAGCTAACTAAGGATCGATTTTTGAGGGTTGCGAAGGTATTTTGACTTTTCCTCGAGTGCTTGATTGATATAGCCGATTATTCTTCTATTGAAATAGGTGCTTCTCAACAGATGAAAGTGGTGTTGTGGCATTTACTTGCAAATTTTTATTTCTTTTGAAGCAACCGGCATGATATGGGTGGCCTTTCCAAATAATGACATGAGAAATTAGATAGAATTATATATTATGAAGAATTCAATTCAACTATAACGATCGATAATTTGCTATCATTTTGCTTTCGATAACCTTGAGCATATGAATGTTTTTTCATAAATATAAATGATACCTTGATATAATTTTTTATATGATGTTTTCGAGGGTAATTCTAATCATCTCTAGATAAAGTCATGCATTTTTCATGGTCCACATATTAATTTCAATTATTTTAACATCTTATCGTGTATTTTTGGTGACTAAAATTCTTCAGTTAGTTTGGATATTTTTCTGAAGATAATTAACATTCAAACAAGATATTCTGCTACCTTTCACTAGCTTACACTTTTAAAGAAATTTTAATGTTCATAAACATCATTCTTCTGGGCCGTCGGACAATTATAGAAATAGATCCACATGAAATAATCATGAAACATTGTAACCTTTTCAAAATATGTGCGGATATTCGATGAGACATATTGATCAGTGAATTATACAATACATTGGAAACAAGAAGAAAAAGTTATGAAAATTTGTGGAAAACATTAGTGTAAAAATCAAACTCGTACTCATAATCCTTTCGATTTAGATTAGATTTTGAATAATTGATAATTACTGACAAAGTACATAATCTGCATTTAATTTCAGACTACGATTTCAGATTGAATAAGAGTTTGATGACAGTGTATTCCAATTGTGGAAGGTTTTTGTATTAATATATCTACCGATTTCCTCAAGGATCTTTCATAATCTACATAAACGAACAATGTAATTCAGTGATGAACATAAACATTACGATATGTCACCATATCACCAGTTCAATTAAAAATTGCCTAATTACAACACGTATGAACCATGAAATTGTCTCAAATTAGATATATTGTATTATTCCAAGGAAATGTGATGACGGCAATAGATGACAAAAAAGTACATAAATTTTCAATTAGGTGTTCTGCTCAGAATAGTGACGACATGCTTATATGTAATTGAAATGTCATGATACGACTTGACAAATGATAAAGTAATTATTCTTTTTTTTGTCTAGTTGTATAATCCTCATGAATATTTGAATAATTGATTTCTATACGACAGTATTCTCCTAGATGTTTTGAACTTTTGTCACATATCATAATATCAGAATAATGAAATGTTCTCCAATATTGGCCGATACTTTGCCAAAAATGCACAACTTTATTCGTCAGAACCTTCAGCAAGTCGCATGCAGGACTATTTGGTGAATCCTGAGAACAAAAATATACTAGACTACACTCAACGGTTCTCAAGACAAATAATGATATTTTTTAGCTTATCAATCACTGTTCTCTGAATACGTATTGAATTCAATATTTTCCTTAGACGATAATAACTTTTAGAAATTCCGATTCCTCCTGAAACGTGCAAATTTTTTTACTTAATGGCATATTTCTTTTATCAAATCATTAAAACCCTGGCAAGAATAGATAATATTTCTTAACTTCACTTGACATAATATTTCTGTCTAATGTATGCTGTCATCATAATAATTATTATTTTCGTCTTTGCAGTTTCCAATTCGCATGAATTAACATCGAATAAAAGTAAGTTATTCCGCTTATATTCAATTGTTCAGATGTTTATGTCAAACGTATGTGTTGTATAAGAATTAGGCATAATGTTCACCATGCATATATATATACCTAGTGGTATTATTATTCTCATATTATCAAGAATATTAATGACACTTCATTCGACACATAATAAGAAGAATATTTCGATGTGAGATACAGAAACTATTAATCATACACATGAGGTCAAAAAAGCGTATATTCTGAACTCTAGTCATTGATTGCAATGGAATATAAGATAGTGGACTAACTGTATGCATAATTGGCTAAACCATGTGCCGGAAATTTTAAAACACTTCCTTCAATACGGACTGACTTAACTGTCGTGATAATACCAACTTTCATCGATCATTACTGAATGTATTTTCATTTAATTAACATGAAGATTAATATTCAGAAAGTTGGGGATTTGATTGTATTGTGTAAAACTATATTTGTATTTCCATGATATTGATCCTAATGATCAATGAGAATTAAACCTTTCGCCACTGAGAGGCATGTAATGATATGAAATTATAAAATAGTAATCAAATTCGGCACTATTCAGAGTTATTCATAAAGTAAAATAAATGTTTTTATAAACATACCAACCAACTTCAGAATTCTTTGAAAATCATTCATGATTTCATAGCTCAGCATAGTAGGCTATTGATTATTGTTCCATAAAACGTTCACCATTTGTTAATTTACGCCTACTTGATAATTATCAAAGTCACGCAGTCTGTTTCTGAGCCATAATATGAATGAAAAAGCTCGAATTACTTTTCCTAATTGCATTTGAGTAATTAGCAGTAGTTTATAAATCATTATTTGTTATCTTGATGTCATGTATAAAAGATCAACGATTTATTGTTGAGTGATTTCCCTCATATTATATAGTAATTACTCCAAAAAAATCGCGTTACTGCTATACAGGGTGTCCCAGAAGCCAACGTCAAGCTGGAATCGAGCAATAAGCCAAGTAATAATGATTATTAGAAAAATAAAAATATTCATGTTGCATATTTTGGATAAAAAATATGAGAAAAAACGAGAAAATTTACATCCTGTGATGCCAATTTCAACTTATTGTTCCTTTTTCTTTATGAGATGGCTGAAAGAGGTGTCTGTAAACTCTTGCCTGAAATGTAAAGCTAACTTGGGAGGAAATATCACTTTTTCTCAACCACATTGCATGCATTGAACTAAAAAGTTTATTTGAATTGTATCAGTTTCAACCTGACAAACTGTTGTCAACCTTTCATTGGGACTATCATTATCTTGCATAAATTGGCCCTTATCAGTTTCAACAACGATCTCGCTGCACATTAAAAGAATTATTTTCTTCGTTCATTCTCAGTACAGTTCCCCATGACAAGCGAAATGAATTTCCTGAGTTTTATTAACGTTGACATGATCACAAAACCTTCCAGTTCCTTTTTAAGTGATCCACATGTAGGCAAAATCTAACCTACATAGGGGCAGATAATAACGAAAGTGCAGCTGTATTTCTGCCTCATCATTGTGCCATAATGAATTCTAAAGTCGACTCGACAACTCAACAACACTCCGACAAGAAGAAGCAATATTTTCGTTCGTACTTTTCAATAACGTCCAACTTGAATGGATCTCTAATTAGAGAGTTCACAAGTAAAATGATTTTATTGTCGGATTATCAGTCGGTATCTGCCTCGATAACAAGCGATTGTAAACAATTTTGTTTTGATATGGAAATAGCTGCCGACCAATGGCGGCATCGCCGTCGCTAAGGCGTTATTTTTTGGAGGGCCCATCATTTAATGTTCTTACCACTTCTTCCCGGTTGTGGTTATCATCTTTGCTAATAATCAATTGAATTTAAATAATTTTTTCAGCTGCTTTAATGATATAGTGTTCACAATTATGTATTTTACTTCATGCCACTTTATTTTTCTGAAGAATCATTCCTCCTCGATGAGAAAACTAAGCTAAGATACATTTGCTAACTTCAATTCTGCAATTTGATGACTATTATTGATATATCTTCAAATTATGCTAATTGTTTATGATTCTTTCAACATTCTAATGAGATTAGTGAGTATACATAAATATCGAATATGAAATCAAATGACAAAGAGCTTGTGAAATGGTGAACATCATTATTATAGCCAATAACACAAGATTTATGAGGCAGAAAAGTGCAGAATAGGATAATAACATAAAAAACACCAAAATGAATATTACAAGTCTTCGAAACGAAGAAATCTTGAAGGAAACTGCTACTAACAGAAAGTAAAGTTGCTCTCTTTCAAAGAAATTGGCAAATATATTCGACTGATATTCATAAAGAACTGTACTCCTGCTCTTGCAATCGAAAATCCAAAAAAAATTCGATATTTTCGAAAGAACTTTTTGTTCGCCCTGTATAGTTTATAGCAAGTTCTTCAGTATCTGTGTTTAAGGGCAATTGATTAGAAATGCAACACTTTTTCGTCTGTGTTTTATAATTAGGTAGTTTTTTATTAACACAACACACACAAAGGTCTTACAGGGTGGCCCAACTTAAACGTACCGGAAGGTATAACTACCAGGAAGAGATTTTATTGAGAAAAACTTCAAATATGTCAACTTTGAATATGAGGGGGATAACTTTTGACGCAAAAAATATAGCCCGAAATTTACCCTCCTAAGCGGGGGTAGCATCTGCTAAATTTTCTTAAATGGAAATGGGGGTCGAATGATACCTCGTTGAAGAGCCATTTCGATTCCCTATACATTGCTTCCTCATTTTTGAAATTCCATCTACTTGTTGCAAAAATATGGACCTTTGAAATGTCACTAGTGCATTTCTCAAAAAATACAAATAGTAAATTTTAGAGCACTTGAACACAAGATGCAAGACAGCTAGCAACTACTGAGTCTATTTTAATGGAAAGGATTTTTTGGCATGCAAAAACACGATAATTTTTTACTCAATAAAATCTACCAATTAGCTGGAATCACCAAAAACAGAAAAAAGCGAATTGTTTTTAGGAAAATATACTCAAAATTCACCCTTTAATAAGTTTTTAAGCGAAATCGATTTACGAGAAAAGCACTAAAGCGACATTTCATCATTCGTCATAAAACTAAAATAAATCCATTTATTTTCACTGTATATGTGCTAAATTCGCTTGTAACATTTCATCCTGTTGATTAAAATTACTTCTGATACAAATGAATTGCCTTTTACTTAAATGTGAGGAATAATATTGCAATTGGTCTCCAAGAGATTGAACATTTGACATAAATCGTTAAGGATTTTTGCCACAACGATCGATGTCTGAATAATTTGAAACATAAAAAATCTCCAGAGTGAACTTATTATTTCGAATTAATGATATTAGAAAACAACCAAATCTATCATAATTGGATGAATATAATTCGTCTCGTACAACAACAACATAGGTATATTTTGAGCTATGAATTTGCAAATCGAAAAAATTGTATTTAATCAAACTCTAAAGAAAATCAAATTGATGGGTTCTCAACGTCTACATTTGTAGATCAAATTCACTAAAATAATTCAAAAAAGCATTTATATTATTCTTGCTCAAGCATACACGCTACTGAATCGACGAAGTCCATAGTCAGAGTTTGGTCCTTAACAGGCTTTATTATTTTCTAAACGATGATAATGCACATTGTTGTTGTAAACAATTGCACCGACAGTCTCAGGTTGCGGCAAGGTCAGTAGGATGTTTGGTGTGGTCCAGGTTCTTGTCTACGGTCTTGCCTCAAAAAAAATTATGACCAAGATGATTGGGTATTTTTTTGTTCTCGTGATCTAATCTACAAAGTTATACGAATGTCCTGGAAAGATGACGATGTAGAGAGTTCAAAACGTGGGGATATACAGGGTGTTTCAATCTTGAATAGTGATCCTGTAAGACTATTTGATTTGAAAAATCTTAATGCAAACACGAGACCGCAATCGCTTTCAATATTGAATTGAAGAAATGGATTTTCTTCTGAAAGAATTATAAATCTCTTATGCGTTTCCTCTACAACATCAAATGAAAAAAAATCTGTCTGAATCAAAGAAATAACGAAATGTTTATTATTTACTACTCTCGCCTGATTTTTTCACTGAAAGCTTTGGTTTGGAATAAAATCGGAATAATTCGAATCGGGTATCACGATTATTTCTCACAAAATCGAAAAACAATACCACTTTCACTTCATTGTCCGATAATGTCATGATTTTTTTCATCAAACTACTCCGATGAGAAGGTGAATTCATGAAAAATGCAAACATCACCAAAAGCCGGACGTACTACAGATTCAATAAATATTTCATTGACGAGATATCAACTCAAAAATTGAACCAAAAACTAGCGCCAACAAATAAATTATACCAATTCGAAATGTTATTTTTATGTTACATTCATGGCTTTGTAAAATCATCAATTTGGTTTCAACATTCTTCCTTGAATAAACAAAGTATGTTGTTGCAGCAACTGGAGCTTTCGCCCCTGGGATGGAACCAAAAAGACAACGAACTGCCTACACCCGCCATCAAATCCTTGAGCTCGAAAAAGAATTCCACTACAACCGATATTTAACAAGAAGAAGACGCATTGAAATAGCCCACACGCTAGTCCTCTCCGAACGACAAATCAAAATCTGGTTCCAGAACCGCAGGATGAAGTGGAAGAAAGATAACAAATTGCCCAACACGAAAAACGTTCGCAGGAAAACCAATCCTGCAGGGGTCACCACCACCACAAAATCCGGGGGGAAAGTCCGAGGAAAAACACCGAACGCCACTCCGGGAAATAACAATGATAAACGGAAAAACAACAACAGGGAAATGGATGGACTGGGAGAGAACATGTTGGATATGTCGCTCAATTCTCATCAGATGCCCTCCATGGGTCTTCCTGGGAGTATGCATCATGGGGGGATGCTTCATGGAGATAGTGGTTTGCATATGGCGTCGTTGTTGACGCCGCCTTCACCTGGATGTGGACAGTTACCTGGGACGCCACAACCTGTCATCAAGTCGGATTACGGACTCACAGCGCTTTAAAAGTGAGTGGAGCTCAATCAAGACAATTTTAACTTCACCTGTATAGAAGCGACGTCTGCATGAGACGAGAATTCCAATATTTCCAATGAGTGTACAGTGTATCATGTTTTCAAGTGATCAATAGAATCCAGGTGATCAAGTGCATAAAAAAACATTCTCAAATTAAATTAAAGAAGACATCTTCCAACAACCGAAACATTTCAATGATGTATTTATCATGAATTCGAAATTCTCAATTTTGGCAATGAATATTATTTCGAAAATTGATAATTCTACAAGAAATATTGAGAATTCTTTCTATTCAGGTGGATGTTTTCTCGAGTGTATATATGAAATGGTGACAATATGTCTATATTTCTTTGCTTTATATTTGTTGATTACATGGTTAAGTGACGATCAAAAAAATCAGTGAATGAACTTCGTGTGAAGATAATGCGGATTCCGATAAAAAATTTGGCGCCCATATATAACCATCATTGTTATGATAATTATAATTGTATCTATGCATAATTTGTATTCGTAATAGACTATATTCGACTTTCTATATGACAATTATTCTTTTTTTGATGGATATAATTTGATCATGCTAGGCCAAAATCAAGGAAATGTTTGATGACATTACTTTGTACTGAAAAAATACATTTTAAGCCACCCAGATCACGATTATGGTTCTCAATCTCACACGTTTATAAGGAATAATAGTAACTTTTCCAACACATACTGAAGTATCTTCGATGGACTTGATGGGTCACATTGAAATACAATAGGAAAAGTCAACTTATCGGACACACTGTATACAAACCCTATGTTTAATTCATTTCGAAATTCAAAATTCTACTGAGAGTTTCGAAATCTAATTCAAACGTGGACTACCCAGGAAACATTTCAATGGCAATATTTCAAATAATGTAATTATCTGAAATTTTTAGATTTGACGTCTGGATATTCAGGAATATCATCTAACTATTGGAATTTAGGCCATATTATATTGTTTGAAACGTTTTGAGAATCAAATCGCCATCCTTCTTTATATCAACTTCAGATGAAGGGCCCGTTCAGGTATACGAAATAGATTTTTATTAATGGTTATATCTTTTGAACAACTGCTAATTTCAATAGAAAATAGAAATAAAGGAAGGATGTCATAAATTGCAATGTTTACCTGACTTTCATAGAAATTCCAAAATGAGCAATCAAAAATATATTTTTTATCGGTGAAATTTGTCAAATCCTTTAGTAATTGACAATTGATGAATTCAGATATACTCAAACCTATAATCGACAATAAATCTTTGAATTTCACTTCAGTTCAAGTGCCATTTCTCTTCTATTGTTGATTTTTTTTGTTGGTTATTTACTTTTCTACATACATTATTGATTTCTGGAAATTACCAAGAATTAATTCAACTTCACTGTTGACGTTTTGCACACTAATTTATTTTATATCCATAAGTTTTCGAAGTTGTTAACATGGATATTCGTAATCATGAAACACAAATTCTAATCATTCTTGTCGTTTTTGGAACAGTGAAAAACATGGATTTCCAAATGTGTTTCGATGGGTATGGTGTTTTACCCATATTATCATTCATAATGTTTCATTCAAACCGGTGATTCTAGCATATAAAAGAATCTCATTCTATTCCGTTATGTTTTTAGTAGTATCCAATACAAATTCTAATAAGAGACGGAACATTTCCTTTCGATTTACGATAAGCTGTTATATATCATTATTGGGAGATGGTTACCAGTTTGTTATTGGACAGAACCAAAGAAACTCATATTATAGCAGAATTGAAAAAATCAATAGGTAATTCTATTATTGTTATTTTTAGTGACTATTTCGACTTCAACAATAATTTGTTCTTCAGATACTAAATGGTGATAATTTATGGGGGATTATTCAATTCCTAGTAGGTATATTGATACTATAACGAAGAAAATTTTCAATACCTTTTTTTTGTACCTTTTTTGTACCGAACTCTCTATGACTGTTATTTTACTTTTTTATCTTGTAACCTGAACTTTCCATATTTCCAGTTGAAGCATTTTCGATGTATATTGATTTTCATGATTGTGCATGTATGTGAAGCCCAGTGTGATTCTATATAATTATAGGTAGGAATAGAAGTGTAAATATATGAAGTAGGAATAAAAATGTTTAATTCTTTCATTGATTTTCATTATTGAACACGTACCAACAACACTATCGTACATATAAAACAAAAAATGTTCATCTTAAAATTTTTTGAATTGAATGAAAAACCGTCGAGAATAATATTCCGAATATTCCGAATATTAATCTTTGAATGATACTGAAAAATCTAACCGAATTATCAAGAATATATGGAAAAAAGTTCTGTAGTCGTGATAAACAAATATTATTTGCCGATTTAATTGGAGTAACTACTGATTTCGGAAAAAATACGTCAATCAAACATTCTGACTTTCGATGACTTTTGACAGTTCCTATGTATAATTCCCATTCAGTTTGTAAATGTAAATCGATAGAACCCTTGACGAATAGCTTGAATGTAATAATTGGACATACATATATTTTTCACAAATTCATCGAGCCGTATAGTTCACAACAATGAAAATGTCACAGCGATATTGTGAGAATATTCAATCGTCAAAAACACATTATGGAGGTGTTCAGAAGTCTTCGGAATCTTCTCCAACGCGGTGTAATTAATGAATCATTGCTATAAATCCAATATGGCATCACCCTATTCGTTCATAATCACGGTCAACTCTTATTAGTTAGATGAAAAACCCAATTCCGAAATTCCATCGCACAGAACGCCTCGAACAAGGATTTTTTTCCTCTGACGAACCGAAACGAATCGCAAAAAACGCTTTGTTCCGATCTCCGATCCGAACATCGAACGGCCATTTTAGATGAAGGCCTTGTTGTGTAAAAATAGTTCACCGAAGCATGTTCCCCTAGATTGGCAGTTCGGGCATTATACACGGAGGGTCCGAGCATCGCCCCCTTGATTTCGAAATGGCCTGCCATCGAAACGGGGATACGAAATCAAGCAAGCGGAAGGGTCGGAACCCATTGTGAAAGACTGCGTTGCGTTGAAATGCACATACATAATGTTTTAGGGACGGGAATTCGAGAGAGAAACGAATAATATTGGTTGAACGTTTCAATATATAATCTATTAATTTAAGAAAGATAGTTCCGACAGATTTGGTTATCTTTTAATACCATTTGTGCAAAATAAAAGTATCTAGCCTAACCACTGAACTTGTAATGATTAAGCCAGAGCTGGGAACATTTGAGCATCATTATTCATTTCACCATTTTACAGTCACTTCACAACGAGGCCAAATTCTAGTCGAAATATTTCAAATATTGAAATAAAACTGTTCAAAGTTCATCCATTGTCCATAGTAATTAAATGTTGGTGTATACATTTAACAAATTAACAACAACAACAATCGAAACAAACTTAACCTAACTTTCTGTACCTTTTTCCCGGTTGAAAAAAGAGAAGCAGCAACACCGCATTCTCCGGCAGAAATAACTTGCTAAACTAAATAGTCTGTAGGTGGAGAAAATAACAAGTTTCGTTTATTTGGACCTATTCTCAAATATTATTATATTATATATCAAGTTTTATGTCCCTGAAAAAATTAACGAGTTCATAGATGTTTTTCTTGCTTATAAGTATAATTTATTCAAATGATATGCTATACTATGTGTTCAACTTGAAAAATACAATAGGACATGTTATGATAAGAACACATTTCAAAGAATTCACACCAAATAATTGGAACCAATCATCCCTAGTTATGATCAAATTATACTCCCAGACGATATCTCATTGTTGGTAGACATCACATATTTGTGCGATTTGAATGACACAAAATGGAAAAAACTTTCGAAAATGTAAGTCACTGAAATGAAGTGAATGATCATAGTCATGTCACAAAATTATAACCCACAATATACCAATGGGAAAGCGCCGGCTATTGTTCATGTACGGATAATAATAACAATTGAATGTTGTTCGTCTGAATGATCATAAAACATTGCTAGATTATGAACAACTAGGTGAGTATAAAAAAAAAGAAATGTTCCTAAACTAATTGAAGAATATATAACTTATTTATTCGACCACTTTGTAAAAACAGTATTAAAATTCAGTTAATTATTCTTCAGAGTGAAACCTCAACAAATTCATCAATGCTTTAAATTTTTAGGACGAATCGTCTTGAAAATAATACGTTCTCGACTATTTAACATAATAAATCATTTTCGAAGAATACAAAGAACACTGGCAAATTTATGTTTTTATATGTTGCGGTAAATTAGAAAGGTTCGGCCCATCGCACATCAGGAGCAGCCGAAATAAAGAGTTGACAAATTTCGACTGGACATCCAGGTCCCGAGGGACTCTTTCCCTGGCTTTAGAACAATTAACGGTAGTCAACCATGTCCGCACAATTGCGGGGGAGTGACCGAAATGACCGCTCACTGAAAGGGTTGAGCACAATACTCCAGAGACCAGAAGTTTACGAGCTTTCTAGAAGCTCTTTCAGTTCACATATTATTCACTTTTTGAGGATTTGAGCCGCACAAAGACACCGAAAAACGACGGGGAGTCCAGAGATGAATTGCTATAACAAGATTACATGTATTTGAAGGGTTAGCAATACAACAGATACTTTATTGTATGGCGAGTACCTGAGTGTTGTTAGTGTTTTCAAACATCCAATTATAACTTAAGGATAGTTGATTAGATTGAGGTTAAGAGTTGCATCACACTTCAGTCAGGCAAATGTATTCAACAACTTCAGTTCTTCTCTTCATTCACACCTAGATTACTGTGATGCATAGAAAAATATTTATCCGAAGTAAGAGTGAATAGAATAGTAAAGAATGAGCGGTGTTATTTCCAATATGAAGTAATGGCTAATTGAGGACAGGACCCAATCGATAATTTCTGTTCTGATCGTCAAATTCCAGATCTCCAATAGAGAAATTGTTTCAAAACTTCAAATATTTTCAACATTCGTTTCAAATGAACAGTCTGTAGGAATCATATCATGAGGAATTCAATATTGATATTGTATTTTTTATGAAATAACTTCAGATACATAGTTTATGTTGATGGGTATTGAGATTGTGTTGAAATAAACGTACAATAACCACCATAGTATTCATTTCGTCCTCAATTCAAGATGGACAACGTTTTCCGATGCCATAGTAAATCAATTCATGATTAATAGAGAACAGAGATCAGTACAGAATAGGTTGAAACTGGAAAATAAGAAATTCAGTCATGTCAAATCACACAGCAGTCAAAAGGGAACCAATACATTCATCAAACCTATTTCTTCATCATCATCTGGAGGGATGAATTTCGAGAAATGGAAATTGCAGAGGTTCCTATTTTTCAAAGTGATCGCGGAGAACATACTCCAGATAGATATAATATCACAGATTTTTGAGATAAACACAAACGTGATTTTGATTTTATCGCTTGGTTTTTGTCAAGAATATATACATATATATATTAGTAATTCCTATCATTAAACAGCATGCTTTATTCCAATTCTTCGAAAGTGGTAGACCTATTGTAGTATTGTGGAACGATTAGATTATAGGCCTCATACTATATGTAGTAAAAATCAATATGCCATGAGCACGTGAAGGTTGAAAATATTCGTTAGAAGATTTTTCGTACAGCCATAGAACAATCCTGAAAACATTGATTTCGTGGTTAAATTCAATTTCGTTCATTTCCTTTTATTATGATAGTTTAATGTTGAACAGAAAATATCGTGTATAACTTGATTTGGTGGCATTTACAACGTTCTTTTTTATGACACATCATCATAATTTCATCACACCCAGCACATTTTTTTGGTATCAGACTTATATATATGTTTTGTACATTCTTAAGTATGCCACTGACGATATTTTGTTTTGACATGACACTTTTTCTCCATACTTTATAGATTTAGATACATTATTTTTTCTTTATACTAATCCACTCAGATATTTTTTTAATGTTTTGTCTTATAAATGTATCATTTACATTAAATTGTTGAACACGATGATAATGTTCGTCATTTCATCAATTCTTCTGATTTCGAATTTGGAAAATATTTCCCTAGATCATGTTTTACTAAACTGTATTCACTATACATATAATTACTTTACATTTGGTCAATCCTCGGATTCTAGATGTAATTTATGTCAATGAGTAAATAAAATCTTCGAAAGGAAGTTTAAGCAGCCTTGAGCGTCATTGTGATTTCATTTTATATCCCGCATTGATTATAATCACCAATATATAAAATTGAAAAAGAACGAAAAAAAAAAAACTCAAAGTCTTCTCCACACAATAGTAGGTAATCTTTAATTATAGAAAAGGGGGAACAAACATGTTTCGATCAACGCTGTGTCACTAAAATCTGAAAATAAGGAAAAGGACCGATGCAACACTAAAGACTTGGTGAAAAAAATATAAAAATTCACTTGAAGAATGCTAGCATCAAATAAGTTTTTATATTTTTTTCACCAAGTCTTTAGTGTTGCATCGGTCCTTTTTCCTTATTTTCTGATTTTAGTGCCACTGATGATGATCACAGCGTTGATCGAAACATGTTCCCCCTTTTTGATAATTAAAGATTACCTACTATTGTGTGGAGAAGACTTTGAGTTTTTTTGTCGTTCTTTTTCAATATCTTTCACTCCACTTTGAGCTATGGACTATCTCCGTCGATCGAATATATAAAATTGTTGTCAATGTCCATCGTTTAGCAATCGTCACCATTCGTCCCTTATACATGCAATCACGAAAACAGACAACCCAAAATCCCTTCGTCGAACCTATGACAGAATAGCTTCATGTTTTCTATTTACAGAAACCCCACAACTTTCGGATTTGAGGGAATCGTTTAAATTCCTTGGTCAGCCTTTGGATGTCTGACGGCCAATCCCTATACCCTCAAAATGGCCGATCTGACAGGGAACCTATTGAAAACACGCCATGTTCGCCTCGCATATGTTGCTTACCCACGGCTAAAAAATACCTGCTCTTCTTCTGCCAAAGGAATCGCTCGCCCTCCCTTATTGTACGGGGTGTTTGTAGTTCGATCGGAATAACTCATAAAATCAATAATAGATGGAAATATTTTATTTTATTTGCCATTCACGGCTATTTGATCGAAATGAACCGATATTTATTTTCATTCAGTTGACTTGATAATATTTCATTTGGATTACAATCGAATGTCTACTAAAATTGAAAATCAAGAAATGGTAATACATGTGTATCGGAAATACAATGTAAACATTTCGATTAGAAAGAAAGAAAGAAAGAAAGAATTTATTGGTGCTTGTCAAACTACAGTTTTTACACATGTCAAAATAATTTGAAAATAAAATTGTAAAATTAGATTATTTTTTGTCATTCGAGTCTAGACATAGTGAATATAAATAAAAACAGATACAGCCCGCTTTCTGTTTTGATATAATTCTTGATGGAACTTTTGGTAAAAAATACGAAATTCATACCCTTATTGTAGGGAAATAATCAATGATCCTCGAGATATTTCACATCAGAGTTGAAATTTCCCCTTGTACAAGATTGTACAGATTTTTGGCTAATTTCTTCATAAATGAGACACATATGCGCATTGAGAAAGTATTCACCATGCTTTCATTATCAAATAAACATAATAAATGTAATATTTTCCATATTTTAAACGTGCACGTCAAATCCAACCGACAAAATGATTATGCTTACATGCTGTCGAATCTGAATACTCAAAACAGACTGCATTTTCAATGTTTCTTTGGGAGGAATACATAATAAACCATTTCATAATATACAGTGTATCACGTCATTTAAGAAATTAGCCAAAAAGCTGTATCATCTTGCCAAAAAGTGAAACGGAAAAGTGAAATTTCAACTTTGAAATGGAATATCTCGGAAAGTATCAATTTCCCCACGATAATTCTGCCAAAATCGTGTTTCTTGGTCCAAAATACGTAAGTTTCAAAATAAATCATCAATCAAAACATGAACCGCGCTGTAGACACAAAATTACCAAACACACGTAAGTAGAAAAGAAATTACTTTGATTGGAATTATTACTTGTTTCCTCCTAAGGTGGTTATTAGTGGCGAATTCTAATCGAAAACAACCTCTATTTCGAACACTCTCGAAATCACGTAATGAAATAGGCCCCAATGGTCAGTCGGCAGAAATCACTAAAACAGAAGAGACCAAGCTGATCATTTGCCAAACACCGGTTGATTAAGTAGAAGGAGACCGTTTTGAGAAGGGTTCGGCCTCGAAGATTGACAGGCAATCAGCTCACTAGCTCACTGGGAGTTCAGATCGGACTCTGCTTGCTGAATTCTAATTCCATATTCCACAGACATGCCTGTCTTTCGGATTCCACAGCCCAATTCGATTGACTGATCGCGCTTATTTGCTCGAATATGTATTATTCATGTGGATATCTCTGATGAGAAATGC
The DNA here is from genome assembly GCA_037013635.1 of Plagiodera versicolora. NCBI lineage: Eukaryota > Metazoa > Arthropoda > Insecta > Coleoptera > Chrysomelidae > Plagiodera > Plagiodera versicolora. Next base: position 4,562,571 of record CM072982.1, on the reverse strand, counting down.
CAGGAAATTAATGTGATCACACAGCATTATTCAAATCTGAGATCGGAAAAAATATCGGTTTATTATAATGGTAAGGGAAAAATCACGAAAATCCTTCACGTTATCAAAATATTGGAAAATATATCATCATATGATATCGGAACTGAAAAAATGTACTTGCACAGTTTTTCAAAGGTTTGTGAAACGTCATATAGCTTATTGATCATCGTCAATGTCTTCTATCGATTTTCCTTCTCATCGGTAAGTTTTTTCAGGTCCCTGAAGCAGCAGCCAATTTGTAACGTATTGTAATAAGGATATTCTTCGACATAAACTTCCAAAGAGAAATACTAACCTCATATCCTCAAATGTTCTTGTTAACGATGGGAAAGTCTTGTCTCTGATGCCAACTCAATGTATGCCCACAAAATCGAATTGGAATTGATATGTTCTATCACCACCCGTTTCAACCACTTATTCTTTAGGAATGTCTAAGAGATGATATCTGAAAGCACTGTAAAACATTATCAAATTTGATAAAATGATGTTGATGATGAATTATTAACATCAACTGGTTTATCAAAACTTTGAATAACTCACAACAGCCAACGCAAGAAGGAATAGAAAACGATGGGTAATTGATTCGTAAGTTTTGAACTAGAATGTGTGAGGTGAATTAGTTGACAAAAAAACACAGAGTACCATCCTCTTACAGTCGAATAGTCAGCATTAAAAAAATCCAATTGATTATCAATTATACAGATATTTCATATCGATTTTCAGTTATCAGTATCCTTGAAATTCTTTCTTCTTCAATAAAAGGCATTGTAACAAATTCTAATGGACACTGAACTATCTACACATTTTTCGGTGATACCAAACTGAAAACTTTCGATACAGGCCAAAGTCTAATGACCTATTATTCAAACATGACAATTAATTTTCTGGAAAAGATCTCGACAGGATTTGCTACACCATAACAGAAGACATTGCACATTCCAGACTGCTACAATTCTTTTTTATCTAGAAGTAACAACCCTAAATAATATATGATATATATGATAGAAAAGATCCTAACTCTCGATTTCAATATTTTAGATTCATGGTGATATTACGAAACAGATAAACCATTTTCTTAACACATATTGAACGAAATATTCATGACATCAATTGATTATGATAGTTTATGATTTACATTTGTTGAGGTGGTCTTGGTTCAGATTGTGGTCCCAGATGTGAGCCAGGTTGTGGTTCTGGTCCAGGTTGTGGTTGATAGATAGATAGATAGTTTATTGACCCATATGCGAGCTTATAAAGCTAGAGGGCAAGTCAACATAAAGTACATGTATAAATAATATGATACAAATAATAATAATACAAGTCACAGTAATCATGAAAAATAGCTTTGAGCTTCAGGTCCATGTCTGGTCTATACCACCTGAGGCTACCCTGCATGATTCGACCTTGCGCTCCCCTGAAAAAACTTGACAATACAAGCTCCTTCTGGATTACATTTTTAGGGACACCCTTTATATTGGACTCCTTATTGTTTCCAACAATGATTCTTCTCGCTTCTTTTCCGCGCTTATACATATTTTGCTGTTTGCCATTGGCCATTATTTTCACTGTAACTTTTGGTTGTGGGCCAGGTTATGGTTCTGGTCCAGGTTGTGGTTCAGGTTGTGGTTCTGGTTGTGGTCCAGGTCCTGGGAATGGTACTGGTCCAGGTCCAGGTTGTGGCTCTGGGTGTGGTCCAGGTTGTGGTTCAGGTTGTGGTTCTGGGTGTGGTCCAGGTTGTGGTTCAGTCGTGGTTCAGTCTTCATTGTTCGCACTAGAGCTTGGATCTTCGATACAGCAGATTATAGAAAATTTGTGAAAATAAACTGTCTTGACTTATACATATTACGTCTCAAATTCCCAGAATTTTATTCGAAGGAAACATCGAAAACTTTAATTTTTAGATAACCGTTATTTGAATAACAACCCAAATACGTGATGATGAAATGCTTTTCTGTTTCGACCATTGCAATCAACGAAGAAATTTTCGATAGTTTTCCAATTCATCCGATGACAAAGTTTCGAAATTTTGAAATCACGTTTGACATGCACTTGGCATTCTTAATCAATCAATAGTACTCGAAATTCTTGATGAAATTTTGCATTAGAAATCATTCCACAGTTTTCAAGATATTTTTCTTCAGATGTTTCAAATATTCATATCGATAAGACTATCGCATTCTTCAGTGAAGTGCTAGAAATGTACTCTCAGCTTCCTTTACCCTAAGAATCATTCAGTACCACTTCTGAGGCGGACCTGTAACGTTGATAATATCAATGCTAATCAATAAATACATACATCGTGATGCTAATGAAATAGTTTTCGAAAAGAGACTTCCTGGACTTGTAATACACTCTGAACAATTATCAATGTTCACAATTTTATAGATCAGAAAACTCATCTCAACTATCGAGAAGTAAAACCTTGAAGAAATTTCACAAGTACTTTGTGTTAAAAATAATGGCGTTAGAACGTGCTGTCTACGGACGGCTACTATTCGAGTCTTCTGCTGGAGGGTATTTCTGAAATCGCATTCTATCTCTAATTGCAATTTCGTTAACAATATATCACCTCAACAATCCTTAAATCGATATATTCTATAAATTGATAGCCTCCCCCAATTTATGGTTCCTCTGAATCATATGGAAAGCAACATTGCTCAGGTTGTTTCTTCAAATATCAACAGATGAGTTGTTACAAGACCAATGTGATGTTTATGATACACAATGTCTACGAAAACAAAAATACCATCTGTTTTGGCAAATATCTAGAACTTTCTCGATATAATAGATTTCATTTGATTTTTTGAATGGGCAACACTGCTTCGATTTCATGTTTTCTAAAATCGGCCTCCATTCGGTTCGAGAAGGAAGTAGCGTAGGTAATAAACAATTTCAGTGTGAGAAGGAGAACACGGAAAATTAGAATACGGCAAATATTTCGTGACCTTTGTAGCATTCCTATGAGTTCCTTTTCATTCCCTCATTGAATTTCCTCCTGCAACCATCCAACACAAGATTTTGGACGAAGGGTAGTGACACATTTTTTTTATGGTGAGTCAAATCACGAATCATCATTATAATCCAACACTATCAACTTGACATATTCACAAGGAATAATCAATCCCAAGAGGCATGCATGTTATTCGTTTTCCACCGAGCCTTTTATTTCAGTTCTGAATACTGTATTTTTTGGTGGCGATAATAAGTATACACAAAATTCGACTGGAATAAGAGTGTCCTATTAGATAAATTATAATTATTCCAAGTATCCCATGACTGAAGTATCTATTGAAATAATTTCATATATGCATTGTCATCCATGCGAGAATATTGAGGATATTTCTTCAACTTGCTTATGTATGAATCGGATGTGAAGAGAATGGGTGAATTTGCCAAAGCAAGATTATACAAAAGAAATAGGAAGAGAAGAAATAGAATGCTCTCAATTTATTATTATATTGTATATAACACATATTTATCAGAACAATAAGGGTGGTGATATTTTAATGTGAGAATTAAAATGGTGTTGATTCAGGGTAAGGTCGTGGGGTAGGCCATGCTAGTTGTGGCTCTGGGTGTGGTCCGGGTTGTGGTTCAGGTTGTGGTTCTGGGTGTGGTCCAGGTTGTGGTTCTGGGTGTGGTCCAGGTTGTGGTTCTGGGTGCGGTCCAGGTTGTGGTTCTGGGTGTGGTCCGGGTTGCGGTTCTGGATGTGGTCCAGGTTGTGGTTCAGGTTGTGGTTCTGGGTGTGGTCCGGGTTGCGGTTCTGGATGTGGTCCAGGTTGTGGTTCTGGTTGTGGTCCAGGTCCTGGGAATGGTACTGGTCCAGGTCCAGGTTGTGGCTCTGGGTGTGGTCCAGGTTGTGGTTCAGGTTGTGGTTCTGGGTGTGGTCCAGGTTGTGGTTCTGGGTGTGGTCCAGGTTGTGGTTCAGGTTGTGGTTCTGGGTGTGGTCCAGGTTGTGGTTCTGGGTGCGGTCCAGGCTGTGGTTCAGGTTGTGGTTCTGGGTGTGGTCCGGGTTGCGGTTCTGGATGTGGTCCAGGTTGTGGTTCAGGTTGTGGTTCTGGTTGTGGTCCAGGTCCTGGGAATGGTACTGGTCCAGGTCCTGGTTGTGGCTCTGGGTGTGGTCCAGGTTGTGGTTCAGGTTGTGGTTCTGGGTGTGGTCCAGGTTGTGGCTCTGGGTGTGGTCCAGGTTGTGGTTCAGGATGTGGTTCTGGGTGTGGTCCAGGTTGTGGCTCTGGATGTGGTCCAGGTTGTGGTTCAGGTTGTGGTTCTGGGTGTGGTCCGGGTTGTGGCTCTGGGTGTGGTCCAGGTTGTGGTTCAGGTTGCGGTTCTGGTTGTGGTCCAGGTCCTGGGAATGGTACTGGTCCAGGTCCAGGTTGTGGCTCTGGGTGTGGTCCAGGTTGTGGTTCAGGTTGTGGTTCTGGGTGTGGTCCAGGTTGTGGCTCTGGGTGTGGTCCAGGTTGTGGTTCAGGTTGTGGTTCTGGGTGTGGTCCGGGTTGTGGCTCTGGGTGTGGTCCAGGTTGTGGTTCAGGTTGTGGTTCTGGGTGTGGTCCGGGTTGTGGCTCTGGGTGTGGTCCAGGTTGTGGTTCAGGTTGTGGTTCTGGTTGTGGTCCAGGTCCTGGGAATGGTACTGGCCCAGGTCCAGGTTGTGGCTCTGGGTGTGGTCCAGGTTGTGGTTCTGGGTGTGGTTCTGGGTGTGGTCCAGGTTGTGGCTCTGGGTGTGGTCCAGGTTGTGGTTCAGGTTGTGGTTCTGGGTGTGGTCCAGGTTGTGGTTCTGGGTGTGGTCCAGGTTGTGGCTCTGGGTGTGGTCCAGGTTGTGGTTCAGGTTGTGGTTCTGGTTGTGGTCCAGGTCCTGGGAATGGTACTGGTCCAGGTCCAGGTTGTGGCTCTGGGTGTGGTCCAGGTTGTGGTTCAGGTTGTGGTTCTGGGTGTGGTCCAGGTTGTGGCTCTGGGTGTGGTCCAGGTTGTGGTTCAGGTTGTGGTTCTGGGTGTGGTCCAGGTTGTGGTTCTGGGTGTGGTCCAGGTTGTGGTTCAGGTCGTGGTTCTGGGTGTGGTCCGGGTTGTGGTTCAGGTTGTGGTTCTGGTTGGGGTCCAGGCCCTGGGAATGGTACTGGTCCAGGTTGTGGCTCATTCCTCTTGTTCGAAATGCGGTAGGCATTGAGCGGCTGTGAAAATAAAAATATATTTTTCAAAGAACAGTAGTTATTGCTTCGAAAATAACTGAATTTGTTCCAATGTTAGATGATAGGAGCGTGAGTCAGTGTGAGTATTCTAAAATGTTATTATCGACTTCTCGAGCTTACTCTCATTAATTTCAATGTATTCGAAGAAAACTCATTATTCACGATATCCACAGAGTTACAACACTCAATAAAGAAAAAGACTAAACATTGCAAATACGAAAACATACTCACACACGAAAACATGGATGAATATTTGTCATCATTATCGATCAAAGTATGAATGAATATGTGTTAACTCAAAAATCTGATAATCAATGCGTAGTCCATTATGATCTATAAGAAAAAAGAATATTTTGGGTCATATCCTGAGATGAATTGAAAGTGAAATCTAAATAAAAATGAAGAATCAATCTAGGGTTTGTTTTCATCAGTAGATTCAAAATGTATTTTCGGTATTTGAAACTGAAAATTAGGATATCAATACCGATGTGACTATTGTGTATAGTGTAATTATTTTGTAAAACTCACCTGAATAGCCGACACTGCCAAAAAGGCAACTAATACAAAGACAGATGCTCGCATGTTGATCGATTGACTGTCTGATGTTTCACACTGAAATTTCGCCAGTATTTATACGAAAATGTACCACCCACTTGAAAGATGGTCAAGTATCCCTGATATATTTCTATTTCTATAGAGATCAATTTTGATGATAATAGACTTATCGAGAACTTAGTATCACTTATGATATAAACCTTGATATATTTCAAATCCCTTTTCTCATTCGCTCATTAATTGAATCTACTGTTTTGAGATTTTTGACAATGTAAATGTATTATGTGAAATCCGGATAATGTAGAATAGGTGCACAATTTGAGAATACTGCCGTATTTAACGGAATGAATTTATTTAGATTCCACCATTCATAGATTTTTCTCCTGCTTCTTCAGGCTGAAACTCAAAACAGCTTCCATTTTGTATAGAAGTGAGCTCGAGCTATATCTTTATTTGATTTCATTCATTTTCTATTGTTATTCAGGCAATTTGATATGTTCCCCATATTCTTCATGAAAATGAGTTGAATTAATAACATTTCTATGTTGGTAGCTCCTCCAAGAGTGAAATATCCGAAAATATAAGCACTCTTAGCTTGAAGTTATCGATGCAGATTCACATTTCATTCAAACTCGAATAAGTTTTGGATGATTCCCTAAATCTTCCGATATATTCAGAAACTTTTAATCGAGAATATGTGGAAAAATTTTATCCACTAAGAAAATATTGACAAAAAATGCAGGTTCGATCTGAAAATAAAAAGTCTGAATATCTCGGAAACCTCTCGACAAATATTCTAAGATCGGGGTGAAATGGAATTTCTCAAAAAGTTGCAGAAGTAATGAAATTTAAAGGCTTCAATTTCTCATAATCATCAATTGCATCTTGCCTATGGAATCCATCAGCGATGCACCACAAAAAAAGTCAAAAATCTAGAACGAGGTGGACCCCAGAAGAAATGTTTCTCTATTGATTCTCGGAATAATTTAACATCCTATTCGAGTTTTCTCGAAAAAATCATAGAAAAAATTTTCTCAAAGCCAGAGAACTGCGTTTCTCATTTTATGGAACACTCTGTAGGGTTGGTTCATTCGTTCGATTGTTCAGGACATTACAAAGTATTTTTCCAGTGTTAATATCACTTCATCATTACAAGAATGTGGAATGCAGAAATCATTCAAATCAGTATCTGGATTTTTATGATTATAATAACAAATTATCGACCAAGTATGTACTCATAAAGGAAAAAGAATTCATGAATGGAGGAAATCTCGAAATATTTTTGAGATAAGAGACAAAACTTTATCAAGGACAACTCGATTTCTTGCCGATCAGAATTATATTTACTGTTATATCCATGACGTTTCGATATCGGAACATTCATTAAATTTTATCGAATGCTGAACATAGTTTGTATACAACGCACGTTTCAGAAACAATTTCAATCTACTAAGTGAAATGAGCTGATTTTGAAATATGACACATTACTGTCCGTTGCCCTATCTATAGTAACGTCAATGAAGTCATGTCGATTCTTCCAGGCTTATGATAATTATTATCATTCATATTCTTCATTTTTCTTCGAGTTGACTATTGAAAATCGAAAGATTCAGAAATATCTGACAAATTCCATTGATATCATGAACTAATATTATATTCAAGAATCACTCTTTTTTCGTATATAATCTATAGTATTCACTGACATCTCATGAATTTTATCCGTCGAAACAGAAGTTTTTTTGGAAATTCAATAGATGGGATAGAAAATTGTGAATAACTCGAAAACTATCCTATATGACTTGCAACAGGTCTCAGTGCCGTATCAGTACATATAGGACACCCTCAGTCGTGGTTCAGTCTCCATTGTTCGCACTAAAGCATCCGTAGTATGGATCTTCGATACCGCAGATTATAGAAAATTCGTGAATATGAACGAATTGTAAAACCTGAATTATATTTGTTATGGATATCCTGTCTTGACTTATACATATTACGTCTCAAATTCGCAGAATTTCATTCAAAGGAAACATCGAAAACTTTCATTTTTAAAAAACCGTTATTTGAATAACAACCCAAATACGTGATGCTGAAATGCTTTTCTGTTTCGACCATTGCAATCAACGAAGAAATTGTCGATAGTTTTCCAATTCATCCGATGACAAAGTTTCGAAATTTTGAAATCACGTTTTGACATGGACCTGTAACGTTGATAATATCAATGCTAATCAATAAATACATACATCGTGATGCTAATGAAATAGTTTTCGAAAAGAGACTTCCTGGACTTGTAATACACTCTGAACAATTATCAATGTTCACAATTTTATAGATCAGAAAACTCATCTCAACTATCGAGAAGTAAAACCTTGAAGAAATTTCACAAGTACTTTGTGTTAAAAATAATGGCGTTAGAACGTGCTGTCTACGGACGGCTACTATTCGAGTCTTCTGCTGGAGGGTATTTCTGAAATCGCATTCTATCTCTAATTGCAATTTCGTTAACAATATATCACCTCAACAATCCTTAAATCGATATATTCTATAAATTGATAGCCTCCCCCAATTTATGGTTCCTCTGAATCATATGGAAAGCAACATTGCTCAGGTTGTTTCTTCAAATATCAACAGATGAGTTGTTACAAGACCAATGTGATGTTTATGATACACAATGTCTACGAAAACAAAAATACCATCTGTTTTGGCAAATATCTAGAACTTTCTCGATATAATAGATTTCATTTGATTTTTTGAATGGGCAACACTGCTTCGATTTCATGTTTTCTAAAATCGGCCTCCATTCGGTTCGAGAAGGAAGTAGCGTAGGTAATAAACAATTTCAGTGTGAGAAGGAGAACACGGAAAATTAGAATACGGCAAATATTTCGTGACCTTTGTAGCATTCCTATGAGTTCCTTTTCATTCCCTCATTGAATTTCCTCCTGCAACCATCCAACACAAGATTTTGGACGAAGGGTAGTGACACATTTTTTTTATGGTGAGTCAAATCACGAATCATCATTATAATCCAACACTATCAACTTGACATATTCACAAGGAATAATCAATCCCAAGAGGCATGCATGTTATTCGTTTTCCACCGAGCCTTTTATTTCAGTTCTGAATACTGTATTTTTTGGTGGCGATAATAAGTATACACAAAATTCGACTGGAATAAGAGTGTCCTATTAGATAAATTATAATTATTCCAAGTATCCCATGACTGAAGTATCTATTGAAATAATTTCATATATGCATTGTCATCCATGCGAGAATATTGAGGATATTTCTTCAACTTGCTTATGTATGAATCGGATGTGAAGAGAATGGGTGAATTTGCCAAAGCAAGATTATACAAAAGAAATAGGAAGAGAAGAAATAGAATGCTCTCAATTTATTATTATATTGTATATAACACATATTTATCAGAACAATAAGGGTGGTGATATTTTAATGTGAGAATTAAAATGGTGTTGATTCAGGGTAAGGTCGTGGGGTAGGCCATGCTAGTTGTGGCTCTGGGTGTGGTCCGGGTTGTGGTTCAGGTTGTGGTTCTGGGTGTGGTCCAGGTTGTGGTTCTGGGTGTGGTCCAGGTTGTGGTTCTGGGTGCGGTCCAGGTTGTGGTTCTGGGTGTGGTCCGGGTTGCGGTTCTGGATGTGGTCCAGGTTGTGGTTCAGGTTGTGGTTCTGGGTGTGGTCCGGGTTGCGGTTCTGGATGTGGTCCAGGTTGTGGTTCTGGTTGTGGTCCAGGTCCTGGGAATGGTACTGGTCCAGGTCCAGGTTGTGGCTCTGGGTGTGGTCCAGGTTGTGGTTCAGGTTGTGGTTCTGGGTGTGGTCCAGGTTGTGGTTCTGGGTGTGGTCCAGGTTGTGGTTCAGGTTGTGGTTCTGGGTGTGGTCCAGGTTGTGGTTCTGGGTGCGGTCCAGGCTGTGGTTCAGGTTGTGGTTCTGGGTGTGGTCCGGGTTGCGGTTCTGGATGTGGTCCAGGTTGTGGTTCAGGTTGTGGTTCTGGTTGTGGTCCAGGTCCTGGGAATGGTACTGGTCCAGGTCCTGGTTGTGGCTCTGGGTGTGGTCCAGGTTGTGGTTCAGGTTGTGGTTCTGGGTGTGGTCCAGGTTGTGGCTCTGGGTGTGGTCCAGGTTGTGGTTCAGGATGTGGTTCTGGGTGTGGTCCAGGTTGTGGCTCTGGATGTGGTCCAGGTTGTGGTTCAGGTTGTGGTTCTGGGTGTGGTCCGGGTTGTGGCTCTGGGTGTGGTCCAGGTTGTGGTTCAGGTTGCGGTTCTGGTTGTGGTCCAGGTCCTGGGAATGGTACTGGTCCAGGTCCAGGTTGTGGCTCTGGGTGTGGTCCAGGTTGTGGTTCAGGTTGTGGTTCTGGGTGTGGTCCAGGTTGTGGCTCTGGGTGTGGTCCAGGTTGTGGTTCAGGTTGTGGTTCTGGGTGTGGTCCGGGTTGTGGCTCTGGGTGTGGTCCAGGTTGTGGTTCAGGTTGTGGTTCTGGGTGTGGTCCGGGTTGTGGCTCTGGGTGTGGTCCAGGTTGTGGTTCAGGTTGTGGTTCTGGTTGTGGTCCAGGTCCTGGGAATGGTACTGGCCCAGGTCCAGGTTGTGGCTCTGGGTGTGGTCCAGGTTGTGGTTCTGGGTGTGGTTCTGGGTGTGGTCCAGGTTGTGGCTCTGGGTGTGGTCCAGGTTGTGGTTCAGGTTGTGGTTCTGGGTGTGGTCCAGGTTGTGGTTCTGGGTGTGGTCCAGGTTGTGGCTCTGGGTGTGGTCCAGGTTGTGGTTCAGGTTGTGGTTCTGGTTGTGGTCCAGGTCCTGGGAATGGTACTGGTCCAGGTCCAGGTTGTGGCTCTGGGTGTGGTCCAGGTTGTGGTTCAGGTTGTGGTTCTGGGTGTGGTCCAGGTTGTGGCTCTGGGTGTGGTCCAGGTTGTGGTTCAGGTTGTGGTTCTGGGTGTGGTCCAGGTTGTGGTTCTGGGTGTGGTCCAGGTTGTGGTTCAGGTCGTGGTTCTGGGTGTGGTCCGGGTTGTGGTTCAGGTTGTGGTTCTGGTTGGGGTCCAGGCCCTGGGAATGGTACTGGTCCAGGTTGTGGCTCATTCCTCTTGTTCGAAATGCGGTAGGCATTGAGCGGCTGTGAAAATAAAAATATATTTTTCAAAGAACAGTAGTTATTGCTTCGAAAATAACTGAATTTGTTCCAATGTTAGATGATAGGAGCGTGAGTCAGTGTGAGTATTCTAAAATGTTATTATCGACTTCTCGAGCTTACTCTCATTAATTTCAATGTATTCGAAGAAAACTCATTATTCACGATATCCACAGAGTTACAACACTCAATAAAGAAAAAGACTAAACATTGCAAATACGAAAACATACTCACACACGAAAACATGGATGAATATTTGTCATCATTATCGATCAAAGTATGAATGAATATGTGTTAACTCAAAAATCTGATAATCAATGCGTAGTCCATTATGATCTATAAGAAAAAAGAATATTTTGGGTCATATCCTGAGATGAATTGAAAGTGAAATCTAAATAAAAATGAAGAATCAATCTAGGGTTTGTTTTCATCAGTAGATTCAAAATGTATTTTCGGTATTTGAAACTGAAAATTAGGATATCAATACCGATGTGACTATTGTGTATAGTGTAATTATTTTGTAAAACTCACCTGAATAGCCGACACTGCCAAAAAGGCAACTAATACAAAGACAGATGCTCGCATGTTGATCGATTGACTGTCTGATGTTTCACACTGAAATTTCGCCAGTATTTATACGAAAATGTACTACCCACTTGAAAGATGGTCAAGTATCCCTGATATATTTCTATTTCTATAGAGATCAATTTTGATGATAATAGACTTATCGAGAACTTAGTATCACTTATGATATAAACCTTGATATATTTCAAATCCCTTTTCTCATTCGCTCATTAATTGAATCTACTGTTTTGAGATTTTTGACAATGTAAATGTATTATGTGAAATCCGGATAATGTAGAATAGGTGCACAATTTGAGAATACTGCCGTATTTAACGGAATGAATTTATTTAGATTCCACCATTCATAGATTTTTCTCCTGCTTCTTCAGGCTGAAACTCAAAACAGCTTCCATTTTGTATAGAAGTGAGCTCGAGCTATATCTTTATTTGATTTCATTCATTTTCTATTGTTATTCAGGCAATTTGATATGTTCCCCATATTCTTCATGAAAATGAGATGAATTAATAACATTTCTATGTTGGTAGCTCCTCCAAGAGTGAAATATCCGAAAATATAAGCACTCTTAGCTTGAAGTTATCGATGCAGATTCACATTTCATTCAAACTCGAATAAGTTTTGGATGATTCCCTAAATCTTCCGATATATTCAGAAACTTTTAATCGAGAATATGTGGAAAAATTTTATCCACTAAGAAAATATTGACAAAAAATGCAGGTTCGATCTGAAAATAAAAAGTCTGAATATCTCGGAAACCTCTCGACAAATATTCTAAGATCGGGGTGAAATGGAATTTCTCAAAAAGTTGCAGAAGTAATGAAATTTAAAGGCTTCAATTTCTCATAATCATCAATTGCATCTTGCCTATGGAATCCATCAGCGATGCACCACAAAAAAGTCAAAAATCTAGAACGAGGTGGACCCCAGAAGAAATGTTTCTCTATTGATTCTCGGAATAATTTAACATCCTATTCGAGTTTTCTCGAAAAAATCATAGAAAAAATTTTCTCAAAGCCAGAGAACTGCGTTTCTCATTTTATGGAACACTCTGTAGGGTTGGTTCATTCGTTCGATTGTTCAGGACATTACAAAGTATTTTTCCAGTGTTAATATCACTTCATCATTACAAGAATGTGGAATGCAGAAATCATTCAAATCAGTATCTGGATTTTTATGATTATAATAACAAATTATCGACCAAGTATGTACTCATAAAGGAAAAAGAATTCATGAATGGAGGAAATCTCGAAATATTTTTGAGATAAGAGACAAAACTTTATCAAGGACAACTCGATTTCTTGCCGATCAGAATTATATTTACTGTTATATCCATGACGTTTCGATATCGGAACATTCATTAAATTTTATCGAATGCTGAACATAGTTTGTATACAACGCACGTTTCAGAAACAATTTCAATCTACTAAGTGAAATGAGCTGATTTTGAAATATGACACATTACTGTCCGTTGCCCTATCTATAGTAACGTCAATGAAGTCATGTCGATTCTTCCAGGCTTATGATAATTATTATCATTCATATTCTTCATTTTTCTTCGAGTTGACTATTGAAAATCGAAAGATTCAGAAATATCTGACAAATTCCATTGATATCATGAACTAATATTATATTCAAGAATCACTCTTTTTTCGTATATAATCTATAGTATTCACTGACATCTCATGAATTTTATCCGTCGAAACAGAAGTTTTTTTGGAAATTCAATAGATGGGATAGAAAATTGTGAATAACTCGAAAACTATCCTATATGACTTGCAACAGGTCTCAGTGCCGTATCAGTACATATAGGACACCCTCAGTCGTGGTTCAGTCTCCATTGTTCGCACTAAAGCATCCGTAGTATGGATCTTCGATACCGCAGATTATAGAAAATTCGTGAATATGAACGAATTGTAAAACCTGAATTATATTTGTTATGGATATCCTGTCTTGACTTATACATATTACGTCTCAAATTCGCAGAATTTCATTCAAAGGAAACATCGAAAACTTTCATTTTTAAAAAACCGTTATTTGAATAACAACCCAAATACGTGATGCTGAAATGCTTTTCTGTTTCGACCATTGCAATCAACGAAGAAATTGTCGATAGTTTTCCAATTCATCCGATGACAAAGTTTCGAAATTTTGAAATCACGTTTTGACATGCACTTGGCATTCTTAATCAATCAATAGTACTCGAAATTCTTGATGAAATTCTGAATTAGATAACATTCCACAGTTTTCAAGATATTTTTCTTCAGATGTTTCAAATATTCATATCGATAAGACTATCGCATTTTTCAGTGAAGTGCTAGAAATGTACTGACAGCTTCCTTTACCCTAAGAATCATTCAGTACCACTTCTGAGGCGGACCTGTAACGTTGATAATATCAATGCTAATCAATAAAATACATACATTATATCGTATAATATGGAATTTTGTTGTATTCACCTCGTGATGCTAATGAAATAGTTTTCGAAAAGAGACTTCCTGGACTTGTAATACACTCTGAACAATTATCAATGTTCACAATTTTATAGATCAGAAAACTCATCTCAACTATCGAGAAGTAAAACCTTGAAGAAATTTCACAAGTACTTTGTGTTAGAAATAATGGCGTTAGAACGTGCTGTCTACGGACGACTATTATTCGAGTCTTCTGCTGGAGGGTATTTCTGAAATCGCATTCTATCTCTAATTGCAATTTCGTTAACGATATATTACCTTAACAATCCTTAAATCGATATATTCTATAAATTGATAGCCTCCCCCAATTTATGGTTCCTCTGAATCATATGGAAAGCAACATTGCTCAGGTTGTTTCTTCAAATATCAACAGATGTGATGTTTATGATACACAATGTCTACGAAAACAAAAATACCATCTGTTTTGGCAAATATCTAGAACTTTCTCGATATAATAGATTTCATTTGATTTTTTGAATGGGCAACACTGCTTCGATTTCATGTTTTCTAAAATCGGCCTCCATTCGGTTCGAAAAGGAAGTAGCGTAGGTAATAAACAATTTCAGTGTGAGAAGGAGAACACGGAAAATTAGAATACGGCAAATATTTCGTGACCTTTGTAGCATTCCCATGAGTTCCTTTTCATTCCCTCATTGAATTTCCTCCTGCAACCATCCCACACAAGATTTTGGACGAAGGGTAGTGACACATTTTTTTTATGGTGAGTCAAATCACGAATCATCATTATAATCCAACACTATCAACTTGACATATTCACAAGGAATAATCAATCCCAAGAGGCATGCATGTTATTCGTTTTCCACCGAGCCTTTTATTTCAGTTCTGAATACTGTATTTTTTGGTGGCGATAATAAGTATACACAAAATTCGACTGGAATAAGAGTGTCCTATTAGATAAATTATAATTATTCCAAGTATCCCATGACTGAAGTATCTATTGAAATAATTTCATATATGCATTGTCATCCATGCGAGAATATTGAGGATATTTCTTCAACTTGCTTATGTATGAATCGGATGTGAAGAGAATGGGTGAATTTGCCAAAGCAAGATTATACAAAAGAAATAGGAAGAGAAGAAATAGAATGCTCTCAATTTATTATTATATTGTATATAACACATATTTATCAGAACAATAAGGGTGGTGATATTTTAATGTGAGAATTAAAATGGTGTTGATTCAGGGTAAGGTCGTGGGGTAGGCCATGCTAGTTATGGCTCTGGGTGTGGTCCGGGTTGTGGTTCAGGTTGTGGTTCTGGGTGTGGTCCAGGTTGTGGTTCTGGGTGTGGTCCAGGTTGTGGTTCTGGGTGTGGTCCAGGTTGTGGTTCTGGGTGTGGTCCAGGTTGTGGTTCTGGGTGCGGTCCAGGCTGTGGTTCAGGTTGTGGTTCTGGGTGTGGTCCGGGTTGCGGTTCTGGATGTGGTCCAGGTTGTGGTTCAGGTTGTGGTTCTGGTTGTGGTCCAGGTCCTGGGAATGGTACTGGTCCAGGTCCAGGTTGTGGCTCTGGGTGTGGTCCAGGTTGTGGTTCAGGTTGTGGTTCTGGGTGTGGTCCAGGTTGTGGTTCTGGGTGTGGTCCAGGTTGTGGTTCAGGTTGTGGTTCTGGGTGTGGTCCAGGTTGTGGTTCTGGGTGCGGTCCAGGCTGTGGTTCAGGTTGTGGTTCTGGGTGTGGTCCGGGTTGCGGTTCTGGATGTGGTCCAGGTTGTGGTTCAGGTTGTGGTTCTGGTTGTGGTCCAGGTCCTGGAAATGGTACTGGTCCAGGTCCTGGTTGTGGCTCTGGGTGTGGTCCAGGTTGTGGTTCAGGTTGTGGTTCTGGGTGTGGTCCAGGTTGTGGCTCTGGGTGTGGTCCAGGTTGTGGTTCAGGTTGTGGTTCTGGGTGTGGTCCAGGTTGTGGCTCTGGATGTGGTCCAGGTTGTGGTTCAGGTTGTGGTTCTGGGTGTGGTCCGGGTTGTGGCTCTGGGTGTGGTCCGGGTTGCGGTTCAGGTTGCGGTTCTGGTTGTGGTCCAGGTCCTGGGAATGGTACTGGTCCAGGTCCAGGTTGTGGCTCTGGGTGTGGTCCAGGTTGTGGTTCAGGTTGTGGTTCTGGGTGTGGTCCAGGTTGTGGCTCTGGGTGTGGTCCAGGTTGTGGTTCAGGTTGTGGTTCTGGGTGTGGTCCGGGTTGTGGCTCTGGGTGTGGTCCAGGTTGTGGTTCAGGTTGTGGTTCTGGGTGTGGTCCGGGTTGTGGCTCTGGGTGTGGTCCAGGTTGTGGTTCAGGTTGTGGTTCTGGTTGTGGTCCAGGTCCTGGGAATGGTACTGGCCCAGGTCCAGGTTGTGGCTCTGGGTGTGGTCCAGGTTGTGGTTCAGGTTGTGGTTCTGGGTGTGGTCCAGGTTGTGGCTCTGGGTGTGGTCCAGGTTGTGGTTCAGGTTGTGGTTCTGGGTGTGGTCCAGGTTGTGGTTCTGGGTGTGGTCCAGGTTGTGGTTCAGGTTGTGGTTCTGGGTGTGGTCCGGGTTGTGGTTCAGGTTGTGGTTCTGGTTGTGGTCCAGGTCCTGGGAATGGTACTGGTCCAGGTCCAGGTTGTGGCTCTGGGTGTGGTCCAGGTTGTGGTTCAGGTTGTGGTTCTGGGTGTGGTCCAGGTTGTGGCTCTGGGTGTGGTCCAGGTTGTGGTTCAGGTTGTGGTTCTGGGTGTGGTCCAGGTTGTGGTTCTGGGTGTGGTCCAGGTTGTGGTTCAGGTTGTGGTTCTGGGTGTGGTCCGGGTTGTGGCTCTGGGTGTGGTCCAGGTTGTGGTTCAGGTTGTGGTTCTGGTTGTGGTCCAGGTCCTGGGAATGGTACTGGTCCAGGTCCAGGTTGTGGCTCTGGGTGTGGTCCAGGTTGTGGTTCAGGTTGTGGTTCTGGGTGTGGTCCAGGTTGTGGCTCTGGGTGTGGTCCAGGTTGTGGTTCAGGTTGTGGTTCTGGGTGTGGTCCAGGTTGTGGTTCTGGGTGTGGTCCAGGTTGTGGTTCAGGTTGTGGTTCAGGTTGTGGTTCTGGTTGGGGTCCAGGCCCTGGGAATGGTACTGGTCCAGGTTGTGGCTCATTTCTCTTGTTCGAAATGCGGTAGGCATTGAGCGGCTGTGAAAATAAAAATATATTTTTCAAAGAACAGTAGTTATTGCTTCGAAAATAACTGAATTTGTCCCAATGTTAGGTGATAGGAGCGTGAGTCAGTGTGAGTATTCTAAAATGTTATTATCGACTTCTCGAGCTTACTCTCATTAATTTCAATGTATTCGAAGAAAACTCATTATTCACGATATCCACAGAGCTACAACACTCAATGAAGAAAAAGACTAAACATTGCAAATATGAAAACATACTCACACACGAAAACATGGATGAATATTTGTCAACATTATCGATCAAAGTATGAATGAATATGTGTTAACTCAAAAATCTGATAATCAATGCGTACTCCATTATAATCTATAAGAAAAAAGAATATTTTGGGTCATATCCTGAGATGAATTGAAAGTGAAATCTAAATGAAAATGAAGAATCAATCTAGAGTTTGTTTTCATCAGTAGATTCAAAATGTCTTTTCGGTATTTGAAACTGAAAATTAGGATATCAATACCGATGTGACTATTGTGTATAGTGTAATTATTTTGCAAAACTCACCTGAATAGCCGACACTGCCAAAAAGGCAACTAATACAAAGACAGATGCTCGCATGTTGATCGATTGACTGTCTGATGTTTCACACTGAAATTTCGCCAGTATTTATACGAAAATGTACTACCCACTTGAAAGATGGTCAAGTATCCCTGATATATTTCTATTTCTATAGAGATCTATTTTGATGATAACAGACTTATCGAGAACTTAGTATCACTTATGATATAAACCTTAATATATTTCAAATCCCTTTTCTCATTAGCTCATCTACTGTTTTGAGATTTTTGACAATGTAAATGTATTATGTGAAATCCGGATATTGTAGAATAGATGCACACTTCGAGAATACTGCCGTATTTAACGGAATGAATTTATTTAGATTCTACCATTCATAGATGTTTCTCCTGCTTCTTCAGGCTGAAACTCAAAACAGCTTCCATTTTGTATAGAAGTGAGCTCGAGGTATATCTTTATTTTATTTCATTCATTTTCTATTGTTATTCAGGCAATTTGATATGTTCCCCATATTCTTCATGAAAATGAGATGAATTAATAACATTTCTATGTTGGTAGCTCCTCCAAGAGTGAAATATCCGAAAATATAAGCACTCTTAACTTGAAGTTATCGATGCAGATTCACATTTCATTCAAACTCGAATAAGTTTTGGATGATTCCCTAAATCTTCCGATATATTCAGAAACTTTTAATCGAGAATATGTGGAAAAAATTTTATCCACTAAGAAAATATTGACAAAAAATGCAGGTTTGATCTGAAAATAAAAAGTCTGAATATCTCGGAAACCTCTCGACAAATATTCTAAGATCGGAGTGAAATGGAATTTCTCAAAATTTTGCAAAAGTAATGAAATTGAAAGGCTTCAATTTCTCATAATCATCAATTGCATCTTGCCTCTGGAAACCATCAGGGATGCACCACAAAAAAGTCAAAAATCTAGAACGAGGTGGACCCCCGAAGAAATGTTTCTCTATTGATTCTCGGAATAATTCAACATCCTAAGAACTGCGTTTCTCATTTTATGGAACACTCTGTATGGTTGGTTCATTCGTTCGATTGTTCAGGACATTACAAAGTATTTTTCATTTCAAAAATATGGAATGCAGAAATCATTCAAATCAGTATAAGGATTCTTCATTATCGATTATAATAGGTATTTATGTATAACATACAACATTTTATGCACGACCAGTATATTTCATTGTAAATACCTCTTCACTTCTCAAGCATGATAGGAATACATCACCGATGCAGTGAGGTTCAGATTATATTCGAAAAATAAATCAAGAAGTGATTACTCAGTCAATATGGATTTCTGTTGATATGACAGTGAAATTCAGTTGAGCGCCTCCTCAACTAATTTATTGCAAAGCGGGCGGTAAAGTAGTCCGAGGGCGGTAAAGTGCTATTTTACGCCCGCATATCCGGGCGATAAAGTGCCATTTTACACCCGGTGGTGCATAATAACATATGTATGGTATGAAGGTGAAAGAATATATGAATGGAGAAAATCTCGAAATATCTTTGAGATAAAAGGACAACTCGATTTTTTGCCGACCAGAAGTGTATTTCAGATTCAAATTCAAATTTATTAAATCCAATTTGCTGTTATATCCATGATGTTTCAATATAAGAAAATTCATATCATTATATTGAATGCTATTGAAACACAGTTCGTTTACTACTCACATTTCAAAAAAAAAATTGAATCTACTTTCATCTTATCTAACACACTTGTGTAGTTTCAATTGAGTTGAATTCGATTTCAATGTGGCTAATTTTCAGATTGAAATCATCGAATCAATATTAAGCAGATGTTTCATAATGATCGAGAAAAATCTGGTTGAGTAGAATCGTGTCACTTCTTAATAAAAATTCTGAATATGATTCTGTTCGTTACATTCTTCAAGATTATTTCAAGATCGAAGACCTATTCAATTTTCGTTTGAGTTAACACATTTGAATACAATTGTTTCAGAAGAACTGTTTTACTGATTCTCAAATGTTCTTTGCAATTGAATTTTGTGTTTTCTGAATTCAATATCATTATTATTATCAATAACACATCGACACAGGCATATGCGTATACAAAACACTTACACGTGTACGGAGACATATCTATAGTGAGATCTGAATGTGTATTGTATTAAAAATAGCGATCAAGTATCAGTAAAATTAGGAATTTCATTTGAGTAAATAATATGTATCTGGAGTACCTTGAAATATTCGATTCATTGAAACTGATAATGAAATTGCAAAAATACTCGAATATAACAGAATATACAGATTCGACTGATATTTCATTCTAAACCTAACCTAACTCAACTTCACAATTTCATATACACTAAAGTGCCAACGAAACTTTTCTGCTTGCATTCATTATGAAAAAAAGAAATTGAAGATTTTGCAATACAATACGAAATCAGTTTGGCAAATTACCTTCTGAATACCAGTAAAAATTTCTTGTATTCAAATTATAGAACAAACTATAATGCGCAAAATATTTACAAATACTTCAGGGTTGGGTGAATTCGTTTCAGAAGTAGTTCTACAAATTATTATCTAATTATGTTTCAGAATTGATGAAACATTTTGTTCCCCCCTCCAGCATCAGCATCTAGGCTTACAGTTCGGGCTACAAAGATTTATTCTTGAACCTCAACGACTCAATCTATAGTTTTTAAAATGTAGTGAGGAAATTTCAGCGATATTACTTCGTCAATACGACGTACATGTAAGCTCTACTGATTTAACCACCAGAATATGTGACTGTTTGAAGATGTTCCGTTTCAGTTACAAATAAAATAATTGAATGTACAAATTTGAGGCCGTCATTGCATAGACAGTACGCACTTAATATCGTAATATTCGAATTCATATTCGTTCAAATGAATTCCTTATAGTTACGTGCATCCACCTATCAATAATAGGAGACAGTTTAAAGATCATCGCCTGAAAATTCCTGGAAGCTTTGATCCATAGACACACGAAAACTTATACGAATTCCTGCAGGGATACAAAGACGCGTAACAACCCCAACCCCTCGAATGTGTGATGATGAGTTGAGAGGGTGGTAAGCTAGCGCCCAGCTGTCACTGATACGTTCCCTAGTTGATATGTGAATCGAAAAAGTTGTTCTCCCCATTATTCCACTCTCCTTCGTCACATAAATGTGCAGTTCTCAATGCGATATTTATGTAATTTATGAAAATTTATGAAGAATTATAAAAAAATTATTAAAAAATCAATGAAAAAGTTAAGAAAAATGTATGAATTATTCATGAAAGATGTACGAAGAATGAAAAGTTCATAATAGATTAATGAAAAATTAGAGCATAATGTTTAGTTCAAGAAAATATCAGAAAAACGTATCAGAACTGTTATATCATTTTGAATTCGAAACTTCCTCTCGTTCACTCATTACTTATGAAATCAATTGATTAATTTATTTGTGACAGATGATCACTTGGCTATCATACACGGAACACAGTCGTACAAATAAGAAACAAAATAAGAAAAATCATCGAGTCATGAAATTTTCAATACAAATCCATCTCTGGCAAACAGAGGATCTGAATTTGGGTTGATGCTGTAGCAGACCGTGGAACGCGACGATGATAAATGATTTATTGTCAAGCTGCTTCTAACCGTAGAGCTTTAGACATATCTTGGGGCCCTTGTCGGTTTTTCTCTGCTTGCTACCCCCTGTATATTGGACCCCTGCATTGATCACGATCTTCGGATCGGAAATGATTCACTGTGTAGTTTGTGAGCACTATCAGAAGAATGTATGCAAGAATGAATCAACAGTGGAAATATCATTTTGTAAAGTTTTGTTCAAACAGGTTTCATGGTTGGTACAGATGGTATATCACCAAGGCACTGCTATTTTGGACGTCTTTATTTTCGATAAAAAACAATTATATCATTATGACTGTGAAATGAATCATAAAAATAGCTGAATCACTTTTCCATTTGCTAGTTGAAATTCTGAATTATAGAAAAGTTTTCATGACATTTCGAATTTATGGATCTACAAATTCCTCCTGGAGACAACTGTGAAAACACATGAAAACGTCGTTTAATTTCCAGGGATTCCAACTAATTATTCAGACGTTTGAAATCCTAACCTCCAAATTTCAACTCCAAAAAATTCTACAAATCACATTTCAACATACCATTTACGAAAATCACAATATCAATATAAATTAAACAAAATTGAAATCGAAAATTCTTACAGATACAATGAAATATTTTATTTGATGTCATCAGATATCGAGAATTTGAAGAAAACATCATTTAAACAAGATGCTACACGATCTCCTTTCTTGTTCAAAATTTCTGAGGAGTTGAGAGTTGAAAGGAGTTGTAAAAATAGAATAACATTTTAGTACTTTCGATTACGCAATAGAAAACCGATTATTCCAGTTCCACATTGTATAACAATACCAGATAAAATTACAGACGAGACCAATGATATCTATAAATCAAAGAATGTTATCATTAATTCAAGATCCTGAGATTAGATTCGTACTAAACAAATATTCGTGTAGGTGTGTTAGATACCACCGAGAGAGGGTTTCAAAATATTTGGAATATTTGAAATACTATAGATATATCAAACCTCTCATGACAAGTGTAATCATTTCATTACATTTTTCATTACGTCAATAATGTATTCAATATTTCGAGTTTGGAATTCCAACTTGAACAATCACAATCGAATGAATTACCGAATTCCTCAACAGTGAGAACTAGAATCAGTCCGTTTATTGAAGTTTGTTGTGTTATTCATCAGTAACTATCGGAATGATTAGGAATTTGAGAAATTCACACTGAAAAGCATTTCATTCACTAAAATTCATTGCCAATAAAAACAAGAATATTATAAATGTGGCTTTCGGAGTATAGAAAAATGCGTCTCGATATGAAACCCCAATTTCTATCATAAACTCATGATTTCAATGTGTTTTTTGATGACGTAAATATAAGAAATCGGTAATTCTTAGAAATATTGAATCTGTGTTCGAAACGCTCTGTAGGTTGGCATTATAGACAACCACTATAGTTTCAGGAAATCTCCTTGGACCCTTCTACCTAGGGTGCGTTCCATTAAGCGCTCACAACGCCCATAACACTCATTCAGACGTTCCACATGGCGACCACGATCGTTGGGGTCGTGGCGAAAATGTCATGAATGACGTCATGATTCATGCTCACGACGACCCATCTCAATAGGTGGGTCGGCGTGAGCGTTTCGATGACGCACAGAACCAAGTGGAACGACAAAATTCGTGGTCGTGAGCGTGATCGTTGTGAGCGCTTAATGGAACGCACCCCTAGAGTGTCGAATTGTCAGTTATTAAATTCTTGTTCGATGATCTTTTTCCATATTTCTTTGCCTCATATCCTTTTCGTCTTTCGGTTCCAATCATCGCTTATTTGTTAGTTATATTTGCCATTCTCATTTTTATATTCGATTTTATTTTCCTTTTTGTGTATTTCTTTAGTATTATTTTCCTACCAATCCTTCTATAATGATAATTCAAATTATGAGTCTACATTCGTGAAAAGGGTAGAAATGTTGAATGAGAGATAAAGTATCGTATATAGTACATTTCAAACCAGAAAGACAATTAGAATTTAACTGAGATTGCAGCATCCTACGAGAACTCCGAAGAAGAGGGTCGAAACCTCATTATAAAGTAATATTCTATAACGTTCAAAACTTCCAATTTCGGAAGTTGTCCCCGAATGTCAGCAGCTTTAACGAGATTGTGGCTCGACACTCGACGGAAGGATACGAAAACGAAAACGATGTGGAGGGTATCAAACTCAAACCCGTCTCATTATCCTCGGGCTCGTATGCAGGGCGCCATCTGATCACTCGATAAAATATTACTATCATTTTTCATTCTCCTTCAGCAGCCTTTTACTTGTCAGATAGACTTGATCATTGGGGATATTAAAAGAGCGGAATGATTACGCGTTTTTCCGGGCCTGTCATTGCATATTCGAAATCATTTCGCCGATGACGTTTCTCAGAAAATTCTCTGCAATATTTCATTTCACTTGGAGTACAGAATCTATTTCGATAAAGCATGGAAAACCATGGAGAAATGTATACACTACATGTAACTCATTTTATTTTTGGATTTCTTGTTAAATTCTAAACTGATTTCATGAGTAAATTCAACTATGAATATTCGAAATTATTTGATAAGAATATCAATTGCATACCATAACATAATGTATAAAATACTATTTTATTTGATTGAATTGGTTTTCTACTAATAATAAATAAAAACAGAATGGTCATAAATAATTCTCCTTTGTATAGCAATCTCTTATTGAACATCAAAAATGTTGAAACTTTTCCTGTTCATTTAAAAGATTTTGTTAGTTAATCTTCAATCACCTTATATATAAACTTCAGAATATCCTATGTGGAAGATGTTAACAGAATTGGGTAGATTTTGAAATATCTAAGATTTTTTCAACAGTTATTTATTCTTCCTGGTGAGACAAAAAATACCCAATTCACGAAAAAGATTGTCATTTATATCGACTGTGTCTTCTACATTTATTCCAAAACTTGTTCATTCATCCATCTACATAATATGACCATACCAGTGAACATATCCAACTCGTAATGTATTATTGCAATATTGTGCACGATAAATTCGCCAGTTATTAAGATATGGAAGTTTGATTATCGAAATGAAGAACCTGGATTTTAGATCTACCCACAGTTCAATTTTGACATCCTCATTTTTATGTTCATTCTGAGCCCAATTGGTCAGCGAAGTGGGTAGCGCGAGAGTGTGAACACAATACTTCTCATGCTCCTACCGCTGCTACTCGCGATGCTCGATGCTTCCTCAGTTCGACGGGCAGCGTCGCTTCAACAGCTTCGACGTCTCTCTCGTTGCGAAACACCCAGTGAAAGTAAGAGAGCTGTATGTGAACGAATGTAGATGGTAGATGTTGCCACAGAAGTATTTAGGAAAAATATTTCAAAAAGATATTCACGATTAAGATAATGACATGAAATTTCTGTATCGATCTACACTCAAAATGATCGATAATGTCTACTATATAAAGTATCTACTGCAAATGATGATACCTGATGGGTCGAAACATCTTTGCATCGGTTGGTAATTCACACACGAGTTACTTCTAGAAAAATCATCATTATTGTGATTCTGAAGCTACAGAGATCTACACCTTGTTAGATCTGGAGGAAGTGAAGTGGATAAGTTATGTTAGGGATGAATAATGTTCCTTCAGGTATCAGAAAGCACCAACCACTCCGACAACTCGATGTTCTGTCATTCGCATACGACAGTCCTATATTCATATCAGAAAAATCAAGCGTAGTTACTTATCAATGAAATATGAGCATCGTCAGTTGGTTATATTCTCGATATGTTAGCGATGTTACAGTCTTCCTACAGTTTCTACCTTCGTCTCGTAGTCTAACAATGGACGGGAGCTTATTTTTACCTGTCTCAAATGCTGGCTTCACACACATGTCATGATCCCACGCATTTTGTTACGACTTTTCGATTCAGTTTATCTCTAGATTTCATTTTTTCAGCATGGGAGTCTTTGAGACATCACATCGCATCAAACTGAAGAGAAATATTCTTCAAGCTCTTATTCATGCAAACTTTCTCAAGGTTCAGCAAAAAAACATGTCCTATGATTCTTATTGTAATTGAAAATCGTGTCTATATGATAGACACAAAAAAGTTTCGAAAATTGGAGAGGTGTTGATTTTTTAACAAATCATAAAATTGGAATATAATTAATATGATAGTGAACTAGGTTATCGATATTCAGGAGTGATGAAAATTCAATAGTCAACAGGTGACAAATCCGCCTCTGGTGTGGTGGGATTAATTCGAAGTGAGAAGAAGAAACATTATTTCAAATGAGTATGTTTTACAGTTACTATAAACTCCATGTAAGTAATCGTTTTATTATCATATTTTAGCAATAAGCCAATATACAGTGCTTCTCAAAAGTCCCCTCCCCCCCTCTTATCTTTGGAACGATTAAACATAAACAAGTGAAATTTGGAAACTGAATATTAAAGGTTGTAAACTGCCCTACTAGGGATGATGGATGACGAAATCGTCAAAGATGACGTCACAAGGTCACCTCTTTTAAAAGGTATCGAATAAACCTATTCAATGTTACTAATTTTGTTTGTGTTTATTGACGTTTCAAAACAACGTATTGTTGCAGAATGTGAGGCTGTTTCCGCAGACTCATTTGCAAAAGTACGAGAAAAGTTTAAAAATATGATGTTTTACTGTCAGGAAGTAAATGGAGGTCACTTCGAGCAATTTCTTTAAGTAGATACTGATTCTTAAATCTGTAATTAATATCATACTGAATGGAATTAAAATTTACTAAAAGTAAAAGTTTACTAATGAAACATTAAAACTGCCATAAACACAAACAAAATTAGTATCATTGAATAGGTTTTTTCGATACCTTTTAAAATAGGTGTCGCTTGCCGTAGGGTTCCATTTAAAATTATTGGTCACAATGGTCTTGTGACGTCATCTTTGACGATTTTGTCATCTATCATCCCTAGTAGGGCAGTTCACAAACTTTAATATTCAGTTTCCAAATTTCACTTGTTTAGGTATAATCGTTCCGAAGATAAGAGGGGGGAGGGGACTTTTGAGAAGCACAGTATGGATATATCATAGTTTTCTATTCTTAAAAAAAATATTCTTTTTGTGAATTTTCTCCCAAGAAACTGGAATTTGATAATATAATCTTAGAAAATTTGCAAGGAAGCTGTACATATTTATGGAGAAACTTTCAAGAAACAGAAAGTGAGATTTCTGAATCTGTAGCAATGTATCTCGAAATGAATTGATTATTATCCGAGATAATATTATCGAATTGATGTGTTCAAATGGCCAAAAATTTCGCATGATCAGTACCACATTACCAAATAGAATATGTCTAGAATCATATTGTATATTTATAATCGTTCGTTGCAATCAAGAAAATTTACCTCGCATCACATACAGGGTGGTCGAATCTTAACAAACACGCTTTATCAGTATTCGAATGAGACGATCGCAGGTAAGAGTGGTAAAAGAGCGCGATTGTCGCTTGTCTTCGACAGCTGACACGGCCACCTGGGACCGGAGCCTGCTAACACCGCCACCGCACCAGATACGCACCCACGCCACCTAGATTCTGCTGACTCACGACTGTTTGTTAACTTTACCGAAGTGGAAGTTGTTAATCGTATTACAATAAACGATAGTGTTTCGTTATATTGAGATCGAAAGTGGCAATCTTGATGGTTGAGAATCATTTTTCCATTTAGTAAATACTGAAAAACGATTTTGACTCATGTCACATGATTTTGATGCGACCGCAAGAGAATAAAAGTTTTGGAATATTGTTGTAATGCATTCTTTGTGTCATGTATGAATTCCCGAATTATGGTTGAAATTATTCATTATTTGAAATTTATTATTGACAAACCTGAAAATTGAATCAATATGAAAATTTTATGCCGTTGAACGTTTTAGTCACCGCACATCGGTTGCTATGCAGGTATATTATATATTCAATAAAGTGGATGTCAATAAATTTTTCATCAGAAGTTCAGCAAGCTGCGTTTCTCCATCTAGCGGTGGATATAAATACTTCTTATACCGTACAGTTTCCTATCAATACGTTGCTTGATTTTTCAATAGTTGAGCTATTACCTGATAGATGTCACTATGATAATTTGAAATTAGTATCAATTGAAAATATTACAATGACTGCAAGTTCAATTGAATTAAACGTTAGGATATTTTGAATCACCCATAATTGAAATTCTTGATTATGAATCATTGATATTCGAATTAAGTATGTTGATAACATTCTAGAAATATTGGAATACTTCAGATCAGAAATCATAGATATGTAAAATTGGATTGATTGTCTGTAAATTATCCCTAGAGCGATGATATTTGAAAAACAATAATTTCCATTTTCTGTGATATCCATTGTTCAATTTCTCTTACCTTGGAATCTTCTTTGATAGTATTCAATTTCTAATTCATGTTTATATTTTTTAGATTAAGATATAAATAACAGCGAAATTAAACTACACAACATATATTTTTTTATTCTTGAAAAATATCTGAAAAGGGAAAGGTCGACATATTTTTTTCCAATTTGCTATTACATTCAGGTTCAGACGTGTTAAAAAAATTATTCGAATAACTATCAACAATTATAATGAATCATAATTCAATAATATCAAATAATTCTGTATCAATAAAAAAGACGAAATATGTAAAGGAAAACCTTTCGAGTAATCTATAAGATCAAAGAAATATATCTCATTTTCTTTCATAAAAAACAAAAATTCTCTACTATTCATTAGATATTCCGCAGATGGGTTACAGCACTTTTCAAATTTCGAGAATGGACAGAAAACGAATGGTGACCTGCGAACAAGTTAACATTATACCACTGCTTACGAAAAATATTGGACCAAACGTACCAAATTTTCTTAGTATTTGTCTTGCTATAATAACATGCTGAAATTATCAAAACACATGATTGAAAAAATCAGCCGAGTGGTCTTCCATCCGTAAGATACCTGTAGAAACGAGCTTCTGATGTATATATCTACAAAAGCCCGGATCTACAGGGTAGATCACGAATGTGCCTACATCCACCATTGATTTAGATTAATTTTTCACCCAAATATTCTCAGTACTGCATAACTTCTCCATTGTTAATCAAAACGCCTGAGTTCCCAACGTAGTTTTTACCAATTTCAATTGATCCACCAGTTCGATCAAATGTCCTGACTAGCATCATCAGAATCGAATACGGTCCGGCCAATATATCGGTTGATACTGTTACAACTACTTCCTTATCTTCGCTGTTGTAAATCCTGTGTACATAATATGAAATTAAAATGTGACATGAACATGAATTAAATGAATTTTAATTTGTGGAACATTAGATATATTTGAATCGAGGGTCTCGACTACATGATAGTATTCTTACCCGTTGTGAATCAAGATAATGAATTGGAATTCGCTTCAATAGCAATCCGAACCCAAAAGTGAAATATGAGTTTCAACAAAACATTCGCGAAATAATTTCTTGGTTAGAAAGCAGTTCATTATATTCTATGAATCTAATATCATGAATGGAAAGCTACAAATAAAATATTGATAAAAAAATTGTTCTGTTAAGAATATATTACGTTACAATCCCTTTTGAAATTATTTCCTATTTTTTGGTTTGGTGAAGGCATTGTCAACTGTTCGTGAAAATAATCGAATCATTACTTTTGCGCATGACAGTGAATGAACAAAATAAAAAACATGGTGTTTTAATTGTGAATCAAAGAATTCGTGGAAGCTTTCAATTACTAGTTAGACTTTGAATTATATATACCTACACTGAAAGCTCATTTTTATAGATAATCAGATGGATTTGGCAATGTTAAATGCACCAAATGTTCAGTGCAAATCAACAACATAATACGATGACATTATGAAATAATAGTAATATACCAATGAAATGATTCCTAGAAAAGGGAGAGAGAGAACAAGCCATAACAATTCACTGCAGAAAAGATTTTCAGCAAAGATGTCATTGCGTTTTTATTTTGAGATATGTTCAACTTTCTTACCCAATACCCACTAAAGATGCCTAAATATTGATATTGCACCTACATTTATGGCAATAACAAAAACACTAGAGCTTATTTGTGAATGAAAAACTATATTTAGTCCTTGACAAACAATGGAGAATATAAAAAACTGACTGATAATCAGACCTAAGAGCTACTCAATATTAATTTTTATCAACAGTTGTTTCCTTACTTAACAGCAAAAACGAATCAAACATCAATTCAATCTGCACGAAAGCTTTGTTTTATGCTTACCAACGTAAAACCGATGCCAATCATCAGATTTCCATGTAATTCACAGCTTCCACATACTCAAAGTTGGTAGATTACCCATCCGACCAAATCATGGAGATTTCACTAACAATTTTTTGATATCGTCGTGATGACAGTGGGCAAGATGAGAGGAGAGCGGCCATCGCCATTGACGTCGACGCCCCTATGGCGTCTCTTTATGCTCTAGGGATGCTGGATGCTGTGAGATGGAGAGGGGTGTGATCTTTGATGCTCTGTAACGGTTGCGGATTCCATGTCCTGCTTCCTGTTGTTGATTTGGTTTGTCAAATCCTGCGAATCATATGTTTACTACTGTTTTAGATCATATGACTCAAAAAATTTTTGATGATTGAAGATATTCATCAGTAAATTAAAATGGGTTTGGTAATATATTATTTCAAACAAAGCGTGAATAAGCATGCTTTCAATCCAATAACACGAATTATTCACGTTATGTACTTTCTACTTGAAGAATTTCATCCATTTTCCTTTACCATTTGAAGGGAAATCAATCAATCAAAACCTGTTTCATTCTGTTGTAGACAAAGACCAGGTAGAAAAACTCGTTTTTTATGTCATTAGCTTTAGATCAAATGTTATGAAAAGTTTTCCCAAGTTATCACTTGCTTTTCATAGACAAACAATAGGGGCATATAAAAATTAGGAATTTTTGTTTGTCAGATTTTTATCTTCAAATCGGGTGAAACACACGTTTGTTTGAATGGATTCCAGATATTTTTTATTTGTAGCCTAATAGAAGTTAGTAATATAAAATATGGAACAGGTTAATTAAATAAAGTTTTCGTCTTCCAGTGATACTGAAGAATTCCGCAGAATTCTGATTTTGTGATGAATATTGAATAAAAAGCATTATTGTAATCCTCAATGATGAATGGAATGAGGAATCGATTTATTTTCATCCAGAAACTGGGTTTGAAAAAATATCTGGCATCTCTCTTGGTTTATTGGCTGTCCATATCGAATGAACAACATTTTGAATGGTGATTGATATTGATTTGAAATCCCTATTTTTCCAATCTCAACTCCAAACTAGTATTTTCGACTCAAATCACGAAGCTATGGTGATTTTTCAAGTTATAACTTTAACGAATAATTGTGCGAACCGTATTTTCTCTTTCCTTGTTAATGTCCATAGAAGAAAAAATGATTGTATACATCCAGCCATTCATGCAGTCATTGAATGGGGAGGAAATGAGTTGGTATTGATCGTCACGAATGACGGCTGTTGACAATCTACAAAACGCGTCTGAAGCCCCAACGCGCAGATCTAGAAGGGTGACTTGTGGTAAACGAATGGGTCTTCGATAATCTAGTTGACGACGTGAACAAAATTGAAATAATGAAGATACGGAACCACAGCCAATCTGTGACCCCAAATTCGTTTATGTTTCGTACCATGTACACTCAGAAGCCCTAAAAAATCTAATCCCTAGGATAATTTGGTAACATATATGTACTCTAAAATTCGAATAACAATCTGAAGACCCCAGGATATTTATCTTTGCCATAATTGCGTTCATCCTTTCAACTATTTGTAATAATCCTCTACAAGTAATAAAGAAATTGAAAAATATCCACCAGATTTCAAATCAACTGAAACTCTCGAAAAGGGAGAACAAGAGAAAGAGAAGAAATGGTATTATTAAATATACTTCTTTTAAGAACCTGATTGTACCTGATAATTGTCTGTTATACAGTGGAATAAATATGTTATTAGATCACAAAATCATAATATATTTCTTTAGGGAGAACACGTTTCATGTGTTCAACGATGAATCGGAATAAAATGTAAATTTGATTTTCAGAGCGCAAACAATATCGAACTATGGTTTCGAGCATCCAATAAAATGCAGATGCAAGCTTCCTCCGACATATGACGTTGGATTGAAGAAATATATGTGTATGGAAGAAAAGTTTAGGAACCATTATGGTAATGAAATACTTTTTAGTCAATTTGGTTATCTTGGAGACATTGCGGTTTTCAATGAGACTGAGGTCTTCATTCCAGAAAAGCTATTGCATTAATGTTGTAATTTTTGTTATAATCAATGAAAGTAAAACATTCATAATATATTTACAAAAGAATTTTCACCAAAAATAGTTAAGAAGCGTAGTTTGATATCAAATACATAAATTGAAATATAATGTTCTACTTACATGACTTTCAATTCAAAATCAGTTATCCTCGAGGATGAATTCGCAAAACAACTTTTTCTGTTCTTCAAATAAACCTAACAACAAACATCAACTATCATCATCCGATGCCTACGCTGAAATAAGAACTGATCTCTGTATTCTTTGTCAGAACAGCCGCGAATGCCAAAAGCTGTAAGGGATAGCTGTCAAAATTAAATTTATGAGGCTATAAAGTTAAACTCCCCATACACCCTGGTATTGTTCAGCGTTCGAACGTGCTGACTGTTTTGGTATACAGGGGGTGAAAAATGTATCAGAACATAAGTTGTGCCTAAAAACTCACCAAATAGTTTCAAGACCATTTTGTCAATGTTTTGTTTGATATTTGTGTATTTATTTGTTTTTGGTGACAATTGAAGAAATATTTCTAATGCAATATCTTCAAGAGGTGAAATATTAACATTATATTATTCAACGAAATGGGATCCCCTGATTTTTTCATACTTCACATCCCTAGGTACCCTGTATATCATATAACTGTTTCGATCAGACTTTTACGATTATTAGAAGTTTCAAGACATTTGACACCAATCAACAATACCAATGATTATTGTAAACAAATTCATGATATTTTTTGTTTCGCAACGATTTACTAGGAGTATGTCCTTTATTGCCATCTATTGTCGCGTTTGACTACCATACAATATTTCTAAAGCAGGGTCCTGTAATAATAATACAGAAATCATGAAGACTTCCAATAGAAGTTAGTACCAATATACCTTGAGTTCAGTGACGATTGAAAAATCATAAATGAGTGTAGCTGTATATTTCCAGTATATACATATATATTTTTTCACAACATCCAATATAATTAAGTCCTTGTTGCTTTTGTTGCTCACGGCCTCTGTGTGGTTTCTGATAAACTAGTGTCGAGATGGTGGCCTTTTTCTCTACAGATTTCTTGTATCATAAATTCCTAGTTCATTTGTTAACCACTAGATGACGATGTCAAATTGAATGAGAATGGATATTTTGTGGAAAATAATTATGATTTATCTTATTGTACAGGTTTATTCTTTACAAGTTATTGACAGCTAATGTAATCTGATTCGATCCGATGGAAATATGATCGACAATAATGTAAATGGTTTGTAGATTTCAGGACCCAAAATATAACATTTTTAATAGAAAACGATTTCATGATTGATATTATCAAGAGGATTATTCTTTTGGGAAAAATCTAATGTCTCATATGATTGTTATTCTGTGATATTGAAAGTTGAAAGTTTTTTTATTATCTATAGGTAGTGTTTCTTTTTCGATAAAAACAACTGTTGTTTTCAATCGCATTCGATCAAAGGGATTCAAAAATGGATTAATATCTATTTTATATTTTTACAGTAACTAGTACTAAAAAGGGTATTTTAGCGACAATTGAGAACTATTTTCGTACATGAATTTCACATACAAATTTTTACAAAACTGACCAATAATAACTCCATGTTTCTAGCATATCCAAGAGAAATTTTTCAATATTACAAATGGATCAACTATCATTCTTGAGATATTCAACAATAAAATCAGGAATATTTTTCAGCCAATATAGACAGAAAACTATTTTCTCATTTTCAAATTCAAATTGACATTGACATTACTGTTCCAGAAATTGACAACGAATATTATAATTCGATTTGTACAAAAGAGTAGTCTTGTATATCAAACATATTGTTAAGATATCGTCAAAAAACAATGAAAAATAATACACTCACGACACCTTGATATCTGTTTTTGGAAAATTACCCGCCTAATAAATACGAACCCATCAAAAATAATAAACAAGCCATAAAACAATGAAGTTATAGCCGACGAGGCCGAGACGACAAGGAAGCGAGCAAGCAAGCAAACGATCAAGCAGGGCAAGCAGGCAGTGATACAGTTACGTCACTCACCCTTGCCGGGGGATGATATATGGCGGCGGTTAGTGGTTCGCGCGGCCGCCATCACTCAAATCAATTCATTCGTTGCTTCGGCGGAAAAACGGCAGGGCAGATTTTAAGAGCGATATGGGATTGGTACGGACAATTTTTACATCGATTTTTACGCCCCTTAAGTCATGTTTACACATTTCTTTCGGGTAATAGTATTTTTTATGGTAGAAAGTTTCAGCTAGCGAGAAGGATTATTATTTTATGCCACAAATATCAAATCAACACTCATACAATCAAAAGTAGAATGAATTTACAATGTATACTGGGTTTTCGATTTCAAGTCGGAACTATTGCTAACTTTAACGTAATCACTGGAGCTACAAGGTCAGTTAAATGGGCAAAATAGTGATATTTCCTGAAGTCGACTACCGCTTTCAACACCAATATTTTAGACGGTACACCCAGTATACAATATTCCCAATCGATGGGAAACCGAATTCCAAATAGAATGGTCTAAACTCTAGAGTCACAAATGTCACAGCCATTTATAAGTGCTCAAATTTGTCAAGATGTTTTAGTTATTGGCACATCCTCGACTTACTATAAAGTATAGAGAAAGTGGAGTATCTATGGAACAATATAATTTCATTTCAAATTATACCTTGAAAAACTACAACATTTCATAAGCTGCTCAAAAACATCACCCTCTTGCTCTAAGTATTTTTGGACCCGATTGTAAACGTTCCGGGTATGGTCTAGGTCTAGGCAATGATCAAGATCGATTTTCGTAGACCTTATTCTTCAAATATCCCCAAAAGAAGAATACATAGGCGTTATGTCTAGTGACCGAGGAGGCATGCATATTCATCATCAACATTATCAGGACTTGATGCATACGATCTAGGTCTTACTTATGAACTCGGTCAATGTTATCATTTGCAGTTTTCTTTTGCTTTTTTATGTTAACCCGAAATGCGCCAAAACAAGTTGGCAGTATTTTCGAAATTTCTAAAGTTGTCGTATTGTCTTCAATGTTCACGGATGTGTACGAACGCCTACAAAGCGTTATGCATATTGGACTTTCCATAGTACTTCCTCTGTTGACACAAGAACATTCCCGAATATATATTTGGGTATTTCTATACAGCAGAAAATAGAAAATTGAAAACGAAGTTCATTTTCGTGTTCAGCACATCTCAGATACCTTATCTACGAATCCAGCATTTTTTTATCCAAAGTCGTGGTGTCAATGTGCTTTAAACAACTTCAGAACATTGTATTCTATTTTCCATGTTTTTTTTTTTGAAGATATTTCTTGAAAATTTGAACTTCTTCGCTACAGCAGATAATAAAAATCGCGAAAACTCGAGCACTAAAATGAAGATAAATTAAAACGGAGATCAGTGTCGTGTTCAACGCATCTCTATTAGTTTTCATGCGATAAACAATCCCCTATCATTCACAAACGATATGAAATTTCATGTTTTCATATCTGGTAGTGATTCTAAGATGCAATCAGGGCGAGTTGAGGGATGCATCGCGAGTAGTCAGTCTCGGAAATGCTTGTATAAAATAAACCCAGTAGGCCGGTGGCTGACGTTAGCGTGTCGGGTTGTGCGACAGCTGTGCGCCACTCGATTGTCTCAGGATGATTGATGATCAAGGCGGCTGCGAGCGTGGCCACCCTTGACTCTTCGCCACGGCTCGGGGTTCCACTCCGGTTCACTATACTTACAACCTCTGTATGTGATACTCTTCGTATCACAGGACCGTATTTCGTATGCAGGATCCAACAATTTCATCCAAGGTTTCGTCGCTGACACCTGTGAGTTTTTTCTTGTCGAAAATGCTGCCTAAAAACAGTGAAGGTAATGTCATTCAATCACCTGATGATAGAGTGAAGTAAATCGTCAAGTATCTTTCTAGGGGTATGTCACAAGGTTCAGTTTTCAAACCACTGCTCTAAGCGCTTCTATAATAGTGACTTTGATAAATTGTCATGAACAAATATGCCAAAGATACACATTTTTCACAGTATGAATCCATCTTAAACGTTATTCACTTTAAGTTTTCCTATCTGGCTAGATATTTCTATTTGTGATCTGAATAAATGTAATATATTCATTTATTACTTACTAATTGAATTTGAATCATGGAAACTAAAGCGTGTCCAGATTTCAATCTGTTTAGAATACTTATTGTTCCACCGGAGTCCCGGAGCCTAATTCCGCGTAGAAATCTAATTGTGACCACGTGAAACAAATCCGGGACGGAGGACAAACCGCAGACAAGCTGACAAATACCGGCAAGTTCAAAGTGAAAATGGTAAAGCTCTCTAGGGATTATAGCTACAACAATCTTGTAATGCCTCTTCGGGATCCCCAGGGAGTGGAAAACGTGAGAATATGTTAGGAAGCAAGAATATGAACGTCATTGTTAGCCTGTTGAATGAAACACAATACGTGATGAAACGATATCACGTATTATATTTTTTTGTTGGATATTATCCTGTTTTGTTTCAGATCTTTTTCAAGGCCTTGATGAAGGAGATGTAGGACGAATAACAATGTTTTGAGTCCAACGTTTGTTTCATTTTATTTCAAGTGACATTATTCAACAGCCGAAGCTAATTATGAGATGTGAAGACATAATAACAAATGAAACGATAGAGCAAATATAAGCAGAAAAATCATACAGTGCGTTCATAAAGTGTGGAAACGCTCCATTATCTTACGATATAATTATTTCCAGAGGTAAAGCTCGGACAGGTCGATTTTGTATTTCAGTCTTCCATCTTCTTTTACAAAAAAATAATTTTTCCCCCACCACCTTACAAGATATGACGTCATCGATATTTTTTTAAATTGAAAGGGTATATTTTTATATCAAAAATTGAAAGCCCATATTTTTCTGAGTTCAACCATACCACATACGTCATATCTTACACTTCAAGTTACAGTATACTGAGTATAAAAGAAACCAGTGTTCATATTTCTCAACATTCATTTAATTATTTATTTTGCAATGGAAACCTGAGAATTACTCAGAAGTTAGTACGAGTATATTTGCCATACATATTTGTTTATTTTCACTACTTCTTATGATATTTTCATTGCAAATAAATAATTAAATGAATGTTGAGAAATATGAACACTG
Organism: Plagiodera versicolora; assembly: GCA_037013635.1. NCBI lineage: Eukaryota > Metazoa > Arthropoda > Insecta > Coleoptera > Chrysomelidae > Plagiodera > Plagiodera versicolora. The sequence continues at coordinate 4,525,760 of CM072982.1, read as the reverse complement.
GTTTCTTTTATACTCAGTATACTGTAACTTGAAGTGTAAGATATGACGTATGTGGTATGGTTGAACTCAGAAAAATAAGGGCTTTCAATTTTTGATATAAAAATATACCCTTTCAATTTAAAAAAATATCGATGATGTCATATCTTGTAAGGTGGTGGGGGAAAAATTATTTTTTTGTAAAAGAAGATGGAAGACTGAAATACAAAATCGACCTGTCCGAGCTTTACCTCTGAAAATAATTATATCGTAAGATAATGGAGCGTTTCCACACTTTATGAACGCACTGTATATTTACATTTCAGATGTGATAAGCTCCATTGATGAAAAATAAAGTGAAAGACAAAATATGGATTTACAAAACAAAAAAAACTTGATTCTAGGCAAAAATGAACATTTTAATTCTGCTGATAGTCATATTGAAAAGATTTTTTTTTAAATTATACATCGGATTAGTAATGAAACATTTTGAAGGTTGGTGAATTTGTCAGCTATTTTGTTTTAGGTGTCGACATGTAAAATAGTGAAGGAGAGCGAGTTCGGATAAGCATATCAGGCTGATCAGGCTTGGACCATCCAACTCATATACCAGGTGTCGCAAATTATCGTATACATATAATATCTCGATTATTTGACAAGATACTTTAAAAATTTGAAAACTGTAGTTATTGAATGGCACTAGAGTACCTTCAAAATGACTCATGAAAAAACTTTATTGCATTTGGCTATGGCTTGTGCACCAAACCTGTCACTTTTTATTTCAAAATGATACGATGATTGCGTGTTATTTCATTTGGAACACAATGATACAACATATTTGTTAGTTTTTTCATTATTTACAACAATTAGGTCATCAATTAACTACACTAGTAGGTAGTGTTTCACAATATTTGAAGTTATTTTTTTGACATCGGCATCGCTTTTTGGCAACAAAAAATTAATATACTTTTTTCCAGGGACATTTTTATAACCATCAGCGGAGGCAATTTATAATTTTTATAAGGATAATTAGGTAATATAAGATCAAAAAAATTTTTTGGTTATCATAAAAAAAGCAACAGGTATGCTGTATCGTTATATTCCTAATAGATTAATGATCTTCAATAATAATATACAGGGGGGTGCCATTTCCGAATAAAATAAATGCGATGAAGTTTTTTTAAGTCGTTATGAAGATACTTTAGCGCCATTCCAAACAATAGTTAAATGTTTCAATTATCTTGTCAAAATAAAGTTATATTATTATTATTATTATTATTATCAAGATATTGTATGTATACGATAATTTGGGACACCGGGTATAGTACCTAAGGACTAGTTCTTTCGATGAATCACCAGGGTAGTCAATTCCATTCATTTATTCATATCCATATTTGATTATGGTGAATAGGTTTATATTTTATCATAAGAACAACATTTTGGAACATGTCAAACACAAGAATAACTTTTGATTTTTCAATGCAGTACTGCACTATTTGATCCGAAAAGTGATGACTGTGATTTTCAAGATCGAAATTTCTCAAATGTCAAATTGGCTAATCAATAATCATTTGATGTTCATTTGGTTGAAAAAATTAATTGATTCGAGGTGAGTCTCGTTAAGTACTCGAATTTTTCTTGCAAACAACTTGGATTTGACTTGTTTACCGTCAAAAGGTTTTCCTAATCATACCAACGTCTTCGATCAATATAAAAAGTATTCCATGCCTTTCAATTTCGTGTTTTGTAGAGGTCCTCATTTCAAATTTGATTATTCATTATTCAATAAACTTGTTTTTGAAACTTGTTCATTTCCATCGGAAAATACCCGAATATATCATTTCACACGAGTTTAAATTGGAAGCGAAATATCGATATACATTGCGTACACTGTGATAGTCCCTCCAAATCAAATCTAAACTTTTAACTCCGGCGGAAATGAATTTAGAACGCTTTAATTAAGATGACTATATATCGGAGCCTGGAGTCTATTTTACAGAACGATACGTCTATTTGATTTGGAATTATTCAATGCCATTTTTGGACTTTTGTTTATAGTTCATTTCTATGATTTCAAATATGACAAACTAATATTTTTCAATGAAAGGCGTTCACATGCCATATGGAAAAATTCAACATTGGTAGAAGTGTATGCTCTAGATTTTTTGTTTCTTATATAATTTCTGTTTCTATGATCATATTATAATTGTAAAGAGTTTATGGTTATATCTCAGATGCATCAATTAGTCTCCAATAATCAGTGATATACGTTGAGCTAGCATTGATATTGAGATCTCCAGAATTTGAGTAGTACACGTTTGTGAAATATACATCCGGACGAGTATATGAAATTGTATAAATGAATAATACCTATCATTACCAACACCAGGCAATTCCCAGTGATATCGAACCCTCTGTAATCATCTTAAATGATCAACATCGATACTATGTTACGGTTTTAATGTTTAGCTATTCCCTAAATTGATTTTCTCTTGATTATAGCGTGCGAGAATGTTTTTCTTCTGATTTTTTCCCAAAACAAAAAAATATGTCACATCGATCACTGTATCACTAATTCTTCTCTTTCAGAAATCGATGAAGTTTCACAATTTCTTGGTATCGAATATTGTGTATCAAGTTTGTATTTTCTTAGGACACCTCTTTAACTATTTGTTTCAATATACATACCTATACAGAGTGTGCATTATGTCATCGGAAGGATAACTTATTCCAGAGACAAATTCGTCCAATTACAGTATATTTGATAACATTATAATAAATCATAGACATGAAGTTTGGGGAATCGTAACAAATCGAATGATTTTATATGAAATAATATTGTTTCGAAAAGCTGTAGTGTAAGAAAAAGATGATTTTCGCTGCGGCTCACCGTTGAATAATTTTAAGTGATTTCGAAATTAAGAAACTTTACAAACCTATTCTGAATTCTCTACAACCGCATTTTATGAACATTATAATTTGGATTTCATTCTCCGCTAGCATAGTTCAGTTTACTATGAACAAGAGTAAAATCCATTTTCTGAATAATATTTACAATCTTTCAGGCGATCCAATTATTCAGATATTATGTTGTTAATAACTTTTCCCAAAATACCAAGACGTATCATTATTCGCATATAATTTTGGTTTGTTATGTGAACAATTTGTGAGCCATAGATGGATTAATATCAGGCCTTGATATAACGATCGACAATCCGCTATATTACTTTTGACACGAAATTTGATTCTAGTCACGCATCTAGACGTTATCAAAAAAGGAGATCTTAGGTAAATAATTCAGGTATAATTGTGATTTTCTCTGATTATGGGGGCATTATAGACCGGTCGTATCGCAAAAATCGCAACCTAGCAATAGTTTCTGATTTCTTCCATGTTATTGAGACCAGCATCATTAATTTACATCAGGAGCTCCAAAACAGCGCACTTTCTTTCATTATTTTGACTCAAATTAGATTTTAATCGACCCTGATCTGTAATAAAAACCGATTTCCAAGCTTACATCATCTTTCTCTACGATTTCGATCGTCAAATCAGAATTTTTCTCGAGATCACAGTCGTAAATTTCTGATATCTTAAAATTTTACTATTCGGAAAGAATTGAAAATGTTTGTTTGAAGGACTATGTCTAAGTATCAACCCTGCAATACTAATTCTAGTACCAAGCATTTTTGTCTACTTTGAAGAAATTCAACTATTATACTGATTTGGCCCATTCAACCCAACTTAACTCAGCATCACAACTGTCTCTGCAGACAAATCACAAAAAAAAAAATCGCGAAGAGCCAGGAAGAAGTAGCAAATTATACGAGGAAATAAGTACAGAGAGAAAACAATTCGTAAGTGGTAATAAAAATGTGATTTTTCATTTAAATAAATCTTGATATAACTGAATAATTGTTTTTGTATAGTGTGGTGTAATTGTTATTAATTAGTATTAATTTATTTTCTGTAGATATACAGATGAAAGATTTCATTGTTAAACTACAAATATTTTTCAAGCGCAAAATTATTCGTTAGGGCAGTTTTCTGATATGTCGATGTTCCACTTTTGCATTCATATAATTTATTTCAGAATTACCCATTGTTTTGGACTTTTATTACAAAACGAAAAGGAGAGTGCGGAAATTTCGTAGTTTCTTTGAGTACTACGAAGTTACAACAGATTTTCTCAATCACCGATTTTTGATATTCACTTCGACTTCACTGGTTGTGCTGCTGACAACATATCATACATTCAGAACTAGGCGCCAGTAAGCAATGTCCTATTCCTTTTTTTCCAATTCTCACTACTTCATTTTGTTCTCCAAATGACAGTATCTGGCATATCTCTTGATCTTCATGAACTGATGTCTTGAGATGATTGAGTATATGAAACCATTTCAGTGATGATGAGGGAATCGGATACTCTGGGAATATGGAAATGAACATGCGATTGTGTGTGTCAATCAACGCGATCAAGTGGGGTAGGCCGGCCATGTTGCTTTTGGGCCTTAGGCACTTTGAGAACGTTGATTGACAGCGATATTCGCCCCTCATCACGTGTCATGTCATTTCGTAGCTTTACATTCAATGTTCGAAGGTCAGTCTCCAAATTTCGGTATCATGGTGGTTCAATTCCATAAGCTAGTTGAAATAATCCACGTTCATACTGTATAGCGTCAGAAGGAAATTGATTTTTGGAATTCCTTTGAATTGACAAAAGATTGTTTTATACCGAATTGTTGAATTATTCGCATGTGATGCAAGGGCGAACCCAGAAATTGTTTCTGGGGGGGGGGGGGCATATAGAGCCTCTCATTTCCAAATTTCGAGCTGTGTAATAGAATGATAAATACCATCATTTTCCTGGAGATTTATTCTCCAGGAAAATAAAAAAACAACAAAATTTTCGAAAAATAACTGAAAAAATATTGAGAATGAAATAAAGAGTATATGTTCAACATGTGGAAAGCTCACAGCCTCAAATCACAATAGAATGTCCAACATTGTACTGCAAAAATAAAAAACTGAATTCTCAAAAAATAACTGAAAAAATATTGAAAATAAAATTGAATGCATATGTTGAACATATGAAGAGCTCAGAGCCACAATCACAATAGGATGTCAATCATTGTACAGCAAAAATAAAAAACAAAATTCCCAAAAAATACCTGAAAAATATTGAAAATAAAATAGAAAGTATATGTAAAACATGTGAAAAGCCACAATAGGATGTCGATTATTGTACAAAGAAAATAAAATCACAATAAAATGTAATTTTTTCTCTTCTTCTCTGACAAAACGTCTAAAACGTCGATTTGAGTAAAAAGGTTGGTTGGGTAGTTGTGCCTTGATGTGATGAAAAAACACGCCGAGTCCAATTTCAAATAAAGAGTAAGTATCGGCGTCATAACGTTCATAATGCGTGATCAATGCGTGTTACACTGTTTACGGACTGCCTCTCGGATTTGGAACACAGAAAGAAAAAGAACGTACTCGATAAGAATTCATATCTAAAAGCGAACCACCGAACGGAGCAGCAAAATCCTAAAACATCGTTGACGGCGATATCGGGCGAGCATAATAAATCGTCCACAGTTATTGAGGTTAGGTATAATATAATCAGGAGAGATAAGCAAGCAGGAGACAGCCAGAACATCCCAGCCACGTTAAATACTGGCCGCCCCGCGCGCCGAGAGAGGAGAAGGAAATGAGGGAGGTTTTCGTCGAGGGGTGGGGGGAGGGGGTTGAGTAATGAGCAGCCCTCTATCTCTCGAGTTGCTCCCAATCGGATCAATGACAAGTGCAAGCGAAGAGCGGTTAATAGGTGTTTCTGATAACGAGAGCGCGATAAAGGCACCGCTAAATATACTGGAAACGGAAAATGCATGATCAATGAGGATGCTAGTGGGACATACCAGGAAATTATCAGCCGCGAATTTTCATCTTACGTTTTATGTTTGCTCCGGCTCCGCCGTTCGTGATTTTATCTCATTATGGGTTCGCTACTACACTGACAATTTGCGTGTGTGTGTGTGGGAAGAAAGTACATATCTTCGTGATGATATATTCATTTATATTTACAAATGAATTGAATGAAAATGTGGATTTTTTGAGGTTTTTCTGTAAATATTCGGCAAAAAATTACATGAAATGAACTTATGAGCCAATCTGTCCAATGGGTATGGTTCAAATGAAAATAAGAAAATAAAAATTACCAACATTCCCATCAATATTTCGAAATGAAATTCTCAAAATTCCCACCTCGCTCTTCTCCATGATCAAAACTTGATGATGATGCTTTTTTCAATTCTGTATGAAAAATTGTGAATGAGTTAGATAAGGAGGATTTCAAAAATTATGTGTGTCCAATGGGAACATTTTACAACACTAATCCAATAAACTTTCTATAAACGGAATTGACAAATTTACAATTCCATGGTGAACTAGGTATTCTGCTCACCACAGAGACGACCTTGATTGATGGATTATATCATTTATGAACCAGAGAAAGAGCAGAAGACTAAGAATTGCACCTTGTGAGGTTTCAATGATTCGAAAGCTTTCGGAGTGTTCTCTTTCTACCTGTTCTTTGATACCAATAACATCTCTATCAAAGTTTATCATGATAAAATTGAATATTTGAGAAATATCTGTATGCAAGAATACGTACTCTCTCGATTGATGCATCAAATACGACTTTCTGTGCTTGCTATAAAATGCAGCCGCTGTTTCGAGAGTCAATGTTCTTTGTTTAAGTGATTCAATCCAATTAAACGACCGGAAAAACTTTGAATCGTTAATTTTTTCTCCTCTTTGTATAAGCTTGCTTACAATAAATTTCTGAGTCAGAAACATATAGTGGAAATAATTTATGCCCTTTTTGTTTCCCAAGAATCAGAGTTTTTATGAAGTGGGGAAACCGAAATGGGCCCAATTTAATTATGAATTATAATCTCTGGATTCCGTGGAAGTAGAGATGTTTGAGAGTAAGACTTTCGGATTCATCTTCCACAATTGAAAAAGTAGATACAAAAACAAAATTAGCAAACAAAATATTTCAAATAGCGTTTGTTTGAATACGCCATCGCTTATTTATTTTGTATATTCACGACATTGTCAGTATTTTAAATGAATTATTTGCTACATATGCTTAACACCGGCAAAGTAGATTCTATCGTCATTAAAAATAACGAAACAAGAAAAAACATTTCACATGCAGTTTTATAAACTAGCGAATCGTTACAATGTGGTCCATAACAATTAACATTATTGAAACTATCAGGTATTCATTCATATGATCTTATCTATGAATTGAAGAGACCACATATCAGCAATAAGTAGCATATACTCAAAAACCACTTTCTGATGTGACGTAATCTGGGCAAACTCTGAAACATCAAATCGTATTTTCATTTTGAGAAAGGGTCATGAGGAACCTTCATGGACTTACATATTGACAATGCAAAACTTCATTCATCAGATACAGAATATTGAACCAGATTTGTTTTAATTTTTTAAAAGTAATCTTCATGATTCATATCGAAATGTATCTCATGATTATCATACACGTCATATCATGAACTTACAATATACTGGTCATAGATTAGAGCTGTATAAATCAAATCCTTAGTGTATCGGTTCAGTCCTGTACAATAAAATTGATAATGATATCAAGAGCGTTTCTAGAAAAAAGAAGGTAATGTCGGTGATAAAATCTTTGTTAATTGACAATGCATTCATAATGGATCCTATTTGATTTGTACTGTATATTGCTAAAAAATTCATTTCAAATATTATGATATATGATCTTCTGGATGAGGAAAGTATTAGTATTCAGCATCGAATATATTCCATCAAGTTTATAGTCCCTGCGTGAATTTCCAATAACCGATGATAACGACATCTTATTTACCCTCGAACATATCAACCGACGTGAAACACCAACAACCCGAAACACTGGCACAATTCCAAAGCCGCGAGTTTCGTACATAAAGTAGCGAAATAGATATGTGCCTTGTCATCGAAATAGAACCACTCTCGGATCTTGCTGTCTGTCAGTTTAAACCATCTCAAACAAGATGGATGGCCTTTGAATGGAAATCAAGCGGCGGAAGTTCTCCCTAACGAAAGGGTGCACGGTAGCGACGTTCAACAACCCTAAAAAATCCTACTCCTCATCCTCGGATGACACCCTATACAGCTTTAATTCCAAGGAAATCGAAAAAGGATCGGTATTTGTGGGATATACAGAAGGATTCCTGAGGGTAGGTGAATGAATTTACAATAACATATTTCATTAATTGGCAGATATTGTTTGTGCAAGTCAATCAACTGTCACCTGAAGAGAAAATGTTATTCATGTTCAGTTGATATACGATATTTCGAGAATAACTCACGTACTGTTTTTTCAAGTGATATCTAGTCATGTAATATCTCCAACGATCGGAAGAGGGAATTGTACTGAACTCCCCATTGTTTCTTTCTGTTAAAATAGGTGTATTTCCGAATATATTTGAGAGGTTTGGCCTTTTCCGATGGTACAGATCATGAAAAAACGTGAAGAGAGGTTGAATTCGAATAACATATCCAATTTCCGGTCTATCGAACATTTTTATATAAATGGTCCTTAGTGATAATAATAGTTCTAGAAATGATCTACCCAAAGCAGAAAAGTGGAAATGAGGAGAGAAATTGAAACACAGCAACATAAATTAACAACCGACATAGAAAAATCTTGAATGTTGAAATTTTTATGGAATCGAGCCAATGATTTAGGGAATCCATGTATGGAAATATCTGGAAATCCACATTCATATTGATGAAGGAAATGGTTTCCAATATATCTTTACATCACGTGTGTTTAAATTTCAAAGTATCCCTATTGTGAACGGTGGCATAAAGCGTTCTACTGGATCAGTCAATAAGGGAAAAATTCTATAGGGGTGGAATCGACACGATGGGAGACTTATGAATAAAACAATAGTTTTAAAGCACCAAGCTTCGCTTAGACGCGCTTTCGTTCATACTCCGGGAGATATTTTTTCTGAATTAAGTGAATTGTTGTTGATACGATATTCATACAACGTTCGAAAAATCAGAATTCCGTCAGTTACCGTCTCGAGTCAATTACTAAACTGAATCAGTTGATTGAAGATCGAAACAGAATTTTCTGCTTTTTTGTCTGAAGACCAATTGTGTAAGAAGGTATTAAAAACACATATGTCGTTCAAATATGCCTCGGGTAATTATATTCTTATTTTCAGTCAAGAATTTCAGCTAGCAAATAAACTGAGATCATTATTTTATCATGTTAATGTGAAGTCTGGCAACATTCACGAAATAAAGAGCAAAGTAAATACGCGATATTGAAAATATTCATGAAAATGTATATGCATATTATACAGTCCATGATTCGATTTTTATAAACTACTCACTCTATAGGCGCAACTTGTTATAAATTGTTCATATTAAATCAAAATACGGTACGGTGCTATCACAGACCTATGAAATCGAAGAAATAAATAGAAGACCAAGTAGTTGGTACTACACTTTGACGAGTTCGATATCTATCGACACATTGGTAGTATGATGAGCGCCATCTATTAATAAGAGCGCAAAGTGTTTCAGGTAAGATTACCTGTAATTTTATCAAATAGATACCTACCTATAAGACTCATTCTAGTTTAACCTCAAACATGCGCAAACGAAGAAGGGATCTTATTTTATTTTTGAAGCCCTTTAAGGATATCATTTTTATCACTTGCTTGTTTATTGTTTCATATATTTTTCGTTAATTTTTCATGGAAATTGAATTTTTCTCTTATTGTATTCCAGTTTGAATGAATAAAATAATTCAGTGGTGTTTTGAAAAAAGTGTATCATTTGAAATTAAAGTCCTACAGATAATGAAAAGTGACTGTTCTAGATGGAACAATTCTACTTTATCGTGATTTTTCAGTTCTCAGCAGGAATTCTTTTATAGGATTAAGGGGATTATTCATCGACTCATTAAATAAATTATTTAATCCTTCTTGTAAAGTAGGCATAACCCAAAAAGTTAATATATCTTCATCGAGAGATTTTTTTCTTCTTTTCTTTGGATAAGTTCTGATAACCAAAAGATTTTTCTCTAAACTCAAGTAAATAAATCTCCACTGAAATATGGTGTAGACAAACAAAATATACCGAACATCATGAAAGAAAAACGAATTTGCATAATCACAATAATTTCAAGCAGCTGACATTATATTTCCTTCTTTTTTATCCGGAGCGCTCCCTCGATTTCCAGACTTCACAAGAAAAGTTTGAAGTGTTTTCAATGTTCTAGTGAAGTTATAGCTTCTGAATGCTTTGCATATAGAGAGAAAGGGTCCGCAGATATCGAGAATAGAGCCGAGGATGAATGGTGCAGGCGCCACGGCACGAAAACTATCAAATATCGAAATAAAATTCATCTCCCGACATCAGAAACAGCTGCCACTTACTTTAAGACTTTGTAAAATAGGCGCTACATATTAAAATTCTCCTCAGAGGATATCGACGATGGGGTATCCTTTTTTAGGAGATGCAATAATGGTACAGCATCTGGATAATCTCTTATAGAATATTTTTTATCATGAAGTCGCAAGTAAACAATAATAGATGAGTAATTCGATTGAGATTCAGATGAATAACCGTAAATTACTAAAAAGGAAAAGTATGTATCCAATCATAAGGAAAATTGATGAAATGGAAAAGCTGGATTGTTCTCCAAAAAAGTCAATTTCTGTGAGGGCAGCCATACAAACTATATTTGCTTGGTCCGCTCAAACGTATTTTAAAATTTCCTGATTTCCTGAGTGGAGGAATATAAATTATTGATAAATATTCCCAATAAGCTTCTCAATCTCGTGTGTTATCGAATGCAATGCACTCACAAGAAAACGATATATAAAAACTGGTTGCTCACATCTATCATCGATAGTGGTCCTAGAGTTGACTCCTGAGGTACTCCACATGTAACCAGTTCCTTGAAACCAAATATGATACATTGACATATTCAGTAGAGCATCGGATGTATCATGCTTTTCTTTTATTATGAGAGTACAAATCATGAATATAGAAGTTGTGGTTGTACCACAAAAAAGGCATTTGGGTCGTAATACCTATCCTACATCAATAATTCGCATTCAACAGAGCAGTCAAAAAATAAAATTGTAAAAATTGAGCCGCGCTGCATTTTTTACAGCGGCTGCATATGAATGAGATGTTTTCAATTAAATATCCATTTGGAATCCCGGCACCAAAGTGTCGACAGCTGTGTTGTCTGTCAGCCAAGCTGTCCCCAGATACATCGGATCATTCCTCCAAATCGGTAAAAACCGTTTACGAATAAATCTACATTTCATGAAATATGCTATACGAATTAAATGACATACATTTTCGTTTCGACTCATTGAATTCGTCTGGAATATGAACAACACAGTTTCTCAGTTTCTACAAATGTTTCCTGTTTCTGGTACCATAACTGCTATCTAAGAGCAGTCTCATAAATCATGTACCATGTATCATGTACCATGGTTTATGCTTTTTGGAACTATTTGTTTGGCTCATGATATGACTGATTTCTTTCGACTTCGACATAGTATTTATCGAAAAATTCTTCTACTTGTTCATCTTCGAAATGTTTTGACATTCCACTACTGTGTAAGGTTTTCTATGAATTACCGCTGTTGAAGCGTTCAAACCACTACGCTATATTCTTCCACTCATAGTAGTCTTTTTTCGAATTTTCTCAATGCCACTGGATAATGAATGAAAAGTGCAACAATAATGTGAAATAATTCATTTCATTTCAGAATCATGTTACATGTGTCAATAAGTAAATGCATTTCAATTGTTAAATGAAAAGGTTATTTCTGTTAAGCTGACAGAAGCGCATATGCTGACAATCTGTCAAAACTAAACATCCTTTTATGAATAGACTTGAAAATTTATAGTATAATACAACAACTTCACATAACAAGAAATGAAGATCGATAAAAATTTCAATAATTATATTTTTGTTAATTGTCTCACAACTCCAAAGAGCAATTTCAGTGGAAATCTATTAAACACCAAATTGAAAATGCAGCTCCATTGTCCGATGACATTTATTTATTGAAATCCCCGACCATAGAGAAACCTCTCATCAAATTTATCCATTCCTAGTCACGTTAACATCTTATAATTAAGTTCAGCGATACAAATTACAAAGTGCGGGATGAGGTTTTTTGTGTCGGCCTCTGGCTAGCAAGGAAATACATTTGTCCGACTATTGCTGGATACTTATTAGCGGCTGACATTCGATTTGTCTTGTGTCCGGCCAGTCGCTCGGCTTGACTGAGCGATCGCAGCGACGACCGTTCCAATGCCGACAGGCAGTGTGTAGTCGTAGGAGGCTGGGAAGAGTATCCGTTCTTCTTCTTACGGTTTGGGGTCGAGAGGTTCAAATACTATACTTATTTCAGTTTGTCTTAGCATCAACGACAACTACATGTGTAAGGACGAAAATATACATATTTGTTTTCCAAGCAGTGTGTCGTGAAATAGTAGTCTATAAATTTAAGGTTTATAGTTATGTCACACAAGCAACAAGTGTAATATCATTAGATCATTAATTAATCAGCGATCTTATAGGAAAAGTTACTGAATTGAATAATGGACTATTTTGATTGGAGTTCATGTCTGAGTAATACATACGATTTTGTCACCGAAACGTGCATGTTTCGGGAATTTCTGAACTTTTCGATACTGCTGATGAGATAAAATCATAAATAACTTGAAATCTAATCCAGATTGCGACAAATGGAGGTCAGTACCGTATTTAGCAAATCTCAAACACCTCGTATTCGAATTTTTAGGTTAACCTATCTCGTAAAGATTCACGGATTTTTACCTTGTTTTCTGCTGAAACAAGCATGTTTTGATATATTTCTGGAATATTTGGACTTTTTCAATATATACAGTAGATGATCAAAAATCTAATCTAAAAACTTTTTTTTCTGAAATGTAAAGTCGTCGTATTCAATTATAGTATGAAGGCCTCCAAAACATCGTATTAGACATTCCATATTGATTTTTTTAAAGGGGAATATTTCCGAATATTTTCCAGAAAGTTGAACTTTTGGATAATATCTACAGATTACGGAAAAAACCCGATTACTCGAAATTATTCTAGACAACGTAAGACGGAGTTCAGTGCCCTGTTCAGTAATACGGAAACATAGGTCTTTGATATTTTAAATCACCCTGTATGTTTATTGACGATGCCTACGAAATTTGTAGTCGAGATCTGATGAAACGATGCCAAATCTTTTCCCCTGAATATATCCTGTTCCCCAAGACATCTCGCAGGAACAAGAAGGGAACATGCGAGCTTGGAGGCATACATATATATGGAATACAAAGCGACCTCCATTTATAATCCAGATTTAAAAATCGCACCAGCGTCATCGAACAAAGTGTACAACAATGAAATGCCTCGTGGAATATCTCAGTCACTCAACGCGCGTTTGTCACACAACATGCAAAGACGCGCTTTTATCATCTTTATAAAGACGATTTTTCTTGAGGTTTTTGTTAGTAGTCCCTGTTTCCACTTCGCGGGGAGTTCCGGTGTAGGGACACGCCACTCTTCACTCTGTTCCCTTATCTGCCCATGAAATGGTATTCCGCTGAACTGCTAGTCTTCATCGCCTGATGGGAGAGATCGCTAATTTAAATACAATGAAACAACATCCAGAAAGTTGAGATGTGTTCAGTAATCACCGAAAATCGTGCAGCGTTGTGACGTCACTACTGCTAAACAACCGTGGAGAACGATAATTGCTAGATTTCTTGCTGTGAGCAATTGAGATAGAGAACTACAGCAATATTTTCATACAGATGTAGGCATGGAAAAATGACAAAATGCCATCTTGTGATCAATATACAATATGTAGAACAATCTAATCAACTTTGGTGCATATAACTGAAAGACAAATACAATTATCAGCCACCACTAGATTCAAATAAATCGACACATCACACTTAATTTTAATTAAGAAAATAATAATATGGACATGAAACAAGACCATTTTTACCTAATTATGCTTCAATCAACTTCAGTTGCATCATCTTGTTCATTCCACCATGAACAAAAATCATAGGTTATGAATCTTTTGAACCAGTATCAAAATAATGTTGCATTTCAATAATAAGAATTCATTACATTTCTTCCTAGCAGCAAGCAGAAAACTATGAACACGAAATTCCAAATAATACGTACTCGAATAGTTGATGACAAAATAATTGAAGAATGGAGAAACCAAAGAGCTTATTTCTTATACTAAACACGACTTTGTCGTCTTACTTTTTCCTTCCAACAGAATGTTTGAATCCTTGTATGAGTAGATGATTGGATTGACCTGATGATTTCATGCAAGGCTTCAAAAGTTTCGTTCGAAACCTCGTAGAGATTTTCTTTCGCTCTCGCCAAGTTCACCCAATTTTTTTTCGGACTCGTTCCTTTCCTCTCCTAGACGGATGGATCACTCGTCTGTCTGTATGGTTGCGGACCCGCATCAAAACATCGCAGTTCAGCCGCAAGCGATTCGAAAAATCATCCATCTCCCGTCAGAAGAACTCTCGTTTTTGTGTGCCTGCCGTTGCCCAGAAGCAATCCTCGTGGTAGTTGCTGGTTAGATGACTCGTCCTACACGACGTGCACTTCACAACTGACTCTGATACAAAGACGGATTAATGATATTTTCAGCGTAGTTGATAGATCAGTCATGGATTCAGCTGGAAGAGAACGGAAACAAAATAGTACTGTCGTAGCTCCACTTGGAAATAAAACATATCGTTAGAGTGATGAAATGTTGCTGAATTGTAAAATTGACATGAAGATTTTGATATATCTAATTAGTCATCAAAGTAGGAGCTCTGATATCTTCCTGCAAGAAGAAACTGACATTCATAAGGAGAAATCTGTGTAATAACATAAGCCAATATTCATCTGCAGGCACTAGGAACTCTTTGGAAATTGAAATTATCGATCAGATTTATTCATTTATTTATTCATACGGGATAATCCCTATTACAATGTAAAATTTCACAGTAATATATAAAAATAAATGAATATAAAGTAAGACAATATGGAATGCTTCGGCAGCAAACAACTATGTAGAATGTCAAATTTAACCACGACAGTACACAATCACATGTAGGAGATTCTCCTGACGAATAGGCGCAGTTTGCTGCAGACTGCGTTTGCTCATTCTATTTCAACTTTAAAGCTTTTGAATCGTTCTAATAATAATAATAATAATAATAATAATAATAACAATAATGTTAATAATAATAATAACAATAATAATAATAATAATAATAATAATAATAATAATAATAATAATAATAATAATGATAATAATAATAATAATAATAATAATAATAATAATAATAATAATAATTCCAATGGAATAAAATATAAAGTAATACAGTACAGTAAATATAGATGACACACAAAGGGATGAATCCCTGTGCGTGGGTGTAATATCTTACATATACATATATTACACGTTACATATTCTTACAAATATACTCATTGAAACACACATATAATGTATACTAAGAAAAAACTTTTAGAAAGAAAGAAGGAAATCTGAGAATAAGATACTTATACATAGAAAAGTGAGAATAGTAAAGAGGCAAAGAGGCATCATATTTCATAGCAGTTTCAGTTATCATGAAAATCAGGTTGTCTTATATTTGTTTTGCTTTCAATAGTGAATTCACAGGTTATAGGTATTTTTTCTGTCGATTACGCTGTGAATTTCTTTTCTAGGAACCGTATGTAGCCAATCAGTAAATTTTTTTGAACAATCCGTATGCGTTAATTCGTGTCAGCTCAGAGGGAATTTCAGCATAAAGAATGGGTCCAAGGTATCTGTAACATCTTTGGGTTAACAGGTAACAACTTTGGGTATAGCTGTTGTTTCGGGTTTATGTCTTGTATTATAATTATGTTCTATTATACGCTGATAGAACAATTGTCTCGCATCGAGCACTTCATTTTCCTTATATAGTGACTCTGTTGGATATGTGAAATTTTTATTGAAGATGATCTTGAGGATCCACTTTCGGGTTATTTCTAATTTCTTCAAGTGATGGTTAGTAACTCCCCCCCATGCTAATATACCATAACCGATATGAGATTTGACTAATGCGTTATAAAGTATTTCAAGATGATTCTGATCAAAAACTCTTCTCAAGAAGTTGAACATGAATATTAGACTCCTCACTTTCTTTACAATATATTCGATATGGTAGTTCCATCTTAAATTATCGTCTATAATAATGCCAAGGTATTTTATTCTATCTTTGGAATGTATTTCTGTTATTGTATCTAAGAAATTCATTTGTAAGGTGTTGTAGGTCGGCAAATTATTCGAGAGATGCGAGAAAGGCACAAAAAAGTCTTGTCTGCATTCACTGTAAGAGTTTTATCATTGAACCATCCAAGGATTGTCAGAAAATCGTCTTGAACAGTTTCCTTTAATTCCAGCCTTGTTTCGGCTCGGTATAAAACAGATACGGCAAAGTTGACTATATCACCAGATACCTGAAGTTTGAAGAGACCATTAATGTATATATTAAAGAGAAGCGGTCCTAATAGAGTACCTTGGGGTACTCCATAGGCCATGGTTTTAGTAGAGCTGATTTGTTCTCCCACTTTTACTTTGTAAATCCTATTTCGAAGGTAGCTCTCCATCGGTTCATACGCAATTCCACGAAATCCAATTTTTTCCAATTCTATTAATAATTTTTGTGGCACACCGTGTCAAAGGCTTTTGCTAAGTCAACAAATACGCGCAAGGTTGGTTGATTGCTGAGTTTATACTGACTATAAACGGTAAAACATTTTTTTCGCGTTTTCTGCTGCAGAATCGTCCAGCGTTTCAGCATGAATTTCTAACGAAAGGTTTCAACAAGAAAAAATCATTGATGAATCCATTATTGTTAGAAGGTGGCTGACATACGTGTATTTTATAGTCGACGAAAAATTTGAACCCCTCAGTGGATATTACCCACTTGTCATATACTTCATTTTTCAAAATTGAATAACCTGGTGATCAGTGTGATGAAGACATGAATGAATAAAATAAAACCCGTCTGGTTGATTCACGAATGCAGTTCCCATCGCTACCCAACCAACTTTTACACGTAGCGACACAAGGCGAGCAATAAAAATCGTTGCTCGATGATCCGCCGTCGCCTGGCTCACTTTGCATGGTGGACGGTTTCCAATAATAATTACACGTTACGTAGTCGTCGTAGTCGTCGTCGTCTTCGTAGCCATGGCCGGGTTGTTGGTTGGCCGGCTATGCCGAACGTGGGAGCGTGTATGCGTGACTCGGGGCGGGCTTTGCATGACTCTCTGCTGTCACTGTCGTGTTCGTGACTGTTTGTTGTTGGTTGTAATACGCCTACTTACCGAGATCCGCCTGGGTTCACCATGAATATTCTACCGAATGTTGAATTATACGATTCGAAATTCTATGTTCTAGTGGGGTTTTAGTTGAAGTCTTGAGTATCGAAGATGAATAATTCATTTTTAGACACTTGAGGCAGAGCACTGAGGTGAACGTATCTATCCGAAGAATCCCCTATACGAACACGCATCTTCTTGCTGATGAAACGAAACAACTTTGGAAATGTCACTCATCTGAAACGAAAAGTTTAATACACAAATTCCACATGTTATTATCAAAATCTATTTTTTATCTAATCCATTGTCTTATTATCCCAGTATATACTGAACATAAAGTCATTTTCCTCAATGAAATGCATTTGTTCATCTAGTGCAGTATATTTTTTGAAATATTCGTCATTAAACCCACTGAAGAACTGTACATGTTTTTCTATAATTTTGATTATTGTACAATATCAATATTCACCGTATTATTACAATAATAATCAGTGGAATAGCGACATTAGAAATTGCTTCCAAGCAGGTTATGTTTTCATTATTATTTGCTGTGATCGGTTTCTTTCGTTGCGATAATAGTGCGATTTAAGTGTACGTAGAAAACCATATTTAAACGTCTGACATATCTCGTAATGTAGGGAAAATCAAAGCTGTGTATGCTTAGCTTTCATGAGATACGTTAACGTATGCTGTCGATGCAGCCTTAAGTGTCTATTAGCGTTGTTAACGCTTCTACACATACCTATCTATAGCATGGAATCTTGAAAATGCTGAAAAATATTCAATGTTCATCCAAATATAATTCCCAAGTCATGTAAAAACAAATGGATTAGAAGTATTCTTGGAGAAGATTAATTGATGAGTATTAATTATGATGTTAACCTAGGACTATATTTCTAGCAGAAAATGTAATTTTATGATGAGGCACGAGTCAAAAGAGCCAAGCAAGTTAACTCGTAACTCATCTGGAAATACTGAAAAAGTAGTAGCAGTAATTGAAGAAGGGGATCAGAGGTGCTCCAATTCGGTATAGGAAAACTTCTGAGAACAAGAACAAGAATCATCGTCAAAATTCACATAGTCACAATAGACGACCAATCAGGATAACGGTTAGAATCTTGACAAGTGTTTATTATGTAGACCTGTATTCAAAAAATAAGCAACTGGTTCACTGCGAAATACGGTTGAACTCGAAAGAAAAAAAAATCGAGAAAATATGAGGAAAACTGTCTACAGGTAGCAGAGGCACTCGCAAGGACCAAGGCCAAGTTTTTATTATGATGAAAGAGAGAAGAAAACAGAAACTTTCCCAATACATGAAGGATCAAGTGTTTGGGCAATCTAGTTTTATTTTGAGGATATACTCAGAGAACTCTAAAATTTTGTAGATTGAATGTTTTCAACTGGCTCACGATTTGTTTTGTTCTTGAAGCTTCTAGCCAATATACCTTAAATTTCCTTTCATTGCTTCAATGCTGTCAACAATAGAACCGGAAAATGTCGAATTATTCATTTATTGAAGCGTGGTTATGGTTGACATGAATATAATCGTCCCTGTCGAATTCCTAAATCATATATCCTTCACCAATTTTGAAACATACGTTGGCACATTTCTCGAATAACAAAATAACAACAACAATAGATATAAATATCAGGAGTATTATTTCTGCTCCGTGATGCACATCAAAAACTATTCCGTGTATCCATCGATGAATCGGTGCAGCGATTTTTGGAACCGTTACACCAACTACGTGGCGAAACGTATGTTACGACCACATTTGGAGAGAGCCATACAAATGAAACTTTAGCGTTATAACCTATATCAGTATTAAAGACGCGTTAGAGGGCTCGAAGACAATGACAGCTGGTTTGTTTGCAGACAATTTCCGTCGAGATACGGCACTCGGTTCCTCTTCCACTAGATATATGGAACACAATAAAAGCTGCCACCTGAAGACATTATGCAAAATCAATTCCTCTCTTTTCCACGAAGCCTTCTTCCTTTTTGGGGCTTTGTTCATTTCCCCTTCGCCGATATCTAAGGACCGAGATTATGAGGATTAAGGCAATCCACATTTTCTTTCTTGAGACCGGAACATTCTTTTCGATGGATCTGAATGATCTGAAAAGATGGGAAATCGGGGGAAAGCGTATTATTGTTATAACGACCATGTATATCTCAGATAATAGTGAATTCATTATTTTGCGTTCTGAAGAAAGGAAAGTTTAGTCATACTATATTTCAGTTTATGCTGAAGAATATGTGGTTAACAAATTGATAGAATCAATAGATTGTCCCCAGTAGAAATATGTGGTATTAGAATATTATTGCGTTCCTCTTTGCTTTCATAGAATTCTCTCCATACCCAACATATATTATTGTCGATACTGTATACCAAAGAATAATCGTTGTGTCATCATTTCGAAATCTACATATGGAATCATCCATTAAATATTAAAACGGTTGTGTATAAACTCAAAATTATTGATTCTAAATCCACTCCACTTTAATATATTGACTTCATTTCTGTTTTAGAAAGTCGGAATTTCAGATGGAAACCCTTCCTCATTATTCGAAAATTTCGATCGTTGATAAGATCTTGTGGTATCGATAATTCTCTTCATTGATTATCCAAGTGATGATTTTACTCATGAAAAATTCACCACTATAGTGGTATTAGTCTAGATATCATCTCTAATCATTTGGAGTGAGTCTGAAAGGTCCAATGATTGGAATGGAATATATATAATCAAATCATATATCAGTCCTAAGATCATTTTATATTATATTTTTGTTCTATTATTTATGCACAAAGATCACATCGAATTCCCATTTTGTTTGTGAATTGTTCGTTTGATCTTTATTTTTTTTTATATAAAAATCAAAAGTACATACATATGGTTTGAAATTATGTTTCGCGAATGTTTGGTAAATGTAACAAAATCAATAATCCTTATAGAAAGACACTCTGAGTATTTCATAATACTGTTTTCAGTCACAATATTTATCCAAGGGATACAGTCTGCTCAAACTTCTGCTAACTACTTAAAACTCTTTCGTCTTTCCATTTTCTGTGACAGGCTGTCGCTCAAATCGATTATAGAGGTGCCACTTCTATACTTGGGGGAAGCATTTACTAAATTGGTTTTATCCCGACTTGAACTTTATAATTAAAATGTTGTATAAGATTTCGCGAAAATGAAATATGCGTTAAGATACGATATTTGAATGAAAATATCACTTCGCTCGATGAAATAACCAGTGATGAATTACATAAACTCAACTGCACTTTATCTCATAATTCTCAGGATATATGAGGTACGGTGTAATTGTTTCGGGAAGGAAGTTTTGACAGACTTGGGAAAATGAATATCATATAAGGATGACAAAAACTGTTGCCACATTTTCGGTCCTTCCAAAAATCGAAACTCTCGATATCTCGAGGTCAAATGTACGTAGCAATGGCAATAATCGATTTGATTATGAAAAAGTGAATCAAGAAATACTTGTTCATTCTGGATGAATTTTTAAACATCGTTTTAATGCAATTGTATTGTTGGTAATATTTCAGATCACGAACAATTGCAGACACGTAAGAGACCATATTGAGAACTGAGTAAGGTGCATAAATCAAAATTTATCCGACTGACCTGCAAATGATTTAGAGTTTTTTAAAAGGCCATCTCGTAAATCAACGGAGCTGTGAACAAGTCGTCGACACATTTCCTTCGTTGAGCGTTCTCTTTTTAAAATATAGGGTTGCAGATATTGACAGCGGTTATTCATGTAAAGCTACTATTACAGAGATTTATCGGTATCACTTTCTTCTTTCCTAATATTCTCTCAACAAAATTTTACAGTGTACAAGCCATTGGGGTATACATGCATATTCTTGTTGGTGACATTTGCAATCGAAATTAATGATGAGAAATTGGAGCAAATACATTAGGATGTATATATTTACATATTCACATGTTTGAAGTTTTTTGGTCACAACAGGTCACTCAGCTATATTTATAGTTTCTTCTCAAACAAACAAACAAAAATTTCGGAGGTGCCAAAAAAAACTTCCCCAACTGCTGACATGATTTCATTGTCATTGTAAAGTTCCTGAATATATTCAAGAATACTGTGTTGAAATTTGAGGTCGATCGGTCAATTTCTCTTTGAGTTATGATGTCAGCAATGTTAAAAAATATGGTTTCCAGAAAAACGCGATTTGAGTTTCAATCAGTGGTTTATACCTGCGAGCGGTCGCTCTTTAGAACGGCGCTTTCACAGTATATTTTTGAAAATGTAAACTATCAAATGAGCCCAAAACATCGATGTTACGAAAATGTCACAATGGTGTAGCCTCTTAAAGCGAATGTTTCTTTTGCTTCCGATATATGAGTTGCGAATATGTAACTGATATGAAAAATGAATAGAGATAATTTCGGAAAAAAGTTCTGCATCATGTCAAAATTTAAGATCAATCGGTGCCAACACTTTACTTACTGTAATAAAAATACTCACTGAAACAATAGAAACTTTAATGACTTGATCGAAAAAAAATCAAAATTGAGGAATTGAGAAGATGGCAACGTTTGAATAAATGATGCAAGTCTTGTTTTGTAAAACTTTCTCTCTCAAAGAAACGAACAATGTTATCATATTCGCGCATATATGATATGATATTGAGAGCGATCAGTTTATAAAACTTCAGATACCAGAGGAAAGAAAGAAGATGGAATTGAAATGTCAAGAATTTGATGTGACAATTCAATTCAAATCTCAAACGTTCTGGTATATTCTCACGCTTATGCCTTCTCGAACACCCTGTACGTACTTTTCGCGTTTCATTCGAACGCGATACGAGCGGTCTTCATTTCCACCTTCACAATATCAGAAGGAAACGGTGTTTGCTTGGGGAAACGCAGCCGAAAGGAAATGGATAAACTGGCGCTGAGATAAAGACCTTGGCAATGGGAAATGAAGTGTGTTCACTAACAATAAACTTATCTTTTTCGCGTCTGGGCTGCTCTTCCATGAATATATCATTTGAATATAGAGATATGTGAGCGTTGGGATTCGAAAATTTGTATGTGTGAGTATCTTTCAACAGCAACAAGAAAATGAAAACGAATTCTGGAATCATTGACACCTTTTATCGTCGTATGGATGAGAAAAATCATAGATCCATTACACCTTCTTCCTGATCAATATGTATTCATCGTACCGAGTATACACAAATTAGAGTTTCTCAAACTACGAATAGTTTGTATTAGTTTCAGAGCAGTGCAGGAATTGGAGTCTATATGCAACCGTCGAAATATCTTCCGTATAATATCGATTCGTCGAATTTCCATCACTGAAATATTCATGTAACAATGCTATCGAGTATTTGTGGAGTCATAAAATTCTGGAATACGAAGAAATATAGCACAATATTTACATCAAATATTGGAAAACTAGATAATTATTGGAAGTTAGTATCGAGAATTTATCGATTTAATGATCACAAAGTTATAGCGGATTTAAAGTCAATTCTCAACAAAATTCAACAAATTTATAACGTTATTAACATTGAAAACGGTTAATTTATTTTTTAAGCGTATATCTTCACATTGACTGTTATTGATGTCCTAATGAAAATTGTTCATCCAGTTAAAATTTTTCTATATTATAGTTTCGTGTCATTTCTCAATCCTTTCGAATTAGTTGGAATAAGACGTCATCGGATATTTCGATTTCATTACCTCTTATTTAATTGATATGATTCTCCTAATATCAGTTGTAGTGAGTCTATGAGTAAGAGTTTTCAAGACGAAAACTATAATATTATATGATTTTTTATTGATAACAAAGTTGAAAAATAAATACCTATAAATATTCCTACTTATCTTTTCTATGCTCTCAAATAATATTGATTGTTTCATTTATATATTTATATTTCTCTATTTCTTATCAATCCTGATTTTCTCATAATCTTCACTTCTCATTATTCTACTTCTTTTTCACGATCTTTCATATTCCTTCATATTCTCATTCTATTACTTTCCACGTTTAATGTTTCATCGTTCTTTCATTTCAATTCTTCTTCATCATTATTTTACATTATCCATCATTCTCATAAACTATATTCTTCTGATTCAATTTGGTTTGAAACGGAACATGAGAATCGATTGAATCTACCATTTTCTAGCCTGAAGACAGAATACAAACACACAGACACTCCATCTGAAAAGCCCACGTTTCTGAAATTTCACGTGTTTTACGTAATATAATCATAGGTTCGAGAACCTTATCTACCTTCACCTCGGAATACCCACATAGATATTCACAATGGTGTATCAACTGCAATAGCACTTAATAGTCCTTAATAACAGTGCGTGTTGTCTGAGAACTTCTCCCATTGGCTGTTTGGTTCGATCACATTAAATCGGCTGGTCTCAGCATGATGGTGAGAAATTATTATTGGTGGTTTGGTCGAGTGAAATGACGGGTTTGGTGTAGACCGACCTCTGTCAGTTTCAAAAATCGTTGCTCGAGGTTCGAAGCGCTGCCAAATTATTGTCAGATGCGACTTTGATGATTGGCTGTGCCGCCACAAAAATGACACTCACTATACAGTAAAATTTTGAACCAGTTGTTCATTTCATACAAGAAAAACAGATCCATAAAACAAAACTCTGAACTCAAACTAACATAACTAACAAATCTAACAAAGCGTTCACAATGTTTTTGAAAGACTTTGATTAAGAATAGAAGAGTTCCCAATCCACAATTCACATATTTGTCAGATGCAACATTTTTCCTATTGGCTATTTCAACTCTCATTGAGTGCATTGCAGAACAAATTTGGCATCAAACATGTGAAGAGAAATGCTTTCATTAATGAGATTTAGTGTTTCAACATTGGTTGGGTAGGAACTTTGTTCAGGGAGAGGAAGTTCTAAATAGTAGAAACTTGATTCTAAGGGCAAGAGCATTTATTTCTGCCTTTCATTCATTGACCTTTCATTTTACCGCAGAAGCATTAGTTATAACCACTTTGGATGATTATTATGGTTGATATTTATGTGAAAAATCTATCTTGTGTAATACATGTACTAGTAGATACAAATTGTCTTTCACATACTTTTGCAAGTTATTCAGAAAAATAACAATTACCCTTTCTTCATTACACGATGCAAAATGTATATTAACATATACAGTGTTGAATTTTATGAATTTTCACATCGAATGAAGAATAGATAATAAATGACCTTTATAATTCCTGGATTAAACGAATCTAGATTTCTTTCGAATACAAGTTTCTTGATCTGAATTTATTTTCGTTCACATATTGAAATCAAAGAACGAATACATTTCCATCAATGTACTCACACTCAGTATCATTAGAGCGATAAAACTTCATGATTTGGGACAATCGAGAAAGGATGTCCAAAATACCTTCGTTTCCATAGTTCTCACCACGATCATATACACAGGTCTGGAATCTACGGCAGTGGTGGGGGGTAACATCATTTTTCAGGAAAAAGTTGCCATAATTATCCGCTAGGAGGACTTAGGGGTATAATCACGTGTTTAATCTTTGAGAGTTCGTATTGAAATCAAAACAAACTTGAATGGTAAATTAAATCAATGACAAAAATATTATATCTTGCAAAATTCTCTGGAATGAATAAAAGTCATTCCTACTTTCAAAAAGCTGATTGGATCTGATTTAACATGAAAACCACACAAATTTCCTCAATGTTTGAGTCACCCCCCACTATACGAGTTGCCAGACCTGTGTATATGATCGTGGTTTTCACGCACACCGTATCTGAAACTTGGCAACGATGTAGGCGTAATAGCGTGCGGTAGCCAATTTACATTTCCAGGTTTCATTTTAATATCTTGTTTTTACTGATTAGTGTGCATGATAGCGAAAGGTCGTCCTCTGTAATTATAAGGTTCTGACGACGATTTTAATGAAAAAGTATGTGCACGAATCTACGCGACTACAAGAAAAACGCACGAGAAATTATTGTTACCTGGCTGTTGACAACACATGATAAAACTACACAAAATGAATTATTATACGAAGTGAATATCAATAATTTTCAGTCGATTTCAGAGTTCAGCAAACTAGGATTCAGCTCACATTTTTGGTGCAAAAATTTCTGAATATTTATGAATATAAAAGTTAATAGTAGGCGCCTTAATTTCTGTGAAAATAGTAGCATTTAAAAACCATAATCGACCCCCTACAGTTTTGGGTTATACTTTCGATGTTTTCGGATTTTGCAAAGGTAAATATACCTTTTCGGACCTTTTTAAGAAATTGCACAACTTTTGGATTTTAAAACGGTATAACACCGTATAAATCATTTGGAACTTTGTTCTTGAACCGCCTATGGAACCAATTTGTATTGAGGTGACCTCCTACTTGAAATAAATCTTGAGAACATGTCTCCTTGTTGAATTCCTCTAGTAGATACTTATTTTATTATGAAAATATTATGAAACTTGCACATAGACATGAAGTAAGGAAGAGCAAATCAGTGGCATATAATTTATTAAATTTTCGTTCGCTTGTTTAATAAAGATGAGTGAATCCAACATTAGTAAAGCCACACACCTTGTTAAAATATTTTATACTTTCTGAGCGTTTAATCCTATTAGCCGTTCCCCTTTCATAAAAATATGCCCACAAAAGAACTGCTTAGTTCATCCTCTTCCACAAACATATTTGCGAACAATTTCCCTTCATTCATGACACATCTCGTCTTTATATAAAAATCAGGTAGGCGTTGATTTGAATTAATCGTTCGTTTATTGGATTAAGAAAACAAAGCTATAGGAACAGGAGAAATACATTTATTCAATTTGTGAAATTAGAAGATTAATCGAAACTTGAAGCATTCATAAATGCACTGAATCGTATTTTTTCCAAATACACATGAAGAATATTAAGCAAGACAATAATGGAAAGGAGGAAAAAATTGGAGGAATATTTTCGAAAACAAATTCGGAAAAATGTAAAATTGACAAAATGATTATTGTCCGATAACTCATACATTTTATTTTACCCACAATGACCGACAAAAAAATCAAAAAGTGGTGTATTTATTCGAGGTGATTCCAAATTTGATACATATATTTCAAAGGAGTTTCACTAGGATCGAAATGAGACTTTTTTTTTGAGAAATAAAAAATGGAAGAAGCATAACTTCCTGAACCAATTCGAGCAGACTTATTTCGAGGGCATCCCATCTTATTTTAGGGCTGATATCCAAACGTTTGAGTATCCAGTTGACGTCATAGTTCCTGAGGGATTTCCAGGTCAAACAGAAATTACCTTTTTAACTGTGAGCGTAAGGGTGTCCAGAGATTTCTTTGGCAATGGGCGGCACGAGGAAGATCGAGTGTTCCCACAGGATTCGATGAGACTGTCCTAAAATGGTCATCGGTGTCTTTGTATCGTTTCTGATTTATTCTCCCCATTCTGGAGATAAGATAACCTCCAAATTATATGATTTGTTGGTGGAAGTTGTTAACCGTGCTCAAAACAAAAGTCGAAGAAAAACTATTTGATTTTCAGGATCTCAGGGAAAATTGTCGATGAAGTTTAACACTGAGCACTATTGAATCTTCATTTTCAATTTTTCATCATTGAAACCATCCATGCCAAGTTAGAAGAATATTTTTCGACCCATTTCTTCAACTCTGTACTTTTCACTCTCAAATCGAATATAGGCATGTTATTTGTGAACTTTGATGTCAAGTCCAAAACTTGGGGTAGGAAATTTTCCTCGACTTATACTGTATGAGAATTACATAAACAAGATAAATAATTTCTGTCTCTTCACTAATTTTTCGACACCTGACCAGTTAATTTTTCTTGGAAATGAATCATTTTCATGTAAGAATGAACATAATTGAGTGATGATAATTATAAGACATGACAGGATCTCAAAAACTTGAAAAGATTACCCTCTCCTAGCCAATCTATTACTTACAGTGAAGGTGTGACAAAGTAAAGGGGGAAAACTTACTACACATAATGGATATTTAGAATTAATATATCATGATAGAAAAGAATAACATCGATACAGTGAACATGATCTCTGAAAAGTAAGCAATATTACCTCCTAGGAAATGTTTGTGCTTCATTTGTTCCGTAGGAAATAATTACTACTCCAGACCATGAATTTTCAACATAATTGAGAAACTGAATATTTTCGACGATATGGGAAATGAAGAAAACAGTAATTTATCCAAATAACACCTTCAACATTACTTCAATCTTCACTAATATTTTGAGAATATGCTTATGCCACTACATTCACTGTTCAGGATTTATATGATACTATTTTTTGCTCTCATTACGTGATACTCTACTGTTTGAACGTCTAAAAATGACCATCTTGAAGACGAAAATTCACTTGGTTCAAGTAATTGTGTGCTCCACCTTGATTCTAGGCGAGAGAGATGCAATTAAGTGCATGATTTCATTGCCTCGAGTAGTAGTGAACCACTTATGTCTCGAATTTAATTCGAATAAGTGAGAAGATGTTTTGTTTTTTATGAATGAGGAGTTGGGAACATGAAAATTATATTTTGGTTCTTGATTCAAGCATCTGGTCATAGCCATGTTCAGGGAAAATTAAATGTATCGATTGTGTTTTTGAGAATTCTTCGACTTCTTCGGGAATATACAGGTAGGTATTCTTCATATTGAATTGGGAATTCTTCATGCAATTGAGGAGAAAATAATATACTCCAAGGAATCAGGAGAACTTCCCATCATCTTAATAAAATTTGTTGATTTAAAATCACCAAAACTGAAAGCATTTCTTTGATCCTCTAGAAAAGTTCATGAACTGAAAATTATAATCTGTGTGTGACTATTTGATATCTTGCTGATGAATATTAAATTAACATCAAGACTTTTCTAATTACCTCTGAATTTCATGAAATATATTTTCCCCAAGTTGAAAATCTGATCGAATTACCTTTCATTATTCAACAAAAATATCATCATGACTTCGAATGGTGTTTTTCGATGATTCTAAGTATCCTCAGAAACAAAAACAAAACTGTGGAATGTTTCGAAATAATCCCGAAAGGAAGTGGATATTTGAAATTACATTCGAATGTAATAGAGTCGCGATATTTACGTACATCATTAGAAATCATTATCGAATTTATGGAGACTAGTTGTTATCTTCGATAATTTAAAATAAAACATAGTGATGAAGTAAAAAATGTAGTGCGAACGGAATTCCACTATCTAATTTGCAAATTGGTGAGACGTCAGCTCAGTATATTAATTTCCTTAGTAGAAATTAAGTGTATTGAAGCTCTCACGGAAATCAAATAGCAACGCCTTGTAACCCTCCAATATTTTATTAATAAATGCAGTCCTTGGGTAGGGCCCAATCTCGTATACCACGTAATTCTTTGATGAACTCCTTAATTCCGACTCGGGGGATAATCAGATCGATACAGATTTGATAGTTGGATATTTTAAACTTTGGTGTTTTTTCGTTACTTCAGAATTGACCCAATGAGAGACGAATTTCCTATCGGACCATCACTTCGATATAGTCTCAGCGTTTCGAACTGGTGAGGACATTCAATCAATCACAAGATTACAGCTATTACGTTTCCTTTCGAAACTCTTGACGTCTTCCCTTCTTCATGGGGAAACATCTGTCGCGCGATGGATATTTTTCATTTTGATTTGATATTGTTTTTTCTCACTTTGAGTGCAATGACTATATGATTCCTCACTCAGAAATGAGCATGTCTGGCAACATTGCAGAATTATGGTAGTATTCATCATGGTTATTGTATAAAAATAGACGAGCATTGATTTGAAGTTCATACGAGTATTCCCGAATATTTACCAAATATTTAACCGTTCTCAAGGAATTGCAGTTTTTGTAATCGCATGTCAGCTGATCAACTCATCGAGATTCGTCGGTAATGACATTTTAGAAGGCCTTGACCAATTTTTTTTCAAATTTTGACGATTATGTCAACAACATTGTATGGATTTTCTGCTTAGTTATATTATTGCGATTTTCTACCGTGACTTTGAGGAAAGGCAGGATTGAAAGGATATTTTCAATGATCCAAAGCATCGTGTTGGTCTTTCCATAGTTTTTTTTTTTTTTTCGAAACAGGCTCATTCACGAATATTTTCATTGGGAAATTTTTCGAAAATGCTGATGATGAACAAATCGACAAAAATAAACGCATAGATCAACTGATCGTCATTCTGCGACGATTCTTTGATTCAGTTCTAAAATTTGATAATAGTCCTAGTAGGAAACATGCGAGATGAGTCTCGAAACAAAGATGGAGCATCATCATTAAACAACAGAATTATGTGAGACTGTTTACCAATTTTATAATTTCCCCGATTCAAATTTCCCCCACGAAGATGGTTGTTCGTCATCTGCGAAATGTCCCATATAAAAATTACTATTATTATCAGCAGACGCATGCATTGTTTTTGTTCCATTCAGGTAAAGAAGAAACGATTTCCTGTCCGTAATGCATTTTAAATTGGTAGGAATGCGCCTGCGGTTTCATACACTAATATTAGAAAACGTTGTATTTTTTGTACTTCAGTTGAATGCATTTCGTCTAGTGTGTGAACATTGTGGACTTCGATACCTACATTTTCTTTTTCACACCGTCAATTTGTGTCAATGATGCACTAACTGATACTGTTGAAAAAATTGAGAAATGAGTAGCATTTCGAAAAGTATACTGTCTCGACAATAATTTATATTGGGTATTGTGATTTAATGTATCTGAATATTGAGAAAGCATTACAACTTCTATCAGAACAGCTTTAAGAAGGGCTCATTCTGACTAGTCGAGTAGGAATTTGATATACAGAAATGCGTTGCTTATTACTCTAATAGGTAGATGCCAATAACCCAGATATCAATTCCGATAGTAACAGTTCACATACAAAAATCACTGAAGAATGCAGTAGTATAGAATTGAATTAGTTATTTGTCGTATAACGTTTCGTTGATATAATCTTTAATATTCTGACAATAGATCTGATGAACATGATAATTCATCTGATGTTACAGAGAAGAACTAATGTGTGTCATATAAAAAATACCATGCAGAAGACATGTGTTGACGTTAATTTATTGATCATAATTTTAATACACGAATATCTATCTTTTCTTCTCAGAAATCTTCAGATTGAATTGAAGATTCCTTACGTTTTTTATTTCACCTCCACCAGTCTTCTTTACACGGCAGTGAAGAGACGTAGATGACTAATTAGACTCATTAAATGAATAACCAAGGAAGGTATGAATAATTATTTGGTCAGTGAATGAAAAGAAACACTTACAGTTCATGTATAGAGTTGAATATGGTTTAATCCTTGAATTCCTAATTCAATCCATCATATACATTTTTTAATGATGTCTGGAGAGTTCTCTCAAGCAGTATAAGAAGAAGAAAAAAGATTCATTCAACTGGCCATATCTGATGAATAATAATGTTTTCCATAGTTGTGACGAAAAACTCAACAAAACGATGACCTCATTAAATAACAAAAGAAAGTCATATTCCACATCTTCCTCAGTCCGAGACCTGTCAAAATATAACATAGAAATAGTATAGCGTATAAGGAACTCATGATCTTGAAGAAAAAGTCAAGTAAATGAGTGTAATAGTAATCAGAGTAATACTAATTATAGAAAAATCAGTCATGAATCAAATGAAGTAATGCATAAAGAGATGCTTCAATGATTTTTCCTTTCAATAATAAATTTTCGTATATTTTTTCTTCAGAATATCACGAACCATCCTTTACCCATACTCTGTTTGTGTATATTCAATTCAAATATTAATCTATAATTATTCCAATGAATTGAAAAATTGATGGAACCATGTTTCTTACCAAACAGAATATATTGAATTATTCAGTCGTTAAATTACCTTGAGGCACACTTATTTTCTGTGGGGGATAAAAAACTCAATCACCACATAGCAATTACGTATTCTTTTTTTCCAGTGACCAGGGCCATTACAGCATCCTAAACGGAACATTCTGGTCTCCCTGTACACTCATATATTTAAACGGGTCTCAGATAATTGCGAAACTATAGTGCAACATGTGGGGACATTTATAAGTAAAAGTACCAGGTAGAATAGGGCCTCACCACCACTGTACCAACTGCTAACGTTTTCGTCTTTTAATTAAATAAAATATTTTTTTTATACCGTGCATGCGGGACGAAACGAATTAGTGGATTTTGTAACAGGATTTTTCATTTATTACATTATCGTACAACCCTATCGAATTTGATGTCACGAAACTAGATTTCAACCTTCAGGAATTAATAAGTGAATTCTAGAGAAATTGATGATTGCACGTATATATAGGAGCATGTGAAACTTTCTGCCTAAAGTTTTTGAATTTATACACTAAGTTTGGTTCTTCAATTCAAGAAGAATTCGAATAGGCTAGCTGCACCCTGTCTCACGGTTTCAAAGTTTATTTTTCGACATTTTATCATATTTTTGATAATGACACCTGATAGTAGTTTGTCATAGTATATTTTGTGAATTATCTCGAGACAAAGAAAACATTTTTGAAGTCTGGAAACTATGGAAAAAAATTGTTTTCCGCGTCCTGATGTCATCAGTGATAGATATCATCAGTCTAAATTTGTGTATCTTTTCAAGTGCTTGTGATAAATGAAGTATTGTATTTCATTTCAAGACTGTTTCACCTAATTTTATTTCATACATGCATGTCTAAATTATAGTATTTTAGTTTTTTTATGGATTGTATACAACACAAAATTACGAAGTCTGAGTGGTATAATTTTTCATTCAGTAGGATTTTGAGAAACTTACACACTTACGTATATACATTTCTATATGTTATTCAAAAGTCAATGGAGAAAATTTCCATCGATATTTCAATAAAAGCTAAGAAGCCCAAACTGTGAGAACTGTATTATTAATCATAATAGTATTATTTATCCCTTTACAACCACAATTCATTTCCCACAATCGATCAGACAAATTTGCTACAAACGTCAAGAGTAAAAAATTCGATACAATGAACCAATAAACCTTTTGTTTGTCCTCGGCGTGTTTTAACCCACATGTGCATGTATTATAATGGGTGTGTTCCCAACGAAACGTGAAGACATCTTATGATGGATCGCGCTAGTGATACGATTTCGTATGACAGTTCTGTAAGTACGGATACAGGGATTTGTGTCGAGGAGGGTTGATAACGGAAAATAATATCGATCTAATATTATATTTCTCGATATGAGATTCTGAACTATAGTGCTTTCGACATAAGAATGAACTCTTCACATTTTTCACTTTAGGACATCGAAATATTTCCAGTATACTCGAGAGCTATCATTAAAAAAAATATAGTTTTCTCCATCAAATACAAACATCACAGAATTCACTCACAAAATGAAGTTTACCTTCAAAAATCCAAACATAAAACTGGAAAATCAAACAATGAGATCAGCTTCAACAAGAAACATCCTTCACAATGTATGTTTGAAGAATAGGTTTGTAAGAAACTGCCCCTCATTCCCAGTTTTCATTTTACCAATGAATTATCAAAATCAGACCACCAGATTCAAATCAGTTGGAGTGTGAGAAAACTTACTGCAGCAGTTTTGTGTAAAATGAGATAGATTCCGACTCAAAACGATGGCTTGCTTTATATGGAACTATTTCATATGTTCGAAGATATGATGACCATTTTTTCGATGAAATGAAAATAAAAAATAGTTAGGTTATAATTTTATGCGCAATTTTCGTACCGTGATCGCCTGTGGTGTCAATGTATAGTGCAGCATTATAAGTGAATAATATTATTGTCGAGGGTATACCTACCTACACATGTTCTTAGCACCCTTCCAAGACCCATGACCATCGCATAGATCATGCACTCGCCCTAACCTAACCCTTAACTCACTGCCGCCCGATTTTATTGCTTAACCAAATATAAATTAAATTAACTACTGCTTCAGTAAGCAATTAAGAATTAAGGGAGTTTGGCGCAGCGAGGAATAAAAAACGATTTAGATGACTTTTATTTGGGATGCGCGTTTCCAACTATAAATCACTGCATAATTTTGCGGTGGTGATGATGGTTTTTCGTTCTTCTTCTCTGTTTTAATCTTTCGTTTCTGTATTTTCGTATTGAAATTTTATCGGGGTACTCAGTTTTTGTGGTATTTGTAGGAATAAACGGAATAACAGGGTGTTTTCGAATCAATAAAGGAAAATGTAAATATTTGAAGATGAAAATTCATATTCCAGAAATCTAGATTATTAAATAAAATGTCCTGATGGTTTATAGTTATGAAATGCTACTTCAACTGTTGAAGACTAAGTCACTCGAAGTCACTCAATATGTTTAGAAGGTATTAGGTGAATGAGAAAAAAAAATCCAGATGTAAATTCTTCAAATAGTTACCAAAATTCAGTACGTCAGAGAAACTATATGTATAAAACAAATGAAATGATCAATTGTGTTATGTTATCATCTATATGCTATCAATTTCTTCATTCAAATTTATAAATAACTGGATGATTTAGATCAATAAAATTTTGAGTTTTTGTCAGATAGTAATAAAATCAAATGTCAAATTCGTAACTGAATGAACATTCATTCAATTATATTTGTCGAAAATATTAAAGAACGTAACTACAATTAAATAATGAATACAATTCACAAATTCAAATTTGAAAATGATTTTTCAATTTCAATGATCGAAATCAGAGAGATTTCATCAAAGGAAATTGATGAATACATACCATGAAAACCATTTTGAAGTTATCCTTTATTCAGTGATTCGCAAATAACTGAAAACCAGTGTGCACTGAACGATTCCGAATCGATGACAAAATAAAATCTGAATTGAAAAAGAACACAAATGCACCACATCACAATTTCTACTAGAAATACGAAGTATCACCTTCGCTGGTATGACGAAGAATGACCGAACACTAATGTGTGGTATCATCAACAACTAATTTGGAAACCCTTTGAAACGAATTATGGATCCTCGTCCACCAAACTAATGTACTTCTATGTTGATATTTCTGAAAATAATGTGAACTTCCATGTCTGATGGAACAACATAAATCATAATTATGCATCGAGATTTCTTACCACTAATCGGATTCGGATTGAATGTCTGTCATGATTTCAGCATCAGCAATATTGTTGATAATCTTCTCAAATCTGCAATCATAACTTTATAACGTATTATTGATGTCAGCTCTTGTCAGATTTGTTTTGGATTAATTTTTGAATATCTATTCTCCTCAAGGACTGTTCGTTGTTCTCGAATTATCACTCTTTTCTTCCACCTTACTATACCTGACAATTTTAACTTAATATAACTCCTCATCTTAGCTGTGGATAAAAAGAATTGGAAATCATAATGCATATCTTATCACATTGCTAATTATAGTTATTCTAGTTCATTAGTTGATTTTTTTCAAGAAGTCACCTTTAAAATGTGAATGAATTCGAAAGGTAACACCTTATATACTTCACATTGATTATATAGAGCAACTTTAGTATATTCTTCTGACTTCTGATTGTTGATGATCATCAATGATCAATTTCGCAAATATTCACCTAATAGCGTTATTGATTTTCACTTATGGCACTATAAACTTTTTCAGAAATAACTCTATAGCAAATATAGATACTGTTATGAATATATTAATTATGATGAGACTATTTTGGAACTGTGTATTGAAGGAAATTCTACAGTATACTTTTATCTGTAATCAACTATTTTAGGTGAAATGTATTCAATAGGCAATGTGACAGAAAGAATATGAAGGATGTCAGATATTTCAAAACATCATTGAACGTTGTTTTACTCCTCATAACATGGAGCAGTTGCTCACGCATTTTCGACTAACAGGTGGGACATTTATAAATAAACATTCATAAGTAGACATATTATTTGACGTTTCAATGAACACCTGATAGATGAAGTCGACAGACCGTTTATGGGTTAACTTTGAAACGCAGTTTTTTGAAGTTGAATTCAAACAAGTAGAATAAAGTGATGGAAAAAACATATTCCTCAAAAGATTTGATTGAAAACTCTCGTGAAGATTTATTAACGGGAGGAAATTCATGCGTTAAATCTGAAAGTTTCGTAATAATCGAAGGTAATTGAAATAACCTAAACGTAGAGACCCGTTCATAATAACCACCCAGAAGCGGAGAGGAGTCATCAGTGACAATGAGAAGAGAGCCGAACCAGCAGCAGCAGCAGCTCCGTCGAAATCCTTCTACATCTTTAATACATTAAGCAGTGAAAAGATGCAGAGAAGCATAACCGACCATGTGTCTTGAGACGGCCACAATGTCCAGTGCACTATGTAAACTGCCGTATTCCCGACCAGAAAGGACCGAAGGGTTGACTCATTTCCTGACCAACACTTGATTAATGATGCTTAATAACTACGCTGGAAGCAGCGTTCTGAATGTTTCCTATTACTTTTCGAATTGTGTTTTTGAAGGATGAAATTTTTATACAGATGTGAGTCGTCTTCGTCGGCTGCTTGGGTTCTCGGATCGGCGACTGTCAGTCATATTCAACTGAAATTCTTATTAATGATGACCACTTTTCATATTGAGCCCACTCTTCTTCTTCTTTCTCGTCATGTGGACATTCAATCATAAGAGATTTATACCATGATTTACCCTTTTAGTGGTTCGGCCGCGTAACAAAGAATTCAATTTCGAAGTATTAGGATCTTAAACTTTTATTAATTCTATCATATGATATTCATTGAAAAAGTGGAAGTTCATTGCAATTATGAAACATTTTTTTTTATAAACTCACTAAACTCAATATTCAATGAAAATTTTTTATCAGTTGATGGAATTGTGTATTCGCTGAGAGATCTTGGAACATAGACAAATAACCTACATTATTCAAGTTGTCAAGTATTTTTGCGAAGACACGTGAAGCATACTCCATATTACGAAATATTTCTTAATGTATCTTATTAAAAAATAAAATCTATGTATCAAATAAAAATATGAAACTGTAGTATTATAACTGACAACATATAATATTCAATGGGTATTTTTTGAATCAACAAAAGGAGTTGAAATTTCGAATCATGATAGTGCGATAAGCTCACATGCAAACTATTATATATATAATTAAACTCTAGGGAAATACATATTTGGATGAATGTAAATGAGAATAATGCATAGTTCAAACTATCCGGAAGTAATGGATTTACTTCCTGCAAACAAAAATGGTTTAGGTATTGTTTCTAATAAATTTGAAATACATGGATCTACAACAATACACTTTTCATCGAATTCTGCAAATGAATCCAATAGTGTAATTTATTTCTTCTAGGTGAATCGACGAGAAATTGTAGCAGAAACACTATTGAGAATATAAACAAGAACTTTCGAGATCATATGGCTATTTTCCAAGGTATATAATTGCTATATTAGTACGCATGTATGAATTGCATTCCTTGAAAGAATTTCGTTGAATTTCAAAGAGAAAGGAAGATAATCATGAAAGTGTTTGATCCATAGCAGATATATTCTGAAATCTTCAATAGTGAATTCAAACAATGAAGTTAAAATTGAAATATTTTCAGAAATAAATATGATTAGAACAATGTTATGTTGGATTTTACGAAATATATCATTTCAAAATTCAATATTGAATTCATGATTTCATGAAGTCAATAGGTAGAATGTGAAAGTAGGTAAATATGTAAAATATAGATTTGGAACTCTTCAATTCTCCATTACGGAAAAAGAATTGCGAAAAATTTGTACCACTATATTAGTTTGTACATGACCTTTCCTGGACTCCTAGTACTTATATCCTAAAAATATCGATAGAAATATCAATAAACTTTTTCAAGAATTTTCAAAATACCTATTTTGAATTCAATTAGATATACACTGTAATCTCCCATATTCGATTAATAACAATATAACGTTTACACTTGCTCACCGATATTTACGATATAGTAACAGATACTTAAACCCCGCACCCCTCTCAAAGCGAAACAAGTGAAGCGCGCGTCGACACCGCCACGACGCTCTTCGTCCCCACGTATTTAACAGCACTGCCAACCCCAAACGCTATCACTCTAATCCTGACCGTCTTCACCAATCAGTTGGCAGTCAGAAATTTCGTATTCAAAATAATAAACCTTTGCGAAAGAGAAAGCGTACACAAAATAATTGTTGGTGTCGTTTCGATTTGCGGTGAAAATTGTCGATCCAGGTGATGTGCAGGATCAATCGTGAGGACGAGTGCAATGTATCGAGATTTTTTAGGTATTTTTTACCTGGTGATAGCACCAGACAGGTCGTCATGCGAACGTAGATCCCGCCTTTCAATATCCTGTGCCAACCCACACCGCTCTGCGCCGCTCTGCCATTGGCCGCGGCCGTAACCACGTGATCAGCCATCATCCTCCTCAATGAGAAAGAAACAAAAACAACCATCACTAACAGTAACTACGAAACGGCCACGTAACAATCGTTTCCTATTTCTCGTGTCGCGCGCGCCTGATTTTCAGTGACCGTTTCAGTGAATTGTGATAATGAGTGATTGAGGTTAGACATGCCTTCGGAGGACGCGAAGAGGAGGTCCAGCAGTCCCGAGACCTTCTGGTTGTCGGCTGCGACACAGCCTCTGGAAGGGTGCAATGAGACGGGGTTCATCAGCAGTCAACCCTCCATGGCCGAGTTCATGACGGCTCTGCCTCATCTCTCTGGGCCTCCTATGAGTCCTCAAAATACTCCTCCGGCCACAGTGTATCCTCTGGATGTTCCTCACGGTATGGGATCACCAGGGGTTAACGTGCCCGAGTACCCTTGGATGAAAGAGAAGAAGACTACAAGGAAGAATAGTCAGCAAGGTACGTTCAAGCTTCCTTCGTGAAGGAAAATCATGAGGTGACCATGTTTTGAGGCGTTTTGCACAAGAGCCTTACGCAACCATCGAATCTCCATCACTGGTCAAAACTGAAAAACAAGCTGATGTTCACATGAGTTAGGTTTTTTATCTCAACTGATGCTAAAACATTTTCAACGCCCTGTGTATCATATTCTGCAGAGATCTTCGTCCTTCTGCGAATATAATAAAACACCCTGTACACAATATAAATCTCACAAAAGAATTGTTTGAAGTTGATTAATAACTTTGTATGACATGTTTGCCAACTCACAGAAATAAAAATCGACATATTGGACGTGGAAGTGCGGTAGCCCGGTATATAATCAATCAAAAGTATAATTCAGAATGCTCGAGAGCTATCGTGCAGAATTGTCAACGCCTACTAAGGCCGTTGCATGAGTTGAGATAATAAAATTTTGATATTGCTGGGAAAGATATTACAAAAATACGATCCGTGAATATTAGAAACATGAATCCACTGAACGAATATCCTACATGAAAATTACAAAGAAATAAATTCGTGAATGGTTTGGAAATCACCGCTATTCGTACACTTGTTTCGGAAAAATAATTATACGCTCCCTAGTTGATATTTAGTAACACATACTGTCAGTTTCATTTCTATTAACAATAAATTGAATATATTCATATTATTTTCTGAACATTAAGTATAATTCACTTCAATCAAGAAATTTCACAATGAACATAAATATATCAACTGAACAATTTTTTAAAAATAATATACAAAATATTCTATGTGTCTGGAAAATTAACCTCGTAGAAATAAAATTATCTCATTAGAAATATTGATTTCTCGACCATACTATTATATAATCATTATTCGTGTTTTTGAGTCAAAATACGTCACTATTGACAAAAATTTTCATCGAAATCCGAATCCAAAAATCTGAAAATATTTGTGAAATTGTGACGCAACTCATAATTAATAAGGGATTCCTTTCATTCACCCTGTATTGTCAGTACGACCTTACAAAATAATGGTTAGGACAATATACCATAACTTTATAGCGACGAGATAATGAAAATAATCATCAAATATCTGTATCGTTTGTTAAATGAAACGATTTGCTGTATCAACGAACCTGTGGATTCCTATATATCATCTCATTAAGGCAGTAGCACCGTTTTACGACAGACCATTATGTCAGACATTGTTAATTGAGTGATTTAACCCCCCGCTATGGCTGTTGTAACATTAGTGATACTTTATGACAGCCTCCATTGAACAGTCCAAGCCGTCCCTGTATTACGAAAACAGCAGTTGTTTTCTTTTTATGTGAATGTTTCGATGTCTCCCTCGAGATTGAAAAATTATAATAGGAAATCAACTGAATTCATTAATTCTATTATAGTAGCATAAAATGCTATCTTCAAACATGGCGAACATTGCCTCGAATAGTTCGCTCCAACTAGAATATTTTTAGTACAACCATATTCAAATTTATTGTTTGAATTCCAAAATTTATTATTCGATATTCGCGTGAAGTTATTATTGATTCTTGCCTCTTTTGGATAATTCTTGTATCCATATTTTAAGTTAATATAAAAAAAATTTTCCAAAAAAGAAATATCGAAAAGAAGGTTTTTCAATTCCTTTTTCAGTTGATTAATTAATGATTACAAAGTGATTGTATTCATAAAAGAAGCAATTAGCCTTTGAGAAATAATCAATGATTGAAGATAAAAATGTGCTTTGTTTGACGATTTTCCTGATATAATTTTCAAAATGAATGAATCGATGTACCGCACCATCCTCCTTGAAATTTGAAAAAATAGTGGGAGTAACCGTCAAGGAAAGGGGGTGAAGGAAGTGACAAGTTTTTTTTTTGTTAAAAATACTAACTTCGAAATGAAAATTGACGTGTCCGGGTGTTTTTCAATTTTGTCTCCAGTACGGGGATTGAAAAGAGGGGTAACATTTATTCCACCGCACTGTATAAGGTGAATAAGAGTAAATATTCAGAATCGTTATCATCTCTTTACCTGACCTCTGAAAACTTCGAAAGACACATTAAATAAATTCAAGGCATAATTTGCCAAAAAAACATATGTGAAAGTATTTTTCCATACATATTCATTGTAGAGTTGATAAAAATAAAAATTCTTCTATAATACTTCAATAATTCTAAATTCAATCTGGTAAGGGTTTGACTGTAGTCCTATTCATCTTATTGAAGACCCAACTAAAAAGTACAATCCATCAAAAACTTCCTCTATACCCTTCAATTGAATCAATGTCAACATTATCTATAATATGGGTCCCATAAAACCGAACAATATTCAAGAATGGAACTTACGAAAGCACAATGTTATTTTTTTTATTTCAAATTGAAAAATTAGTACAAAGTCTCGATACAAAATCCAGCATATTGAGACTTCCTGTTGAAATATTTGATATACAATACATATTCTGACGTTATAGATAGTTGAAAAAAAGTTCATTTCAGACTAGTGTTGGTAATTATATCAAAAACAATGATTTTGCGATATGGGGGCATCTTGGTGATGATGGAAGTACTTCTCCAATACTTCAGCTGCTTCCAGAGCTTCTTAAACGCTTGATGGAGGTTCAAGCATTTAATTTTAAGATAAACCAACCAAAGCTGAGTAATTTTGACACTTTAGGTACTTTTTCGTCAAATAGAGTGACGATACATGGTATTGAATTCATATTACTCGTAGTGACGACCATAAATACGAATCTCGTACAAAGACGCTGAACATATCCCAATCTGTCAAAATACGAAAAACCCACAACTAGAATTGTCCCCGAGAAAATCACGACACGGCGTGCTACCCAAAACCTCCACCCTCCATCGACCTTTTTCACCGGCCAAGACCCGACAACAAAGCTAAACATCGCGATGGGACCAGCGATGCCCAGCGGGAGAGCCCTTATGTCGGCAGGAGGGCACGTTAACACGGCGTCGAGACGCGCCACCTCGGAATGAGTTATGGCGTTGCTCGACGGTCGACACTCCATTTACAGATCATTCTGGTGAGCCGCTGCCCGCCGCCCGCCGCCGCCCGACCACTTCATCTTCTTCGTCCGTCGATTGTTGTCCTCCTCCTCCTCTGCCTCTTAGATGTGTTTAGCCGTCTTGATAGGGCGTCGTTTGTTAGGTTTATTGGTCTATTTATTGACAGTTGTTGCTGATGCTCCTGCTGTATCTCTTTCGATTTATTATAGGTTTGCATCGGTAGCTCAACAGGTGTGGTCTTGTTGAAACTTGCTACGTTTCGATATACCTTACAGAGCTTGTCTCAGATTTGGGGTATCCATCGTGAATATTTGTAAATGGCCATTCTAGTTTTTATGGCTTTTCTTCAAGTGTATAACAGGAAACATGCGTATCGAAAATAAAAAATCGTATCTCTTGTCGACTACGAAAAATGAGATGATTCTGGAATGACGACCCAGTATTTCTCATGGAAGTACTGGAAAAATAAAGGTCTTCACATTAACAAGAAAACACTGAATAGTTTCAATAACGAAAATGTAGAGTTATTTCCGTCGCAGTAATTAGAAATATTTGAAATGAGTTTGAGTTCCGTTCAATATAGTGATAGTAAAGAGTCAGTTTCAGAAACATACTCCATATCGCATAGATCAGTTGATGAGATTTCTTCATTTTCGAATCGATGTTATAATTTCATTTGCGCATATTTTCACCATTGTATCTGATCTGTCAATTGTCGAAAGTTAAAACTTTGGGACGATAAGTGAAGTTTATTGGTATATTTCAGTAGTTATTTTTATTCCTCCACAAACATTCAGATTCGCATATTTCTATCCACTGTATCGTAATTCTTCGAAT
Source organism: Plagiodera versicolora (assembly GCA_037013635.1). Lineage (NCBI taxonomy): Eukaryota > Metazoa > Arthropoda > Insecta > Coleoptera > Chrysomelidae > Plagiodera > Plagiodera versicolora. Next base: position 4,483,472 of record CM072982.1, on the reverse strand, counting down.
TTAATTATTTGTATGGAACAATTTCATATCAAAACCATCGAATATCGTCTGTGGATTAGTACAGACGAATTTCTCACCGAAGTAATAGTCCCTGAAATTTCTATGGATGGCGTCAGATCAACGAATACAACTAAAATCAACCAAATGTTCTTTTGGAAATCACGGGAAAATAAATAACGATGAAGTATTTAGTCATTCATCATTCAACTGTTGACATAATATCAATAAATAATTTCATCTCATCTTAATGAATCAATCAGCATTGGGAATAATTGATTAAAATTTCATTATTGCATTGAAGTTTTGAATAGAAAGCAATATTTCTCAGTTTAGCATTCAAACATTGTTAGTTGAAAGTTGATTGCAATGAATTACACAGTTTTACAATATGAAATTTTTGGAACAAGGTTTTTACACAATACCGTGTAAAAATCGAAATCATAATAAGTAGGGTTGTTATTTTTCGAGAGACCTGACGAAATAAGAAACCGACTAAACCTTTTCCAATTATATTTCAGAAAGTGTCAAATATACTTTAGAATACTTGAATGTATTTCAGAAAGTAATGAATATATTTCAAAAGAGTCCAGTAAATATATGAAGTGTAGAACATAAAATGTATTTCAGAACAATCAATAAAATTCCAGAAATTCTTCAGAAATGTCCTAACAATTCAGGCTACAGCAGAAAATATTTCAACCAAGAAAAGGGGTGATTGGGTATGAATTTCGGCCTATCCATATAATCATGTAGTAGATGAATGTTCAATCATGAAATAACAAACAACAATTCATTACGAATTAGATTTGATGCCTTCTGAAATAGATTCAATTACTTATTCCGAAATATATTTAATAATTCTGACAATTTCCGAAATACAATTGGAAAAAGTGTAGGGCTTACGCAAAAAAAAATTTATAAATCCTAGTGAAATATGGAAAATGTTATCGTACATATTTTTTCATTTCGCAGATAAAATACACCCACCCGAAAAAAAAAATCTCAAAATCACACATCACAGGTCAATAACGTCGATATAATGACGCACCACCTTGAAGCTACAGATTGATTTATGACGGGTCTAGATTAATTAAGGGCACACAGAGGGACAAATCCTGCATCCAGAATCCAGCATCGAACAGCTCCCTATTCCAAACATCCCGACCACTGTCGGCCGCTGTCGCAGGACCTTCATAATTGTTTCTTGCATGCTTCAATTCGGTCATTAATCACGGAGACTGTTTTGAAATCGCTTCACGAGTGACTGTAACCGAATCATTATTTTTTTTTCGGGTATAATCGACTGACGGAAAGTAAAATTGATAATGTGGAATATCCGTCGAGGTTATACAGTTTCATGAAAAAATATTTGGAAATCGTAAATACCACTGATCATCGTTATACAAGTTTTGAAAACTAAACGTTACGGATAATTCGGATCGAAAATAGTTATTGAATTTTATGTTCTTGGCCAAAAGGAAATGTTACTATCAGCTCACCCTGTATGATCATCATCATGAAACAAATCCAAGGTCACCAAAGCTTATTTTTCAAAATATGATTTATTGCAATTTCATGTAAACTCACAAATCACATATTGTAATTTTCATGAATTGCTAGGAAACAGAGTTTCAAATATCCTAATTGATGCTCAATAAAATCTATACAGGGTATTCCTTGAAAAATGCTCATAATATAGGCAGTCATTCTAAGTCATGATCGTATATCTTAAAAGTCTCAATTTTTGAGATACACAGTAATAATGATTATCAATCGGTACTGTGATATGAAGCAATTTCATTTCAATTATTTCAATCAAGAACAGAGCATCTGACAAGTAAAAAACAGTTTTTAATTCTAATTATTTCTTGAACGAATCTGATATCTCAATTTCATTCGATGCACACATATTTCCACACCAGATTTTTAGGGAATAGATCCTGAATGATTTGTATTTTTTTGAATAAAAACCATGGATAGAAGGAAAATTAAAGTAGCCACTCGATGGTGATTTTTTTTAATAGAAGAAATATTCAATTTCAAACTCACTGGTGACGAAAATGAAAAATGTATGCCTCAAAATATGCATCTTGATGCGAAGGAGTCAATAAAATTTCATGAATATGTTCACATCATCTCATTGTCAGACAAAAAAAATATGAATTCTCAAATCTTTCTCATTCTGTATCTCAAGAGCTAAACTTTCAGGACAAACGTTCATAGAGAGTTATTTTTTCATAGAATTAGTCGTAGAATAACCAATACCAATGATACACCCTGTATAGGTCGTATCCCAAAAACATATGCTTTTGTTATCAACGCTACGAATATAAAATTGTTCTGTCAGTCTAAACGAGCCTTCATAATTTGTTCTTTCACGGTCAAACTCGATCATTAATCACTGATCCCTCTTCTCTAACCTACCTAGAGCAGAAAATTCACTATATGCAATCGGCTTGCTCAAAGAAAGACCAAGAAGGAAAATATAAAATGATACAAAATTTTCACATTCAGTAAGTAATGATTTACTGACACACTATCAAACACTGCAGATATAATAACATATTGAATTCTAGATATTCATCGTCGATAGCATATAGGTACAATAGATATAGTTTGAAAAAAATAAAAAATATGCAGATGATGACCTGAAGAGGCAAAAATAAGTATTGATTTGAAAATAAATTGATTAGGAGAAATATTGTTGATATAAAAAAACGTGGGGTGCTATAAAGATCAGTTTTCATAAAGTGTCCCACATTTCTATACAATAACAATATTTTTCTTAATCAATTCAGTTCATCACCAAAGTGTTTTTTTTTTTCAAACTATATTCATTTATAATTTTTCAGTTTGATTTCAGCTTTCAATAACGGGAAAAACTAACAGTAATACGCCACTCGCTCTCAATCCAAAGGAGAGTTACTCACAAACAAACATACATTCAATAAATGAATCAGTATATTTTTATCATTTCAGACTGAATGATGTTAGTAGATATTCTTCATTACTGAATGATACAATCCAACATCAGCTATACAAAAAAATAAAACAAATTTATCAGAATTGGAAATGGTATCCAAATTACTATTTCTGATGAAATAACTTGAATGGATGAATTGTTCAATGTCAGCAGGTATTATTTATGATTTTCATCAATACTTAATACTTAATAAAAACCAGTCTACAGAATAAAGAATGGTTACTGAACTAACCAATATTGTGGAAAATAGTGCAAATAATACAAACTTCTTAATGTCAGCAGGTAATATTTGAAACTCTCATCGATACAATAGAACATCAGCAATTTGTACCGAAACATTAGATAAAAGAATCTGTACACATAATGTTGGGAAAATGAGGAATCAAATCGTATCTCCAATGATATTTTGGACATTTTTAGACAAGTTGGTTGACGCTTCTAATAATATACATCCTCAACTTGTGCGTACAAAGCATTATTACATAAAAATTACAATATGAATCGTGAAGGAGCTATTCAATGACCAGCAATATCTACTGATTCGACACCACTAGATTATTAGTTACAAACAGACAGGCTATCAAAAATTCCTCACAGTAATGATTCGTGGAGAAACTGAAATTTTGTGAAAACTCGGTGGATCGAAACCAAGATGAACGTAGATGTTTCAGTATACCGAAGATGATGGCATTATTAATAGTTGTTGTCTGCTTCTGGGTGATGTGCAAGTCATTCTACGTCACTTCCCTCCTGTTTGTATTTCGAGATCGATACCGCTAACATCCCCGTGTCATCGCGAAATCTACTCTTTCCCTTTCCCCCCAAATCTGACAGAAGCGTGTTTCAGTTATCTCTCTAGTGCTAACATCTACATTAAAGTAACTGAAGTTTAACTTAGACGAAACTTTGGAAGCAAATTACTCGAACCTTGGAAATCAGTTGAGAAATATATAATCAGGCAAAATAGTTGATCAAGAACGAGAATTTACAAAATTATAAGTGACAAAATTTTGGACCAACTGGAGCTTATTGAACTTTTTCAGCGCTCTTTCCACACAGTTTTTTATAAAGATTTCGAATCGGATGAGTATATTGCGTCATCAGGAGTCGCTCAGGGGGTCTATTCTGAGGTCTCTTCTCTTCATTATATTAATCAAACACATTCTCAAAGTGCTCGACTTTAATTGTTAGAATTCAAAATTGATTATATTCATCCACCGATTGGCCTTCCTCATGAACGGATTCTTGAGTGTCTCACTGTTGAAAGTCTTCGTGGTAGGAGGATTTATGAATCAAAAACATTCGTACATCGTTCGAGAAATAATAAGACTGTTCTGAATTATCGTGTATGTTTTCACATTTCCAGAATTTCTTCTCGTTCTGATATAATTTTCAACTAGAACATGAACGAATGTCTTGAAGTTCTCTCCCTTTCATGTAACGTGGCGTCATAGCAATGACGTTCATTGCATTCAATCTTGTATTAGAAATTACATTTTTGATTGGTATTGATTTGCCTTTTTTTCATCTTCTTTATTGTTGTGTGTCTTTTGTTTCGTTTCCTCCGTTTTGTAATTGGGTTTTCCAGTAAAAAAAAATGGTAATAAATAAAAAAAGGTTGTTCTGCTTGATTTTTGAAAAAATAAAAAAAAAACTTTTAGATTGCCAATTGATTACAAAATTAGAACTTTTGAAGTGGATTTCGAGAAAAAAAACACTCTGTATATGGATTGATTATTCAATTATAGAAATATCCTTGTATTTTTCGTAATGGGCGACTTGATGCAATGAACAGTGCACGGAGGATTCGTAATTTCTAGACATCCAATCAACAAAAATCGAATTATCGAGGTTGAAGTAAAAACTAACCCCGGTATAAAAAGACAATTTATCATTCGCAAATCGTCGAAATGAAGGGAGGGATCAGTCCGCTTCGCAGATTGGAGAGAGGTGAGAGTTCGGCTCAGGGGCTCAGAAACTGAGGTCACTAGAAAGGCAACTCGCGGATCAATTCATTACACACGAGAGAGGGATTGAATTTTGCACTATCATCTTCAGTCGGGGTTTTTCCAACATATAAAAACGTTACAGCAGTCAAAAATAAATTCTTCCTAGTGTAGCTAGTCTTTTGTGCTATTCACTTTCGGATTGTCTGTTCTAAAAAAAAAACAACGTTTTGATTATTCACTCAACTTTTTGGTATTCGCCCTTGAAAGATTTAATTTGATAACTTTCATATTTCTCATTTGAAATAACGATCCAATATGCAACATTCAATAATCAGAATTAGAAATCAAGGTAGTCATATGTTTGTTGACATTCTTATCCTTCACTCAAATGTCAATTTGCACTTATTCACAATAATCCCACTATGGCAGCCTTCAGTTGATAATTTCTATAAGAGGATTATTTAGAGTTTCACACTGTTCACTGTTTTTTTATTATGGTTTCCTCATCTCGATATCTCGAAATGAACGATTTGAAAGTTATAACTTTAATATTCCACTGAGGAATTTGAATGAAGTCTTTCGAGAGTGTCCTATACTAATAATTTTCTCAAAATTTTGTTGGCTAATTTATTACTCTATTGCCGAATTCATTGCTTTTTGTTTTATAAAAGAAATTTTGGACTCTGCTAGCTCAACCGATAAGTTACCAAAACCACTTCTCAAACACATGATTTTCGTAAAATTATCCCATAATTTGAGGTTATTTTATGGCTCTCATTTTAGTCTATCGCCAATTTTTTCGCTTTTCGTTTTTTCAAAAAAATCGTGAGTTTTCGGAAAATTTTAATGTGCTATAATTTAAGGCAATGGAGTGATGAATCAACCTAAACTTAGCCTTAAATTATAGTCAATGGAATTTCTGAATATTCAAAAGTGGTTCTGCTAAATTGATGGGGGTTTTGAAATTTTATTTTGTGTAATTCATGATGTGCCACCAATTTAGAAATTGTTTCAGTATGTTCATCATCAATGGAAATAATTTGAAACTCATTATCGAATGAATTTCTGAAAACCCATTTCTGCTGAAAACTAATGTAGTTTCAGCATGTTATGTGAATTGGTTGGCCATGAATGCCTGATATGCCATCTGTCGTGAAAATTCATCCGACTTACCCCACAAATACTAATAACCCTGTAGTTCATTCGAGCTAATTTTTATGACTCTCCCAAGACCATTTAATAATCCCCTGCTAGGGTGACAGGAAAAATAACTTCTTTGCTCGATATATTATGTCTTGGATTTTTATTGTATCTCTGACATTTCCGTCTTCAAAATGTTTGCAGTTAATTACCCATCACTTCAACCTCCGATCTCTGTGCATATCATTTGCTGCTAAGACTAGCTTTGTTTGGTTCCGTTCAAAGCGGCAATATATCTTCTTGGTTATGAGGAAAATACGCAAATTTCATCTTCCACGCTTTGGGAAAGATTCTGTCATTTTTTCAAATATTCATCGGATATAAAACAGCCATTACAATGTTTATGATTAAATTGAGAAAAAAAATCAACCGAGAATGCATTCGATTGAGGTCTGATTTGACCATATTTTCTCTTTTATCTTATCATTGATCATAGAATTTTTCATCAAAGGTACAGTCAAGAATCACATAGTACCAACAAAGTGGAATTTCTAAAGATTTTGCTGAATCCTTTGTGAACGATTCAGTCACAGAGTAATAGTTTGACCCGAAAAAAAAAATTCAAATAGATTGTGAAATAAAAATTGTATGAAAGACTGTAGATGAACCTTACGCTATATGATTGTTTCATATGATTTCTGGTGTTGAAATATGTTTCACCAATTCATCAATTTGAAATTTGAATACTTATGGAGTAAAATCACTCATAGACTTTTTTTGCTTACAGATTCGGTTTCAAGAAAAAGTAACAAAAAACATTCCTCGGTGCTTTTTGGCAATGAAGAAAATGATGGTGAGCAATTTGTTATAATCCTTCATTATTTTCCACGAGATTGATTTCCATTAAAGATTTTACATCAACGATAAAAACAGTTATAAACAATGAAAGTTGAATTGTTGAAAAACTGCTGATAACGATCTCGAGAGGTCCTATGAATTGGAATTCAGAAAAGAACATATCTGTTTCTTGAAATTCATAGCTGAATTCAGTGAATTGAGAATCAGTTAAAATGAAAAACTTCAAGAAACCGATAAAACTGTTACTTATTTCTAATAGCAAAAAATCAATCTCCTATCTGATACATGTGTTTTATACTGAATCAAATTCGGAATTGATTATTTTTAATCCACCCTATGCAATTAGTGGCAATTGGACAATTCGATGAGTTTGAGATTTTCTTGACTAACTCGATTATTTTTCAACTGATGATGAGAGTCGCGATGAACAATTCACTGTACTGAATTTGGGAGTTTCTGAAATGACTCGAATATCTATCAACTGATGAGAAAAGTATCGGAAAGGTGCAAATAATCTATCCACTGTACTGTGTTCGAAATTTTCGGAAATGACCTGACCATCTCTCAACTGACAAACTGAATTACACACGAATTTGGTATTATTATCGTGGAAAAATTATTACTTTTCGGGATATCCCACTTTGAAGTCCGAAATGTCACCTTCTTTTTTTGAACATTTCCACAGTTTTATTGCAAATTTCTTCTTTAATGAGACACCTTAATAAAAAGTGATTAACCATGCATTTATTCAAAAACATTGAGCGTGAATGTTGAATCCATGCAACATTTGTATAAATATTTCTGTGGTTTGACAGTTGTCAATTAACCATTGGTTGACAGAATAATTATGATTACTTGCTGCCGAATCTGAATATTCGAAAAATACTACATTTTCAATGTTTTCAATCATTTCTCAATATATGTTACGTTATTTAAGAAATTTGCTAAAAATCTATACTATTTTATTCAAAAAGATAATAAAGTGATATTTCAGACTTCAAAGTGGAATATCTTGAGAAGAATTAATTTTCCTACGATCAAATTCGTGTTTTCTGAATAAAATGAGAAATAATGAGAGTTTCAATATTCCAGATACTCCATGTGAATAGTTTATGAATTACAAGAAGCAATTGCTACTAAAAGCTACTATGGTTCAAGTCAGATTTTCACAAATGTTCATTAAACATGAGATTATAATTTTCACTACGAACTTTTCCAAGAATAGTTTTCGCTTGAATATTCCACAACCCGAAACGTAACCATTACTTAAATTCTGCTAAGCGATGAGTCGGCAAGTTGTCAAATCGAATAACTTATTCTTCAACATAACATAACGTAACGTAACTTCGCGTTATACATATCGAGTGCTCCGTAACTATTAAATTCAAAACTATGGTGGCTGATGAACAAATGTTTTTTAATGTTCTTTCATTCCTCCTCACCATGGAAATAATCTGGATACACCAAACGTAAATGTTTAAAATCAATTCACACAACTCTCAATTATGGGCCATATCAAAGGGTCAATCTGCAGGCCGTTCATAAGTTTTGGTCTCGGAACAAAAAGGAAATATATCAATTCTGCTTGTTTTTGCTTCCGTTTCTGTGTGGACCGAGGGTTGTGCTCAGCCAGCGGTCATTTTATTAGCATCTACAATCTAGATGGCTGTTCTTGTCGAGACCCTATTCCACATCATTATCACGTCCTCTTTATCAGAGTGCTCTGGTTAAACCGCCGCCGCCACATACAATGATATTGTAAGTTGCTGAAAAATATGTTAATCCAGTCGAAATGTTCATTTTGCTGAATTTCGATAGGGAATGAATCGTTGATTTCTTAATCGGAGTTTTCACCAAGGACGAATTAGCATCGACACATTGGGTGACAAGTTGTATAGAACATCTGCACATGGCGTCACAGTCAATCACAGCAATCGAATGTCAAACGGTTTGGAGGTGAACAATAATTGAAACAATACCTCGTTGTGTAGAGAATAAAATAAATATAAATCCCCAGTCCGAAACACAATAAACTTGAACATCCAACGAACTCAATAAAAATGTATGAACAGAAATGTCCCTCCAAACCTGAGCAGAGATGTACAAAATACTTTTCTAATTTGCTATTTCAAATGCAAAATACAAAATACTTTTGTTTTATATTCAAACACTAAATACAAATTTTTCAAATGGAATTACTGGTTTTCTTTATTTACATTGATATAAATATTTTATATTTTGCAAATACAAAATACATCTTGTAAGGTATTTCTTCACGAGATAACGAGAACATAAAACGTTGTTTGTATTTTGTGCTTGTATTCCAAACACAAGTGTTGCTCTGGACCTAAAATAACAAGCACATTTTGTGACACACCGCAGATATTCTATTGGAGCAGTATTTGGTCATAAAAGTATTAGACAGTAGGAAAAATTCAGGTTGGCAAGTTATATGGAGCAAGAATTTAGTTGAAGATTATCGCTGGGTGGTGTGGGACCTGCCAGAGATTTATATGCAGGGGTGGGGGAGAGTGGAACGATATTTAACTTGGTGGTACGTCGAGGCGGATTTTAATCTACATGCACAGGGTTTTTACCCTCGTTCTCCCTTCGCGAACTCAAGAAAAGACTCACGATAAAAACATCTTGTAGCGCGAGATTTACTTCTCCAGCCACATATTCAAATTATCAGGAAATTTGTTTTTCTTATTCCGGAAGTTTAATGTTTTAAAAGTTTCGTGTTCCTGCAGGAATCAGAATTAATGGTGGATTTCGAGGAGTCGAGTTCGTAGATGAATACTGTTCTAGCATTTTGTTCGCCGTATGTTCATGCAAATCATTCTTCTCGAACGAATGATGATCATTATCGATAAATCATTGAAGAAAAATTTCGAAGAGGTACAGTGATTGATTTTCAAAAAGGATGACTACAATTATATTTGGCTTAGGTGGAAAGTGTATACCGGGTGATTCTTCAAGGTGGCTCGCCCCTATAACTTTTTTATTATTGGAGATAGAAGAACAGCATTCGGGATTTGTGTATTATATGTCAATTCGCATTATTTGACGTATTCACTTGCTTTGCAGTACTTCCGGTTTGACCGGAAATGACCTCAACTTTCGATTTTCAAATGGAACACCCTATATATTTTTACTTACTTTGATCGAGGATGACATTATCTATCCAACAAAACTTTGCATGAGTATACCGAATACGTATTATTTGTTGTTAGGTATTGGGCTTCTTGCAATTATTGAGAAAGATAGTGAAAATAAAGTGGAAGTGTGTGGTATCAAATTGTTCGTAAGAAAATGATCTTTCACAAAAACCCGACGAGCCACCCTCTTTCCGTTTGAAAAAATCGAGTTAACTGGAAAAAATGATATTTGTGACATTGAAAAAATTATTGAAACGACCCATATGCCTCAAAGTTGTATTTTTCCCATGTCACTTGATCAAAAAGGAAGCGTTTCAATCGATACATGGCAAGCTAGATCGAAAAATAAAAACTGAAATAAAAATTGAAATAAAAATTCTTTCATAAGTCAAATATTCACGAACAAAGTTTTGTTGGATAGATATTGTCATCCTCGATCGAAATAAATAAGAATATATAGGGTGTTTCATTTGAAAATCGAAAGTTGAGGTCATTTCCGGTCAAACCGGAAGTACTGCAAAGCAAGTGAATACGTCAAATAATGCGAATTGACATATAATACACAACCCCCGAATTTTGTTCTACTATCTCCAATAATAAAAAAGTTATAGGGGCGAGCCACCTTGAAGAATCACCCGTTATAATGTACCGTGACATTCATAAAGTACGCGACAGATGGAAAAATCCTCATTTTTATGCTGTCGAAGAAGCAAAAATTGTCATCAACTTGGGCCCGTCTCAAAACCAACTTAGCCCCTATCGGATATACTGAGTTATTTTTAGTTTCCTCAAAATTTGAAAAATGTTGATAGATTTTAGATGAAAATCATTTGCAGAAATCGATTGGGAGTTTTCAAAAGCCATTTGAATGAGAATCAGCATCTCAAATTTACTCAAGAAAGAATTCTATAATTTTTAATGGTAAGTACATGCAATATTTAAAATCAATTACAAACATGAGTTATGTTGAAATTGAACGAAAAATTCAAATTTTTCTCTCCCTCATTCTGTTTAATGATCTTCAACAAAGATGTTCTTGAAGAATTTCATTCAAAATGTAAATATAATTTTCAGTATATCTGATTATCACCTCCTACGATTTTTTCCATTTGTTGTGTACTTCATGAATGTCACTGTAGAATATTTGGAATCATATCACTGGAGAGAAGAATACACAAGTTTCAGATGACGCAATCCTCATAACACTGCTCGGTACGAATAATTTTATGGTATAGTATTTCCCGCCTTTCCGTATCCTCATCGTCGGTTCGTGAAGTTTGACGTTTTCTCTTCTTGAATGATAAAGTACATCGACAGCTGTCACCAGGTGTATAGAATCCAATATCGAGGGATCTCTTCTCTTATATAACTTTCTCGCTACCAAATGTTACATCAATTTATTAAACTGAATCAAATTCAGCAATTGATACTCAAATATTTTCCTCACAATTTCAACATCTGAGAATGTTTATACAAGGTGATTCAACTCAGTTTTGAATTTTTTAATTGAACCAACAAAACTGTAGGTATAGTCTACGTATTTATTGGGGCAAGATAGTATCGAAAGGTTTGGTTATCTTTCAGTTTCATTAGTGCAAAATAAAGAATATCTAGCCAAACACTGAACTTCTAATTAGTTGAGACAGCTGCAAACATTTAGGCATAAATAATTGTGGCAACAATTCAATGTCACCTCACAATGATGCGAAATTCATTTGAAGAGAATACTTTGATTCGGTTATAAAATTACTGTTAACTTTTTAATACAAATATTAAAAAAAGGCAGTCTGTCACAACTCTCTTGCTTTAATGAATATTCTACACCACAAAATTTAATTGATTTGTGTTGATTCGTGAATAAATATCGAATTATGTTTCAATTCAAATGATGCCCAATTTACATCGATAATATACAGTTTCTCTATTTTTCATCATTTTGTGAAAAATACATGAAAACGCATTAATTTTTCCTCAAAGAAATATCCCATGATTTCGTGAAAGAAAGTTCAATATTTTATCATTTCACCCCAATTTCAGAGCAATTATTTGTACTAGCTTACATCTCGAAGGTCATCGTACGAAATCGATTCCAATCGAATTGATTCCAACTTCCCCACCTCCTTTCTTTCCACCCCTGGAAAGCCAGCATTTCCATTTAATTTTTGTTGGAAAGTAATCGAGGAATAAAAATTTCCCGATACATCGCCAGACGGCTGGCAGCGATGGGGGGCAAACGTTGGAGGGAGGCGCGTGTAAAACTTTTTGATTGACAGCTGAGTCTGTCCAATCGCAAGGCCGGAATACTGATGAGGAAAACGTCAATCATGCACGCAGCCGGCTGACGCTGCCACATCATGCAGAATTGGATTCCCTCTCCCTCGGATCTTTTACTGGACTGAAGACGAAAAGAATCACTTTTATCAAAAAATGGTATACTCAATGCGTACGTCATCTCTTAGAGTTTCAAAAAAATAATCAATTTTCTCGTTAATCACTCATTTTTCTGATGACAATATAATACAGGATGATTCATTGGAAAATGGGCATACTGAAAGGGTATGTAGAGGTCACCTAGCTGCTTCTGAAAACCCTCCATATGATGGGTCTAGCACCCTGTATAACCGAGATACAGAGTCTTCTATTTCTTCAATGGTTCATAACTCACCATCCACATTGTATATATTATTGATTTTCACAACATGAACTCATTATCCTGTATGCTTCCGAATCCCAAATGAATTAAACTAATAATCCAGGTACGGACTTGAAAAAATTAAAAGAACTTCATCAGTTCAATACAACACCCTGTATAACTGAATTTCGAGAATTCCTTTGCAGATATGAAAAGAACAGAAAAAATTACCCCTAGACAAATGACAAACACCCCGTATGTGTGATGAAGATTGCATTTATTTATCATGCTACACTATACAAATGATAAAATGAGAAGAAATCACATTCCGAAAAAGTATGACTTTTTTTAAGAAACACAGATTTTGTAAAATTATATTCATTTAAAAAAGAACGAAGATAGGAAATAGAATACATTTCATCCATTCCAAATTAATTTTTCAATTATAGCTTCTTGCAATCATTTCGATCAATCGACCGATGAAGATCCTTCAATTTTTTCAAGTCCGTACCTGGAATATCACTTTCATTCATTCGGATTTCTGTAGCATACAGGATAATGAGTTCATGTTGTGAAAATGAATGGAATATACAATGCGGATCGTAAGGATATACATGAAACACTTTGTATCTCGGTTATACAGGGCGCTAGACCCATCATGGGGGTTTTTCAGAACCAGCTAGGTGACTTCTACATACCCTTACAGTATACCCATTTCCCAATGAATCACCCTGTTTATATCACCCTGTATATTTGTTGTCGAAATATTTATTGCATAACTCATGATTTCATGAATATCTTTAACAGAAATAGATACATTAAATGCAACCATGGAAAAAATACAACACGTGGATATTTACAGTTTCATTTACAAGAAATATTTCGTCATCATGCTCTTATAGAAAATTGGAATATAACTCAGGTGTCGCCATCTCTTGAGGCGTAGACGAAATACGAAACGATCAAATGAATCGATAACATTCGAGCAACGCTGATACCATTTCAGGTTCAACGGCAGATGTCGCTACTGTTAGAAATTGATATTTGGAAAACGCGATGTTGACATTCACTACCCTTTATATTTCTTTTCATCTGAATACACACTATGAGAATGGATTATTTTATATAATTCATGAAGAATAGCTCATCGAATCGATAGGAAAAAGCAACTAAAACGAAATTATCTGAAAAAGTTTATTTCTGCCTGTCACTTCGGAACTATTTCTCAAGTGCTGTATCATTCGAAATAGAAGCTGATTTTTTTGTGCACGTTCCAAAATAAATCCAGTAGTTATTTCGTACTATTTCCTCTTCACTCATCGGTGTCTTGTTCTCAAACAAAACATAACGAAACAGCGCGTGATATAATTAGCGGGAGCACTAGAACATTTTTCTGAGGAAACGTATGGTTGAGCCAATGAATCTTATGATTTTATTCAAATTTACAAAGAAAAGAACAACTTTTTGGTCCAATATCCCTATTCTCAACAGCTCTAAACCACTTGTTCAGTTTTTTATTTCATTGATTTACACCTTGTATATCGTTATGAAAAATAATCTTGTGAAGCTATCATTCCCTTGAGCCATTATTGAAATTGTCCAAAACATGTATAGGTATATACGAACATCTGATCTGAAGAATACTTTTCATTTAGCCCAAGCATTGAATATGATTTTTTTTTCCAGAAAATGGTCTTCCAAGAAGGCTAAGGACAGCGTATACGAATACTCAATTATTAGAACTAGAAAAAGAATTCCACTTCAACAAATACCTTTGTAGACCAAGAAGAATCGAAATAGCTGCTTCATTAGATCTTACAGAACGACAGGTATAATTCACTGTTATTCCGAAATATCCGGACAATAATTGAAGTATATTGTTACAGGTGAAAGTTTGGTTCCAAAACAGGAGAATGAAACATAAAAGACAAACAATAGGAAAACAAGGAGAAGAAGGTGATGATAAAGATTCAGTCACCAGCGAAGGCAGCAAAAGCGCCAAACTGTCAGATAAATTCCTAGAGGATGAAATCTCGAAAAAGAGTTGCCAAGGCTGTGAAATGCCTGCCACAGTGATTGGTAGCACTAGTGAGGATCTGCCCGATATAACTTCCAATAGAGGAAACAACAACAACACTCCCAGTGCTACCAACAACAACAACTTCAGTAGCAATAGTAACGGTGCTAGCAGTATAGGCAGTTCAGGTAGCTTTGATAAACTCATTAACGATGAAGACTCCAGATCTAACGAAGGATGTGGATCTCTACAATCTTCTAGGATATCGAAAAAAAGTCCTGCTTTACCGACTAGTACAATTGTTAAAATAGAAGCGAGGCAAAGCTCTCCGAATTCTTCGTGTGAAAAAAAAGTCGGGAGTAGAAAGGTGTCTTCAAGTCCAAGTCACAGCAAGGACAGTGGCATAAGTCTTGGGTCTAATGAGAGCTTGTCGATGAAGATGTCACCCAAAAACAAAGCTGCGGTCACACCAAATCCAATAGGTAATGTTTAATCCCCCGATTCGTGTTATAATACATAGCGTGATATAATCTATTTCACTGTGATTGTTTCCTTGTTTCCAAAACAGTAGGTAGTCATTGCGTGGTTTGAGACTCAAAAAGTGAACCTGAAGTCGAAACTCTTCCCAACATCTCCAAAACATGTTCCAATAGCTCTCAATTAACTCATTGAGAACAACTGTCGACTCCTCTCAGCTCCTGCGAATATCTTTCCAACTTCTCCTGACTCCTTCCAGCTCCTCCCAACCTACTTTTAACCAAAGTTCACTTTGATTAAACTCAGCTCTGCAGGGTTTCACCAGTTTCGTCACAAAATTTTTATTTTTTTCTATGGTGCCAAAAGACCTCTGAATGAAATCATTCTTTACTGCTCAGCAGTGTAGTCACTCTATATTATTTTACGCACTTCGTTCTAACCAATCTTTTTCGTTTCTAGGCATGGCATCCAATATGATCTACTCTCATCAGCGTTCATCTCCTACAATAGCAACTGCGATTGCCTCAGCCACGGTCACCATCCAAAACTGTTCTCCTTTTCCATCCAGAGGCAATCCAGCTGCGGCAGCTCCTCAACACCAATTCAACACGAACGGTCACCCAGACTACAGAGCGCAAGCGCGACAAAAGCAATACCAGATGCCGCAAATGTACTCCTCTGCAGACATGTACAACCCAGAACATCCCAACACCTTCAGCGATACTCAAGAGTACCAGAGGAACGGTATGGGGCATGCCAATGCCAGAATGCCTGGTAGAGGAAGACAGTCTAGTTATCCTTTGTACTCCAACCAATTCGTCTACAAGAATTCAGCTGATGAGAACTACGGGCTTGTGCATAACGGCTACGGTCAAAGCTATGTTACAACAGGCGATAACGGGTATAACCAGTATGGCTACAGCGGAAATAATGTGTACTCCAACGGAAATGAAACCATGAACCACATGTCCAATTCTGTGGGGATGACCCAAGTCCACGACCCCAACTACTACCACACCACCGATACCAGTATTCCAATGATGAAGGTACCGCCTCAGCCGGAGTACCCGAACAGAATTGGGTACTACGAGAACGCCTACAATCCCGAGCACGTTGCTCAGCAAAACACTGACCCTGCTGCCTATGGAGCTGATATATTCCCGGCTGCTAACAGTTCAACTCCAATTCTAACGAATCCTGCTACTAGAACTGTCACTGAAGGTAGTGACAGCTACAACAACTATCATCAGTACTATCCTGGGGAGTCGCAGACTCAGGTGGCTGTACCGGCTGAGAGTAGCAACAGTTCGTCGGACTTTAATTTTCTTAGTAATTTAGCTAATGACTATACTCCTGAGTATTATCAGATTTGATCTAGTGGGTTGGGAGATGCTATTGTCAGCTGTTGATTTAGTCCATTGTAGTGTGAGGGTTTTGTAAAGTTATCGCATTTTCCAATCAAAATTTCGAAATTAAAAAATGGACAATCTTCGCTAAATGATATTATTCTGTAGATACGGAGTGAGAAACGACTATAGCTAACTATCGTTATTTATAAATGTACAAACATAATTCAATATTGCACAAATAGAACACTGAATGGGTTATACTATATGTAATGATAGTGATAGTTTGTTATTAGATGTATATAATGTAGTTCATGTATTTACATAATAGTGTACAAAAACGGTGTCGTATCGAATAATTCAAACTCCTGAACACATGATAATTGGATACGATTTAGCTTTCTATACTCAGTTGATGTTATCACGCAATTATTATTATTATTATTATTTGATAATTGATGTTATCTCAGTACAACTCCTTTTTACTATCCCAACTACCCTAATTTCTTCGTCCGCATGTTATTGTTGAAAATATTCTGTTAATAAAAGTTATTTGCCACTGTTGTTATCTTCAATTTTATGAAATGTGATTCTTAATTAGATTGAAATTCAAACAATAAAAGCACGAATTCGTCTCTAGTATCAATTTATGATTATGAAACGAATATGTACTCAGAATTTTTTTATTGTTCATGGCCCCTCCTTTGACATATGTTTACTGTCACTACGGTCAGTGATTGTTTCTCCGAAGTACAGGAAATTCCTCTCTATTCCTGTAATGGTATAGTTTCCTTTTCCTATCACAAAAATTAAAGATGTTGAAACTAATCGTCCCACCTATTAACCAGTAGTCAAATTTAACATCATTACTCCTTACCTAATCAAGTTTCCTGTTCTAACTGCTCGTCTTTTTTCATAAACTTGAACTTCCGTCTCATAGATGGTGTTGGTATGTTTCATTTTTCGAAAAAAATGATCCATGTCTCAGTTCTTCTTAATAAATGATACTTATATAGCTTTATATATATATATGTATATTTCATATAAAACTTCCCATGAAAGGAGACATAATGCGATCACACTTCACCCATACAAACACACACAGGTTAGTTTGTTGGTCACCCCTCGACTATTTCAACCGATTAAAAGTAGATGTCGCCCACTCCGAGATTCTTGGTGGTAATAATCGATAAAGCATTGTTTACTACTTTCTTGCAGGTACTACACGTTCATTTCTGCTCTTGTTTCATAGATGGCGAGAGAATACGTGTTCACGAATTTAGTTGGGCTTGTTTGGCGAATGAATTTAAGAATGCAGCGCCAAAGTCGGCAGTCACAGAACCACACAAGTTGACATTGTATAGTTTCATTGCATTAGGTTTATGTGTTTTTTCGTTAATAAATTGTGAGTTTATAATGAGAATAAAGACATTTCAGACTTTTATAGTGAGCTAGGACATCCATGTGTATGTATATTTTCATTTTTCTGAATGTGGTAAGCATTATCATTTGATCATTGTATTATATTGAAAATAATACGAGGTTACAATGATGTTGTGAATGTGAATGGTTCGATCAAAATATATACAGGTTTCTGTTTTTAGATTCGAATGGCAAGATTTAGTTAGGGTACTTTGAAGGCACACTCTCAGAAGTGTTCATGAGGGTGAGGAAGTTTTGAGTGCTCTACATCATAATAATATCATGAACAAGAAAATTGTTTTTGTAATGGCATGAATTATGAATTCATAGTATTTGTTTTTTCTGATGTTTTTTGGTGAGAAGTGCAAAATAAAATAGATAATGTGAGATCTCGTTTCAATTTTGTTGACACCTGAACAATACTATATGCTCGACTATATGTCCTTTAATGTAAACAGAATTTCAACTTCTACTCACGATATTTATATCACCAGCTTGAGGACAAGCATGGGAATTAATATTGGAAGTTTGATTTTACCGATTCAGAGTTTTAGAATCTTTCAAATATTCAAATTCAGTATAAACTCAACAAAACATACTTCCAAACACAAGAACTATGTCAGCATGTCTAGTTATTTTTAGTGCCACCAGGTAGCGTATCGCTTATGTTAATTTGCCAATGGGTTTGAATCGATTATGGAATCATAATCCATTAGTAGTTAGTTTCATTTACGCTGAACTATGTCATTCAGAAGCTTATCTTGACAAATAACAAAGAATCCACAATGGGTGCGTTCCATTAAGCGCTCACAACGCCCAAAACACTCATTCAGACGTTCCACATGGCGACCACGATCGTTGGGGTCGTGGCGAAAATGTCATGAATGACGTCATGATTCATGCTCACGACGACCCATCTCAATAGGTGGGTCGGCGTGAGCGTTTCGAAGACGCACAGAACCAAGTGGAACGACAAAATTCGTGGTCGTAAGCGTGATCGTTGTGAGCGCTTAATGGAACGCACCCATTGTGGTCACCAATTCGAGTAGTGTCATTGAATTTCAAAGCAAATAGGCAATGATTTTCGAAGTATCTTCTATACAGAGTCATTATCTATTGAATCATAATGTGATATCTTTACATAAATACTTCTGCTGAGCAATTAGTTCAAGGAAATATTCGATAGAGTTGAAATAAATGACTCAAACATATATTATTTATTGACTCACATGTGGGTTGTCACCCCCATAAAATAAGCAACACCTATTTATATTTATTACAATCAAGTCGGTTTCCTGTGAATAAATCCCAAATCAAAAAACGAATGATACATGCTTCGAAAGAATTTAAATACTACTACATCGATTCGGTTTTCAGGACTCTGGAGAGGTATATATTATCACTACACTGTACTCCATCGGAATCATCTCATTATTCATCATCACAGAAAAATCATCATCGTCCATATTTTCATGGTATATTTGTGAGAAAAGATGTTAAGCGTTGGTATATTCTTCAGCAGTTGGGGCCATTTTGTCAGCTGGACCGAATCATCAAAGCAGAAGGAAGATTTTGTCGTCTTATAAACATTACGTTAGGGAGACAAATAATCAGGAGAACGTCAACAACGTTAAAAAGAAAACACCAACGCTTCAGGACTGGCATCAATTCGATTCTCTACTATTTTCATTGCTCCCACTAGCAGTCTCAAGGTGTAACGCACTCGTAGTCAACGGAGAACTTCTATCGCCCGAACTCAACCCACCCTCCGTAGGTATCAAACCTTCTTTCATCCTCTTCTTCTGCTTCATCCTCCTGTTCTGAAACCATATCTTCACTTGGGTTTCGTTCAGTTGCAGAGCTGCAGCTATTTCTATTCTTCTTGCTCTAGTGAGGTACTTGTTGAAATGGAACTCTTTTTCTAGTTCTGTGAGTTGTTTGTTGGTGAAGTTGGTTCTGCCGCTGTTTAAACAGTTCAGACTAAGGAGATTTGATGAATTGGAACCGAGACAGGCGCTTCTCGTTGCTGGACTTTGCGAGTCCGAACAGAGGGTCGATTGGACAGTCGGTTGGAAGTTTGCCATTGATGAAGATGGTGGCAGTTTGGGAGCTGAAAATATATGACATTTTATTTATTTATGCTAAATAAAGGCTGATCCGTCTGAAAATACGAACTATTTTCGGATATTTTCTATACGATTATTCAATTAATTTTCCGAAAAAATTATAGATTTTGTTTTGTTATTGTTGTCAATGGTTGCTATAACAACATGCTCGGAGGATAGGAAATAAAGAAAGAAACAAAGAAATGTTTATTGAATGGGATTACCCACGATCGTATATACAGGTTTGGTTACTCGTATGGTTGGGGGTGGCCCAAACATTGGGGAAATTTTTGTGGTTCTCATGTTCCGCCACCTGCAGCGTTGCCTCTTTGTCACTTTGTCAGCCAATCACAAATCAGATCCAATCTGCTTTTTGAAAGTAGGATTGATTTTTAATTATCCGAGAGAATATTGCAAGATATAATATTTCTGTCATTGATTTCATCCACCATTCAAGTCTTAATTGTTTGCTTTGTTTACAATATGAACTGTCAAAGATTAATCACGTGATCAAACCCCTAAATACCTCCTAGCGGATAATCATGGCAACTTTTTCTTAAAAAATGGTGCCAGATTCCAGACCTGTGTATATGATCGTGGGATCGATTACCTAATCCATAGATAAACATACCATTTCAAAAAATATGCATTAATACATCCACAATACAGGGTGACCCACGAGGTTTTGGCCAGTAATCTCGAAAATTATTTGGAGAACGATATTAAAATTTGGCAGTTGTAAACCGTTGGTGATATTACGCATTTTAAGCAAGCTGAAACGTTGTTATAACGTATCATTTTTGGAATTTTTTTTGAACAAATTGTCAAAAGCCGTCAGTGTTAGTGAACAGTCGTTCACCAAAATATTACAATAGCTATTGCCAGAATACGTTTTTTGTTTCTAAACTATCTTAGTTTTTCAAATGAAAAACCTACATACATTTCATCGTTTCTGCTTATTACAAGAAAATGAAGTTATGACTGAATGAGCATAAGAAAGACCTTTACAGCAATCGAAAAATATACGGGGTGTCCCATTAAAAATTCCAAAGTTGATACCACCTGATCCGAAATGTGACGTTGTAACAACGTTGCAGCTGGCTTAAAATGCGTAATATTACCAACAGTCTGTAACTGCCAAATTTCAATATCGTACTCCAAATAGTTTTCGAGATATATACTAGCCAAAACCTCGTGGGCCACCCTGTATAATAACACATATTCACATATTCATCAAAGTAAGACGAGAGCAATTCATATAAAATCATTGAAGAATATTTCAGTCGTTGTTCGACACTTTTAACCCATCCAGGACTTATTACATTAAAGTAATTGGTGTAAACCGGTTACATCTCAATATAACTCTCATACCTTTGTTTCGTAATTTCTGTAATGTAGCGATATTATTATCAAAAAAATTCAAAATGCTTGAACGATAATCAAAAGCTTCAACAGGCAGGTAATAGTCCATCTGTTATACATAAATAATGTCATAAAATTCGGGAAGATGTGTGAACACCCATACATAAATAGCCCATAATTGATGTGAAATAATTTACGTCAAGAATAGCTGATTGTGTGAATGAAACACATTATTCAATGAAGTTTTAACAGTTTTTTTATCGGTATACCGAGATTATACGATACGTATGGTGGTGAAATACCAATATCATCAAGTTATTTCAACTCCAGTTGATTAAAAAATAGAGAACTAGAACACATAGAGTGACGATGAAGAATGTTTGCTCGACATGTTTACGTTCGAATTCACTTTCAACTATATAATGTGATCCCATTATCTAAAGTGGGTTTAGAATTTCTTCTTCAATTTGCTTAATGGAAAACAACGTTTCCGCAAAAGAATTGCATTGCACCAAGCAGGGCATAAGAATAATTTCGTATTTTTGTGCCCAATTTATCACGATGTTGCCAAAAAAGTAAGGTCCCTTCGCGTATGACAGCGAACAAGATGAATTAGGTGAAAGATTCAATTAGTTGGGATGTGAGACCAAATGCGAGGTGTTGTGTTCATATAGCAGGACCAATCGGTCTTCGTTTATTAGTTTCACTTTGATAGCTTCAATGTTCAAGAGAGTTTTTTTCTCGAGAATTCACCAGAAAATTCAGAATTTCGCTATTTTCATCATAACATTTAATACAAAGCGAACAATGAGCATTTTCTTACTCAAGCCTCTTGGGTAATATTATTATAAATTATTCAATTCATATGAGTAGTTTTCCGATCAGAAGTGTTGAAAATATGCGGATTCAATAATTGTCAATTCCAATGAATCATGGCCTTCATAAATCTTTATGGAAAGGGTGAATGTATTCAATTGTCCATGTTGCTTTCTGATACCCTTTGCTTGACCGGCTGTCGGATTAACAGTGTATTCTCTGATAATATAACATGTACCTACTTAATATTTCAACTGGACAACATAGAATCGTATTAGTTCAGTTCAACCATATGTTGAGATCTGCTACAACTGCCTCAGAAGAGAATCTACATGGAGGACATAGAAGAAGGAATAATTTATTACATTTAATCGCAAACTATATTATCGAATATAGGGTGTCCTATTTGAAAAATATAATTTTGTTGTGATAATCTGCTTGTGAATTGCATTTCAATATTTCATCTTGTTGATGAGTTATTGAAGAACGCAGCACTATTTGGTCAACCCGTATACAAGGAGATATATCAATTTATTCACCATTCATATTTCATTGGAAGTGGTCAGAAAACTACGAATTGCTAGTCACAATAACATTCAATATTTTGTACAGATTGATTCTCATGTACTCACTCTTCAAACAATTGAGAAATGATTGAAGTTCCAAATGATAGACAATTGCAATGCCATCAACTGTCGGTCAAAATACCATTTTCCAGGAATTACTTGTTTGCTTGGCGATTTTTCCGCGTTTCGAATGGCACGTTATTAGTATTCAAAATGGGGGCAACGTTGTAAAACGCACCAAAGAAAACAATAGTTGGAAACGTTACTTTTGATTCAACAGTACTACTTGAAAGTGGTAAATGATTCGATTCCTTACTACTACGAAGTGGAAATAGAATAAAAACAAAGAGTTTTCGTTTAAATCACGGCTGGATTACTATAACGGAGCATTGAAAACCCGGCCTCAAGTGAGACGAGACATTCTGAATAGACACAGTGGGGAGAAGAATGACGTTTGACAGTCAACCTTGAAAAGTTTCGTTTCGTTCTTGTCGCCACACCCTGTATGCCGTCGCCCTGTCATCTGATCATATTCAACTCGGAATATATCTGATCAGAAGTCGAGCATAAATTTTCTGAAAAGTTTTTAATGGGTCGCTCGCATCCAGTGGGTGTTCTGCATTGAGGTGCAAGTCTGGGGAGACATTCATTAATCTGTTGTGACAACGCAGTGTTAACTACACGCTACATCGGTGATTAGGAATGACAGGCCGGATGACGTGACATGGAATTTGAGCATCTCTTCGATACCTCTATTATCGAATTAATGAAGCGGGTAATTGTCCGGCGTTTGTCGACTTTTGACGAAACAATTAATAAGTTGTAGACGAAAAATCATTGTCGAATGTTTGTTTCAGGCTTGAAACTGTTTGATACCGCTTAATTATTCGAGGAAGATAGTTCTGACGAATTTGGTTTATTAGTGCAAAATAAAAATTTGAACTTCTAATAGGTTGAAACATGGATGGGAACAATTAGGCCTCAATAATTATGGAAGCACTTCCAAATTCGTTTGGAAAGAAATCTTTGATCCGCTTATAAAGTTTGTTAATTCTAGTGGAATTTTAACAAGTATTGAAAAAACTATTATACACAGTCAATAGTTATCCAATTTTGGTATATGTATTTTAAAAAGAACACCAATTGCTACCTCCTTTCCGTTGGTTCTCACCATGTTCTCTGAACATTACAGTATATCTCCTTTCGTGGGAAATTTTATAAAAAAAAAATACCACACTTTCTGGCGGGCTGTCACAATAATGTCTTGCTTTGATAATAATACTTTGTGATTGCTGTATTAAGATCTCATAAACGCATGAAAAGTCAATAAAATTGAAGTATAATGAAATTATACTCTAATTCCCAATCTTTGATAGCTTTAAATATTAGTTATTTTCTGGTTGTATTATACAGGATATTTTAATTGTCATGAATACAATCGCAACAATGTTTTAAACAGACAAAAATTACTTCCCCCATATCCATGACATTCTAAACACCATCAGGTAGACGTTTTTGACAACTAATCTGTCAATGTTAGTTTAAGGTCAGAAGTATCAAAGGAATACTTTGTTTGATTCAATAAATCCGTCATTATCCTCATAAATAGAACTTGTAATTGTTCACAAGGATAAAGAAAGCGTAGTTTTTATATAAGCATTGCTCTCGTTCTCAAATTTATTGAGTCACTTGATATACTCATTATTTTCAGAGAGGAAATTGGTATCACACCATCATCTATTCCGCTATGTTAATCATATTCCCATGGCATTAGTGAGGGAACCCTTATCTGAACAGAACATGCTAATTTTATTAAACTAACGCACGAATGTGAGTATAAAGGTATTATACCAAAGAATTGAATGAAATTTAACTAAACAATCTCTCAGGGGGATTATATCTTCAATTTGTTTGAAATGTTTGAAAGAGAATAATTCTCCTTCACAGATGAAACGAAGAAATAATTGTAAAAATAATAATTAATGCACTCCTGGAATTAATATTGAAACAATATCCCCCTGTAGTCGAGTATTCATATGATCGATACGTCGTTATAACAATCGAGATCGCCAATCTTCAGTTTGATTCATTGATTATTTCATGTAATTAAAACTGGTATTCGAACCTGATAGTGATTATTGAAAATAATGTAATGATTATGACTTGAAAATATAACAATCTCTCGATTGAAAAATTACGATAAACTCTAAGCCTTTTAATTCAAAGATAGATAAATCCACTTAAAGACAATATGATTGTCAATTCACATTCTAAACTTCAAAACTTCTGATGAATGAAATAACAAGGCCATTTAATTATCCAGAATGACCTTCCAATTATTGACAACTGAGTAGGATGACCGGTCGAAGTGATAATCAGGTAAACGTAATGACGAACTTATTTGGCGAGTGGATATGTTTCTCTAATTAAGAGAAAGATCAAATTCGTGTAGTTTGTAATCTGATATATAAAAATCTGAAGGTATATCATAGTGTCTCCTAACTGACAGGTTTTCCAATCGGGTTTAATTGGTTCAACGAATCCTGTTATTTTCGTGAACATGTCAGATAAGGTATCTGGAACGTAAGTCTGAGGAAAGTAGTTATGATACGATGGTGTTGAATTCATATCGTATCGTCTGAATGGGTAGACTCTCTGAGTCGGGTGAGAATATTTCTTTTCTTCCCTCAAAGAATGTTTTATTGAAACTATCAAGAAAAACTGAATTTTTGGAACATGATAAATATATCCACACTCTGGCAAATTGGAAAAATATAAAAATATAGCCATCCGTTCGATAATGAATATTTCATTTATTGAAATCTTCTAAAAAATCCAAGATTCTTTGAGAATCGTTGGATATTATTACGTCTTGACGGATTGTTTCTTCTTAGTTTGTTAGTAAGGTATGAGATGAAAATTCTATAGACTATCACGACAAAGAATAAAGGATTGACAATGTTTTTGTTTCCTTAGTGACGAATATATTATTCACAGGAACATTCACTGGTGACTTTGATCTTGGAAAAGGTTTGTTTCAAACAGAAATTCTACTCGATAGCAAAAATAAAAGTTAATTCAGTACCTAGCACAGCCAGTCTTCACCATTTTTCCCATTAAATTTTGCCGTCGTCACTCAGACATAACAAATATAATATTCAGACGAACATTAACGATAACAATCAAAGGGATAAGTAATTCATCAAGTTCACATTTTTGCCAGTCATATAGATCGAAAAAACGTACAATTCTTGTCACGCACGCCTATGAAAAGGGACATCGACTGGATAGAACAAACAAACCGAATACTATATCCATTAAATCTTTACTTGCATAAGGTTATTCAATACACAACAGTTCAGCATGGGTCAAATCTCTATTCCTACGTTGAAACTGACCTAATGATAAGGGTTGAAGGGGTTTATATATATGGTGGTGATTAGCAAATATTTCAGAATATTGGATTTCCAGTAAACATAAATTCAAAGTGAACTCGAGTTACACAAACTATCATTTGAAAAATAAAAAAATAACTCAAATTCTTCTGAGTAATTAACCATTTTTCATAAGAATCAGTGATTTTTGAGTCAGAAACCATCAGAAGCTATCGAGGATTTCTAGTAGCAACAACCTTAATAGCTTCTTAATTTAGTATATTCAACTTCCAAACTTTCCCAGACTTCTGAAATTTTGGGTCTTCTTGATTAATGATGTATCTATTTTGGTAGAAACAGTGTCAAACGAAACACGCGAAAATAATTTTTTCCTGTACAGTGTATTATCTTCAGTGGACTATGTATTTGAAGAAAAATGTTTCATACTGGTTTCGACGCTTCAAAATAAAAATTGCGACATAACAAAATATGTCTTTTCCATATCAAATTCAAAGAGCACCCCACTGATTAATAGTATGAAGTGTTGGTCCATGTCATGAGGTAAGTCGAATAAAAATAAATACAGCTGATGAAAGAGTCAACAGTATGAAATGTATTGACAAAAGAGCATCATCACCGTAGATGATATAGGATTACAGCATTAGGGATGAGTTCAGTTAGTTATATCTTGCGCAATATGATATCACATCGTTCGGTTTTGTAAAACCACCTACAAAAATGAAACCTGCGAGTCTTTGAAAGAAGAAGCATTCATTAGGACAGAACTCGATTTTAATTCAAAACATCAAAAAATTCGATTGAAGAATCTTGATTTTGGGGACACGATATTAGTTGTTGATTCTGTCGCACTATTATTTACTATTGCTTGTAATTGCTGCGTTAAATCGTGAATCCTCTCCTCTTTTACCGCCACTAAGTTATCCAAATGCTCGACTTTCTCTTGGAGAACCCTGATGGTTTCTTTCTTATCTTCAATATCTTTCTCCATATTCTCTAGCAGCTCGTTCGGCACCATCTTCCTATCAATAACTCGCGTGCCATTTTTGATTTTTACAGGAACTATGCCATCTCTCGATGATAAATGAGATCCATCTTCAAGGAAGAAGACTCTGCTACTACCTTGCTCGTGATCTCCTGAAGCCAATTGCTCCACTTTGACTTTGATGTTGCCGAGAAGCTTTTCAATAGCTCCTGGTGATGCTTTAGCTAACTGTTCCCTTTCGTCCTTACTCAAGTTGATCTTTAATTTCTTCAACACTTTCTTGTTGAGTATTTCCCAGTTGGACAGTTTCTGAGCGAATGAATTCATTGGACTGTAATTGTGCAACTCTACCAACTTTGGATAATGCTGTTTGAGGATCTCTGCTAAAGGGACGGCATCGGAAAAATCGCGATTCAGGTTTCTTTTTTGACGAGTGATGGTGTGGCTATCGATCCACTTGTATAACTCATCCAGATTTTCATTCATAATGATTTATGATGATTAATTTCACGAAAAATAAAAAAAGTCAGACAGAATGAAGATGAATGTCATGATTTGACAGTAGGGGATAGAGATGGACTGTGTTGGCATATTCATTTAAAACCATCTATTTCATAACATGAAAAACGCTTGATCGATAATTTATACAAGGGGAAGAGGTTGGGTAGTTCCTCTGAGAATGTTTCAAACTTTTATTACCTCATTAACTCTTTCTGAATTTTATCGTTTCTGAGCACTATTTATCTGTATGTAGAAACAGTAATAACAATATCATCTAGGAAAATAACGGAAATCGAATACAATGTAAATGCGAGGAAGAGAACTCTATTTCCATACGTTATTCTGAAAATGTATACTCTATTGTCTCCGTATTCTTTCATACGTTCTTTGATTACTTCTGTCTGTATTGTTTCGTCGTCATGAAAACTTTTAACTGTTGTTCTTCATGATATTTTCTCCGGTGAAGATGAAGTTCCTAGTTGACAGACTTGAAGGTGCCCGTTTGAATATTTGACATACCACAAGACTCCGAACTGAGACTAGAATTCCTCTGATTCTTTATTGTTATTAGGAATGTTACGTTATGCTCTGCTCAGGATTTGTAGCATATACAGTGCGATCCATAGTCATGAAATGGGTTCAGGTCGATTCGACAATATACAAATAACAGTAAAAAGATATTTCATAAACCCTCGTGGTTTCAGAAGGTGGGAAGAGATTTTTATAGGTTTATGTCATAAATCGGTAGATCAATAAGCAAATAATTCATAAAAAAGATTATGATTTATAAATGATAATTCCTCGATAAAGTAACTGTCAAATTCTAGAGTCTAGTTTTAATAGCTTTGGTAGCAAGTTCCACGCAAACTGATAACCCAACTCCATTAAAAAGTATTCTACAATGTAATATGGAGAAGACTCATTGCAACTCAGTTTTTCATTATTTTCATTGTTGAAAGTATTTTCTCGAAGAATTCTATTGAATTATATCTTCATGGATAACAATGAATAAAGTTCATCACAAAATCTAATCGACGAATATATCTAGAATCGACTCATACTCAAACATAATATCAAGCTGGTGGTTTGACGTCCATCAATATCTCATAAGCCTGAGTCCATATAATTTTGCTACCGAAATTTCCACTTATCTAATCATTTAATCCCGTTAAACGCAGCGATATAGGTATTATATAGGAATATTTGTATAGATCGAATCTGCTATGTCTCACTATCATATCAATGCCATAACTCTTTCACTGACAGATTTGTTGATTTTCATGGTGATATGTTTGATAGGTAGGGTCACAGGGTGATCTTACCTCCAGAAAGATTACACAAAGAACAAATAATTTCCGAACCCAATACCTACCAAATTAATTACTGAATCAATGGATATTGTCTCCGAAGACATATTCTTTGACGGAAACAAAACTATGCCGTTGTTTATTGCTTTCGAGTTATATTTTGATTTGTAAATATTGTGGTTGATTTAAAATTTCGACAATATCTGTCACAGTCTTAGAGCATTTTTTCTGTCGACATTCATCGACATCAAGTCTTTTTTCGATAGACCACTCTGAGATCCGTCACTGAATTACATGATCAGTTTATTGGCATACAAGGTGTCCAGAAACTCTCCTGCCAAACGGAAACTGCAGTTACTAGAGATGATTTAGCACAATTACCTTTATCTTAAAATTCCCACGAATTATTTAAAAATGCCGTTACTTGAAACATCCAATTTTTGTATAATCAGTTACGAATAGGTTTTTTTGATTTTTCAAAGCTAACTTGATATTACAGATACAATTTCATATTTCAACATAATATTATGTAATAAACATAAAAAGTTTGAATTCATTTCTCGAAAAAGGTTCATGATTATTATTATTATTATTATTATTATTATTATATCGATTTGAGAGAACATTCTTTAATGACAATATATAATTATTTTGATACAAATATCTGTGGGTTTTCCCCAACAGACACGCTTGTGATGGATCTAAAAAAAAATATTTACAACTGTTTATTGATTATACCAAGTTTGAATTTTTTGAGTAACGGTATTTCTGAATAATTTGAAGAAAACTAATATGAAGACGTTTTCTTCATAGGGCTGTAGCTTCCTTATGAAGCATTTTCTGAAAAAGGTAATATGAGATAAATTGACTTAAATCACCCCTAGTAACTGCAGTTTCTATTTGGCTGGAGAATTTCTGGAAACTCTGTATACAGGAAAAAACAGTGAATCGATTACTGAACCTTGAGGAACTCCACTCTGAAGAAACGAGTGTATTTGACTGAAGAAGTCGCCATTCTACCGAAAATATTGATTTTGAAAACTACTTAGTCATCTAGAAATGAAGAAGGAAGTAATACAACTTACTCAATCGAAACGGTTCGCATGTCACTAGCAGAACGACAAACACGCAAGTCTGCTGGCCCACGCATTTCACAATCAACTCGACTGTCACACGACTTCGTACGTATCAAGCGCGATACGGTCAATTTCGAAATAATAAACTGATGGCCTCACTTCCTTCGAAAGGGCAATGTTGATTTTCAGGTTATGACAAAACATGCGAAATCCTTGTAAATATGTCGTTCACATTCATTTCGTTCGGAGAGTGTATAGCCAATACGTTTTCGGAAGGCGAAGTGAATGATACGTCATACATAAGATTGGCAGCTGTCAATAAGGCAGTCAAAGTTGACAATGGGACTAAAAAGAGTGCATGCCATACAAAATAAAAAGAAATCTTCATTTACTCTTGATTAAATATTTTTTTGGGGAATTTTAAGCCTAATAATCGGTTTCAAATGTTTCCATATTTTTCCGCAAATAATTCACGATTTTACAGAATAGAATCGGTAATTACATAGTTGTCCATCTGATTGGTCATTTCAGTACAACAGAAAAATAATGTTTCATTTAACGTGTTATTCTAAGGACAAGTTAAATTGTGAGACTATTTCTCTTGGTTATTCAAGACACTTTCAGATGAGTAACGATACATCAGATATGGAATTATTTCCGAACATATTCTTTCAGCTGTTTTGATAACTATTTTATGTCGGTTTGTGTATAATATTGCGCCTAATCAATAAGCCATGTCGTGTTAGATCTTATAAGCAGATTATGTGCACTTGACCGCTAGCAACCCCATTTCACTTCAAATTAGATGGTGTTGTGATATATTTTTCGGGAGGTTTCTAGCAAGAGTACACATTGTGTATAATCTATTGATCACGCCGCTGTTTTCTAAACTTCAAATTCATAAATTTCGTAATGATGTATCAGATGAGTAGTATAACTATTACCACAAGAAATAGAATAAAAATATATTTATTCATCTGTTAAAGTAGCACAAAAATGTTGCAGTTTGCTTTGAATGTGGTTATAAAATAAGATTCCTTTGTGCGTATAGGAGTTTTGGCATGTGGTTAGTCTTGAAAACGGTTTATATAAGTTTTCCGCTCCTCTCATATTGTAATTATGATGAGAGCTGTTTTTTGGTAGCTCCTTCAAATGTTTTTGTACATTCAAAGTTATTAGAAATGTGTACAATGACGGCACTGTTAAGATAGTTAGTTCAATAAATATTTCCCTTTAATGCATTTGACAATTTTTTTTGAGTGACAAATAATTTGTCCCTATAACGCGAGCCTCCCCAGAATATCAAGACATATGACAGACTCCACTGAACCAGGCCATAGTTTACCAGCATTGATATGTCTCTAAATACCGTGCCCTTCAGTGGCCTTAGTAAAAAGCAATTTTTACTCAATTTATCATTTAATATTTTGATAGGACTATCCCAGCTCATTTTGTGATGAATAGTGACACCTAGGAATTTATTTGTTTTGAACTGTTCTTTACTTTTGTTATTGATTTTTATAAAAAAGCAGAAGTTATGAGTAGAGTTTCTCGGAATGAAGGAGATAATTTTTTTCTATATTGATACATAGACCATTTAGTAGTACACCATTCGTAAAGTTGTTGTGTTGACATTGTTGGCAGTGTTCATTGTTTTCTTTCCATATTTCTGTCTGATATTATCATCGTTGTGTCATCTGCATACATAATATTACTTGCTTGTTTGCATGATGAATAAATGTCAATGACAAATATAGTGAACAGTATCGGGTCTAATATTGATTCTTGGGGTACCCCGACAATGACAATTTTCTCTTCGGATTTAGCATTTTCCAAGATGACTATTTGTTTGCGATTCAAAATATGATATTATCCAATTTAGTGGTGTTCCTCTAACACCAATGTGGTGAAGCTTTTCATAAAGGAGGCAGTGGTCTATTTTGTCAAATGCTTCACTTAAATCAAAGAAGAAAGTGATTGAAGAATTCTTTGAGTTCATTTGATCATAAAAGTGTGTGCATAACTCTGCAATGGCAGAAGTTGATGTTGATTCATTTTGTCAAAAGCCATGTTGGAAGGTACCTAGAAGATATTGAAATTCTATGATTTTTGCAAGTTGATTCTGAAAGCAGATGTTTCTATGGTTATTTATATCATCTCTTGATTTTATATTTATATAAGGAAATCGATTTAGAGATCTTCAAGTTAGTAATATATTGTCCTGATCCAAAGAGTTATTGATGGTATACTGATCATGTTTTTTACAGAGTATAATACTTTGCCATTGATTCCATCTATACCTGGTGATGGTTGACTAGTGGTCTTTCTAATTATCTATCCAATCTCAAATGGTTTATTGGATTAAATAATAGTGTGTGTTCCTGTTCCTACTTCCATCTTTGCCAGTTTCAACAAACCTTCTCCGTTTTATCTATGAGATTTCGAGATTCTACATTCAAACAAAGAATCAATTTACAAATAAATAAATCGAAGAATGACAACATACTATAGATTCAGCAACTGTTTGGAATATTTGTGGACATAAAAATAGTTCAGTGTCGCCTCATTGTTGACTATATCGGTACGATAACGGTGAACATATGTAAGTAAACATCCACCAAGTAGGTGATAAGGATGCTCATATCTTTCTTCAAACATCGCTTTCGATGATTATATCTATCTAAGGAATAGGTAACTAGGTATGGTAGATAATACGGTGAAGCAGACTCTCGAAGTAATCGAAAGTTTCGTGAAATACTTGAATTTCAATTCGAATTTACACAGCACTTCAAGTATCTCAGCATTTTCGTAATGGACTAATAAAAAAATATATCTTTTCAATGGTTTCTCAGACATTACATAAAATAATTCACCATTTCAATAGCTGAAGAGACACAAACAAGTGCAATATTATCGTCATTTTAGCACGACCAATAAGAACTATTGAATGACCAGCAAGATCGCCAGATTCACCCTGATTAGATCAGTTTATCTGTTGTCCTTGATGTGATTAATTGTATGACCTAAAAGTATTGGGACATCAAGAGAAATGGTTCATCAATGAACCTCCACGAACTGATACGAATCTCTTATGGAGAGCTCAAAATACAGTTCGATTCAATTCAGGATTGATTACCTTTTTTTATCTACCTTGTAATTCTTATATATTCATATTTCAAAAGTTTTCACTGATACGATTTATATCCAACATCAATATACTCATTATATGAAAGGTTTAACAATTACATCAGACCACAAACAATTTTTGTACTACTGCATTCATTATTAAAAAAAAATCCTGGTAATAATTAATGGAAGCAGCAGTTTGTCCGAATATACTGAAAATAATCCATAAAAAATTTCCTCCAAGTATATTCTTGTTGTGATTTATAATCGGAAAATGTTTCATTTATATTATATAGAAAAATTGCTATCGGTTATACTTCAAATAACTCTTGAAGCTTTGTACTTGTTGATTTTCAACTGTTGAAGTTCCAACCTTATGAAACGTTCGATAGAGAAACTCAAACTCAAATTAACCTACCTGGAGGTTTTGGATTATTCCTTTTGACTTGCATCCATTTATAGGTGGGTAAAACAGGCTGGTTAGACGCCGAAGAAAAATTATTCATACCATGATGGCGCAGTCTTATAGACTCCTCTGACGTCGTCATCTCTTCCTTATATTTTTGCATTTGTTGGTAATCCATATAAGCCCCTGACGACATATTGGGTGATGGCAGATAGCTCGCATCGCCTACTTGAAACTTGTTTTCCGGCATATAAGTTAGGTTAGGATGCAACGCTTCCGCAGCATTTTCTTGGTGCGGAAGATCTTCCTGAGACCTCCTGTAACTCTCACCGTATTCACTCTGGTGGTACAGTGTATTAGATGGATGACTAGAATGTTGACTGTAATCAAGATTAGTGTAGCTCAATCCCGTATCCGTGTTTATGATAGGATTATCCAGGATGTGAGGTGGATAATAAGTGGATCCCTGTGGAGATAGCGGAACGTCCAAAACCTCATTAGCAGAAGAACCAAAGCTGTAAGCCTCCTCATGGTTGTAATAGTTGGGGAACTGGTGGTGGGATGAGTTATGGGTCACCTCCGTGGGGTAACCGTTATAATAATTAGAGTCACTGGCATTGAATGTCGCACCATGCTGATTGTGATGACCGTACATGCTTACGTCCATCGTCATCATCATTGATCACTTTCACTGCAAGACGTATCCCGAAACATATGTTCTTGATCACGTCGACATAGATATCACAACCACTCACTGCCAGTCGTGCTTGGAGTTGGATACGTAGTATGCTCGAAACGCTGCTGCCTATGGGAGGAGTCTCGAACTCCAGGTGTCCTGCGCATTAGACAACTTAACCAATGAAACGAGCGCAGTGGAGGAGAGTTGTGATGCTGGGGATGCGATTGGTCAGCATCCAGCCATCATTGTGCTTTTATGTCAATTCCCGCGAATGTTACATGTGTCTCGTAGTGAGTGTGACATGACAGCTTTACTTATGTTACCGCGTATGGTCGGTTCAATAGGCTATAGAAATGAATGGTATTCTCTTCTCTTCGATGTCTCTGGCAATTTTCAGAAGCGGTTACAATAATACGTATGATGTCTGTGTAAGTTACTTGGGATATAATAAGAGGTTCAAGTTCTGATGAATGAGAAAAAAGCTTGCATTCATCTATTTATTCTCTTAGAACTATTCCTTTCTCTCTTCTTTCTTGTATGAAAGCCTACAAGAAAATTCCTACAACGTTAAATACATACAAATTTTAATACTTGAAATCCACAGGTGAATTATCTCAAAATCGAACTGATTTTCTTCTACAGGGTGATCCAAGTTGAACACCAATTCCAAAAAATGTCAATAAAAAACTAACCAACAAATTACAAGCTCGATATTTTTGACAATCTGATACCGGTTTTGATCCACCTTCATAACATATTTATTTATGACTTTAGTTCTTGTGATAATAATATCGGAAACAATTGTTTCAAAGTGATAAAATTAATTTTTTGCATAGACTACCCTGTGGCTAACTTGTTTTATTGATATTTTCTTAATACAGTCGAACTTCCTCAACTCGAACTTCTATATAACTCGAATTTTCTAAAACTCGAAGTGAAAATGATAGCAAGTTCAAAAACTACATTTAATTGTTACCCTACAACTCACCCAAGTTTTTTTCTGCTAAATCGTACTTCGGGTTATAGAAGTTCAACTGTATTTCACACAAATTCTTATCAGTGTAAAATCAAAACAAAATAACTTTAGTTATCTATTTGTCATCAATTAATAAATTTTCTTCATAATTTTGCCTTTTCGAAACTGTTTTATGAAACAGGATTCCTCTGATATCCAATTTGGATCATGCTACTTATATGATATTCTAGAATATTCTTCTACCATTTCGAAAATTTTAAATCAAAGTCATTGTAATACACTCGATTACCAGTAATACTATTCATTTCTTGAGAATGTAAGACTGTACCTAAAGCTTTAACATTTTGAAAACATTCTGAACTTTGTGATTTTTGAGCAATTCTCTGTTCTTGTAAATATATTTATCCGCCTACATGAGTTATCTCCTAAATATGGTGCCACAAAAAAATTAATTCGATCTAAGAGTATTATGTTGGAATGCAGAAGAAACAATTGAATTTGTCAGTGCTCCAATAATGTCTACAGTTTTCTGTATCTCCCAACAGGGACTTCTGTTGCTTCAATATCCCAAACAGTGGCAGATGGAAATATAAAGAAATATTAAACGTAACTTGACATTCGAAATGGATCGAAATAACGCCAGGTATCCAAGAGGAAATGGAAGTCAAGTCCCTATCATTGTTATCACAATCAAACAAACCATACCGATGGACAAGACAGAGGTGTCATGTCTTGGAATAACTTATTCTGATGCAACGTCGACCTCTCACCGAGAGACGCTTCCACTCAATTGATGCCTTCGCGTTCGTTCCTTTTCACGAGAATTCAACTCTAAGGTAGATGAATGTAAGGTTTAAAAGAAGAGGAGGTCTTGTCGTTTTCTCTCGAGCGAAAGAAGAGTGATTTCGTGCTGGGTCTGTCACTAGCGTAGCTCATCAAGATGTGAAAGGGTTGAATGCTGGTATTTATTTCATTCTAGATGACAGTTTGTGTCTCAGTTCGATACGTGATGTAGCAGTCAGTTGATTCTGGTGGTAAGTAGGAACTCGAAATAATAATACGATTTTTCATTTTATATGGTTGTTTTACGTTTTTGAGGATTTTTTTTTATAAATAATCGATCGAATATAAACCATAAAAAATATATTCAAAAACAAAATCTCTTGATATTATTCTATTT
Organism: Plagiodera versicolora; assembly: GCA_037013635.1. NCBI lineage: Eukaryota > Metazoa > Arthropoda > Insecta > Coleoptera > Chrysomelidae > Plagiodera > Plagiodera versicolora. The sequence goes on along the minus strand of CM072982.1, from coordinate 4,447,013 downwards.
CATTCTTTATCATCCATGCTGCAAATGTTGAAGAAAATAATCAGATAACAATAATTACACAACTCGACTAAAACTGTCTATCATTTCACTTCACAGCTTCTTTCAGCTGAAACAGTGGGGAAAATTGTATGAGTTGAATTATATTATCTGAAAAAAAATGGCAATTCTATACTGAAGATATACGAAGGTATTATAATTTCGACTCATTATTCAGACACATTGAAAACTTTTATTTAAGTATCTGCCAAATATATGTGAGTAGTAAAAAATATATTTCAGAGTTTAGATCGCAAAACAGATGCGAAATAATAGGAAGGCAATGAACTCACTTTTCTTTAATTTTTTTTTATTTCTTCATCTTATTTTATTTTATTTTTATTTTCATTCATCTTATAGTTCCATCAAACACTCTTTATTCAAATTGGAATTCTATTTATGTGATAAAGTTCAAAAGTATGGATTCTGCATTACTGTTCATCATGGTAATCTAAAAAAAATCTAGAAATATAAAAGACCACCTAATAGTTATGAATACACAATTGGGGATTATGATCTTTTTGAATAGCAATAAAGTATCCAACAGGTATAATATACCAAGAAACGCACTTTCTCTAACTTCTGTCACTCAACATCAAAACATGTCTTATATCAAGTATCACCTGCAGTGACGTCTATTATGACACTGACACTTCTGTAAACATTGTTATTGTAAGCTGCCTTCTAAACTGTCTAAATCTCTCCGAGAGATATTCCATTGACAATATAATCATACTATCTTTGGATGTATACCTTGAAGCATCAACAAAGATCTCTTTCATTGAACGAATCAGTTATATGAGTATTTTTGTCTGTACCGTATTCTGAGTACGACATGTAAAAAGTGGTACTCATTCTTTTTTTCTTTTGGATCTTATTTACAGGGTGATTGAAAGATGTGTACCGAGCTTGAGGGTGATAGTACATAGAAAAAAAAAGGATAGATTGATGAATAAACTTATGACCCAAAATGCATACTGAGAAATACATATCCACTGTCATTCCTTAAAATCTTGGTTGAAAATCGCAGTAATATAACTAAACAGAAGAACACACAAAAAAATCAACTGTAACAATGTTGTTGACATGAACTTAAAAATTTTTAACCTGATGAATCTCGCGATGAATTGATCCTGTTGACATCATGTGATAACAAATACTCAAATATCTCAAAGTCACTTGATTTTTTTTTTATTTTGACAAGAACGTCTCGAATGCTTCTTGCAACAATATAAGGAAATAAATTATTCCCAAAAAAATCACAACTCATCCTCTAAAAACATCTCTCATAGCAATATCAGAAATGTAGAAGTATATTCGAAAAATAAATTTCAACAAAACATTCATGCAGTAAATTCCAATTTGGTGGTTTTTCCGTTTAGAAGTTGGGTGGAGAAATTATTTCAATCAACTTTAAAAAGATACATCATCCTTGCTATACATTCTGGGCCATGAATTTATTCACCAAAGTATTTTATTTCTCAGAAATGTTTATATACATCTTTGACTCACCCTGTATATTTGATTGAATAAAAAAATGGAGATTCATTTCATTTACAATAAAATGAAGGTTATCCTGGAAAATAGTGACTACTTTTAATTATTTTCAACTTTTCGAAAACAAATTCCTCAATTTTTTCATGAAGTGTATTTTTCCTGTCTTTCTATCTAATCCGAAAATGATGATCTGATTCAGTTATAGATAATTCAGAAATCACGAAAATGAATTTTAAATTTTTTCGATGCCATTGTCGAAATTACCTTTACAAAAGTTCATGAATGTATTTATTGTAACCACAGAAGGTGAAAATATCAAGATTTGACAGAAGATTTGGTTTTCTTGATATTTCATTTAAGAAAGATGTTTGTGTCAATATAGTAACTTACTCTCTAGAGATTTGAGGTCTCATGTAGAGACCCGAGGCAAATTCTATCCTCAAATATCTGACGGAATATCGTGTTTATGTCAATTCTCGAATTCCTTTACTTGTCACGAGGGTAGGTAACAATAATTCCACTTTCGAATTTTATCTACAGGGTGATTTTGTGGCCAAGGTTTCTTGGAGAACTGGAATCTTAGCAGTTGTTTTCACAATCTACTCTTGCTGAATAAATTTCAAATATAAATAATATAGGTACAAGAAATTTGGGTTATCTCTTCAATTTTATGGTATTTCACTTCGTTGCCATATTTCAAGTATCTCAAAAATATAAAAGATCATATTTTTAACAAAGGAGACAGATTTATTATGAGAGTATTCCCAAAATGGTGGCACTTCCAAATATATCAACCAGGTTATTGATACCGTCATTTAGGATTCTTTTTCGGTAAATCCAAACTTGCTATATTATTCAAGATATTACAAAACCAAGAGGATAAACGTGGATTTTATTCTTCTCGAGATTATTTCATTTGGGTCAAGCATACCCTAGACTTGCTTGGAACTAACCGAAAAATGCTTTGATCAAATATGGGAAGAATTGGCATTGTCGAAAAGTGTGGGTTGATTCGGTACTAGAATGAGAACGAAACGAGAGAAAATAAAGGAAGCTGAGGGTTGACGGAGAGGTGGTGAGATACTAGCCGGACCTGACAGCCATGATGGATCAGCTAGGGCCCTATCGTTTGCTAAAACCTTTCAACTTAGATTGTGACAGCACCCCACATAACAGAATATAAAAATATATACGGTTCTATGTTATAGATTGAGAGATCTTACAAAAATGGGAGTTCGATTCGCAGCTGATTCGGTCGAGAGTAAATTTGCGAAACGAATTTGAGTTTAGCCACCATGTCAGTGAGGATATACCAACTGAAATATATTCTACAATTCGTTGAAAATAATGAATCAACTCAATTCGTTTGTTGCCAAAAATCAACTGACTATGTTATTCATCATATCATATAAATGTAAATATAATATTTATATAGAAAACGTACCATGTACTCAGGATTTCACATTTCTTCCACAGAAAAAAAAATTAAAAATGCCTAATGAAATCTGATTTAAATTAATAATATCTGAAATTAAATTGAACGACTAATTAGGATATACTAATCTATCAGGAGCATTCATAACATAGACATGAATTCTACACCAAAAGTTCAATTGATTCAGTTGTCATTCGTATAACCAGGAAAAGAGGAGAATTAGTTTTCATCTGATATTTACTTTAGTTCAACCTCTGCAATGATTTTATATTTGATTCACTTGCCTTTCCAATTCACCAAGAGTAGGGGGTTTTCAAATTACAACCTTCACTCCCGAATATCTTGATATGCTCATTTTGCAGCGTTCTCGAATGTGGAAAATGCAATGTAAATGGACCATTATCAAAGGAAACACATGACAATTCCTGTGGAATAATGTATCATTCAAAATACAGGTTAGAAAACTCTATACGTTCCGAAAGATTTAGGTATTCTTTCTTGTATCTGAAAATTAATTTTGACATGCTTCCAATGTTATCACTGCTAATTTGCAGAATATACAATCATCAATTTCTCAACTATTTATTGGGAAGATTTCATCTCCAGGATTCAATTCAATCAGGCAGTGGCTGACCAATGGATAACGCAAAGCTCAAACTCAAATCAATAAAATGTTTGTTAATGTAACAATCATGAAATTCGACTGTTGAATGTTGAAAGCTTCTGTGATATCACTCTGAAATTGCTTAAAAAAAAAGAGATTTCTCTCGCTGACAGACTCATCGCGTGAGCTGCATGAAAAGTAAATATAAAAAGTGATGAATATGTATTGGAAATTTGAATATGTTTTGAAGATGGGGATATGAGCAATTATGAGGTGGATGTGTATACTGGAGATAACTTTTTATGAACTAATGCGAATTTTAAACGAGATCGGGTGAATAATTTTCAAGATTTTGAATTTATGAGATGGTTTTTTGGTGCTACAATAAATGTTCCATACATACAAGAGATAATTTAAATTGAATTTAGTGACACAAACGGTTCTATGTTTTCCATATCATTGATTTGATTATTCAAAGGTAAAAGAAGAGCTATCATTGTATTCTTCGTCAGAAAACTATCAAACTATAAGAAATCAATTAAAAACTGTAAATGACGAAATCCTGTATTTGAGGAAAACTTACACATTCTGATTCAAACGTGGTGTGTTCTGAGTAGATTTCTAGCAAGCGAGACTTTCGTGATTGAAAGAAAACAGCAGCTGGGCTCCACATCTCCAAAGTGGGGATTATTGCCGATCCATCACTGTGTATGTCACTACCCATTAGTACACGCTGGCGTACTCTTAGATTCATTTTAACAAAAACTGTATACGCTACGTACCTACCTACTACATCATTTCATAATGAAACCTCTCTTCACATTTTCACCAATATTTTTAAGAAGGAAGTGAATAAGTGAAAATGCAATATTGCTGCTTGTCTATTTTTTTCAACGATACTCCCAAACAGACAGGTTAAGTTTATCATTAAAATGTTTTTGATCTATTAAATTTATACACCAAAATTGGATAACTATCGAATGTCTCAATCAATTCAATGGTTAGCTAGATACTTTCCATTTTGTACAAATAGCATTGACAGATAACCAAATCTGTCAGAACTATATTCATTAGATGAATAGACTATACAACAGAGATTTCCTGACGAAAAACTTCTAGACTCTCTCACTGTAAGAAATTGATATCAGTCGCAAACTTTCGTCACCTTTATTGGTGAAAAAATTTCAAAAACTGTTGACTAACAAACTTATCGGCTTTTTTTGACGTCCGAACACCATTCAATCTTTCGACGTTAGGGCTTATTTTATATATTCTGATTCAGAAAAGGGAATTCGTTTCCGTTGTGAAGTTTGCTAGAATTATTCAGAAAGGCAACCGATCAGTCATCTGGTGTCGAATGCTCAATGAGTACAATCAGCTACCAACATCTCTTTCCTCATATCATTGACAGCTGCCGTCTCATGTTCATGTGGAATAAAGTGTGTTTTTCGCGTCGCATGGACTCGTTTTGGATTCATGGAAATTTCGTATTTTTTATGATATATGCATTTATTCGCTCATTCCAAGTTACAGCTTCGCATCAACGAAATAGCCACGAAAAAATTGAGAATTTCGTGTTCACAAGTTTAGAAAAAAATCCAGATGAAAAGAACGATCATAAAAACACCTCAATACAAAGGTCTACTTTTTTTTGGTGCCGCTGATTCTTATTCAATATTATCGATATGCCTTCATCAAAAAGGTGTATAAATGATCCAAATATATTTTGATACATTTGTGGGAGATGTAGTGAAAAAAAATCTGAAAACCTTCATCTGATTCAGTGAAGACGACGTGATGAGGATGATTCGTGTTGGAGTATTACACGAGATGTCCTGAAGACATCCATATCGGGGAAAATCTAAAAAGAAAAATTCCTAACCAATAAAATAACTTGTAATCAAACGTTCTGAATTAAATTATATTTTGTTTTTCAATTGATTAATTAAATACTTTTTCATTTATTTACCTACTTCTACAAAACCTGCGTTGTCATCTTCAGATTCAATTTTGGAATGCCATTTGTTAGAGCTGAAATCCTCATATGTAATGGCAACTGAGACATCACAATAATTCCCAGGTAATGTCATTGAAAAGCTCGCCGCGATTTCGGATGAAATATCTCTAGCAACAATTAATTTCAATCAACAATACTACGAGATTGACCCCCGCTGTTTCACAGCTATCTAATTCTAATTGGATGGAATCACTGGAATTCGTTTACAAAGATGTTTAGCCTCTTAGACCAGCATATCGAAAACAAAGTATCGGTATTAACGGACCTATAAATCAACTGTGAAGACAACCGACATTTCGAACGTGACTGAGAACGAATGTCGTTTTAGTAGAAACGAAGGGTTGAGACAGTTCAGTGGCGGTTCCCGTATTAATTGAGTGATATTCTACTTAATAAGAGTCTAATACTGACTGACAGAGAACACACGGTGTGAATTGATGGGTCTTGATGCGTGAAAATTTGCACACAGATCATCCATGTAAAAGTGGTGAGCTGTGAAAAATTACATTCTCTCGTCTAAAGTATCCCCCTATATTCGTTTGAGGAATACTACGCATTTGTTAATAACATGATACTTTTTTCAAAAACGTCGAAAAATTGTAGTACATAACTTTCGAATCGTCAAGCAAGTGAAACTCAAAATAAGAGTTCACGAAAATCTCACATAACCTAAACAACTCCTCAACAAGTTAATTGAATTTTTGTAAATTAATCAAACTGCATTTCAGAAGAATATTCTGGCCAGTATGGAGTGTCCCAAATATGTCAGAAATGTGACGAAGTTACATACACTCAATACTTTTACTGAAATTAAATATAGAAAACATGAATTAACATGCATTGTCTCGTATATTTCGTATCGATTAGAGTTCGTTTCACCGTGCTGCTATCTATCGGTGGGAAAACTGAACCACATCGTTATCTATCTACTAAAATCGATACGGATATTCGTGTGCTGTTGATAATTAAGGAATCTGCATACTATTCCATCGTAGAAGCTATTGACCACTTTAGTCGTACATTTTTCTGAAATAGATGTTTCTCCTCTGAATTAAAACAACAGTGCTCGAAATATTACCAGTGACTAGGTGAAATGGATGAATTTGTAATCAGAAAATGAGTTGCCATGGGAATTGAATGTGGTAAGATTATATCCATATCATGTTATTTTTACAGATTTTTTGCTACTCAGCCGAATGGAGAATTTTTTCGGAGAAAAATTATTCGTACCACCCAACATGTTTTTACATGTTTTTTGTAATCAGCAAAAATGTGAAGAGTATAGTGAGTAAATCCTTGAACGAATGTTTATATTTTTTATCAGAAAAAATTATCGCTTTTTAAGATGAATCAACATACACATAATTCCAAATAGTACTGGAATTTTGGAATATGTCATAGTTATTTCCGCTCAATTCAACATACCTCAGAATGTTTTCGTCAAAATGACTTCATTTCAGACTAAAGGAATCTACAATGATGAAAATGTCAGTAGGAATCGTAGAAAGTGACAATTATCCTAAAAGGTCACTAACTAACATCTTGGACGAAGACAATAAAACTAAAATGGTGGAAGATTCAAACTGCAGCTCATCTCAAACCACCGACAAAAGCGATGAACTATTCTATGACGAAAACCAAGAAAACGAGAGTCCAAAAAGAAAGATTATGCGGACAGCTAAACACTCCACATTAAAACCACTCAATCAGAAATCCGAAAAATATCCAGACGCTTCCAGATTACTACGATCTAAGACCAACGAAGAAGACGACGAGCCTTACAATTACAACCCAGAAGATGACGTGGGTCGTTTAGTGATCAGAACCATCATGGTAGGCAGCGAGTACCAAGCTCAAGTGCCTGATGGCATTTGTTATTATGATGACGCGTTGCCGTACGAAAACGACGATAAGTTGGTTTGGGACCCGAGTGTCATGAGTGAGAGCGAAGTTTTGGATTATTTGCTGAAGTCTATATCGGGAGGACGATCCAGAGACAATGAACAAGCTTTGTATTTACTTCTACAATGCGGGCACAACGTTGAGGAAGCACTAAGAAGGTCAAAAATAAACGCCGCTTCCTACGATAACGATAAAATGTCACCTTGGTCAGAAGAGGAGTGTAGAAATTTCGAGGCAGGGGTCAGAGAATTCGGAAAAAACTTCAACTCGATTCAAAAGAACAAAGTGAGAACGAGATCAGTGGGAGAGGTGGTTCAGTTCTATTACCTGTGGAAAAAATCAGAACGACATGATATTTTCGTTAATAAAGTTAGGTTAGAAAAAAAGAAGTATGCTCTACACCCAGGCGTTACTGATTTCATGGATAAATTCCTTGAAGATCAAGATAACAGAGAAAGCAGTTCATCCCCGAACACCCAGTGTACGTTGGAAGATAAAAAGTGTGAAAAAAATCATTGACTCATTATCAATTTTGAATATTTCTTCTCCTGAGAAAGTTTTCGCAAATTTGAATAGCAATGGGACCTGAATTCGATGATTATTTTGAAGTTGGAACTTATACAGGAAATTTGGAAACAAATTAGGGTTAATTCCACAAGTGATAGAACTGTTTTTCGACTCTTATAATACTCGTATCAGTTTAAGAAGTGAATAATTTATTGATTTTGTATCATTTACAGAAACAACAACATTAACAAAACAGAAATAGAAATTGCTACCGATGAATTCAGCATAATTGAAGAGCTCCAACCACACTCAATTTCTGTTTTCAAAACATCCAAAACAGTATCATTATTCCTATTCTGGCAAATCGCCGTTCTCAAATCGTCATTGACATAAACTGTATCAGTAAGAATTGACAGATAATCAGTATCGTCTTCACTTAAATATTGGCGACGTTTTCGCAACCAAACCTCGATCCACCTGCACATAAAAAATTCTTCCTGTAATGTTAATTTTCAGTTGAATCAACTCACCCTAATTCACAATCACACGTCCACTTATTTCCAGCAATCCTCAAGTCCATCAAAAATATTTTCTTATACAAGTTGGGTTTCAACCCTGTGGAAGGGTTCTGAAACGTCTGCAAAGTATTGCCCCTCACGTCGATGGTTAAATTACAAGAATACTCCATATGCGTGAAAATATCCGACGAAATTGTTGAGACACTGGTATTATGGATATCGAATCGAAGTACAGGACTTCGTACGCCCTTCAAAAAAATTTTGTTGTAATAGCATTCGAGACCATTGTCAATCCAAATCGGAACCCAGTTGGAAAGATGTCTATTCCTACAAGCAATCGCGAATCATACGAGAAAAAAAATTGTGGTGGCAACAATTTGGCAGACATCTGACATGTCTATTGATGTGACACATAGAACCAACAAGATTTCCATTTGAATCAACAATGATTAAACGTATGATTCTTGCTATACTTGTAGAATATTTGTTCCTAGCTTTTTTAATCCGATTCCAGTTATTGAAATAGATTCCAATTTTGGTGGAAGTGTTCCCAACATTTCTTTATTCAAATCATTTTCAGTCGGCCTGTCGATCTGCAAATGAAAAATATGAACTGATATAGGTTGAATTGGTCTGGAAAAAATGCCTTACATTAAGTTCCAAGCCTTTCAACGCATTGTTGAATTGGAGGAGAACAGGAACATTGAAGTTTTTGAGTTTCTGGTAATAGTCTATTTTCAATACTCTCAACGAAAACATCTTGCAGAATGCTCCAGTCTTGAACAATGAATCGATATCAGAATTCACGCATCAAACGTATTTCAATGTTACCTCTAGAGACACAAGATCCATTTTTCTGATATCCAATTCGACAATGTGATCAGCAACGCCAAGAAAACTGGTGTTGCTCAGTAACGTTATCGGATTGGCTACCATCGAAAAATGCCGTAGTTCTGTTAAAGAATGCGTAACAATGGGAACAGCAGTCAAATCGTTGAAATCTAGGTTCAATCTACGTAAGTTCGTCATATTCGTAGCCATTTCTGGTGAGACGATAGTTAAAAAATTGTTGGATAACGACAAAGAGACCAGGTTTGGGGTAGGTAAGGTTGGAACCTGTGAAAAATTGTTCAAATGTATGTCTCCTCATAAGTGCTTTCAAGATATTGCTCACCATACTTAGAGAAGCATTATCCAATTTCAAGTGGAGCAAGGAATATTCCAAGCCTTGAAAACTCAAACCATTCGGCTCTAATGACAATTGACTATTATGACTCAAGTCAAGACTTGATAACCTCGGTACAGCTTTAAAAACGCCAGCATCAATTTGAGCTAATCTATTATAGGACAAATCCAGATACGTTAGTTTCTGAAATCAATGAAAATAGTTGAGATAGCCTCCTCCAGATCTGCACCAAAAACTTGAAGACTTGGAATAATAACCTTGAATCTGTTGAGCAATCCACCATGGGATAAAGACGATATGCTATTCCACGATAGGTCCAATTCGCAGAGACTCATAGCAGTCGCTACCGACATGCTGTTCAACGGTAATTTGCTCAAGAAATTGTGAGAGATGTCCAGTCTCTCTAGACCCTCTTCTCTGAACAAATTGTCAGAAAGAAATCTCAGTCTGTTATGAGAGAGGTCTACTATTCTTAGGTCGGTCAAAAAACGGAATAAATCGTTCGGTACGTCGGCGATATGATTATGTGATGCATACAGAATCTAAAAATTCGAAATATTTCATGTCAAAATTCAAATTGATCATTGTTCCTTTTTTTCCAAAAAAACAGTATTGTGGTTTGATGGGGATGAAAAAATTTGCCAAGCGTTGTCTCTTGACGAGTTGCGTCTCTCTTGATTATAACGTCCACCTTATCACTAGCATTGATTTCTGCCCATGCCGAAGATACATTTTTGTGAAGCTGTATATTATTGCAAATAATTCTGAGATTCTATCATGAAATATGAATGTCAGAGGCGGCTAAAGGTATCCTAACCTCATACTCACTTGCAATTTCTTGGTATTCCTAAACGTATCAAAATCCATTTCATAAATATCGTTATGAGAAATATCCAAGAAATGTAAATGTCTCATATTGCCGAATACATCTTTGGTGGCATTCATCATTTTGTTGTGAGACAAAAATAAATGAGTTAAAGAAAGCTCGATTGGTCTAAAAAACTGTTTGGATATCGATGTGATATTGTTTGAAGACAAATCAAGGATTTTGATGCTGGAATGGAGACCACCTGCAATACAAATATAATTTTCGACACGAGTAATCTTTGGTCTAATACAAGGATCGGCAACAGGCGGACCGCGAAAAGGTCGAACTTCGGATCGCCAAATATTGTAATGTATTGTATAAATTAATACGTGAATAAAGGTATTCTATATCTTTATCAATTGAAACAATATTTTCAGACCACATTATTGTTAGGTCTGGAGTTTTATATTCAGAATTTGATTCGATATTAAAATAATGAATACACCTAATTATCGGTGTTTTCTTCTGGACCTTGTAAAAATTTCTCCCCGGTATCTGGACCTTACATAAGAATACTTGCCGACCCCTGGTCTAATATATTAAATAGAAATAGTCACTTTACATTTCTCAAACAATATTTGATGAACATTCTCACCTACTGATTCATAAGCCATTGGAATATTCGTCAAAAGATTGAGGTTATTGTGACTCATATTGACCCTGAAAATGGACAACGTTCCGACTTGATCAAACATCCCGAAATCGAAAGTTTTCAGCTGATTGTAAGACAAATCGAGTTCCTCAAGCTCTGGCATATTCTGAAACGTTTCGAATTCGATCGAAGTAATTTTATTTCCTTTCAAATCAAGTCGCTTTATTTGCTCCAAATTCATGAAAGCTCTTCTCTCTAATGTTTCAATGATGTTGTCGTCTAAACGAAGCTGTCTCAGACTAGGAAGGTTCGTGAAAGTATGCTGAGGCAAGGATCGTATATTGTTGAATGACAAATATATTTCTTCTAAGTCTGTGTGTATATCCCCCTGAAAAAAAGTTCCGCCGTTTTCGTCGTGATTTCGTTTTGAAATATTCGCTGCGAGCACTAACTTGAAATGTTCCTTTACTGATTGTTTCGATAACATTATCTTGCAGTTCCAATTTTTGTAGGTTTCGAAGAAAATGGAATGAAGTGTCAGGCATCGTTTTGATTCTGTTGTTACTCAAATCTAGTTCTTTGAGATTTGCTAAAACATTGATGGCTTCCACTGGAATATTAGAAAACGATGGCGAAAGAGCATGGGAGAGTTTTAGATAAACCAGAGAGTGTCCAATCTAGAAAAAAGCGCCTCTAATATGTGTTTTTTATATTTTTTTTTCAACTCACATCAGCAAATGCAAGGTTTTCGATGGTACCTATATCATTTTCTGATAAATCTATTGATTTCAAAGCATGCACGTATTTGAAAGCATTGTTTCTGATCGTCTGTAGTTTGGCAAAATTGATCCGAAGGTCCTCTAAATCGATGCTGAATTCCAGTAAATCTTCAGGAGATAACGAGGGTTGTGAGAGTTTAGATAAAGAAAATGTTCTCAAACTCCTCAAACTAAAAATTATTGAGAAATGCATACGGCCAATTTTTTGCAATTGTGCATACAATAATAATAAAAGAAATCATACATGTTTATTATGCTAATTTGGATGAAATCACTGGGACAATACCTTCTTATGTCCTGTAATACGACGGGTGCGTTGTTAATTCCACTCAAATCCAACGTAAACAAAGAAAACTGAAACCCGCCGAATATTTCAGTAGGATTAATTTTCGATAAAATATTGTCGTTTAATGAAAAAGTTCGCAACAACGTAAATCGACTCAAAACATCTGGCGGTAAAAGCGATATGTTATTTCCTGAAAGATCTAGTATTTCCAATGAGTTCTCCAACCCTTCGAAAGCCTTTGGAGAAATTTGTGTCAGGTCGCATCTCCTTATATATAACTCTTTGATTTTTGCCTGTCTGAATGCGTTCTCCTGAAAACATTAGACACATTAACGAAAAATCGTGGATCATTATCATCAATCATTCTTGAATAATAAGGTTCGAATATATCGATTATATCACAAAGGATGTAAAGTGTGTCCAAGATGAGTATCTACAGCTTGAAGAATCGATAATGGTTTATTCGAAAAGTTGTATGGAGATTTTGTGAACGCCATTTTGTAGAGGAAAAGGAGTGGAAACGAGAAAGTGTCTTTGGTTTTCAAATTACAAGAAACAAAGAAATGTAAATCGGCAAATCAGAAAAGTAGCCAACATTTTTGAGATTCATCAATAACTTTCATTTTTTCCAACAGTTTCTGTAGTATGCAAATGAATTTTGGCATATGACAATTACGTTATTACAGATTTCTTCTCAAAAGCCGTGACGTCAGTTACTATTTGTGGGAAAATATCGAGGCCTTGAGTTTCCCCAAAAAATATACAGAAGTTGAGGATGCATAATTTCAGCAAAAAAATAGCCCAATTGCACATTCACTTACCTCTATACTGATCAAACGGTTTCCATCAAGATAAGTTTTATTCAAATTATCAAAATATTTGAATGAAACTGGCTCCAAAACATTCAACTGATTATACTCCAGCCGCAACACATCTAAATTCAACTGATAATTCAGATTGATATTCACACCAGGTTCAGTGGCTGGTTCCATTTTGCTTATAACGTTATAACTCAGATCTAAGGTTTTCAATATTCTCAAAGGTTGCAAGGCCTGGTAGGGTATGGCAGTCAATAGATTATCACCCAGTAGAAGGTGGACAAGCTTTCCCATGCCTTCTCGGAAAACGGATGAATCGATTTCTCTCAGGTTATTTCCGCTAAGATCGATTGTTTCTAGATTCGGTAGACCAGAAAAAGTATCGATTGGTATAGAATGAATGTGATTATCTGCTAGTATCAGGGTTTGTAAAGAATTTTCAATACCCCTCCAGTTTTCAGGTGATATTTTATTGATGTCATTGCCTAGAAGAATGCGCCAAATTTGCCCATCTTCAACTATTTTTTTTCTAGATCTCACCTGTCAGATCAAGACGTCTTAGTTTTTGTAAATACCTGATAGCCCTATTAGGAACCACAGTTAAATCACAATGACTTATCTCTAATTCCCACAACGACCTTTCCAATCCAATAAGTGCTTCATCAGGTATGGTTGAAAGCGGATTTTGACTAATAACTATCTTGTATAAACCTGGGAATTCAAATGCATACACATGAAAAAGTGAACGAATTAAGTTATTAGGGAAAGATACGTGTAACGTCATCTATCCGAACGATGTTGAAACTCTTAAACGCGTTGTAAGTCAAATATTCATTGAAACAAAGTTACCTGTACTTTGTAAGAAAAATGGATCCATCGTTCGCAGTTGGTTGTTCTGTAGATGGAGCACGAAAACTTTAGATATATTGACAATTTCTGGAATTCTTGGCAAGTGTACATCTTGGCACCTAACGATTCCCAAATCCGGGATGGATTTGGAACAACAACACAAATGATTGAAAAAACATGGAGGGTATTGCACGGATTCTGTTTCTTTTGTTTCTATCAGTGAAATCCACATCATAAGAATGAAAGTTCCTATAACTATACCATAACCAATCCGCATTATTTGTATTAGATTCTGAAAAAAAATAATACATTATATGATTGAACAACAAATATTACTAGAATATGAAATTTCAAATGAGATTTCGAAAATGTTACGAGAAAGATGAAACCGTTTCTATCCAAGCTCCCTTTTGATGCTTACTTGCAAAAAAAAACGAAAAATAATTACTAGAGTTAACAAGAACAAGTAGGTATAGGGTGTCCCACTAAAATTATGTTTATGAATGATGTCCTGTCAATATAAAGAGTGTTTCGAAAAGATAAGTATGGATAAAATGCTATCCATTCTTGAAACTAAATCATGACAATCAAACAAAAAACCCCAAGTTCAAGAATAAATTATTTTGAAAATAAAGAGGTCTCTATAAATCATATACTTGAATAGTTGTGGATTCGTTATAATAACGACAATTTATCACTTCAAGAATTGTTATTATTACATACAACTTTTTTGGTAAAATGCAAATTTTCATCAAAACTAAAAAATAGTGTGGCTCAAAAATTATTTCGTTATAAATATGTACCATCTTTAAATGAAGATTATTTGAAAAAATCTAAAACAGAATTGAACTCTTGAAACTATGTTTATTTTTGTTATTATACACTTTGAGACTGAAGACTATTCCATATATCAAACTTATCGATTGTTTTTTATTTATATACAATATTCATACATCCAAACATATTCCTGTTCGAGACTCACCTTCTTGATTGTATCACAAAAATAATATAGGGATTAGTTATTTGTATGCTTAAGTCGCGAAATACCTTGGCATACACACTATTTTTCGTGCAATCATTAAAATTATCAGACTAGTCACTTGTGAATAAATATATTATTGCTCTAAAATCAACAGCAGTTCAATTTATTTAACAATATCTCCGTGTGCTATGGAAATGATATGTTTCAATATACACGAAATATAATGAAGTATATGCTGAAAATGCGTAACAATATCGACATCAAGCAGTTTTCAAAATTAGTACCATTTCTGGAAGTGTCAATATTCAATTTCGCGGCAGTTTTGTCACTTCCAAATTTTACATACTACAAAGACAAGAATTTTTTATTGAATACCAACAAATACTCAAGGACTTATATTATTTAGGATGAATATTAACATTAATTGTGGTTAAAAATTAATAATTGTTCTTTCGGTAGATACGTGAGGTAGATGAGGTATTTCGCAGCATAAACATGCAAATAACTATTTACGACACATATTCACAAACAACCAGATCGAGAATTATATTCAATAACATTTAAACGTACCATGATTGAACCAGCATCCGAGAAATAACTAGACTTCCAAACACAAATTGCTATTTGCATCTATTCGACATTCGAACGGAATAAGCTCTGTATGTAGGTGTATGATGAATCCTTACTACTCTAGTGATGAAGTTCAGGTTTCATTTAATTAGATTAAACTAATTTTCTTTACTGTATTGGGTGAATAATTGTTTCAATAATGCTCTAGTTTGGGTGGCTAAATTTGTGAAATACTTCATCTACCAAATATTTCGTGTTATAACAACCTAATTGAATTATTGACTAATGAATTAATTCATTGATGTGAACAATTAACACAGGCAATGATGACCTACTTAATCAGTTCATCAATTCACATGTGAATTTTCCTGGTCTAGTCTGAGATGCGAATGAATCATCTGAATCTCTTTAAGATAATTATTTTATAGAGCTGGCAGATGTACCATTTCAATACGAATATGCACTGATATTACGAGTGAAATTTACTCTTTATGGTAATTTCAATCGTCATAGAGAAAATATTTCCACAGGATCTCTTTCCCAAATACGTTTAATTAATGTTTGTGAAATATCTTGAGCTTTTGAAACTTCTTTGTGTGTATTAATTCACAAAAAATATGATATCTGTCAAGCAATAAAATATAGCTATCATTCATTCATTTCTTTTGTAATGATATTTGATACTCATGGCTTCAATGCAAGCGAAGTCACTGGAAAAAATGGTGGTGAATAATTTGAGAACAAAGGATGATATTGACAGCGGTACACGCAGATAAAGTATGCCATTTTTTCAAAATCTTGAGTCCTATAAAAATATGAAGCTGACCCTGACTAATTTCAAAATTTTGCGGTATTTTTGTCACTACTACGCACATTAATAAAGTACCTGCGCAAACTCAATTTGGGTCGCAAATTTATCATTGTATATTGCTCTTCCTTGATTTTTATTGACGATTTCCTTTTTTGGATCTACTGAAAATAAATGACATTTCAACATTTATAACAGAGATGGCACCAATTAATATGCATTATAACAATTTGATTCAATTTAAAATCTTTAGAATTAGAGTTGATCGTTACTGCAAGTGAATCGAATGGGTAAATCCCTAAAAATACTGCTGTCGTAGGTCGGTTATTTGGTCGAGCAGAATTTTCGAAAATATGACAGTATGTTCTATGTTCAACTGAAAAGTTGGCAACCATACTTGCAAATCACGACGTGCCTGTGAATATTTACGTCAACAGAACAATTCCTAGATTTTCTTCCGTATTCAGGTTGAAATTGTTGTATTTCATTATTATATTCAAGTGAATCAGAATTTATTTTGAATCTTGGATTTAGTGGCAGATATTTTTAGAATATATTGTAATCGTTGATTTTGGGTCGCCATTTTGTATATGCCGGTGGATTTCGTCGACTTGTCAAAAATTGAAAGTGCCCATTCTTCGTTTGATGAAATTGATCATAATTATAATATAGTGAAATATAGAAACCTCGAAAATCCTCAAGGATCATTTAACTTCAGAAATTGCAAGGGTGAGTGATGTTATTAAAGTTTTATTTTTGATCAATCAGTATGTCATTTATGTCACTCCCATTATATTTTTTATATTTTTTATTCTATTATGACATTCAATTATTAGTTATATTATGTTCGAACAAAAAAGTTATTCAGTTATAGTATTTGTTTGGGATTTTTGTTCTATCATGAGACCCTATCTTCACATATTCCAGCTCCTCTTACAATGGTAGTTTGAGAACAAATCAAAATATGACTATTGCAACTAGAGGACAAGGAACCACAGGGGATACCATCGAAACACAAGTGAGTAGCTATACTACTAATTGGTGTTTACCCTTACTTTTAAGTTTAAATTTTTCAAAGAATTCCATAAATATTCTATCCTTAACCATAGAAATTGAAAGCTATTTTATCTGAGAACTAAGCTTCCATTTCTCCATTTTGGGATACAGATTCATGTAATTGAATAATTGATGTATTAATATCTAGTCTAAGATTTGAGATCATCATCCATGAAAATATGATGTTACATTTCACATTACAGTTTATTAGAAAATGAGTAGCTTGTGATTTTTTTTATACTTTGTTGACATTGTCCACTGTCAAGAATGCTGACATCCTAATTTTTAATTATGTTAATATATTATATATAGAACACATTCCTTTTGATGTTTATAATGATTATACTAATAAAATAAATAAACATTACAAATTACTGTATAGAGAACATTGAATACAGTTGTTACAATATAATATCTGGATAACTAAGAAGAAGAGATCCCATATATACTTGTTCATTTGTTGCTATATTCAGAAATACCTCCATTGGTTGAAATCCTAAATAAACCATAAACTGTTTGTTTCAAAACTATTGCAGATGATAACTTGGTTGCAGAAATGTTTCAAAGTTTTTTGAATATCATTGCTATTTTCATTCGATACTATATAATTCACACAATGAAGGACTTTCTATCACAAAGATGAAGATCATCAACTATAGACGTACTAGCATTACAGATATATTTCCACAAAGACATTTTTCTCAGTGTAATTTGAGCTATGTCCACACTAATGATGACATGAGAACAATTTTGAATCATACAGTCAATGATCTTTTGTAGACAATTAATTTTACTTTCCAATAGTGGAAGCTTTCCATCAAGTTACATTTGTATTCTAGGGACCTGCTCCTGGACCTTCAGAAACCAATGCAGAAGAATTGCAAGATGATACCTATGAGCCAGATTTTCCCAAAGACAAACTACTATCCCTAGAGGAAAAGATATCAAATTTGCGATGGGTTGTACCAGTGTTAGCAGACCAAGAACTAGAATGCCTCCTAAAAATCTCCATAGACTTGGCAAAAAAAAATCTTGATACGCGATCCGAGGCGTGCCAGAAATTCTTCCGAGAAGGTCTGACAACTTCGTTTACTAAAATTCTCACAGACGATGCAGTATCCAGTTGGAAATCCAACATTCATGCATGCATATTTCAAAATTGCATGAGGCTGGTGGAGTTGTGCATAGCAAAACTGCCTTATGATTGGTTCCCACTGCTTGATCTCTTGGCGATGGTACTCAATCCGAACAACAAATTTCACAGCTTTAATTCACCAAGACACAGCGAAACAGCAGGTGTAAATTCCAATTTGAGTGAAGAGGAATTATTTGCTAGACCTTCCACTGATCCAAGAAACCCTAGGGGATGGCTTGTGGATCTCATCAACCATTTTGGTGAATTGGGAGGCTTTCAAATACTATTGGATCGCTTTCAGTCTGGGAGTAATTTAAGTGTGTCAGTCGTTTTCGCATTGTTGAGACCTTTTGGCTTATGCTATGAGTTCTTAACTACTCACACTATCAGCAAGTATATCTTACCCATACTGGTCAGTTATATTGAGCTAAACTATGTGATCATGTTTCAATGTTCTTCTTGTAGGAGCTTATTCCTGGTATATTAGATAAACTAACTGATGACGAATTGAAAAGGGAAGCTAAAAACGAACAGAAGAGCGATATAGTTTCTGCTATAATCAGAGCTTCAAAGAATCTGGCATCCAGAGTTCCAAACCAAGAAGAACTTATACGAACCCTAGAAGGTTTCCGACTCACGATGATCCTGCGACAACTACAGATTTCTAGTTTCAATGGAAAAATGAATGCACTCAATGAAATAAATAAAGTTATATCTAGTGTCAGTTATTATCCTAACAAGCATCATGGCTTGGAAGAAGAAGAATATCTCA
Organism: Plagiodera versicolora; assembly: GCA_037013635.1. Taxonomy (NCBI): domain Eukaryota; kingdom Metazoa; phylum Arthropoda; class Insecta; order Coleoptera; family Chrysomelidae; genus Plagiodera; species Plagiodera versicolora. Next base: position 4,427,796 of record CM072982.1, on the reverse strand, counting down.
CTCCAGAGCGTATGGCGGTAAGAAACTGTTTATGAATGTTGTCATGAATTTTCTATTTATATTCCAATTTCAAACAAATAATTACGTAAAACTGAACTGATACTGTATTGAGAACATTTATTGGGGATGGACTTTTCAACTAAATCATTAAGTATTAAAAAATTTGCAAAATAATGTGAATATTTAAAACATCTTATATATGAGGCTCATATAGTGTCTTGAATCTTCAGAATTGAATTTAAATCTGATCATTAACTAACGGAATAATCCGCAATTCTTTCACTTCAGCACTTCCTCAAAAAAATATTGAAATGACTTATGTCAACTAAAATTTCGCCGGAAATTGACTTCAATTTAATTCTTCTAGAAATGGATAAACGAAAATAAAGTGTTGGAAATAGTATTAAGCGATTCTTTGCACCAACCGCAGTACGTAGAGAAACTAGAGAAAATTTTAAGATTCGTGATAAAGGAGAGAGCCTTGAGCCTGCACGACCTCGACGCAGTGTGGGCAGCTCAAGTCGGTAAACACGAAGCCATAGTCAAAAATGTCCACGACTTACTGGCGAAACTAGCGTGGGATTTTAGCGCCGAACAATTAGACCACCTATTCGAATGTTTCCAAAATAGTTGGACCTCTGCATCAAAACGCCAAAGAGAAAGATTGCTTGAACTGATTCGCAGACTCGCCGAAGACGACAAAGACGGCGTCATGGCGCATAAAGTACTAACCCTTTTCTGGAACCTCGCCCACTCGGAGGAAGTACCAACGGAAATCATGGACCAAGCGTTGACGGCGCACGTCAAAATTCTAGATTACAGTTGTTCACAAGAGAGGGACGCTCAGAAAACTGTTTGGCTGGATAAATGCGTGGAGGAGCTCAAAAACGGGGAGAATTGGGTACTGCCTGCTCTCAAGCAAATACGGGAGATTTGCACACTCTACGAACAAAACACGAATGGAGGACACGCTCAGCGTACCCATCATATTTACTACAGACAAGAAGTGATTGAGAGATTGCAGAATCAACATTCTTTGGTTATTTTGGTTGCTAATAGCCTCACTGGTTATATGGCGCGACTGCGGACTTTGTTCAAGGAGAGACCTGATTTGACTGCCGAAACTTATATGCCAGATGGAAGATACTGCCATGTCTTGCAGGTTCAAGAGAGACTGAATTTCCTCAGGTAAATCATTTTTCGTCTGCTACAAATTCTGACAGATTGGTTGTTTCAACCTTTGTCACACTATACCGACCTTAACTATGTCAATTTATTTGTTGGCCAAGTGAAATCCAGAATTTAACATAAAATCAAAGATATCTTTCTTCTTCACATGTCAATGATTTCATTTTGTTAGGATGTCGAATTTAGAGATGCCACATTAAATAATTGTGAAATTTATGGGAGCATATTTGTTGTTTGCTCAAAGTTGAATCTTTTTTAGGTGTTTTATGATCATGGGAATCCGTTTTAATGTTACAGATTTCTTCTGAAAGATGGCCAACTATGGCTTTGCGCCGAACAGGCGAAACAAATTTGGCAATGTCTGGCCGAAAACGCAGTTTTTCAGTCGGACAGGGAAGCCTGTTTCAGGTGGTTTTCGAAACTGATGGGCGAAGAACCGGACCTAGACCCCGGAATAAACCAAGACTTTTTCGAAAACAATATCTTACAAATAGATCCAGTTTTGCTCACCGAAAGCGGAATCAAATGCTTCGAGAAATTTTTCAAAGCTGTCAACACGAAGGAGGGTAAAATAAAAATGAAACGAAGATTGTGGCTCACGGAAGATCCCAACCTAATAGGCCTAGATTACCTGTGGAAAGTGGTAACGCTCTGTCCAAACGACATCGCTAACAGAGCCATTGAGCTTTTGAAGGAAGTCAGCACGAAATTGGGCCCGAGACTGCTGGCCGCCCAACTAGAGTTCCACGAAACTTACATTACCGAGTGTTTCGACAGATTGCGCGCCCACTACGATACTCTAACCATACTGCAAAAATCTACGAACGACAAGGATTTCGACACGGAGCAAATTCAAAACCGCATCAAGTCCGAGGCTGTAAAAATGTGCAGGGTGATGAAGGTGTTGCACGAATACATGAGCGAATGTGATAACTCTTTTGTAGGGGAAAGAAAAATTCTTCCCTTGCATAGGGCGTGCCATGGTAAGCACCTCACGTTGATCGTGAGGTTTTCTAGTCCCAACAGGCCGATCGAAGACTTGGAACTGTACACCCACTCGAATGACACCCTGTCGTCACTGAGGAAGTATATTTCCAGAAGGATCAAGCCTGGAGTGCACTGCAAACTGGATTTATTCGTCGAAGGGGAGCCCCTAGAGCCGTCGGACGACGGGAAGCTGCTTTCTCATATCCCCATCAGAGATAAAATGATGATCACTGCCAAAGTAGTGCAAATCAACTCAAACATGGCGTCGTCTCAGGACAGCAGCTCTGACAGTTCGACGTCGTCTCCGCAGCATCCCTACGACGGACCCAACTTGGAGGCGGAAAACTTGTTGCCAGGTGTGTTGATGTCGCGGCTGCAGACCTACGCTCTCTTTTTCTGTCAACTGATGAATTTGGGTAGTACTCTACCCTATCCGATGTTGAGGGACATGGGGCATGCGTTGTTGCAGTTGATGCCGTGCGATGTAACGACCATGGGAAAGCTGAGAAGGCTGTTTTCCGTACAGCCGAGCAAAGACGTCACAATGGATGGAATGTTTTTCAGCGCTTCGCCTGCCGAGGTGAGGAAATTTGCGTTGAAACCGGCTTTAAACATTATTCTGAAAATGTCGATAATACCTCGATCGAACTCTATTCAGAAATAACTATAATCAATCCCATAGGTTTTATACAACTTGGAGATTCTGTACTCCATGCTAATGCCCGCCTTGGACACCCTATCGGACAAGGCCTTCGAGTTCCAGTACAGTTTTATGATATCCGGGGAAGCCCACGTCTTTTTGGAGATGTTGACGAAGAATAATTTCATGTCGAGCGCTGACAACGTTACCAGAAGGTCGGCGTACCTCGTCGTCCTCAAGATTTGCAAGCTGGTGCTGACATCGGTTGCCCACGTGCTCGTCCGACTCAGCGAAGACCACACCCCGGACAATGACCCGCAGGGGGAAAACAGCGTCACGCCCCCAGGAACTTACTTGAGGCAGGCGCTGAGAAATGTACCTGGGCATTCCGATCACGTAAACGAATTCTCATTTAGGTCGACAACTTCACTGACATTTTCTTGTTCTAGCTGTTGCGTCAAGTGTCCATAAAACTGTCCCAAAGCCTCGCCCAACTGATGGTCTCGGACACGGAAAACGTGAGCCAAGCCCAGACGCTGTTCAATCAAGCGCTCAACTGGGAACTGCCCGACCTCGGGACGACGACCTCCCTGGTGAGGCTCGTGTGGGCGGCCAGCAGCAACAACTTGGGCGCTCTCAACGCCGCCCCCGAGATGTTGCATGTGTTGGCGGAGTCGACCAACAGGAAGGTCGCCGAGGTGGTGAACGATGATGTGTTGTTGTGCAAAGAGGCGCTGGAGTTGCTCAGCACGGCGGTGGTGTTGAATCCGAGTAGTTTGGAGCATCTATATCAAGTGAGTTATCATTTGTCGATCAAATATTTTTTTTTATCGGTTGTAACAAAAAAGCGGTATATCGTAGAACGCCGGTTGAACTACTAATGAAATGGATGGAACTATTTTGTATTCAACAGTCAAGCATCGTATTGTTCTGGTAACAAAACTGAAATATGATCTCACACTCGGACATCATCTATGTTACTTGTCTCAAAAGTGCATCTCCGAAATGTTACCCATTCTCGGAAGAGTTTTATGTTTATTAGATTTCCGGGTTTTCTGAAATACCGAAAAAGATACCAAAATGTTTCAAAAGTTTTCTATATGTTTTGGATAGTGCTAGATTGTACAGAAATTGTTATTCAAAAGAATTAATGGAAGTGCATCTGATGAGACAATCTTCCATTAAAGTGACTATATTCTGGAAATATAGTCACATGGTGCTATTATGATAAACCTTTTCAATGGACAATGGACGATATTTGTAATCAGTCCTCAAATTCTTCAGTTTTCACTTTAAGGTAATTTACACAAAATATTTATCCAACATTCAAAAATTCTGTTTGTACCTTCAAGATTATTCCAACAAACTGAATCCTGCCATTTTAATCTGTAAACAAAAAAAATATGGGAATTCTGTATACGTTTTGATTGATCCAATTGAAACTCACATGTCATTGACGCAAAGAAATATTTAACCAAATACCGTCAAACTATTCAATGTCAATATTTATAGTTCTATGATAGCCCACTTTGGCGCTGCAATTTTTATTGAATTTCAGAGGCCAAGCCCTCAAATGAAATTTCCCTTCCTTTTGCAGGGCAACTGGTGGCCGTACTTCGTCACCGACCTAGTCCTAGTCAACCCAACACGCGCGATTCGCGTGGCAGCGGCCGAGCAACTGATCGTGATATGCACTTGCGGCGCCGCCAGCCAACTTGCTCTCCAATTTATCACTCCAATGCTGTTCTCCCTGCTGGATACGCTCGTAATAGAGAACGCGAATACGTCGCACGAATTCTTCCAGCTGCTGTGTCGGCTGGTAAGCGTAGCCTATTTGACGGGCTGTCCAGTGGCCGGTGCGGAGAGGTTATTGGGCGAGGAGGTGGCTTGGTTGAAGAGGGCGAGGGACAAGCACGAGGTGAGAAATTTCATTGGCGTTTCTTCTCGATAGTTCGTTGAATGTATTTTGTTTTGGAAAGGTGCTAATCGAGGGCCACCTGCTGCTTGCCAAAGAGCTTATCGCGTTCAGTAACGAGGACCAGAAGCGGGAGCTGGGTAGCCTGCTGAAGGAGCTGCTCGAGGACTTTTTGTTTCCCGCCAGCAAGCTCATGTTGCGGCTAAACAAAACCGGTCAACTCGGCGAGGATCCGGCAATACCGATCTGCGATACGCCGCAAACGCAAGCAGCCGCTTTCGATTTGCTCATCGCGCTATGCTCGAACTGCGTGCCGAATTACAAACAGTTGGTCGAAATGTTGACGGAGATGTTTTATTCCGGTGAGTTTCCTTCCGATTTTTTAGGAAAAAAGGGGTCGAGTTGCCAGAGTCTTTGAGATTATTTTCTTTTCAATTAAGATTCATTTATCATTCATTCTTCATATGAACTTATTAGATCCAGAGACAGCTATAACGGAATGGGACTACCTTCCTGGAGTCGGGCCGCGCCCTTTTCAGGGTTTTGTAGGCTTAAAAAATGCTGGAGCCACCTGCTACATGAACTCAGTTCTGCAGCAGCTCTACATGGTGGACAGCATCAAAGAAGGCATCTTAGCAGCCGAAGGTGCGGCAACAGATCCCAGTGAAGATTTTACCGGCGAAGAAAGGTATTTTAAATTTCACAGTAGTCGGAATTTGAATATCAGTTTTTCTGTATTCAATAATGACAGGCAAGAATTGGAATTGGATTGCACCGATGATAAAAATTGCAATGACGACAACAGGAAGGATTACAACGTGGGTATATTGAAGCAAGTTCAAGCTATTTTTGGTCATCTTGCCTGTTCCCGCCTCCAGTATTACGTGCCAAGAGGCCTCTGGAGGCATTTTAAGCTTCAAGGTAATCCAGTCTAAATTCAAAAGTTCACCAATGATTTTTTTGTCATCTACTAACCTCGAAAGGCGTTTCAGGTGAGCCGGTGAATTTGAGGGAGCAGCAAGACGCTGTCGAATTTTTCATGTCTCTGGTCGAGAGCCTGGACGAAGCTCTGAAGACATTAGGACATGAGCAGATCATGGCGAAAATTTTAGGTGGCTCCTATTCGGATCAAAAGATCTGCAAAGGCTGCCCCCATCGTTATTCCAAAGAAGAACCTTTTAGTGTGATTAGCGTAGATATAAGGAACCACAGTAGTTTACCCGAATCAATGGAGCAATATGTCAAAGGTACGGATAAAAAATATTACACAATTATTTTCTGAAATGATTTTCTTCAGGGGAGTTGTTGGAAGGCGCTGACGCATACCACTGCGAGAAGTGCGCCAAAAAAGTTCTCACCGTCAAGCGACTTTGTGTTAAAAAATTACCACCCATCTTGGGCATTCAGTTGAAAAGATTCGAGTACGACTTTGAACGGGTGTGCGCTATCAAGTTCAACGATTACTTCGAATTCCCCAGGGAGCTCGACATGGAACCCTACACGGTATCGGGTTTAGCGAAGATCGAAGGAGAGATTGTAGACTGTGATTTAGATCCTAACGCGAGCGATGTTTGTACAAAGTATTGCTTGTCCGGTATCGTCGTTCATTCCGGTCAAGCTTCAGGTAAGTCATGAATTCATACCACTCTATCATCATGTAATATCAGACACTTTGACAGTTCATCGCGCATCTGTCAAATACCATGACAATCTGTCGGTCATCGAACACATTGAAAGATTGTCGCGCATTTGTCGAAATATTCACCGGTGTTTTTTTTTTTTTTTTCAGGTGGCCACTATTATTCGTACGTTCGTAGTAGAGATCAGTCGGGTGAAATGAGGTGGTACAAATTCGACGACGGCGAAGTATCGGAATGCAGGATGGGTGAAGAGGAGGAAATGAAGATTCAATGCTTCGGCGGCGATTACATGGGTGAAATTTTCGATCCAATGCTGAAAAGGACGACTTATAGGAAGCAGAAAAGGTGGTGGAACGCGTACATGTTGTTTTACACTAGACACGATGTGGAGCAAGAGTCCGTCTTGAAATCTATGAAGCAAATGACTGTTTGTGAGTGATTTTCATCCTTCGAATTGTGTCTGTATTATTTTGAGAGATATGATGCAGAGAAATTGTCGGGAAATATTTATTTTTCTTGTTTCAAGAACCAATGAACTATAATTATTCATCAATTAGACTTACAAATCGAATATTATTAATAAGCTTTATCTGTTGCTTAGCCGGCAGTAGGAAGGAGACTCACTTGAAGATGCCGTTAGCAATAGAGAACAGCATCAGGAAGCAGAACATCAAATTCCTGCACCACCGTAGTCAGTTTACTTTGGAGTATTTCTCGTTCATCAGGAAGATGGCGACGAGTTGCGCGCAACTTACCCAACGTCACGGCCAGCAGCCAATCCCGAATGACGTGTTGGAGCAACAGTATTTGCTCAGTGTTCAGCTAGTCAGTAATTTCCTTTTCCACACTGGGTGGCATACCAAAAAGAATCTGAGGGGACCTGCGATGGAGTGGTTAGTGGCATAATTTTGAAATGAAAAAACATTTTTTTGAAAGAAACGAACTATATCATAGTGTTAATGAATGATTCTTTAGGTGCGACGTTCTTTGCCTCCACTTACGCACTTCCCCCACCATCCGCCTTTGGTTCGCCCACCACATGCTGTTTCAGCACATGGGCAGGTTCTGCGAGTATCTGTTAAGTTGTCCGAGCAACGAGGTGCGCTCCGCTTTCATCAAGATCGTCGTCCTGTTGGCGCACTTTTCGATCGAGGACGGACCGTCGCCGGCGCCTGTCAGCTTCGAGGAGCACGATGGCGGCGGCAGTCTTAGCGATCACATTTTGTGGGCTTTGTTGAGTTTGTTGCAGCGCGAGGTCAGCGAACACGGCAGGCATTTGCCACATTATTGTACGGTGTTTCACATGTACGCCAATCAAGGTGAGTTTGTCCAGCTCGGAACAGACTTTTTTTCCAGTTTTTCTCCATGTTTCAGCTAACAGTTGTGTTATAGTTTACTCAAATTACAATCGCATTAGATCTAATCCCAAAGCTATTTTCTCGTTTACACATTTTTTTTAAAATACCCAAGAAATCCAAATCGTTCAGGACTGAATTCCCAAAGTTGGGGTGCGTTTAGAAATCAAGTGAAGAACGCACAGCATCTATGACAACCATAAAATATGTGATTTTCATTTCAGTACATACTTGCACAATATAGATGTTCAAAGTGAAGTTTCTATATTACATAATATTTTCCAGAGAACTTCATATACATCATTTTTCATCTTTATATATTACCTTCAGAAATTTGAAAAGAACACCAATTCCTACCTCCTTTCCGTTGCTTCTCACGATGTTCTCTGGACATTACAGGATGTCTCCTTTCGTGAGAAGTTTTATATAAAAAAAAATCGTAAAGCAAATTTATAATTTATGATCTCGCCTATTGAATTTTCGAACGATTATTAAGCTATATTTAGAATTTGTCACAATTTGCATGATTATTTATCGGTTTGCGATTAATTCAGTTATACTGACTATCGCGACAAGTCTGACAAGAATATTCACTCACTTTAAATTCGACGATGTCGACAGGTATTCAGGAGAAATCCCAGCTGCTGAGAATGAACGTTCCCGCTACTTTCATGCTAGTCGCTTTGGATGAAGGTCCTGGTCCAGCCATCAAGTACCAATTCACCGAGCTAGGAAAATTGAATCAATTGGTGTCGTGTCTCGTTCGATGTTGTGACGTCAGCAGCAAATGTCAGTCGAGCAACGGACCCGTTCTGCCCAATCCTTACAGGGATCTGAACTGCCCGGAATACATCATGCCGCTGTCGCCTCAAGCATCGGAAATTCTCTTCAACAGAACAATGTGAGTCAATGAGACTGTTCAATGTTGCCTAATGGCCTAATTTTTTCGGTTTTACTAGATACATCAAAAAAGTGATCGAAGACACGAATTTGACGGACGACGCCATTAAGCTGTTGCAATTTTGTTCGTGGGAAAATCCCCACTTTTCCAGGACCGTACTATCCGAACTGCTGTGGCAGATTGCGTACGCTTATTGCCAGGAACTACGGCATCACATCGAAATTTTATTATCGATATTGTTGATCGAGGATTCTTGGCAAACGCACAGAATACACAATGCGATAAAAGGTAAAGTTTTGTTTTTTCAATTTACCAAAAAGGTTAATTGAGTCGTGATTTGATCCCTCCAACAGCTGTTAAAATTTTCCTCTTCTGTTGTATAATAACTCGAATGAATACATTCTACAAACGAAAGATGGTCTTGAAGCGATTAAATGATCATTTCATGGACCGGGTCCCTTCGAAATTCACTTTCCACGGTTGTAGGCGTACCTGAAGAACGCGAAGGCCTTTTGGACACGATAGCGCGCGCCAAGAACCACTATCAGAAGCGCGCCTACCAGTGCATCAAGTGCATGGTGGCGTTATTCAGCCGATGTCCCACCGCGAAAGCCATGTTGATGCGTCAAGCAGACGTCAGACGTCAATGGGCGTCGGCGGTGGCATGGCTCCAGGACGAGCTCGAGCGCAAGTACCCGCCCAACATTCAGCAGTACTCGTACAACACGTGGTCGCCGCCGGCGCAGAGTAACGAGAGTTCCAACGGGTACTTTCTCGAAAGGTGAAAAATAATAAGTCTTAATCACAATAAAAATGGTAGTAGTAGCAGTTTGTTTTGGATTTTTATCACACAATTGCGAGATAACTTTTTTTTAAATACCACCACAATTATTCAGATTTTTTTTCGCAGTCGTTTCGCTGGAATAAATTCGTTGTGAGAAATGTTTGACATTATTCATAATTGATGGAGTTGGAAAAATGTAAATATATTGTTTTAAATATTGTTAAATGTTAGCTATAGAGATCAGTAATACAAATAGTATAATTGACGAACCAAGCAATTCATATTTGTGACGTTGAATTAGAGCGTTGTAGTTTTCAAAATAAACGTTATATTCACGATTTTGTATCGCAATATTTAATAACGCAATGAATATTATTTCACGGTTGCTGTACACAGGTCGAATAGCGCCAGGAAGACTCTAGAGAAGGCGCTAGAGCTGATGCCGGAAGTGGAACAAGAAGACGAATCTATTTCCGCTTCTAGCGAAGAACAGCATGTTGTGGAGGACTCACCGCCTTTATCGGAGTCCGCCGGGTCGACGGCCCTCGACGTCGAGCTGCCCGACGTGACGCAGAGCTGCGATAACAACCCTAACACATAATGGGAGCGCTTTTCTTTCAATCGCCTTGCACGTTTTCGGTTCACGTACGGTACCGGAAAGAATGGGAGGAGAGGAACATGTGATATTGTATGTATATAAAACACGTAATTTGACGCATTTTATTGAATTTTTATATTAACCGGAGTGCATTTCGCCAATTCAAGCATGTTCCTGGTGTTCGTCAACGAGCGTTATACATTATAAACTACGTCTAGGATGAGAATTTAAATTGCTCCCAAGTCGTGTAAATATATAAACGTGCATACTAACTACTCAGTCACTTTCTTTTATGATTGGCGTTTTTATCAGTCTAGGCTCTTGGAAGCAGTCATTGGGAGCTGAACTGTTGATAGAAATATAGCTTCTTTTTCAGCGATACACATTTTATCCTCAACCTTATCGAAAAATTCAATGTAAATATCTAGGAGAAAATATAAAATTCGTGTTTTTTTATATCATTTATTCTGCATAGACGAATATTGGGTTAACGAATGTGAAACTTTCAAGATCATCTAGGAGCTTTAACTCTTGAATTCAGCGATAAAGCCGATGAATATTCTTATCTAACTTTTACTAGTAATGCAGTCAAAATCTATCTCCGGTGACCACAAACGGATTCGATTGTTCACGATTCTTTTCAGTATCGATTTGAAGTTTCCGCTTCCTCAAATTTGGTAAGTTTAAATTCGTTTCAATGGAAACAGGATGGCTTCGCTGGACCGAGCCTAATATTAATTTGTCTATTGCCATGACTATCGCATCAAATTTCGAAGAACTGCTCTTTACTGAAAAATTGGGATTAATTCTGAACATGATATAGCCATGTACGAATCAAAAATCAATTTGAGGTTTGATAAGGTTAGAGCACAGTTTCAAAGTAGGTATAAGAATCGGTTGATATTTGACAATTAACAGTGGACTGGTTATTTGAATTTTCAGGGGTGTCTGATATGAGAACACATAGTCTTGAGGGTTTTATTCTTTGACCAAATATTCTTTTATCCAGCAATTACTTGATTTTGTGATAATTTTTGTAATATATGTTTTCCATCAGAGCCATAACTCAATTTAACATTTTATTTTTATTACATTTAATTTTACCCTTAAATGTATATATTTACATAAAGCTTCGAACCTTGTCATGTATTTTTAGTTATAAATAATCTTGTTAATTTATATATTAAAAGTTGTGTACATACATAATTTTTGTATTTGTGAGATAGTGCTTGTTAGAAATTTTCTCTGTTAAATTTTGTTATGGCTAATATAAACTTGAACCAAATCCAACAAGTGGTCGGTTCAATACGTTCTATGTATGGATGGCACATTTATTTATTTAATCAATTATGACTGTTGATGAATCACAAATTTGTTTCCCCTTATTTATGTTGTGAATTTTGTAGGTTAGAACGGTGGAAACTTGTATACTTACTATGAAATATTTGTTTTAAATGTGTCTCATTTAGCTCTTAAATTATTGCTTACATCTAAGCTTATACATTTTGTTTGTATTATAATTTGTCATAATTATAAAAATTTTAAATTTTAGCTTGCTTCTGAATTCATGTCCCTACTGAACACTACACAAATGTTGGAGGGTTTAAAATAATCATAAATAATATAGTGTCTGCAAGCTCAAATTATATTGGAAAATTGAAGTATTTCACAAACAAACATATCATACTACATAGTTATACAAATCAAAGAGATATTTACTACCTAATATAAGTCTACCACATAGCTCTTTGGACACCCGAAAGTTTATTATAATCTGACAAATGTCTGAAGACAATTCTACTCAACCTCCACCTATACACAGTGCCTCTGGGTCTAGAAGTTACCACACATCTATTTTTACACCTTACTAGAGCAGAATCTCTAGGCATTGCCATGATTTCTGCATCAGCTATTTCTCGAATTTCTGAAGGAAGAATATCATTTTTGCGGAGTGAATTTATTCGCAATCGCATGGGAGCAAGTTCGGTGGTTAATTTTCGTCTCTTTACATCTCTGATCATCCAGCGGTTGACGTATTTATTTCTTATTTGTTGGAACTAAAATAGAGTGTTGTGATTCACATATTATTAAATATATAATAATAAAATTCTTACACTCTGTACAGTATTCAGAGTTTTAGATGAAAATGAATTTTTTATTGAGTTCAAGAAATTCATTTTATTTTGCTGTAAAAAAGATATTGAAATTAGAATTGAGGTTATCCTCTTCTTCTTAAGATAGGACATTTGAAGTAGATTCAGTGTATGACCCATAATGTTAAGGTAACTATTCGATTTGAGTTCGTGATTATGGCAGGTATATTATCACAGATATTATCTTCGTATTTGGTATTTTTGACACAGATCTACGTCAACTATAGCTGAGAGAGTGAGAGGTTAATAAGTTCACAATAAAAATCAATTTTCACAAATGATAACAAAATGAATCATATTCAGAAGGCGTATCTCATATGAGATACTATAAACGATTTTAATTTATTGTATGGCTGTGCTATGTCATGACAATGGCTAAGTCATCATACAGGTAATTTGCATGTTCATCATATAGTATTTTTTTAAATGAATTTTTTAGTAAAGTGGATGAATATGGATTTGAGAGGCCAGTTAACTTCAATTATAAAATATATGATCAGTTTATGTCACAGTATATTAGAATCCTGACTCGCAGAGCTCAAAGATGGAATGCATTAGGAATAAATATATATAAAAAACCTAGTGCTTTGAAGCGATTCATAAGAAAAGGAATTCCAAGTGATTTACGCACAACTGCATGGATGCACATTTCTGGAGCTGAGAACTTGAAAAATTCCAGCACTTTTACTTATGATGTGATGAAACAAAAAATAACTAACCAGAGTATAATAGACATGATTGAAATAGATTTGCCCAGAACATTTCCAGATAATATTTACTTTTCTAGTCATGAATATCTTCCTCAAATGCTCTTCAATGTTCTGGCAACTTTTGCACACCAGAATAAAGAAGTTAGTTACTGCCAAGGCCTAAATTACATTGTAGGATTGTTACTCTTAGCCACAAAAGACGAGGAGTCATCTTTCTGGCTTCTCAAAGTACTGGTGGAAAAAATATTACCTCAATACTACATTGTCACCATGACTGGACTATTGACTGATTTGGATGTACTGGATGAATTAGTTCTTAAATATGAACCTTCAGTTCATAGACATATTCACAACATTGGCATGCCTTGGGCAATGGGAACCACAAAGTGGTTTATTTGTCTATTCTCTGAGGTGCTACCTACAGAGACTGTATTCAGGATATGGGACTGCTTGTTTAATGAAGGTTCAAAAATTATTTTTCGAGTAGCCTTAACTTTGATTAGACTTCATAAAGAAGAAATCTTGCAAACCAGTGAATTAGGTGAATTGATTGGCTGTTTTAGAGAAATGAAAAATCACCCTTCTGTGATCAACTGCCATCAGTTCATGGAAGTGAGTTACCTTATTTATTTTGTGTTCATCAATGCTATTTCTATTATGTTTGTAGGACACCTTCAAATTATCTGGGAATTTATCAAACTCAACTATTGATAAATTGAGAATAAAATATGGAAAGAAAAAACTGTAACAATCACCAAAGACCATTCAGAATATGCAAATATCTAGTCTACTTATTTCATCTAATAGAATATCACATCTTCATAATTTTTTTATTACACTAAATATTCAGAACTTTTTATTTGTGTTTTTCCAAGAAATCCTTTGCCTCATTAATTTTTGAAGCCAAGTAAGGAGATCCCCCTCTATCAGGATGGTTAACAGCCATGACTTTCTTGAAAGCGTCTTTAATTTTCTGTTTATTAGCAGATGGTGTCACACCTACAAAAATAATACTTTCAGAGAGATAAAGTGATCATGAGAGGTATATTTGCCTAAAATCAAAGCAGCTTCCCTTCGATTCATTTTTTGGTCAAAACCACCTTTATAATACTTTGAATTAGCAACTGATGATGAATCAAACTTTGGGAGATTTTGGATAGCTTCATTGAAGGTTTTTGCAGCATTTGGCATTTGTCTCAAAGCATATCTACCAGCGAAACCTATAGCTGCCATGCCGAGTCCAGCTAAGATGATTCCATTCTATAAAAAAAAAAAAACAGAAATAGGAAGTAAAGACATGAGTATCATTTTAGTGAAAATACCATATTTTCTCAACAGGAATTTGACAATTTTAGTTTGAAAGTGATAAATGAATAAAATCAAATATCTAACAAAAATCCAAATTTAATGTCACCTCTTCCCATGTTCGACGTGAAATCTTATACGCCTTAAGAAGAAAGTGACATTTACGTAATGAGTCACATGAAAATTTGACATATGACGTTACAGTATTTTTTGCTGTCTATGTTTGTTGGATTCACTCATTCTTTCACCTCGTGAATTCAGAGTGCATAGCTTGTTCTCTTTAGAGCTAAGGCCAAAAGGCGACTTGCTGTGCTTGTAATATTTAACACTAAATAAGAACAATGGGTTCCACAAATGAACTTGCCTGTGTCTACTCGGCCTTAATTTTGGTTGACGATGATATCGCCGTAACTGTGAGTACCGAATTCTTATGTATTATAAGGTTGACATGCTGAAAAAATTTAATGCATTTATCCATTATTTTCTTCTAAACTATCAATTCATCCTTGAATATTTTCCGTTGAATTAGAGTCATAAATTATATTTCAATGTAGCAGCATTCATATTTAATTTCAAGTATTTTTCGTTACAAGGTGATTGGTGGTAAAAAAGAATTGATGATCGAGATTGAAATATTCATGTACTTGGAATAGTGTCTGATATACCCCACACAAATAAGCCGGCCGTGTTTGCATCTTAGAGTTGACATTGGTGTGCTCGTTGTGGGAACAGTAAAGTATCATCCAGTGTATGGCGGTTCATAAATTTTATGATATCTCCAAAGGAAGATGAGATACAGTTTGTCTAGACACTCAACTATTTGCTATGAATTAATTCATAATAACCTCAAATATTCACTCTTCTCTCTTACTGTGTTATAATTCTCGAATATATCACATTCATATGATATGTAGTGCATTTCAATCTAACTGAATCTTTATTTCTTTTTAGGGTGAAAAAATCCAAACCATCCTTAAAGCTGCCAATGTGGAAGTTGAGCCCTACTGGCCAGGTTTGTTTGCCAAAGCACTTGAAGGTGTGAATGTTAAAGACCTCATCACTAACATTGGCTCTGGCGTTGGTGCTGCACCAGCTGCTGCAGGCGGAGCTGCTGCTCCAACCGCCGCCGCCGCTGCTGCTCCAGTAGTAGAAAAAAAGAAAGAGGAAGAACCAGAAGAGTCGGACGATGACATGGGTCTTGGACTCTTTGATTAAATCTTTTTTAATGGGTGACCTGAGAATAAATTTTGTTTTGTAACAAACACTTTTTTATTTTTCCTGCATCTATATTTACATCCTTTGCATGACATTAGCATTGTTGTGAAACATATCGTTTCACTGAAACAGAATTACTTGAGATTCCAAAGTTTAATAATCTTGAGAACGTATTCAGAAACGGCAAATTTGCCCTCGTTTAAACATTTTCAATATTCGAGACTTCAATACTTCTTTATAGATGGCAGTACGGTAGACAAATGACACTACAGACAATGACGGATGTCAATTTGATCAATAAGAACAAACAACAATTTATTCTTTCAACAAGCTAAAAACCTCAAGCTTCTATAGCTTATATCAGTTATATCTTAAAAATGGGCCGTAAATGCAGTGTTGAGGGCTGTTTATCGGACTCTGCAAGACAAGAGGATATTGGTGTAACCTTCCATAAAGTACCACCTCATTCTGATGTGCGACCCAAATGGATGTCTCTTTGCAGAATTCCTGAAGACAAAAGAATGATAAAAGTAATTTACATATGTTCAAGACACTTTCTCAGGGCCGATTTTTGCAGCTTCAAAGGCAAGAAGTATATGTTGAGGCAAGGTGTTTTGCCCAGTGTTTTTCCTTGGGATAAATCAAAATTAGAGGCCATCAAAGCAGAAGCTAAGAAAGAAAAGCATTCCAATGTCAAAGATGAGTTGGATGCAAGTTTGATTGAAAATGAAAATGCAGAAAGTTCTATGGATTTCAAAGATGAACCACTCGATAATGATAATATTGAGAATCAAGTGCCACAAGAAGAGGTGAAAGATAAACTTGATGAATTAGACAAGAGTAAACTAGCTGATGAAACACCCTCAACTCCCATTAATTTTGCTATCAATACCAGAATTGAAGCACTAGATTTCAATAATGATTGGTTTCCAGCCAAAATAATAGAAGTAGATTATGAAGAAAAAGAAATACTTATTCATTTTGAGAAATTCTCTAGCAGATACGATGAATGGATATCTATGAAAAGTTCTCGTTTGAGGCCATTGCAAGCTACCCCAAAAAAGACTGTAGCACTGGAAAAGTATGTTCTTGGTGAGAGATGTCTTGCTGCTTGGAGTGATTCCAGAAAGTTTCCTGCTACTATCACGAAGATTATCGAAAATGGTGAGTACCTACTAGTACAAAAATGAGTAACATTGAATTATTTCAAATTTCAGGGTCTGAAATTGTAAAACTTAGGAATACAAAAAAAATTAAGAGTTATCACAATTATTTTTCAGATACATATGAAGTACTATTTGATGATGGTTTCATTAAAACTCTGAAAGCACATCGTATAAGTAAATCTGAAGGTAAACTTATGCAATCTTCACCACTATTTGATCCAGTCAAGGGTAGCAAACAAGATCGGAGAGAAAAGAAACGTAAGATCAATGTCTCTAGCCTATTCAGAAAAAGAACTAAGACGGAGCACTCAGGAGAAACAAAACAAAAAAAAGTTCAAGAACCTGTGAATGTTAAGGAACAGGAAGAAGTTGATGCAACAGAACCTGATCTTGACTTTCATGATTGGAAACCAAGGTAATGAATTTGAAGAAAAAATAATATTTGGATAATATATACTGTCTTCTCACAGTTGGTTACATGGTAAGCCAGTAGGCACACCTTCATCATTGATCACCATAGATGGTCCAAAGAATACTGTGATAGTCCCGGATCCTCGCCTACCTGATGGTTGGAATAAACATCTACTGCGTCGAAGCAAGGGTACTGATGCAGCACGTAAATGGGATACCATAATCACTAGGTACATTTTGTAACAATTGCAATTGGTCATACAAATTCAATTACTTTCATTTTCAGTCCAGATAACAAGAAGTTCAGGTCAAAGTCTGATATTCTGAAGTATTTGGCGATAACCCCCTATGAAAATGTAACAGAAAATATGTTTGATTTTTCCTTGGTTTCCAAGAGGAAGAAGAAAAATTCCAATATCGCTGCTTCCGTAAAAACGCCTGTAAAACCACCAGGGCCACCTGTTGAGCCTGAAGTGCCTGTTCCAGAAGAACCACCAGAACCTGAGGAAGAGATTGTGAAAGAAGGTTTGTCCTCATCACTCAGTTATAGAAAGATAAATATCTCATAACAACTTTTTTTATAGAAAATCCAAATGCTCTGAAGATCCTGTTCGAAGATGATGCATATAAATGCCCTATAGAGGGGTGTGGGAAAACTTTCAGAAGAGAAAATTTGGCCCAAATGCACGTCAAGCACTATCACCCTGAGTATACCAAATTTTTGGATTCAACTCCGAATGTCGCTGATTTAGCTTATGCAAGAACCGTCGGTGAAAATTTAGACAAGTCTCCGGGTGAGTAAATGATTCTGTCACTTGTCACATGCCAACATTCAAGATGTATGATATAATTTGGAATTCTCTTTGTTGCATCATTTTCCAAAGAGATCATCCTAACTGATGAGTTTTTTTTCTTCCTGATAATAACCACAGCCAATATCACGTTGATAACGCCAAGATAAAAATCGAAATACACAACATTGCTTTACAACTGTGAATAATTTTTATGTCTATCAATATAATAATACTGTTTTTTGTTTACATTGCTGCTCAGAAGAAATATTTGGATACAGGATTGAACCCCATTTTCTAAGTATATTTATAATAAATTTATGTAGTGGTTGTTAATTCATTTTCAACTGAATAGTGAACCATTTTTTTAAATATAATTTATGTGTCTCCACATGAGACATTCATCTTAACCTATTATTTTCAATTCATTCAATAGCTCAATATCATTTTATCAATCTTTCAATTGTAATTCTAGGACCAACTAAACCACCACCGCTGAAACCAGTCATAAGAGGAACGCCGAAATCCTCGAAACAGCCAAATTCACCTGCCCCAGGAACTCCAGACCCCAAACCCATAGTTAAACCCAAAACCTCAGCTCTCTCGCAGAAGCCAAAAGATGCCGAAATCATCAAATTACTCAATACCAAAGACCCAGAGCCCATACAACCACTTCCGTCCGGCTTACCCATGGACATGTACCCCGATATAAAACTAAAAGACCTGTTGTCCAAGCCGTCTGGAGTTCCGAACATCGAAGAACTGAACATGAAAAGTCTTTGCTCCACGAGACCGTTACCCGGCATCAAAACCCTTTTGCCTGTCAACAGACAGCCCGCCGTCGAAAGTAGCTCCGCCCTCTTGGAAGACACGCCCAAACAATCAGGTAGGCGCAAGCGCGCTCACAACGATAACTTGGAAATCATGAAAGGTAAAGATCCTCCCACTAACACCCCATATCACATCACTTCCACACCCCTCCCACCGATCACAACCAATCCTGTACCTGCTCCGCTCGCAACGGCACAGGACACGCCTATTGTCACCTCCGACCCCTCCCCTCCCCCTCCTAACGACGTTATCATTGAAGGCGGCGAAGTCATCAAGATAGTGAGGATGAAGCAGGAGGAGATTATCAACTGCACTTGCGGCTTTCCTGAAGAGGACGGGCTGATGATACAGTGCGAGTTGTGTCAGTGTTGGCAACACGCTTACTGCAACTACATCGAAAGGGAGAGCCAGGTCGGTCATATTCCTCGAGATTAAATGGAAAATGAGAGCATGATACCACGAACTACTTGTGTAAATATAAATTTCACCCCCTGTTTCGTAGGTTCCGGAGAAATACGTGTGCTACATTTGTCAGAATCCTCTTAGAGAACGCCCCTCTAGGAAGTTCTACCACGATCAGGATTGGATGAAACAGGGTGTGTTACCTGTTGGTAGCTATCATACCAAAGATAGTGAAGTGTTATCAAAAAGATTCGAGAAACTGAAGAAATGTCACGATATGTCCGGAGGACTGCAGGAATTGCAAGAGTATCTGCACAATTTGAGTGTCAAAATGAAAATTGCAGAGTGAGTACTAATCTTTAATAAGATTGCCAAATTTGTGGTTTTTGGATCAAAATACGTGGATACAAAATAGAATTTTCATCAAAATTGTTCAAATGTAAGATGGTGGAACCAGTCCCTATCTCTATCTCTGACCAAACCCCCTCCATCAAAACGAATATTTTCGAACCGAGACGTATGCTGGTTTAAATCGCCGCGGATGGCGACACTGTTGGCGCTATAATGATGCAAAATGCGACGTTGCTAATTGTTAATGAAATACACCAGTAGTTTGTCTACAAAGTTTTGATTCGACAGTATTTCACGAATTTTTGGGGATAAAAGAACGTAGAATTGTATCTTGAAAAAGAAATGTACCTTTGGCTTTGTTGGAAACGACTATTTGTTTGCGCAGAAAACGTGAATTATTCATTTTGGAAGTGGCAACGTTGACTTCTATGCTCGACAGTTTAGGTGTCAATCAGATTGAAAATGACAAATTCTCGTGAAAATATTATCTTTTAATTAAAAGTCACCACACAGCAAAAAATATACAATTACAAATTCAAAAGTAGGTAAATGAACTAGAGAAGTTTGGATTTCCCGCTAGTTCTGACTGACGTGGAAGAAAACAATGTTACCGTCTCACGACGATTCGATAAGTATCCGTCTAGGATGTGTTTCATGAAATTCCCATCGACACTTTGGACCCACAAACAATTGAAGAGTGGTTTCACCATTATGTAGACACCTAACTCAAATGCTATGTCAATGTTTTGCTTTCACTTAAAGAAGATGATGATGACTTTTGATTGATATTGAAGGAAGTTTATCGATATTTCATTGATTTTATGACGATTTGATCAGATGTTCTGCACATTCAGAGCTAAGAAGATAATTTCTATTACTTGAAAACTTACAGAGCAAAAAACCACCCAAAACTGTACCTGTGGTCGAAACCATGGCCGAAAAAATCTCTCCCAGAAAAAACCAGCTCGGACGACGAGAAACTGAACATGGAGCCAGACTCCACCAAAGATGATTCGCCGAACGAAAACTCCATGTTGATGATGATCCTGAAGACGGGCAAAGAAATCATCCCGAAAATCGACTTGAATACCTTGATGGACACCAACAGTCCTCCCATAATCCCGCAACCGGAAGCCGCCATAGACTCCACAGACTGTCGGTTGAATCTTCTAGAGCACATCATCCACCAGGAGGCGCTGGTTGAAGAGCGGTTAGATGATTACGAGAGGCAGATCGAAGCTTTGGAAGAGGGGATGGATATGGAAGTCGACGAGGAATATCCCAGAACGAGGCAGACGTTGCAGATGTTGTTGAGAGATTTGGATACTCTGAAGGAGTTTAGTCGGTGTACTAGTATCTAGATTCATTGTAAATTTGAGTTCTTCTGATGAAATGACGCTTATTAATTATTTGTTTTTTTTATAATTTTGATAGAATTTAGTTGAATAAATATTTATCATAATCTGAAGAATTGTTTTGCTGAGGTTTCCCCAATATTCAAACTTCAAATATCGTTGGGACATTACTTAGTCATATTTCCAAATTCAAATTATTTATTGAGAGTTTAAGGAGAATTACCAGTCTGACACTTTTCGGAAAATCGAAATTTTGGGTTTATTCGATAATTTACACTTTCAAAAATATCCTATTGAAGCGGCGAGGTCGTATCTTAAAGAGTTTTTGAATGGCAGCGTTCTAAAGAACGACCGCTACCGATACCTCCTTTTTTTTTTCGAAACGACATCTTCAAAATTGCTGACATTGTAACTCAAAAATGAATTTACCAATCGACTTCAAACTGAAACTGAGGATTCTTGAATAAAAGTATTTACAATACAATGACCTACAATCATTTTGATCGGACAATTGTCAATTTGGAATCAACGACATTTTTTTTCCCAAAAACGACACTTGAAATCACGCCATTATTTTAATTAATCATATTTTTCAAAAATAGTATGCCAGTGAAATAGTATATTGAAGTATAAGTGGATAAAAAGGTCTTTAAAACACGCGCGATTTTTCGAGCAAGACGGCGTTTTTTAATTAGGCACCAATAAAAAAATGAAATATCCCCAACTTTAATAACCTTTTGGAAGTTTTTCTTTCACCTTTCATTTAGCCAGAATCATGTCAGCAGTTGGAAACTTTTTATACTTACCTACCTAATATACCTAATTATGTCTGAAAACTTTCGAAACATTCTATAGAGCCCTTTCTTTCGAAGAAATCGCGAAAGCACGATTTTTCATGGGTTACACTGGTATAGCCCCTTAATTTTAGCTTTCCCGAGTTGTTTCTTGTCAAAAATATGTTTTTCGACATCAATAAATGTGATCGTACCATTGATGTTGATCACACCTGCTGGTCACGTGACAGCAGCATTGATGACGTATCGCTTATTAGATTCGACTATCAATTATCGATTGAACTGAAGAACGATGAAAGTTTCTTCGAATAATTTATTATATTCCCTTACCCAAATTGGGAGTTCAATAGTATCGCTTGAACAAGACGAGTGGCAAATTTTCTGACAAGCTGCCGCACACTTCTGTTTAAATTTGGTACGTCTATAAATTGATACAATAATTCACTCCAATATCAATATAAATAATCTATTTATTAGATAAAGATAATAATAAATAAGGACAATCTTGCATTGCTCACTCCTCACAATAATAGATATATTCTAAAAAAGGTCCGTTGAGATGGGAGAAAATATCATAATTATATGAAATGCATCATGCTATTTATCAAACTCTTATGGTAATTGCACACATTTCAAACTTTTATCGACCATTTTCTCACAGCTCATCTTCAAAAATTTTCCTCTCCCTGCCCAACCTCCTGATCTCGTTGCTAGACGTGGTCACCGTAACTTCGCAAATAAAATTATACCTCAACGAACAGTCAGTGCCTTTGTACGCATAGGACCTCAAAGCGGGGTTGTAGGCGATCCTGAGACACCGTCCATCTCCTTGGATGGCGGCCGAGGGGTTCTCTTTGTTGCTCTGGGAGCCTGGGGCGGCAACGGGGCGGGCACTGTGGCTCCATATCCAGAGGAGACCTGGGTTGAGGCCTCCTACCCAAAAGTCTTTGCCTGGAAATTATTAAATTGTTACTGATGGTCTCAAGTTGATTTGAATTCGTGGTTGTAACGGTCCCACTCACCTCGTAAGCTTTGATTTCCCATGATATAAGTTATCAGATCTTGATTTTCTTCGATGGACTCCATCTCTGCAAGAAACCCTCCCAGTTTCTTGCAATGTTTGCTAGCAACTTTCCAGTCGAATTCTCTCCCAGTGGCGCTGTTGAAATGGTAACAATCGGAACCGACCCTCGTAAAATTCTCTTGGCAAGGTTCTACAAAGAAATCACCCAAAAAAGATGAGATTTCAACCTTGAATATATAGAGAGATTGATATCTATGCCTAATGGCTGAATAGCCCAAACAGCTTTAGTCTTTCAAAACTGGAGGAGAAAAGTGAAGTTGACATTTGCGATTTCAAAAATTCTCAACTAGATGATGGAAATGTTGGTCCAACAGAAAAATTGGATACTCGTGAATAATTAAGACTAGAACTTTCCGCAAATTTTTCAACAATATATTTAATTTTCTCGGGCAATATTTTCAACCATCTATCATAGTATCGGAAATAACAGCATGAATGTTCTTCTCATACGTCATTTTCGTTTTTTCCACCTCTTCCCTGGGCACAATTTTTACTAGTTTTGGAGGAGTCGCCTCTGTTATAATCTCAGGTAACTGCCCTGCCATTTTCTCTTTTTCCTCATTAAACTTCATTCTTCTAATAAACAAAATAAGTCTGGAAATGAAACCGAGATAAGAGAACTTGCTATCCGATTTTTGAAAGATGTATTCCTCGATCTCGTTGCCCGATTTTGGCACACGTTTTCCTGCTATTCGAATTTCTTCTACTATTTTATTCACAACGCTTCTTCTAAACACCACTGTATTCCAAGAAGTCTCATCGTCCATGAAGAATATCGAAATACTGTTAGTTGATATCAGAATCAGAAGTTTTGACAGCTGTATGTTTTAAAACGACGTGAACAGCGACATATGACATTAGTGATATTTATCGTTATTATTACCTGTGTCTATTCTGTTACCAGCCATGGCATAATAAAGCATCTCCTCGACTCTCCTCAGTCTTTTCTCCATAAAATCCACCTTGTACACAAGTTTTTCGATAGCACCCAGCAGATACAGATCGGTTTCCGATACTTGTCTACCAGGTGGTTTTTTGTTGATGTAATTTGGTATGGGTTTGCCAGTGACTGCATTGGTGGATATTATTTTTCCAGGAACTACTTTGCTTTCCCTCGTAGAATTGTCGATTCTTTCTGCAGCTACATACGTGTTTGGGTTTATTGGAATCATCATAACGCGCCCTTGTCTGTATCGGAATAAAAACAAATGAAAATAATCGTGAACAATAATTTTGCAGTAGAATGAATATATTGGAAGGTTATACAAATGTCGGATAATTAACTAAAATCTTTCAGATAAATAATTATTGATAATTCAGTAAAAAGTCATTCTCAAAAAACAATCGGAAAGAAATCCTCCAAACAATTGAGATTATTTACTGAATACATATAAATGGGTCATACGAAACGATCTACTTCTTTAATTTTATTATTTTCATTCGCCAAACTTACCTATAATTCCCACTGATAGCCCATTCTTCGACCAAGGGCCACCAGAGCCCTTCATCATGTTTCAAACTTTCCGCGAAACAATTCGAGAAAAATAAAGTAACGCAAACGAGAGCGATCATAACTTTAACGTTCATGGCACGATTCAAGTTCGATGCTGACGCACGAATGAAGAAAGTGAAGAACTTTTGGACATCGAGAAATCACTCTCTCTTTACAGATCCGTATACCGGGGAGGACCAAAGTGTTATGCAATTGATTTCCATTAAATGGATACCGGAGAATCCTATGGAAAACCCTAGGAAAGTTTTCAGGCAGAATCGATATTGACAATTATTTGTTCTCTTTATGTTTCAGTTTCGACACTTTGGTGTCATGTTTTGGTGAATGACACCTGATTTCAATATTCACGTACCTAAATACTGCCAGTGATTATGTACCAATATTTACAAAACCGATTTTGAAATAGTTCGGGTCGAATGACTTTTTATCTCTAACATCCATTATCTTCATTAATATTCATTTAATGAACCTTTAGTACATGCGGGCTTAGTAAAAACGAGTTCATTGTACGTGGTAGGTATTGTCAATTTCTAAGAATGATTATAGAAAACGTCATTTCAGAAGATACAGAAAGCCCAACCAATAACGTAGTATCACTGAGCAAATTGAGCTGAAGATTTTTTTTGTAGAAAGCAGTTACTGTTTCGGAATTACATAAGTTTTGGAGACATATCACTCAAACAAAATACTTGATAAATAACAGATCAAAGGGGACGTTATTATGAATAAATAATTATTGTCAATTTTCGTTCTGGAAAAATAAACCATCAAAACATGAAGAATGAAAGAAAGGTTCTTATTGTACATAATTTAATGAATGAATATACTACAATATAAAAAATCAAAAATACACTGTCAAATTAGTGTTACTCAGTAGCTTTGGAGTACTGTCAGCATTATTCCGACCATCCGTACTCTCCGCATCAGTCTGAAACAAAAGAAACTCCATCACGAAAAATTCCCCACTGTCACCGCAACATTACATCGATAAAAATCAAAACGTCATCAATTCCTCCGGCACTGGCGGCGGCACCGGCCCCTCAGTTCGCGCATTTTTCACCACCGATCCACACCCGAACACCCACACGGTATACATCCTACTATGACCTGCGAACATCTTCTGCGCGAAATGGGCGGTCTGCAAAAACCTCAAGCAAACAATCAACCCCCCTTGCAAAACAACGCAGAGACTCAAATTCCCCACGACTCCCCACCCAACCTCCCTTGACCTCTTCTGTAGCCTCTCGTAGCACCCCCTGGTGGAGATGCTGAGGTTCTGCTCGGGGGTATAGAGGTAAGCTTTTCCTGTAACCTCTATTCCGTGATGGACGCAGGGGAAGCTAGAGGAGATCGAACAGCAGCTGAAAGGGGTGTGGCCCAAGGACTTGTCCAGGGGCTTCTTGGCCAAGCTGGTGTCGTACCATGTGAGGTTGTACCATTCGTCGTACTTTTTGCTTCCGCAGCATTGAAATTCGATTTGTAAGCGGTCGATTCGGGTTTTGAATAACGAGTTTGTTGAGTAATTATTCATGGCTTCTACAATGCCGTCGTGGTATTCTCCATGTGAGGTATACACGTGTTGGAGGATGACAATGACCAGCACCAGGGTTACCAAGACTAAACCCAGTGCCACCATGATGGCCAGATAAAGCAGTGAGTTTAACTTCTCCTTCCTCTCCCTGTTGAACAACTTGAAGAGGAAAAAAGCGAACACTAGATCTAGAATCAAGAAGAATAGGGCTGGGAGTGATTGGAGAAGGGGTAAAGTATCCCCACTACCACTGGACACCATGTTGATGAAAGATCCCAGGCGGCTTTTGATGGTAACAGAAGATGAGAATAATTTCAAGGAGAACAGAATGCTGCAGCATATCAGGACGAGACTCAGGGTGGTCAGGAGTTTGATGGTTCTGAAGCTTATATCAAATACTGGTTTACCAAGTTTCACTTCGACAATTCTTCCTGACGGTTTGTTGTCACCATTTTCTTTTGGTACTTTTTCGTGAGGTGTTACTTGCTTTGATCGTGGTGATTCTCCAGTTTTGGGTTTCCGGGACTTATTGGGCTTTATTTTGGACAATTTCTTCATTGTTTGAATTTCTTAGTCTCTATATTAAAATAATTTGACCGATGTCATTTGTTGAAGCTGTCAAGTGAAAATAACCTCTTTGGAATAAAAATACGCCAATAGATGTGTGTGACAACACATAATAATATATAATATAGTAATAGTATAATAATAGTAATAGGCGAGATCACAAGATCATAAATTTGCTTCAAACCTGCCTCAAGATTAAATGTAATGATAAAAAATAGTGCATATTGAATTTCTCTGAAAAATATTATGTAATCCAAAAAAACTTTACATTCGGCAAGACTTCAAAATTACTGTTCTAATACTAGGAGCCTGTCAGAGTTGCCATGAATCAACGTCAAAAGTCAGATAATAACATGGAATTGATTGCCTGAACTGAAAAACTTGACAATTGACGTTCAAATTTAGACAATTTGAGTTTGACCCTTGAACTAACGATTATGCAACTCACTCTATCGTCTCCCCAGCTGAGTTTCTTCACTCTGGTGGAGCCATCCGAGGAAGGCCAAACGGGTGGAGGTTGGGGGGCTGGATGCACCTTCGGACTGGGTATCCTCGATTTCAGATCACTCGGTATACCGCCAATGGCGGTGGCCGTGGGCGACCTGGTGCGATCTCCGAACATAGGGTTGGCGACCTTCTTGGGAGTTTTTTCTTGGGGGTTGGGGAGTTGAAGGGTCGATATCGCGCTTGTAGGGCTCCTTTTTCTAAAATGATACCAATATTGTTATCAATATAATCTCGGCCAACAGGAATGATTGGATCAGAGGAAAACACTCGGATACTTACACTTTACAAATGTAGGCCACTAACAATATAACGACGAAGACTAAGATGAGAAGAATAGCACCTAGACCTGCCAGCAGGAGAGGTGCTCCTCCATTTTTCCTGCTGGAGATTATTTCCGAATGATCTCCTGTGTCGGAGAAGTGAACAGATACAGGAACAGTCGCAGTTTTTGGAGGTATTCCATTGTCTGTTGCTATCACAGCTAAGTTTGCCACACCTTGAAATCCTGAAAGAGATATCTTGACCTTAAAAAATCTTGATTCTCAACTGTCAGGTACTGAGACAGATCCATATAGCATAACATATTTCCTAACCTTTTGGATTTCTGAGCCTGAGATCCCCATTCTGAGATATGGTGAAGAGGGACGCATTGGCGCCGTTCAGAGAAAGCGTCAACCTGTCATTCTTGTCACCATCGGCAGCTTCTATCCTGCCTAGCAGTTCTTCTGGCTGGCCAGCGATGAAAAATTCGTAATTTGGATATCGAAATCTCGGCTCCCATTCGTTCACGTCTTCGACAGTTACGTTGACCACGCTGGAGTCATTCTAAACTCGAAAACAAGTCGAGTTAAATTTCCTCAGTGTAAAAGTGCTGAAAATTCAGGGCTCACCGTGACTCCATCAGTGGCGAATACTTTAAAGTAGTACTCTGTCCTTTCTTCGTAATCTAACTTTTTTCTCAACGACAGTTCACCTTTGGTGTTGAGACTGAAAGTCTTTAGTACCGCTTGGTCTGATACAAAGTACCTCAGCTGTTCACCTGGCCTGTTGTTGGAAAGGGTACCGATTAAAGTACCTGGTGCTAACGATTCCGATGCTTTGATGTAGAAGGTACTGTGGAGGAATCGGATGCCTTTAGCTGGATTTCGGGAAACCTGTGGAAACCTTGATTTTTGACATTTCAAACTCTCCCGAACGAATAAAAAACATCGTACTTCTCAAAATTTTCACAGTTGAACAAGTCTTAATCACCCTGGACACCGAAAACAAATGTTTATCGAAATAATAACAATGCAAGTGAAATAAAGTTGAACTGATTATTTTTCTCACCGTGAGTGTTGCCAAGGCATATCTATCAGGATTATCCTGTTGCGTAGCCCGAATCACCAAGGTCACAGGATGCGGAAGGTCCTTGTCTTCTAGATCCTTGGCGAGTCCAATTTTGGCTGTCAGCCTGTTCAGCCTGAAGTAGGTGTACTCTAGACCCACTTCGTTGAAGGTGTAGTACACCGGAGAATTGATGCCGACGTCTTGATCGATACTTGCGATCTCTCTAGGTTGGATCAACAGAATTGACCCTTTCTTGGGGGGTTCTGGAATGACTGCAGTATATCTGGAATCGTTAGAAATATATTTTAGCAATTGGAGAAATAAAAAGTATTGGGAAGTATGGATATTTGGGAACTCTTATCACAGGAGATTCTGAAGACCAACGGAAAGAAGAGACAGAAGTCATACAACGATAAAATAATTGGCCAATGGTCCAAGAAACGAAGAAACGATGTAGTAGATCCGATAACAACCAATAATTCACAAACTATCAAACTGAATTTCTTCGAAAGATCATGTAGTATCTTAAGACGGAAAGAGTTGAAGAGAATGATTTAACGATCGTTAATGTTGGAAGTTCATTCTCTGGTGTGAAACTAATTCCTACTTGTCTAGACACACCTTCAGCTCATCCAAAACCAGTAGAAAAAAACATGTATTTCCTAACCTGTCATCCAGGAACTTTGGATTCTGGTCATCAGCATCGATGACGTGCACAGTTAACACAGTGTCTGTCATCCGGGGAGGCTCCCCATGGTCCTGTGCCCTTATGGGCACGTCGAAGCTTCTCAACGTTTCGTAGTCCAAGGGTTTCTTCAATACCAGCGTTCCTTCTAGCTCGTTCTCGAACTCGAAGTAGTCCGAATGAGGACCTGGTAGTACCTCGTATCGTACGCTTGAAAATACTCCTTGTTGGTCATCGTCTATGGCGTGTACTCCCTGGAGTACTCTGGTGCCCACTACCGTCACCTGGGAATCAACATAAACAACAGAGTCAGGAAATATACGAGGTAATTGAAATAGAAAGAATGTGGAATCTAAAACATATCCAGATATTGAAGTATATCTGGTGCATAATTACAAAATTACTGAGATCATTCATACATTGTTAACATTATTACCTCGGATATGTTCAGCATGTACGGGGCGTTAACGAATACTGGAGCATTATCGTTGACATCTGTCACTCTGACGTTGACAGGAATGACAAACCCCGGGTCCAGGGCACCGAGACGCTCGCATGCCAAATGCACAAATACTGACGCTGGTCCTGAGATGCCTTCCTTCAATTTAAAATATTCTTAATTCTCTCAAATATCAAATCTCTTGGGGATAGTTTGTTTTTGTATTTTGTTTTTGTGGATTCTTTGGGATGCATCTTGAAAAGCATCTTTTGACGTTGAAGTCTACAAAAACTTGTTATTTTTCTTTTCATCGAGGCCAATTTGAATACTATTGGATCTCCGAATTTTCTAGAGGATCACTTTGTATCAGTTGCTGATGAAAAGAGCTGACAATTATTTTTTCAAAATTTTCATCTCAACTCAGAAGAATTAAGGTGTAGCAATTGACAAAAACCCTTTACCTTGTCCAAGGGACGCCGCAGAGTGAGATTTTTAGAACCTGGGACTACCGCCACGGGGCTATCTTGCTCTTTGAGGCGCAATAGAATGGTACCTCCAGGTCTGGGATCACCGTTCACCCGAACTTGGCCAATTAGGGAACCCACAGGGAGGTCTTCGGCTACGAAGAAGTTCTCCGATGGGGCACCGTTTTCTAGGTAGCATCTGTTGTCTGTGAGAGCTACAACGTAATAGTTTACGGTTTTGGTAATTATCAAACCGCATTAGGAAAAATGAAGATAAAAAAATAGGATTAATTTCACAACTACTATCTACTACTATCCCAATAACTTTTTGATATACCTACATAAACGGTTGTTCCTAGAATTTTTGTATTTCTTATATTCATATCCATTCAAAATAAGTCTTTTCCAGTGCGAAAATTTAATTTTCTGGATAATTTCATCTGTTTAATTCAATTTTTTTATCTATATTTCATATTATCATTGTGAGTATCCATATATTTTATTTTTGCTATAATTGGGTCAATCAGATTTCAAATATATTTCAAACTATTTGTGTCTATATTCTTGACTGGTCTGATAAAATTTTATGAATGTATGTAATACAGTTGTAGAATTTTCAATGATAAATAAATTTCTATTCTATTCTACAAAAACTATAAATGTCAATATAGTCTCGTGAAAGTATTGGACTTTCTAGCATATAGTTTGTAAAAATCCACTTTGAGTGCTCAAGAATTATCTTCGAAATGAACTTTTGAATTAAAATATCAGTAGTTCACAAATCATGAGCGATTTTCTAAATATATTTCATATATCAAATCAATTCATCCATTTCTGAACAATAAAAATATGAAACACTAAATAACAAGTACGGGTTATGGGGAAATGATTTGACGTATAATTTTTCATTGAAATTTGTTCACAAGAGAATAACAGTTCATTCTACTCATTCATTCAGAAACTAGACAAAATTCCGTACACTTTGTAGCGACAAAGGTTACTCAAAATTAGACAAAGGATATGAAAGCTCCACAATATATATATATATATATATATATATATATATATGAGGGTAAATATTTCTTAGTTAACTCAGTACAACGATTAATTTGCCTCAGAAATATCTATGTTAATTATGTATATGATGATTGCACTGATATAAAGGAACTATGCCCCCATTACTAATCGAATCGAAGAAAATTTGCATATTTCTCAGTGGTAAAAGTGAACCACTGTAATTTTCAGTTTCATTTCGATAAGTAGACTAAGCAAATCATTGTTCAACATCTGTTAAAGCCATAGGCAATGAGTTTCAATTATTTATTGTTTGTTCGAATTTCTCTGTTCTTCGAAGAATCCAATTAGGTACTTGAGAAAGTTTGAATTAGATTGGCGAATAAGATAATGAAGAAAAATGTAATAATCTGATACAAGCTCACATAGGATATTTGACAAAATAAGAAATTATTCGACCGAAAAGTTCATATTATAAAAATTGAGAATTCTTATTGTTTTCTTAATGTTGATACGAGAATAAAAAAATGTGTATTGTTATATAAAACATCTTGTGAAAATCATTGATATTCTTTCGAATATTAACAATCACAACAAAAGTTGAAAATTAGACAATTTTAAATTAATTGCTATCATGTTTTTCTATACATCATGTATATATTAGTTTTCGATTATTAGAATAAGTACATATTTCCTCAATTTTACGATCATCGCAGTAGAAAATCACAATAGTGTCACAAACACCACAAGACAAGTCCGAGAATAATAATCACTCACTATAACTAAGCAAACTTATGTTCGACCTCACTATGTGCGATTATGTTTATATGACCCGAATGTGAGTTATTTCAAGTTCATTATCAAACGTGTTTGTACAATACGTGAATAGTCACGTTGAACTCACTAGCTCATGTACCCATAACAAGCAAAACGAATAAAAGTAATTGAAGAAATAGTCTTGAGAAATTCTTGACTTAGTCTTCAGAGAGTCCTGGGTTAGTCGAGAATGGTAGATCCAACGAACAGCGAGGCTCTGGAACACATTGCCCAGGGAGGTGTTTCCCGAGGCATATGACCTTCAGAAATTTAAAAACAACACCAATTCCTTCATAATTTCCCTTGGTTCTTTTATTTATAATATATAACCTGAGTACGACCCAAGCGACAGGGGTGGTCCCCAAAAACACCCCCTGTACGCGACAATAGCAATCGAACAATCAATAATGATTATGAAGTTATTAGTGAATAATCAATGGAGTAATATTGGAGAAATCAATGATTACTTTTTACGAACCTTCACAGTTATTTGATAATCTACAGAATGTACTAATAATCATGATAATTTTCTCATCAACGCAGTTTTCGTAATTTGTGAATTTCACTCATGATTCAGTGGTGTCATCCAAGGAATATCAAATCACCCTATATATGAGATTTACGGCAAGTGTTCAGCAAGAAAAGACAGGTGAAGTGACCTAGCAGACCGAAAGAAATGTGCAACACCGTAGTTCCTCTTTTCGGTTAGCAGGGATGGGAATGACTGTTTTATTTCAGTCGGAAGTAAGAAACCCGAACAAAGGAACACTGTCAACTGTGGAATAATTTGTCGAGGAGGGGTCAGATAATCTCCGAGTTGTTGGAACGTCACAAAAATTTTTTTAACGTATTTTGATAAAGTTTTTAAAAAACTTGTTGAAGACTTGTTTCGTCTATAAAACTTCGAATACCGTAGGTTTTTACGGTTACAAAAGGTAATCTACCTTGAATAATTTTTCTGTTCTGAATTATTAGTAAATTCAATGTGAAGGTACATCGAAGTGGAACATTAATTAAACATTATTGCGAAGTAATAAACATTCTCAATCTTGATAATTGAAGATAGATACGTAAGACAGATACATGTATACGTACTATTTGAATAACTTAATGTACCGAAATACTTTTCATGTATTTTAATAATGTTATGTTAATGATGAATTAGTCTAGTCCATATTGCACCCTCATATTTTTTATATCAGTATACTGTATGTTCGGTAATCTTACCTGTTGTCAGCGACTCATAAAAGTACAGCCATACTAAGAGTTTGTGAATGGATGCGAAAGAATATCTGGCCATGGTTCAGAAAACATCTGCAACAAAATAATCAGAAATTTTATGAATTGACTTGAAATATGATATTACGAAGTGATTTTGTTCCAAAAATTTATAGATATTGAGTTCGTCAATGAACAGACATTAGGGCTGTTTTATATTCTTCACTAAATTTTCAATCATATTAATAGTGTTCATTTTGATCTCAGGAGGTAAGATCCTTCGTGAACTTTTCTTCCACCTATAACACTGCTAGCGATACGCATCCTCATTTCTTAAATTTTTGTTTTCATTGACATACTGTAGTTACCTCCATGCACATCAACTCTATAATCAACGCATGTATAATTTTATAACACAACACACACTCTGCACTGATGCCACGCTTGGTTAAATCCAAATTAATTACTCTTGTACCATGTACCATTTAGAAAATTTCACTAGAATCATGCACTTTTCAACGTGTCCAAAATTTCACAATCGATGCGATAAAAATCAACATTTTGCGATCTCCATTGTTTATACTACTACAACACTACCCACTAGATCAAAGTACCCATTTCGAAACGTGAAAATATACGGAAGTTCTTACCACGACGACTTGATACTATGGTTTCCTTGGTAACTGGAGCGCATTATTTTCGTTTTATTAGCAGGTGTATGAGCAGCACACTAGGTATATAGATACGGGTTGGTGTTTTGTTCGCTCTGAAAAATGAAAAAATACCGTTGAATAAACGATTCCGACCTCTGATGAATCAAACAGACTTAGTACTCGAGATCTAGCAAAGATTTTGCAATGTTCTCTTAGGATTTGTTATAAGAATGACAGCAGGCTGCTAGATTATGCTTTCTATTCACTTGAAGAATATGTTCAATTAAATACCTAACTAATGTCGCCACTTTTGCTACATTATATCTGTTATGTGTTTATATAGTGTATCTGTTATATTTTTGGTGTTAGTCCAGACATGTACTATTTGTGTCCACACTTTTTACAATTCCCACTCAACCAATAATTGTATTGATATCTACCTTATTTGTGACAAAATTATTATATTTATTGTACCTTCTGTTCTATTGACTTGTCTCATATTATGTAAATAACCCAAAGAGATCAATAAAAGTATCTATCTATCTATCTATCTATTTCTGAATGTTGAAGAGGAAAATTGTGAAACTTGAAGTATTTTGTAGAGTTGAGATATGCCGTTCTTTGGAAACTATGAATATGAAAAAAATCTGAAATGGTAGCGAAAGAATCCAAGAAAGTTATTTTTATCTCAAATAATCGAGAAATTGAAGCAAACAACAATTAGCGGTATTTTTATATTCGAAAAACGCCATATTTTTGCAATTCAAAGCTTTTCGATTATCATTTTCTTGGGAAACTTATTGTAATTTGAATTGTACTTGTTATATTGAAGACATAACCATGTGATTCCTTCATTCTAATAATAATATATTGTTGCCAAAAGTATAGTTTTTTAAATAACCACTACTTACTACTCGTACGATTGCCTGAAGACTGACATTTTCAAATACTTTCGGAAGTTCTCAATAAGGTGATGCAGAGGCCCGATTTTCTCGAAATGCCATTATTATACATTCAATATTCACCTTTCATTGGATGAACACTAACAAACTTCTCACTACCACCACTTTTTCGAAATAAAAAAATCCGGACTATTCAACACGCTTTACCAGCTATCAGTGTAACTAACTATATTGCAATGAAACTATTTCTTGTGTGGCACCTGTTCATGTTCAACCACTGGAAAGAATGAAACACACGAAACTCCCACCTTCTGCAGAGCATTCATTTTTTATCCGATAGTGTACTTTTCGCTCGTGCATGGGGAGTGATTTCTATATTCATTTGTTTCGTTAGTGTTCACCGATGAAGGAAAATACGTTTTTGCATGGTTGGCTGTCGAAGACTAAAAATGAACACTATAAAGACGCATATTGTCAGTTATGTATTGTGCTTATTGCGAAGCTTTTGAATAGGACACCCTATGTATTGTATTCTATATATTTTATGGTTTGCAGATTTGAACATAACTATACCTTTCTTAAGATGGAATATGTTTTCATTCAATTGACGTTGATTCATTCGTAGAGATCACAAACTCATGTCAATAAGTCAATTTAAATTGTCAAAATTCATCATTTCTGAATGCGACAGCATAAATATTTTAAAGAGATAATAAATTCATTCTCATTTTTAATATTGAACGAGATGAGATCTGGAAATTTTCCTACTTTCCGAGTTATCAATCGCCGCAGTTCGTTGTGACACCCTGTATAAGTAGCATGATTTTGGAAATTGATGAGTTGATGAAAGATACACCCCGGAATATTATTTCCATATCACGAATCACCAAATTGTCAATAGAAAGATCTGTTTCAGGATATCTACAAGAAATACATAATAATAGAATAATAATTGATTGATTTATTTATTATTCATTTATTATTTTTCACAATTCTAAGGATCAAGGAAGTAAATAACAAATATATATTTCCGAAGTAATGATCCGATTTCTTCCTTTCTTGTGGCATGATAGTTATCAATGTTTTCAGCAGAATGTTTAATTTCGTGCAGATTTCATTTCATGCTTCCTTCAACCGTTAACCTAACCGATCAAATATGGTTTGTGAACACAACAGTTCTTGATTAATTTATGTAATTTTTGATTGATTATAAGGAGAAACAGGAAGACAGATTTGAATTACATTTCCTCCATTTCCACACCTCAGTGGATTAATCTTTCATTGCTTCTCGTTATTATATTCGAGAACATAAAAAATTAATGAGGTAGCTTTCGAAGTTTTCTCACATTTAGACCTCCCAATTAAAAATTGAAGTTCCGTAAATATGTAGTTGCAATTTTCACGAGATTTCTGCTCATTCCAATTATTCTAGTAATATCTAGATTCTCATCTCAGCAGTTTCTTGTATGGTCATAAATCCAGTGGATCGTCAAGTTTCCACGGTTTCTAAAAATGCTACGTACTATAATTAACTTTTGAGTTGTTATGTTAATTATCCAGTAAAATGAATGTAAAACGAAAGTTAGCAAAAATTTGAGAAGAAGAAAAGACTTTCATGTCCTCGAATCAATATGCAACTCTATGATGAAAATTCATATAGAGATATACAGGGTGAATTGAATTAGGTGGGATTTTGTTTGGAAACAAATTAAAATTACAAATTATTCACCTACATAGGACAAGTAATGGAAAACGAAACCTTTTCTAGCATGGAACAATTTATGCTCTCTGCTATATCAAATGGAAATCTCACACACGGAAATTTTGACATGATTATTCATAAAGAAGAACACTGGCTAAGGGGGAGAACTGTGAATGCTACTTATATGAAATATTCTGGAAACCGTTGATCAGCCGAACGGTTCCGAAGCGGAAAGATCTCCTACAAATACGACCATTTCCTCAAAATTTGTTATTTCTCTCCTGGTAACATTTCCATGTTTTTTAGAATTTCTTACTCATTATTTGGACAAGTTGAAGTGTTTCATACAATTGTTCTGCATGTTAGTAACTAACTTCCTTTGTATTTAATTCGTCTAGACTCAATCAATATTCACTTACCTTCCGCCTTCCTTCACTTTGTATGTATTCAGTCACTGATGAGTTGCACGATTTTCAGCCCCCAACCCTTGTACAACCCCTGAGTGTTACACAAACATTAAGTGAAGCAGAAATAGCTGAAAGGACAGAAAAATTAGCAGAGTTGAACTCTGTAAAATATCTTCTCACGAATATTCTCTAATCTGATTTGAAAAAAAAAATTATTTCAGCCTAAACAGCTTGTCAATATCACGTGATTATTTCTCGTTC
The DNA here is from genome assembly GCA_037013635.1 of Plagiodera versicolora. Classification (NCBI taxonomy): domain Eukaryota; kingdom Metazoa; phylum Arthropoda; class Insecta; order Coleoptera; family Chrysomelidae; genus Plagiodera; species Plagiodera versicolora. The sequence goes on along the minus strand of CM072982.1, from coordinate 4,391,212 downwards.
TTTTAAAAAGAAAATGTTATTGAATTCCAACTACTCGGCGGTGGATTTATACTAAGGGCAGTCGGGGCTAGTGCCCAGGGCGACAAATTTTCTGGGCGGTAAAATTTGGGAAGTGAAAAAAAATTTTCAGGTTTATTAAGATTGTTGAATATAATGAATCAACTTTTGATTAATCATTCTTTATTCAATCGATAATTTAAGAATTTCAATTTATGCATTATTTGTAAATTAAAATTTCGGCACTTTTAGTGAAAATTAATGATCAAAATAATGTATTTCCTTCAAGATGTGACGTAATACTTAAACTGCTTAGCTATTCTATGCATCGAATCAGACGTACTTCAACGTTCAGATTGCGGAGATTTAATCGACCAATTCGCAAATCAAAAAGGCAGACGTGTTTCTTTGTGAAAAAATTAATGCCATACAATTATTAGTCACCGTTAGAGCCAAATTTACAATTCATAGAAAAAAAAACATTATTTAAAATTTTTGAAGTATATAGTATATAATAAATTTTCTGTAATAGATTAGTTATTTTAATTCAAAAGAATATTATATATGTATAAACTGAAAGTTTGAATGAAATTTCAGTATTGGGGCGGCATTTCTTCCGGTGCCCAGGCGGCATTAAGTTTAAATCCAGCTCTGACAATACTACCAACATTATTGGTATGTATAGAGATGTTCTTATATTAATTTTTAGATATAATAGATGAATAACTTTGGCAATATTCTGTAGAGGTCCATGGAGGATTATCTAAGCGTTTAACATTCTGGTTGAATTGAGGCCCCAAGAATATAATGTTCATATACATATATAAAAATATGGTTCAGATATTGGTGTATCCACCGTACGGAAATCCTCGTGCGACAATTGATATAATTTCTCGTGCCCCCTGTATAGTTAAACACACCGCGTTCAACGTGACCACGAGGCCGCTTCAAAGAACCGACCAATCACAGGCAACCTCGATTTGGGGTCACGTTGCTTTTGCCGTGGATAATAATTTCAGGCCAGCGTTTCACTAGTTCGAAAAAACCGATTTCAGCGCTGTTGCCGATAATTGGAGATCCTTTTTCGGTAAAGCGTTATCCTTGAGTTTTTGTGGTCGGTTTTGAATCTATAGGATACAATTCACGAGTTCTGGAAAGATCTCATAATAGATTATTTTATTTTCATATAGGTGCATATTTTCAGAAATTGATAGGATGTATCAGAATATCCTTGAAATGTTCTCCATGTCGATAATAGAATTTTTTGAAAATTTTGTAATAATAATAATAATAATAATCATCTTTATTTTGAGGGATCCCACAATACACTGTTCAACATAGTAAGAGTTAAGACCAAACAAAATAGTGTCATAAGAAAAATTGGAACAACTGCTTAAAATGAAAAATAAAATAAAGTACGTGCAAGTACAAACTGTGCTAACTTTCTAGGTAGTCATCTATTTCATAAGGCTCCAACTCCATCAGAACTGTATGTACTGCTTTTTTGAATTTATTTAAATCAGTTAACAGCTTGATCGAGCTTGGAAGCCTATTATAAAATTTCAGGCCCCTATACAATGGTCCTTTCTCAAAAACACTCAGCCGATGCCTTGGATAAGTATAATCAAGTGATCGTGTTGGGTATATATTTTTTGATTTATAGTCATCAAACAGTGTTTTGTTTTTGAAAAAAAATAGTAGCACTTCTTGTATATATATTGCCATGACAGTAAGTATTGAAAGACTTTTGAATTTTCCTCTGCAAGACTCTCTAAATTTCATTCCAAGCATGGCTCTTATGGCCCTTTTCTGACAAGTAAAAACCTGATGTATTTCCCCACTGCTCCCATAAAATATAATTCCATACCTAAATACAGCTTCGAAATTTGCGTAATACACTATTTTAATAGTATTTATATCTAAATAGTCTCTAATAACTCTGATCGAGTATGTTATTGTGTTCAACTTGCTGACTACATTATTTATGTGCGAGTGAAATGATAAAGTGCTATCAATGAAGATTCCTAAAAATTTAGTTGCATCTGTGCATGGTAAGACACAATTTTCTATAGCAATTTCAGTAGGAGGTTCAAAACCAGGATGGGTGGTGGTAAAAAGTATCGTACTTGTTTTTTGTTCGTTCAAGATCAATTTGTTTCTAGCGAACCACTCTTTTGCTCTGTTAAGTCCATTATTAGTATTGAGTATCAGGTTGGGAAAATCTTTTGCTTTTATTAGTAAATTAGAGTCATCCGCATAATTGATTATTTTCAAATTGTTTTTGCCTATTTCTTCAGCATCATTTAGATAAATTATAAATAGAAAAGGACCTGCAACACTTCCTTGTGGGATTCCCATTTCGATAGGTGTCGACTCTGAGTAACCCGTTGCACCTGCTTGATTTACAACTACTTTTTGTTTGCGATTGCTTAAGTACGATCTAAACCATTTGAGTGGAGGTCCCCGAATACCATAAGCATAAAGTTTGTCAAACAAGTGTTCGTGATTTAAGCAATCAAATGCTTTTGACAAATCGAGAAATAGTCCTAGCACGAGTTCCTTATCTTCTAATGACTGAAGAATATCAAGCATGAAATTAAATATAGCTGTTTGAGTTGATCTCCCTTTTTGATAACCATGTTGAAATTTATTCAGTATATTACAATTTGTCAAGAAAGATCTAGCTCTGTTACACATGGCTACTTCAAAGATTTTCGAGAAAGGGGATAGTAGGCTTATTGGCCTGAAGTTTTCCAATTTAGAGGGATCTCCTTTTTTCAATATAGGTTTTACTAAAGCTGTTTTTAGAAGACTGGGAAATATTCCATACTTGAAGGAATTATTGATAATATGAACAAGTGGATCTATGATATGTATAATGCAACACTTAAGTATTTTTGGTGGTAATTCATCAATGCCCCCACTCATCTTGTTCTTGAAACTCCTAACAATGTCAAGAATTTCACCCGAATCTGTTGGCCTTATGAATAGTGATTTATCATTCAGCTTAATATTATGTGAGAATGGTATGGTTTGGTTAGTGTTTTTTAATTTATCAGCTATTTCTAGAAGATAGTTATTGAAATCATCTGCTATAATTCTGGGATCTTTATCTTGTTGAATACTTTCCATACTTTTACATTTGCTACCATTTATCTCCTTTATTATATTCCAAACTGTTTTTGATTTATTGTCTGAATTTTTTATGTCTTGCTTATATAACCTATGTCTATTTTGTTTCAGTTTGTTGTCATATTCCTTTTTTGTTTTATTATAATCATCCCTATACCTCTGATCCACCATTTTACATACATAGAGAATGTCCAATCTCTTTCTACAATTCATAGTGTCCTCATCTGATGTTCTTTTAGTTATTTTATTGTGAGATACCTTTTTGATTTTTGGAAATGCTTCATTGAATGCTTCTGAAAACAGATTTGAGAAAATTTCCCATTGTTGATCCACAAAACTGTGATCAATTTCATAAATTTTTGTCCAATATATATTAATTAATAGTGATTTAAAACGTTCTGTATTTTTAACTGAAAAGGATCTAAAGGCTTCTGAATGGTTAACTTCTTTAGCATTGAATATTATTTTTTGCGCAGTATGGTCTGATATCATGGAGTGAAGTATGAGACAATCTTGATAATTGCAATTTATTAAAATGTTATCTATACCTGTCCTAGAAGTTGGTGTTATTCTTGTTGGCTCATTTATTGTGTGTCTAAAACCATATGAATTAATTAGCGATACAAAATCCCTTATTTCTTTCGAGTTACTACAGAAATCTATGTTAAAATCTCCTGCAATGATACATTTTATGTCTTTTTGCATTGTAATGTGCTCTAGGAGAATTCGAGAATACTAACTGTGATGTTCAATTTCTCAGTATACTACCAATTTTCATAATATATAGAAAAGAAGTTGAGGCATACCAAGATAAGTCTTGAAATGTTCTATAGAAACATTTCATATCTGAAGACCCGATTTTTCGAATTCTTACAGATTTGAGTCCATGTAGATTAAGATGCCATTTTCTAATCGATGATAGAATGAAAATAGCAGAATCTTCTGGCTTAGCGAGATTTGGCAACACTGTCTACTGGCGATTCGTTCTTACTATATAACAAATTCATGAGAAATTTCACAGATTTGCTGGGTGTTACTCAAGTGCGTGAAAATACTGAAATATCGAAGGGTAATCTAACTTTAGGAATTCTGAATTGACGTGACTAGTGTTGAATCAGAAGTGAGTAGACTTTATAAATATTAATATTATCTCAAATAGTCATATCAGTAATAATTCAATACAGTAGAAACAACGCAACTCCCGCAGTTGCTTGAATTCAAATTATCATTCACTGATGTCTCGCGAGAAAAATAATCTCGATGTGAAATTCGGAACGACAATATTGATTTGTTAAAATATAGATTTTTGTACTCATGTATTTTTTCTTTTGATTAATATGTGAGAATTAGAAAGTGAAGTCGATAACAAATTGTGATATATCAGTGCACTGAGAGCAAGTACCAATCATGAAGAAGTTTCGTAGCAATCTGGATTTCTTTTCGTGATATTCAATTCATTTGATTCGATTTCAATTTGGAAATATCTCCATTTTTCACCATGGTAGCATCACTGAGATTTAAAGCTAATATGGAGTTTTCTCCTTCGTGTTTTCTGAGATTTCGAGCCCAAGACCTTCTAACCCATCTCCCAATTATTGACTCCTTACACCTCACTAACTGACAATTTAGTATTCTCCAGTCAAACTGGTCTAGTTCGTCTACTAACACGTAGATTTCTTCGTCTCCAACAAATTTCAACTAAGTGATTTCGTCTTTCATTCTAGCAACATCGACCATCGAGTGACTACACCATGTGGCCAACCGAACGGTAGATGAGCGGAAACGTAGAGGAAGAGTCCACTGGGCAGGAGAAACACACGGTGCACTGGTTCCGTAAAGGGTTGCGATTACACGACAACCCCTCGTTGAAGGAGGGATTGAAAGGAGCCAAGACGTTCCGCTGTGTGTTTCTTCTTGACCCCTGGTTCGCTGGGTCATCGAGCGTTGGCATTAACAAATGGCGGTGAGACAAAATATGATTTGAATATATTATTATCCTCATCAAAGGTGTTACTTTTGTGTTTCTAAAACGAATTCAAATGGGATATTGATAAAATCACCTTGGGTAATAGTTGATTGAAAGTAAATCGTTAGAGTTCCGCAAGATCTCCATGTACCGGGTAGGTGGCTGTTTTTTTCCCAGTGTTGAAAACCTTAGCCTTGACAGACCTTCGTAATAGTACAGAATGTGTGATGAGGTTTCCTCGTCTTTTTGACAGAACCTTCAAATGGCTCTATCTGTGAGTCAAATGTTATTTATGTGTTTGTTGAGCCTACTCTAGAAGTTTTGATGATGGTTCTTTGGCCAGTCTCATTCCCGGTACCATTTTCTACCATTCATGAGATTGCTTGTTGATCCAAGCACCTTTGGATGTTATCCTCAGTGCTTTCGCTTGGTATATATATTGACAATAAAAACTTTCGATATTTCACAACTTATTGATATCATCAGCACTATAAGAATCAAATGACGAATATTGATGACACTTAAGTAGACCATTTTATCAAAATTATTGCAATGTTTCAGGTTCCTACTGCAATGCTTGGAAGATTTAGATCGTAACTTGAGAAAACTGAATTCTCGATTGTTCGTTATAAGAGGACAACCAGCAGATGCACTGCCGAAATTGTTCAAAGAATGGGGAACAACTGCTTTAACGTTCGAAGAAGATCCAGAACCGTTCGGGAAAGTCAGAGATCATAATATAACTGCTCTTTGCAAGGAACTTGGCATCACGGTGAGAAGAACACCCTTTCAACGTACAATTGTTTTGTGTTCTGCACAGATATTTATTGAAAAAAAAAATTTTTGGATCATTCCATACATTTCTTTCCTAAAAATTCATTTGAGGTACGAAGAAATCTAGAGATTAAATTTAGGATTGTTTGTTCTATATTTCATGGATACCAATTGGTTGATGTCCTTCAAAAATCTGACGATAGAATTGAATAGATATGAAATTCATATTCATTCCAGGTGATACAACGTGTTTCGCACACCCTGTACAACCTGCAGTACATCATCGATCGTAACGGTGGTAAAGCTCCTTTGACCTACCACCAATTCTTGGCTGTTATAGCGAGTTTGGGCCCTCCACCTCAGTCAGAACTGCCAGTGACGGTTTCTTCTTTAGGTGGGGCTCGCACACCCTTATCGGAGGACCACGATGATAAATATGGCGTGCCTACGTTGGAGGAGCTTGGATTCGACACTGAGGGTGAGTTTTTGAGTACGAATATTTCGTGAATTTTTTTGATGTTATCCTGCATTTTCAGGTCTGCTTCCACCTGTATGGCAAGGAGGTGAATCAGAATCCCTCGCTCGTCTCGAGCGTCATCTCGAACGGAAAGCCTGGGTAGCCTCTTTCGGCCGTCCTAAAATGACCCCCCAATCTCTGTTACCTTCCCTGACGGGCTTATCCCCTTACCTACGCTTCGGATGCTTATCCACAAGACTGTTTTACCACCAATTGACTGATTTGTATAAGAAAATCAAGAAAGCTTTTCCGCCGTTGTCGCTGCACGGGCAGTTACTTTGGCGAGAGTTTTTCTACTGTGCAGCCACCAAAAACCCGAATTTCGACAAAATGGTGGGCAACCCTATTTGCGTGCAGATTCCTTGGGATTCCAATGCAGAGGCCTTAGCCAAATGGGCTAATGTAAGTTTCATCTTCTTTCCGACTATCAGAGCAAAATCTATGAGACCAGTGTCGCTGTCAAAATGTGACCGAATTCTCGAAACATTTGATTAACCCCAGAAAAATGGCAACCATAACATTTTATCAACTAACACTTTTGTCTGTTTTTTGGCACAGGGCCAAACTGGTTTCCCATGGATTGACGCCATTATGACACAACTAAGACAAGAGGGATGGATACATCATTTAGCCAGGCATGCTGTGGCGTGTTTCTTGACTAGAGGAGATCTTTGGATCTCATGGGAAGAAGGAATGAAGGTAAAAATAGTGCTGTCGATTTAAGATTAAACGTGATATGTTTGTGGTTGATTTGTTCTTCAGGTGTTTGAAGAACTCTTACTGGATGCGGATTGGTCAGTGAACGCGGGTATGTGGATGTGGCTGTCTTGTTCTAGCTTTTTCCAGCAGTTTTTTCATTGTTACTGTCCAGTCAAGTTTGGAAGAAAGGCTGATCCTAACGGAGATTACATAAGGTATTCATCTACATTCTATATCAAGTATCAATTGTCAACTATCGCAGATAAATAGTTATCAAAAACACTAGTTTTTCAATTAGCAGTAAGAAAATATTTCAGTTGATAATTACACAGAGCGTTATCAACCACTATCCTCTCTTCGTTTTTTTTTTTTATGAAAAAATAGTTGACTGTTCAGGTAAACACTATTTGTTTGTAGGAAGTACCTTCCAGTTCTGAAAAACATGCCTCTTCAATACATTCACGAACCTTGGCTAGCTCCAGAAAACGTTCAACAAACATCGAAATGCGTCGTAGGCAAAGACTATCCCCTCCCTATGGTCAACCACCAGACAGCCAGTCGCATCAACATCCAGAGGATGAAGCAGGTTTACCAACATCTCGCCAATTACAGTACCGCTGATAACGCCAGATTCGAAGGGAACGAAGATTTTAGTGTGCAATGTCTGTCCAATGTTATCTCACGGTAATCCAGTTAGAAATAATAAACAGCAAGAAATGATGTTGGATTGGATTTTATTACAGTATATCGGAGTGAAATTTGAAATTGCATTTTTTAGTGATTCGAGGTAATTTTGATTGTACAAAGTATGTTCATATACAGAGGTGTGTACAAAAATCGGCCAGAGCTGTAACTTCTGAATCATTCGAGATCGAAATTTGAAGGGTAGCAACTATATGATATTGTTTCATTATTGAAGAGAAAAATTGTATTCCATCACTTCCGGTCCAACCGGAAGTGGCCCCAACTTTTGATTTTCAAATGGAACCCCCTGTATATTTTTCTATTTTCAGATTCAGGGTATCATTTTACATACACCAGTAGTTTTTCCAGATCAAAATGTAAAAAAAAATCCTCAATATGTTTAAACAGTGTGCCCATTAATTTATACTTCAAGCATTTTTACACAAGGCGACTTTTAGTATAGCTAGAAGGTGTCAGCAATGCATTGCATAAAATTGGGGTCAATTTGAGTATTTGTTGTAATTAATTTTTTATCGCCTCTCTTTCTATGCTACTGAAAATAATAAAGATTGATGTGGAGTTCATTTTGTTGTTCTTTCTGTTTGTTGGTTGGGGTCACTTCCGGTCTAACCGGTCTAAATGGAATACAATTTTTCTCTTCAATAATAAATGAACAATATCATATAGGTGCTACCCACAAAACTTTGAATTTCGATCTCGAATGATTCAGAAGTTACAGCTCTGGCCGATTTTTGTGCATACCTCTGTATATCAAGAAATATATCGTATTTGAAAAGAAGACAAAGTACTCCACTCAATAGGAAAACTATTCAATGTTACGAAACTATGTATATAAACGATTATGATTTTGAATTCCGTTGGAATTGTGGTTCAGAGATCTATTTATATTTTTATGTTATACGATATTTTTCTTACACCGATAAAATAGTTATTCGAAAATATTATCACAATCCGATTGATGACGACCAATTCAATTAAGATGTCCTTATTCTTATAGAAAAATCGAATAAAACACGTTTTTTCTGGAATTCTGCTCAAGGTTTATTTCATCATATTATTTTTCATTAGATATCTAAATATGTATACATTTTTTGTTATTTATTTTTTGAAACTGCTGCATTTCGTGACAATTGACATAAAACAAATAAAACTTGAAAGTCAACTCAATGGATAATTTTTCTAACCTAACTTATACTTGAATCTTGGTCTATATCCAACATCGGCATTGACAGAAAAACGTCATTTTCTCTCAAATCCGTTTCATTATCAACAACAACTTCAACACTGTCAATCAAACTTTCTAGAAGCTTATCCTTACTATCACTCGCAAATATCTCCGGATTATTCAAAAACTTATCAATCTCGATATTGATTTCGGTGTTGATAGGATTTATATCATCTGTATTGAAATCCATATTGTCTATCGTTTGCTTCAAGTCGAATACAGCTTGTTCCTCAACTTTTTCCAAGGTAATGGGAACTTCAGACTTTCTGCGATTACGCCCAACCTCTTCTTGTGACGTTCGATATTCAGGGTGGAACGACTTCAAATGCCTGTTCAACGAATGAGTTGTTTTCACTTTTTTATCGCACTTTGGACATGAAAAAGGTTTCTCCATTTCTGAGAAAACTTTCTTGGTATTGTCAGACGTATGATTCAACTTGATGTGTCTCAATAAGTTTTTGTTTTGTCTATAAGTGTTGGGACAGTGTGGGCATTTATGAGGATTGACTTCTTGATGGGTTAACATATGCGCATTCAGTAGTTTTTTCGATTTTAGTTCTTTTCCACATGTCTCACAAGTTTCCTGAAGAAAAAAATCTAGAATGAACTAGAGAATATTTCGAAATTGGAAATTTTAATGCAGTTCTATATCTTATTGTAACTAGGAAGATGATCCACTTTGAAGTCCGAAAATCTTGAAGGTTTTCGAACGAGATTGTTGCAAATTTCTTTATCAACGAGACACATATATAACATATTTAGAAATTATCATCCTTTCCTTCTCAGATCAAATGATGAAAATTAACTTTTAAAATGCGGTTTTTTATATTAAAACTATGCACGTCGAATTCATCCGACATTTATTGTGTTTTGACAGGTGTCAATTAATTAATGGTTGACGGAATGATGTTTACATGCTGTCTAATCTGGATATTCGAGAAATGCTGCGTTTTCAATGTTTCCTCAGGATGAATACATGATAAACCCTTTTAATATAATGTGTTACGTTATTGAAGAAATTACCCAGCCAGCGTGGAATGTTGCAGCAACCTTACTTTCGCAACGTTGAAGGTTGCAGGGAACGTTGCTGCAACATTCCTATGTCCGCCTCTCTGCAACGTTTAGAATGTTGTGGAAACATCACTAGCCAAGAAGCTGTACAATCTTGTTCAAAAACTTTGAAGTGGAATCTCTCGAGAAGTATCAAATTCCCCATGATAATAATATCAAATTCCAATACCAATCGAAATTCTAGTCGGGATGAAAGTGCAATTTTAACGAATCTTGAATGAACATGTAAATATCTCACCTTATTGTCGCTGTGCACAGTTTTTTTGTGATGACTCAAAGTATCAGACCGTGTAAAAACCTTCTGGCACTCATCACATTGATAAGAATGTCCTTCATGTAACTTCACATGCGCCTCATAAGACTTCCTTGACGACAGAGTCATGTTACAAGAAAGGCAAGGATATATTTCTTTAGGAAGCTGATGACGTTTCACATGTATTGAATGATACTTTTTGGTGTTGAATTTTTTGTTGCAAATATCACAAGTAAACACTTGTTTTTTGGCTGGAGTTAAGCAAGTATGACTTCTCAGGTTCAATTTGGAGCTGAAATGTTTTTTACATGTCTTACAGCTGAATGAAGCCTCGTGTACCGTTTTCATGTGGTAGTTTAGGTATTTTTGTTGAACAAAAAGTTTGTCGCACAGTCTACATTTCAGTTTATAATATGACTTGCAAGGATGATGAGACAGGTTTTCTTTACGAGCGAAAATCTTCCAACATATTTGGCATGTATGTTTCCCAGTGTGGGAATCCATGTGAAAAATCAAAAACTTCAACTTTTTGAATGTTCTCAGACATATATCACAAACAAACTGTTCAGATTCATTTTCCTTCAGCTCGAAATTGAAGTGATCCTCGCCTAGTATCGATTCCATATTCAAAGCAATATTTTCCCCCTCGAAAAGAATGCCTCTATTTTCTATTGTTGCCAAATCGAAACTATTGTTCAAAGATTGAGACAAATCTAGTGTACTAATATCCAAACTCTCAACAATAACTTCATTGAGAAATGGACCTCCTACATAAACATCACTTGAAATTTCAGTGAATGATGTGGCATCTTGTTGTATGAGATTAGTTTCTGTTTGAGTGGGTTCAGGAGAAAACAAAATTTCGGGGGGAATGTCTTCTTCATGAACAATTTTCAGGTGTTTTTGATACCCCTGTAACAATGAAAACCTCAATTGAGCTTTTGTTAGCATTGTGTAGGTGGGGTTTCTCAGAAAGATACACACTGTGAAAGTGAGAGGTTATTGTAATTAGTATTTCTTCTATCTACGCAGAGTGGCTCATCCATGGCCCCTACTTTTCAAAGTTTGTTATGAAATGAAAAAATGTCACATAAACTAGACAACAAAGTAAGGAAGATTCAATATTATTATTTTAAAAATTCAATATTTTTATTGATTATATTTCATAAAAACAACAGGCTGTCACGGATATGCCACTGACTTTCTAGATGAGTTTATATGTTGTCAATTTCTATGTTAGGTTTAGGTATAACACAGTCACTGTATATAAGTCAGAAAGAAGGATCATGAAAGTAATTCAATATTCACCTGTTTCTTTAAGAAGGAAATATTACACATATGACAATATCTTCCTGAAAGTATTCGATAATGCCTCAATAAATGTTTTGCAAATTCAGAGACTTTATTTTCAACTTTACCACAATATTTGCAACACCAAGTATCTCTTAATAAAACATTCTTGTTTTTCTCTAGAGCAGCTGAAAAAACAGCAGAATGAAGCTCTGAAATGAGTTCAATTCAATTTAAATTCATACAATTTTTGACTTACCTGAATTACATTCAGGATAGTCAATAGGTTCATTTGAGATTGGTGTCAACAATTCTTTTTGCATTTTAGTTGCATAGTGAGGTGAGTACCACACCTTTAGGTGTTCACCTTCAAGTATATCTCTGATAGCTACATAATATAAATCTTCAGCATCCTGAAAATCAACTGATGAGATACTTGAAAAACTCTCTAAATACAGATTTTATAACAAATGTAGATAAATTTGCTACCCTGCCATTTTACATTTGAATACCTCAAAAACTCACTATATATTTCAATTCACCTGGTAGCAAATCAAGTTTTGTTCTTGAAAATCACTTGCTGGAGCAATAAACATCATCCAACTACATTCATTTTCATCACTTGTGTCCAAGAAATATTCTTGAAATTCTTCATCTGAAGAACAAAATACTTTCAAGGGAAAATATATAGTCGGCAGTAATGTGCAAATTTTTCTGGCTTGCAATGGTCCAAACTGAGTTCCTTTTTCTATGCTGAAGAGAGCAGTTATGGTGTGAGTATCATCTGATAATTTTTTTATTTCTAAGTCATCAGGAAGTGTAAGTCTTGCTTTAGATGGAATAGATTTATCAGGAATCTAAAACATAGTATAAAGTGTTTGGGAATAAGCGGTACCAGCTCATGATCAAATGATCATTATTTTTGTTTCAGATCTTACATGCGATACTACTCCTATTACGTTACATTGCATAGGAGAATGATTTGCTCCACATATTCCACAACTTGGTGTATGTCCTGCTTCCATCGTTTATATTTATAGTTTATTTCGACTATCAGTAAAAATAATTTCAAATTTATTACTTGTAAACATTCAAACATAACCAAAAAAGTTATTTAGTTCTTCTTTCATTATTGTTTCATTATCTTATAATAATATTCTGGCAAATAGTTCAAATTGCCAGAAGCAGAATTACTTAGGATGTCAAAAAAAGTCATTTTAGAAATTGTCATCTGTGTGTTTTCAATTTTTTATATTAATCTGTGAAAAATTCAAGATATTTTATTGAGTTTCATGAAAATGGGATTTTACGATGCTATAAATTACGTAGTTTATGATAATCCTATCTCAAAAACAGCTATATCCATGGTCACTGTGAGTTTGAAAATCATTTTCCTTGAATATTCAAAAATAATTTGTGCTGATTCAGGGCAATAAAAAATCGATTCCGGTGGTACCGTCAGTGACGGTTATTACTGAGAAAACTCCATTATGGAAATTAGCAGCTGAAGGAGGACCATTTGTAAGAATTGCTGGAATCATGGGGGCTTCAGCTGTAATATTAGGCGCATATGGGGCCCATAAAGCATATCCCAAAGACAAAGTCCAAGAGCTTAAGCCTATTTATGAAACAGCCAATAGATTTCACTTCTTCCACAGTTTGGCACTCTTTGGAGTTCCTATGTGTAAAAATCCAAGAGTGGTATGATATCTCAATGAATTCACATCACAACTTATTTATCATTGTTTTTGATAATTTCCAGACAGGGAGTCTATTGATCACAGGAACAATTTTGTTTTCTGGAGCATGTTATTATCGTGCATTTACTGGGAATGATAAATTGGGAAGATTAGCTCCTATTGGAGGAACAATTCTCATTCTAGGATGGCTTTCCATGGTTGTTTGAAATATTTCTTTCCATACCAAATATTTCAATATTTTGAATGTTTTTTAGGTCATTCCTATGGGATTTCTCTGTGGTGCATGTACAAAAATTTAATTTGTGTGATATTACTTTTAATACCCATGTATCAGTAAAGTGTAGGAGATGTAATTGCCTATCAGTTATTAAAACATATGCAGTACACCCTGTTTTATTTTGACAAATCATTGACACATGAGTTCTAAAATTGTAGTGTTTTTTCCAGATAGTTTTCAATTGACTCTGAAAAAATGTCAAATGTGAATGATAATGATTTTTGTTCCCAAGTTTTTCAGTGTGTTGCTTACATAATTCATAAATGTAAGTACATATATACAAGGGTCTTGATCCTCAAATAGATCAGCTTAACATTTTCTGCTAGGTCCGATTTTACAAGAATTATTCTTGAAATGGAGTACCCTTACGGCAAAGGAACACATTTTATTAAATTATGTCGCTTTTTATATTATTGACAAAAACCAGATAGATTTATATGCTCCAGTGATGCAAGGGTTTGGGTATTGGAATAATATACAGGATACAGAAGGTGGGAAAACGACTTTGGTTAAACGGAAAATTAACATGATTTTTCAGGTGCATGTGGTTTTCATGATAATCCACTAGAATTCAAATTTGATCTTGATGAGGAGAAACGAATATTTCAGTTGATTTTAGTGATAGATTATTTGATCAATAACATCTTGGTGAGGCCAACTCTTTGTGCAGAAATAAAACAGAAAAACAAAATTTCTGAAAAACCTACATTTGATACAGAAGTGATTTGCAGAGGACAAGGTGATGATTTTTAAATCGATGTTTATATGTCCCAAATATTTTATACAGTTTTTATTATGAATATATTCATATTATGTTGAAAACAACATTGGAACTTATTTCAGTCCAAATATCTTGAGTGTCATTGACTTGATTGAACAACTGTTAGCGAATAAATATATTAAAACATAAAAAGTGTTAAGATAACAGTAATAACATATTTTAAATCATCAGAAATAAAACTTTTTTGGAGGCTTTCGTTTGTTTATTCTGGTTCTTGATTCATCATCTGAACCATGATACTTTCTACGTGTATCGTTGATACCAGTAACATCTCCAGGAGTCACTTCCACAAAATTATCCTTTCCTATTATTGTGTTTTGTGGATGCAAAGGCATAATCTACAAATTATATAAAAAAACAATGTCCATAAAGAATTGAAAAACTAGAAAATACCTTTTTGAATTTCTTGAAGTTATTTGTACCCCCAGATGTAACACTATCAACATTATCTTTTACAGTTGTATGTCTAATTGAAATTGAAGCCAATACTCCTACCACTACTTTGTTTCTGAATGATTCAATGAAACTCTTCATTTCCATATCATAATCATCCTCTTCTTTGTTTTCCACTTCAAATGAAGCCTTTTTCGAAAACCAGGTGGAATTCATGTTGGAGCTGTCAGTTTTTGAAATTCTCGAGTAATTGACAGTTTTTTCCGGCGATTTATCTTCCACTGTAGTATCTCGTTGTGTGATTGTATCAGCAGATTTTTTACTTGATTGCTTGAACGGATTCTCATTGGAAACTTGGAGAACATTTTCACTTGATTTCTTCAATACATTGAATGGATTTACATTCTTGATAGTTGATTCTGGTTCTTTTTTTGACTTCTTCATAATCATGGCAAAAGGATTTGGTTTATCTCCACTGTTCATGGGTAGACTTGAATCATCTTCAGCTTTTCTTTTCCCAAGTATGGGCTAAAAAATTAGTAAAAAATTAACATGTGCTTTTTGTTTATGAATATTCATGAATGCAATACCTTTGCTATAAACTGGTTGGTTTGTTTTCTGTTTACAAACTCCTTGTTACTGAAAATATCATTATTAGTAAGGTGTATCAATCTCAAAGATCTGTTTCACTCACCCTACTAGAGAAATTGTTTCATCTCTCTCTATTTTTGTTTTCTTGGAAGGATTATCAATAGGTTCATTATTCCCAGCTTTTCTGTTGGAAACTCCCACATATTCTTGAGCAACAGTTTCAGCCCTAGTTCTCTTCCTTTCTATTTTGATTGGTGGCATATCCCAATTATTTTCCAATGTTTCATCAATAACATTTTTGGTTTCACTAGTCAGTTTACAAGCAACTGCATCAAACTGTTCAGTCTCTGTATTTGGCACCAACCCATTATTTTGAGTTGGTTCTCTAGGCCTTGCAGCTTGGAAAACTTCTGCTGCTCTGTTGAAATTTGGATTACAATCTTTTTCACAAGAAGCAAGAACTACAGCCATTGCTATTTCTTGCAATGGTATAGTCCTCTTGCCCTTTTTTGATAGAATTTTAATAACCTCATTCAGAGAAGTATCCTCTGATTGATCAGGCATTTGTATCACCAGAAATTCTTTTGTAGAATTAGCAATATCTTCTAGAGGTAATGGATTTTGCTCCCATGATATTGCAGAACCACCTACAGAATAAGAACTCTATTATAAATAGTTGAACCCAAGAAATTCTAAAATACCTAATTTTTTAATTATATCTCCCATTTGTTGCTTCATTGCTTCCTTGGGGAATATAAAATTTTTTCCTTTGAATAGACCCTTCCTTGGTATATTCCTTGTGATTTCTACCTTGTTCAGTAGAGCTTCTGCCATAGGTGGGTTATTAAAATCCTGAATATTTGGAGGTGGTGTATTTTTTTGTACACATTCCCTATATTTAGTCCAATAGCTTGGAAGTACAATGGGTTTTTCATCCACAAGGGCTTGTAAAACCTTGACGGTTAAAGTTATTTCCTCAACAGTGAGATGAGTGCAATTAGCAGTCCATTGATCAATAAACTGAGCTCCTAATATTGTGAGGTCCTGTTTGAGTTTGGCTTTTTGACTACTGTTTAACCGTGTGCCAGTAGTAACAATTTTATGTTGTTGGAATCTACAAAAAATATTGCCAAGTCCAAGAAGATGAATTTTATTCAGGGATCTTACGTGAATTGACTAGTCATGACACCAAAGTGAATTTTATCATTGCTTTCCAGTTGAATTTCTGTATTAGGTGGTAATCCTTTACCCTTATGTGTTGTTTTATACTTTGATCCTAGGTCCTCAAGGGTTACATGATCACCCTAAAAAGTTCCATAATGATAAAGATTACAATGAAATTGCTCACATACTCACTTTAACCAATAATCTAGCATGTCTTCTACTTATGGATGGATCATCTCCTATTAGAATGTTACAGTCCTTTCGTCCAACAATGTATTCATTTCCATTCATCAAGTAAAATACTACACCAGTATTATTGTTTTTGAGTAGAAATAACATGTTAGTTATTGATCAATAACAATGTGATTCAGTAATATTTTTCAGTGAAAACCATTGGTTTCGTGAAAATGTTTCGTTCATATGGATTTAGATTTTGCTATGTTGTGTTTGTGGAGGTTATGTTCTACTTCTATTTTTTGTTAGTTCCCTTAAGTAACTTCCATAAATTCTTTCGACGAATTGGGGAAATTAAAGGATTCAAGTAGTTTCCAGTGTTTCCACTGATTTATATTGAAACTATCCCTATAATATATACAATTATATTTATATTAAGTTAGTCAATACATTTGCCTAATTTAGCTGCTTTGTACACGATACCTATATATCGATGGCTTAGTATGAAAACCTCGTATATCAATTTTTTTTCAAAAATGACATTTTTGTGGTTTAAGATAGAAAACCACGTATTTTATATAAAACAGCTGTTGAAAAAAAATTATCTAATTAGTTCAAATCAAAAACATGTAAAAAAATTAAAATCTTTCTAGGCAAAATAGCGCAGAAAATCAGTTTTTTGTATCTCCTGTAAAATTTACATTTTGTGAGATACGAGGTTTTCATACTAAGCCATCGATATAAGGATTCAGAAAATCATATTTATTAGTTTTCTTTTGATGGATGAGCTGCTATCCATTCAAGAGCCCTCAGAATTTGTGGTGGAATGGGAGGAGGAGTCGGTAGATGATCTCCTTCGGGATGGAAACCATTTTCGTCTGCCGTGTATCTCAGCGATATCACATTTCCTTCCGGAGCTGTGTACAGGAAAGATCCTTGAACCAGTATGTCCACATTGTTGTCGTTTATACTCCTTAGTATACCTTCTTCCTGTACGTATGTACCATCATCGGTTTCATATCTAGAAAAATTATAAGAATGATGATCTAAAACAGAATGATTCAAAACGACCCATTTTATGGATGAAGTAGGCAACCAAACATACACAAATTCAAATAACAGAATCAACCATCGACATATAGAATAGACTGGCAATGTGCTCTGCGCGTGTGGAAACGGTGTAGAGAGAGCGCAATAAACTTTATTGCACATTGCCGGTCTATGTCAATGGAAACAAAAATTGTAGTAAAGACTCACCCATATTCGTATGATCCGTCTCGACGTAATTCTTGAAAATGCCTCAAAAGTTGAGGTTGAGGAGGTGCAGCTGATACCATTAATGTTGCTACGCAAAGTATAAATACCTGACAAAATATAATACGATTGATAAGTTGGAGATATCTGGTGTAATTGATAAAACTCTCCAACATATTTTAATTAAATGGATTCAACATTTCCTAATTGTTGCTACAACGAAGAGTAAATCTATCAGTCAAGTTATTATGAAATCACTATCGTGAGAAGATTTCAAAATACAAAAGCAATAATCGAACAGTGAAACAACCTGTGTAACCTCATGAAAATTAATGCCCAAGATAATCCCAAATTATACGTGAATTAAAATTTATTTTGAATATATCAATGTAATGTTAAATTTCAGAAAAAAATTTTTGACTTCATAACCAAAGCTTTTTGGTGCCCCATCCTGTTTATTTATTATTTAGGTCAGTGTTTGCTAGATTATTTCACTAGCTTTTACATATGATGGAATTCGATATATAAACGTTAGATAAAAGCGAAATGATCCTATTAATGAATGTATTCTTGATACAAAACGTCTAACTCTGTAACCTTGTCGAATGAGTCTGAATTTATTCAAATATTTCAAGGATGCAGGATGTACAGAAATATTTCTCGAATTCCAGAGAAGCGTAATTTCAAATGATTGACGAATTAGCAGAACATACCACGAAAATTAATGAATACGTTTTACTTTTACTCAAGCTCATTTTGTAAAGCACAGTGTACATTTTTTCATCTCACTATACTGAGAAATAAATCTTATTTCAATTAATAGAATATTACTTCGTAACGAGTTCTAGAAATTGGTTGGCGCCATATCAAGATGATGAGAAATGAAAATTGTATCTATTTTGATTCAATGATATTATATTAGGAAACATTCTTCACAGCAAATTCGTTACAAAAATTAAATGAGAATGACTTAACAGAATGATGAAAGTAACCATACAATCTTGTCCAGATTTTTTGACTACCACGAATTGTGTGGACGAAAAACCTCGTGAGATAAAATGATATTTGTATATGATTTGAAAATCAAACAGTGGCGTTTCATTATGTTAAATAGACATTTTACAAAGCAGGTAAACAAATATATCATTAAATGAAATGGAGAGAAATTTTACTCAGGACTTAATGTTTCTTATGCTCATTTAGATATTCTGATATTGAAAAATATTGAAAACGAATTGAACTTTCTGTCAGAAATGAAGCGATTATGTACCTGTGTTTCTCTCTTCAGAATCGTCAACGAATTATTGAACCCATTTACAGGAAGTACAAAATTTACATTAGCGGTGAATCGGTTAATTAGGTAGTGTCATATGTAGATGTCTTATAATTGATTGATATTCATGAAAAACCCTATTTGAAAATCAGTTACCTACTTTGTTTTTGAAATATTACATTGAATTGATCAATTCCAATTGAATAAGTCGAGACATCATAAAAATAACACCACCTGCAATAATTTTTGGAACACTTCACGAAAAGAAATTCATTTAGGAGACGAAATGCTGAGAATTTTAATAGATATATACCTGAATACTTGTTTTCCTATTTCATTCACCCGATTTTCATGCAGTCTATTTTTATTTCAAAATCACTTCAACATCTCATAAACCGAACTATAATGATGAACTTTTCAATCACCATCAATACTTACACTTATCACCTTCATCACTTGGCCGTTTGATTGCAAAGACAGAACAAAGAGAAATAATTGGCAACAGAAAAATGTTATGTCTTTATAGCTACACCCAAAGTGAAATTATGTATATATAATATATTATGCGCAATGAAGTTTGAGGTTGAAGTCATCAAAATAGGTACAAAGGCACTTCTTATGAAATCATGAATAAATCATTCCCGTGGAATATGGATATGACAGATCTGCTGGTACTGATAAATTCAAACTACCGTGATCAACATACCAAATGGACCATTTTGTGATGGTGTATCACTATCAGAGTATGGCAAATTCACTAGGGAACTTTGCTAGACATCAACAGTTGAGTAGTTTATTCAACTGTATTCACAAAATCATAGTCCCCTTTGATATATATCTGCATTTTTTGCAAAACCATAAAAATTCCCGGAAATCGTAAAAGTGACGAGCTATATTTTTTACTGACACGGGAGAACCTTCGGATCAATCGTGCATTCTGAAATGTCTTGAAATGTGACATAAATTTTAGGATTGTAAAACACAGATTTTACAACTTCCGTAGAAGAATATTTATATGTGACGTCCCTGAAATGTCTGCATAAGATGATTTTTCAATCGCATCAGTTGAGATTTCTTGAATGGTGCAATATTTCTGATTGATGTGCCTTTGAATTCTCACGAGTAGCAAAGATTCCTTTACTAAGCATAACTTAAAGAAATCGGTGTGTACTTGATGATGATAACATATTTGTAATCTATTATGTCCTATGACAAAAAGGAATTATTTTTGAGAATAAATTAGAAACAGATTCTTCGTGAATATTTCTTGTTTCGTGAAAAAATAGTAGGATAAATCTTTGAATATTTTTCATCTCTTTATTCTTGTGAATCCAGTTTTCACCAATTTTTGTTACCTGCAAATTTTGTATCAAGGCGAACTTGTTATCATGTTTTTTTAGTTATCTTTTCGAAAAACGAAACCAAAACAAATAACTATACCGTCAAATCAATTGAAGATACATGTTTCCATATTTACGATTTTGAAAAATGAAAGAACAGAATAATTGTTACTTTTTTTATAAATAAACATAGACCATCTTCTGCATGAATTTATAACTCCTGACTCGCCAGATCTAACACTACTGGACTATTTCGTGAGATTACTTTGCAGAATTAGTTTATCTAAGACAACCACTAACATATGAGTATAGGTGCAGAATTTTTGGATTGATTGGTATTTTATTTCAAAGTTCAAATTAATGCTTTATGTTTTTTTTTATTCTTAACCATGATGACAAGTGAGCAATATATCGCCTGGATAATATAACTTAGGACACCCAGTATTTCTCTCCATATTTGTTTACTGAAAAATGCATGAATTTTGCTGGGATCCCAAAAAGTCCTTAGGAGGAATGAGGTGGAAAAAATGATAACCCCTGTATAACTACGAAATAATTTGATAATTTCTCAACCTAAGTAAGGTACTGAAAATACCTTGAAGCTCCACCATAATTACCTAGTATTTCAAAAGAAATCGAAACTGATATTTCCTGACATTTATGAATTGTTAAAATGCAAATCTTATATCCTAAACGAACCCAGTCGAAACCTTGATGGTTATTATAAAACGAAACCTACACAACCAGTCGACTGAATACCATTATGAACGAATATTCAAATAATATTAACAATATATTAAAATCGAGCGACGATTCGGTTGTATTGTAAAATAATAGTTGAGAATCGAAACTGAAGACGATGAATCAAGTGTGATGTTCAATGTCTTTTATATTCAAACAGAGATGGACTTGATTGAAGGTGTCACTACGTCTGGTTGAATAGTTGAAAATGCTGGGTCTCCAAGAATTTTTTTAGGTCAAGTCACAACTGAAACATATATCAAAGTGATATTTCTATTTTTCTTTGAACAACAAGAAATTGGGAATTTCTAATATAAGCATTAAAATACTTTTTTGAAATCACTACGCTGAAAATTTCCTGAATATTTCTCAATGTTACTTCATCATCTTTTATAATCTTATAACTACAATATATTTAGGAAGCAATCATATTATGATGACATTGAATATACAATATTATGATACGTTTGATAATTTATTCGTTTTTTTCATCAAGCCAAATGCAAAAGAAACACTAAACTCTATCATCATTTTTCGAATAGAATACAACTTAATAATAGCTTACTGCATAGCTGATTTATATCATAGAATTATATTGATGATCGATCATTACTAACTATGGTGATATTTTATTTGGTAATCCTTTAATTCGCACATTTTTTTTGACTAATAGCACAACTCACGAAATAGCTTCGATAATAATGAATGAATGTTCTCAAGAAAATCTACTGAAGCAATTTATTATAAACTATGAACCATTATTAATTAATTCGGACCTTACAGATCTAGATTCAAACTATGAATAATTATTTGAATGAATGATGAATACTTTATTATCAGAAAATGTGAAAAGGCACAATCTCGATGAATGAGTACACTATCTTGAATAAAAATTGATGATTGATTAGATTTTTTTAGTAAAGGATTAATAGGAACGACTTGTTGTATTTAGATTTTTTTAATATTTTTTGATTGTTTGATAATGATACATAATAATTTGTTGACTAAGACTCAATGAAATGAATATGACGTTATGACCAACTGAATCTCCATTCTTGTCACTGTTGGACGATCAATAAATATTTTGTAATCCATTTATGGATATACTGGAATCTATCAAAATATCATACGAATAATTTCTACATTCGTTCTTCGAAAGAATTTAACAATTATGATAAATAATATCAAATTGATTGATATCTCAAGGTTATCGAAAATTTTGGTTGGTTCACGAGAAAAAAATCCACAGCTCCATATGTCAGGAAATAAGGACCCAGTTTATTATTATATTTTTTGTTTATTGATTGTGAGAGAACAGCAAACGCCTATCGTATTACGAGCCCGGTCCTGCTTAACGATATTAATTCAAGATGATTCTGTTTTATGAGACGACCCATGACCGAAATCAGGTGGAGAGTTGTGAAAAAAAAAATGGAAATATATTCATCTTCAGTAGTCGCAGGATTATATAAATACCAGCTTTGAAGAGATATTCATCAGTTCAATCAGATCCATTCAGATTACCTGACGAAAAATGTACAAGCTGGTAAGTATTTAGGAAGAGTTAATTGATCAGTAATTTGATTTTGATTAATTAATTCGTTACGTAATATTCTCACGCATCATAAATGTTTATGTAACAATTTGAAAATCTGAATAATCTTGAATAATTAGATAGTGGGAGCGTTCTTCAGTAGATATTTCTAATACACGAAGAATAAATAAAGAAATGATTTCTAACTAATACCAAAAAGGAGTAATTTATAATTCCTTCCTTGGAAAATATACGCAATATTCATTTTGTTCTCGCAAAATATTTTAGTTTATTCAGTTCAAAGATGAATACCGATGCTGAATAAACATTTTTTTCAGGTGATAGTGTCTGCCCTTTTCGCGGTTGCCTTTGGGCTTCCTGCAGTTACCCAATTGAAAAATGGCAACGAAATCAGAATTTTGCGTCAAGATCAAGTTAACAACCCTGATGGCAGTTACCAATGGGCGTAAGTAGAATTTTTACTATTTAAACATTGAAATTTTGGACTGTATCAATGATCGCCATCATTTCAGCATAATTAATTCATTTGATGAAGACTTTGTTCCAAGATCAACTGTTTATACAGGGTGTTCCTTAAAGAGATGCTAATATTTGAAGGGGTTATTATTCGATATATTTTTAGAAAATGGATTCCTATAAACGTATGTCCTAAAAGTCTTAGCTTTGGGGATACAGAGTGATATAGATTATTGAACGGTTGGTACTGCGATATGAAGCAATTTCAATTTAATTATTTTAATCAAGAACAGAGCATCTGACAAGAAAAATATATTTTTTGGACTCTCATTCATTTTGGAACAAATCTGATCTCTTAATTTGCTTTTGCACGAACATTTTCACGCCGCATCAGATTTTTGAGGAATAGACCCTGAAGTAGATCGATTTTTAGCTTCTTAAGCGAAAACCATGCGTCGGGCAAAGAAAATCCATGAGATTAATTTTGCTCAATAATGAATGAGGATCTCAAAAGTAATTTTTATTTTGGAAGTAAGCAGTGACGTAGTATTTATTTCTCCAAAAATATTCAATGCAAAACCCGTACGGACGCCAAAATAATCGATTTTCACATTATCCTACACGTTTTTTCTATTTAATAAATGAAGTGTGGTCATGCGATTCATCGTAGAAAATAATTTTTGAATTGAAATTCATTTCGAATTTTTCAAAACAGAAATACAAATGACTAAATAATATTGAATTACTTCAAGAATGAAAAAACTGGGCAAATTATTCTAATCAACAACCTGCAGGAGGTATTCAAAATGTTCTCCATTCACTACTTTGATAAAATTGAGGGAGTAGCTATCAAGGGGAGGAAGTGAAAGGGGTGAAAATTGTTCTTGTTTGAAAAGCACCTCGTTCGAAATTGGAATTACCGTGAAACAATTCATCTCACTGAATGTGTATCTGGACGGTTTTCGTTGCATTTTCCAGTTACGAAACTGAGAACGGCATCCAGGCCGAAGAACAAGGAGCCGTGAAAGGCACCGGTGAAGCCCAAGCCATCGCTTCCGTAGGTTCTTTCCGCTACACAGCCCCAGGAGGTGAACCCATCGAGGTTAGGTACACCGCCGACGAGAACGGTTTCCGTGCCGAAGGAAACGCCATTCCCCAACCCCCAGAAATCCCACCACAGATCCTGAGGGCTCTCGAATGGATCGCCGCCCATCCCGTCCAGGAGAAGGAACTCGTCGTCAGGCCCACCCGCTACCAATAAATGATCTGATCCGAATGTTTTTTATGGTTGAATGAATTTATGTATATATGTATGAGAAATAAATACTGTTATTTCATCTTCAAGGGTTTTATCTGGAAAATAAATTTGCCACAAGGTTCCGTTCAGAGGCTCAATAGATACACACTCAATAGATCACTTTCAGTTACAATGTCACTATACAGACTATGATCTGTCTCAATATGTTTCGAAATACCGATTGACGAATGAACATAAGCGATACGCCCCCTGGTGGCACTAAAAATAACTAGAAATGTTGACACAGTTCTTGTGTTTGGTATTATGTGTTGATTATTTTATATTGAATTTGATTATTCGAAAGATTGAAAAACTCCAAAATTGATTCTCATGCTTTTCCTCAAGCTGGTGATATAAATATTGTGAGTAGAAGATGAAATTCTGTTTACATTAAAGGTCATAGTCGAGCACAGTATTGTTCAGGTATCAACAAAATTGAAACGAGATCTCACATTATCTATTTCATTTAGCACTTCTCACCAAAAAAAGATCAGGAAAATCATAATTCATTCCATTACATAAACAATTTTCTTGTTCATGATATTATTATGATGTCCAGCACTCGAAACTTCTTCACCTTCATGAACACTTCTGAAAGTGTTTGTGCCTTCAATGTACCCTAAACTAAATCTTGCCATTTAAATCCAAAAACAAAACAAATCATCAGAATCCTGTATACATTTCCATCGAACCATTCACATTCACAACAGTATTGTAACCTCGTATTATTTTCAATATAATACAAATAATAAAACAAATGATAATGCTTACCACTTAAAAAAAATACATACACATTGACGCCCTAGCTCACTGCAAAAGTCACTTATATCAAGAAACGTCAACATTTGGAATGTGAATATTTTACAGAAACAATTTTACAATTTTACGAATGTTTGGAACAGGTATAATCACGAATGTTCTCTTTATATTTTTGAGAAAGTTTCGTTCTAGCGTATATTGACATTTATCTTTGTAACAATGAATTTATCGATATTAAAATAATGAATTTCACTCAACGAATTTATTTTTATATATATTATATTGATAATATGCTGGTATACATAAATAAGATGTTGAAGTTACCAGTTGGATTACATAACCTGGCAAATTATATGCTGGAAAATCGAAATTTCATGATAACCATCCATCTTTCTTTCCACGAATACAGCAGTCACGTTCGTATTATTTATACAACCAATTCTGCCAAAACGTATCGAAACTATAATAGAGATGATTGGCTTATAGCAATAGATCATGATTTACATTCCTGATATATACGAACAGCACATTTTTTCTCAAGAAAATAATAATTTATAACCTACCACTTATTATCCTGCAATGAATATGATTCATTTCAATTTATTTCTTTGGCTAAAATAGGGAATCCAGCATGTATGTTTTAACTTACAGGGTGGCCCATAATGAAAACGTATCGGTATATCTACTAGGAAGAGATTTTATCGAGAAAAACCTGAAACACGTTTGATGCAAAAAGTAGGAATGAGGGTCAAATGATACCTCGTTGAAAAGCCTTCTTGATTCCCTATACATTGCTTTTTTATATTTGAAATTCCGTCTACTCGTTGCATAGATATGGACCTTGGAAATGTCGCTAGTGCATTTCTCGAAAAACACAAAAAGTAAATCGATTCCGCTTAAAGACTTTTCGTTGAAGTAAATGTTGAGAATATTTTCCTAAAAACAATTCGCTTTTTTTTCTGTGTTTGTTGATTCCAGCTAGTTGGTAGTTTTTATTGAGTAAAAAATTTTCGTATTTTAAAATTCTGTTCCATTAAAATTATCCCCTTCATATACAAAGTTGACGTGTTTCAGGTTTTTTTTTCGATAAAATCTCTTCCTGGTAGTTATACCTTCCGGTACGTATTCGTTGGGCCTCCCTGTATGTATATCATTACTAAAGCCTCAAAAACACCTTTACTGAATATTTCAGCATTCACATTCAGAGTGAATCTTAATGTTTTATAATCTGGTAGATTTATTGTAATAAAATTCAAAGGATATCATGTTTATTTGAAATGAATTGAATTTCTGAAACTAGTAGGTCAAGCGGTGTACACCCACAGTGAGTATTTCGAAATTTTCTCCTTAACGAATCTATATTTATTATCAAAAATCCAACAGACTATTGAAATGTCATTTCTCAATATGACACTGAGTTAACGACCTACTGCGAATAATTATATATTGAATACTCCGGATCTGATTGATAACATATTATTATATGAATTTTGATGCAAATAATATTCCAGTGGCGCGGTGGAGGGTACTGCAGTTATTATTTATTTTACTATTTCTTATTGCGAGACTTCTAGAAAATGTGGGACTCTGTTGAACTTATCAAGATGAGTCCGAACGTGTTTGTTTCTGACACTGATAAACTACTTTTCACATTATGGTGTGTTTTACCTTTATTATTATCGCGCTCAAATCATTATTTGTTCATGTTTTGTTGATTATCCAATTTTATTACATCATCCACATGTAGGTTAAAGCTTGCAAATCATAATCGGAAACAACTAGACTAGTGAAAATTCAAAGAATTGCAAGTAATTGATCAATAATTATTTTCACGGCGATTAAAAATTCGCAATTACCATTATCAAAAATTATAATTTTGTTGAGAATATGGATTGTATAAAATAGCCAATATCAATCGCCTCCAAATTGAAGGCAATTTGCTTGAAGATAAATACAGGGTGACGCAGATGAAGCTAAAGTATTATATCTGTATATCGTCCACATCTGAGGACGAAGAGAAATTGCGTACATAAAAGATTTGTAATTGAGAAACGTATTTCAGATTATCACAGTTTCCTAGATTGTTCCTTCAGTTTCTTTGAATAAATGAACAAATTATAACGGAAACCCCTTATGTACCCGAAATCAAAATATCTTCATTATGTAAATTATCTATAGATTGAGTTGTCATTAGTTGATAACAGATCCTAATTGCCAAAAAGTATGCCATTATTGGCAATAAAAATATAATGGAAACATAATCGCATCTTTCAATATCTGTCATCCAAGTTAAGAAGATAAATGCCTTAAGTATGGCCTTTGAAAAGGTCCTTGAGATATTATGAGAGCCTATCAATGTGAAACAGATCTTGAATAAGTATCGACAGTTGAGATTAACATTGGCGGAACATCAATAACTCGATCGATTTGTAAACTAAATAATAGAAGGAAAGTCATTTAGTCCAAGAGAGTTATAATATTGATAGAAACAACGCTAATTCTGACTTTTGTTACTATGATTCAATCTGTGTATGAAAAACCTTATGTTCGTCAGTGTAAACTCAAAAAACTCTGTACTGATTCATCAAAAATTTTGACATGCTATACTATAACAGAATCTGTGATTACAGGAGTTTTGATAGCTACAGTGGGGTTAATTTTTCGAGAAAATCTGCGAAATCTAAAAAATCCGTAACAAGAATAAATAGAGCCACTGCGAAAAAAATTTGATCATACAGTAATGAGTGATCCTGTTCATTATTATTATTATGAATTTGATTAATTTTATGATAATTGACTGAACAGTTTTTGCTATACGAATTTACGATGCTTTTTGGAAGGTCGTTTCCATCATTCCAATTAGATATAATTTGTATTACTGTTATACTAATCTATCTCGCCGTCTCTGATTAATAGGTGGGCATTTAAAGCATCTTCATTCGAAATTATAGCTATGAGCCTTGAGTTAAGGAGAGGAGTACATCTCCTATATAAGAAGGAGGTTTCTCACATAATTTATCAGATTCTCCAACGTTATATCGATCAACAAACTCAAAATGATCAAATTGGTGAGTACGAAGAAGCAATAGAAATTATTTCATTATACAGTCCATTATACAGTATTCTTGGGATACATATTAAAGTTTTTTCATGTTTTTAGGTCGTATTTTCTTGCTTAGTTGCTGCAACTTTAGCAGCAACAATCCCGAATTTCTTCAACAATAAAGATCCGTACAGGCTCCAACAGTACCGGAACAATCCGTACTACAACAACCCCTTCAACAAAAACAGGTACTACCAGTACGACAATACTGATTACAACAAAAGATACAACTATTACAATAACGACTACAACAAATACTACCAGGATGGTCTCAAGGCTGGTATTTTAAGGTTCGAAAATGATGTCAACCCTGATGGATCATACCACTATGAGTGAGTGATACCTTCAAAAATCATAGGACAAAAATATCGATAACCATGCATTTTTCTTGTAGTTACGAAACCCAAAATGGCATTGTGGTCCAAGAAGAAGGTGCGCCAAGAGCTCTGGATGCAGCTGTTGTTGTTCAAGGTCGCTACCACTACATTTCCCCCGAAGGAGTACCAGTGGATGTCAGCTACACAGCCGATGAAAATGGGTACCACCCGAGTGGGGTAATTATTCCGGGTAATGGACAAACCAACATCCCTTACAGAGGTGTCTATACGACTCTGAGGCCAATATTGTGATCGATATGAGGATGATGTGAAAGAATCTAATTCGTGATTTGATGAGTAACTGAACTCTGTTTGCTTTAATTTAAAATAAACGTGATTATTCGAAGATAATGCTTAATTTTTTGGAATATATGCAAGTATTTTTTGGTTCTTCCAGAACTTATCCTGTCTCTGAATATTGTCAGAGTCCATTTTGTGATCATTATTTACTATCACGTATTTTATGGAAAAAAAATCAAAAAAATATTAAGTTCAAAGTTCAATTAAAATATAACTTGTTGTGGTGGAGAATTTCTAGAACATTCCTATTTTCTTAGGATTGTAATTAGATGAGTTTGTCTTGAAAGTTCTAGAATTAACATACATTTTCACCTACGACATGCTATTTAGCATAACTGTAAATGGTATTGGATTTTCTAATTCTGAAATATATGCAACTGCCTAACTACTACTAACTATTAAATAATGGCCAAAACAACTATTTATATTCTTAATATAAATATGTATTGAATTTGAATAATGAAAACTTCAAACTTCTAGATTCAACGAATGCATATTTCCTGACGTATTGAAAGTGTATGCGAACCGCACCTACAGTGATCATGTCTTGAATGAAACCAAAATATTTCTTTTCCTCATTGTCGTTTTATTAAAATTTATACGGTCAAATTATTGACTTCATAAGCATATTGAATTCGATAGATTTCACAAGAATACAGTCATCGAATTTGCATAAACTTTCGTTTAGTTATATTCAGTGTTACTAATAAGTTCATATCGATAGTTCTGGGTGCGATCTTCATTCAAAATTGTTCTAGACACTATTATTATTCAGGTCTCATTATTCATCATGTTGGTCTGACCTTGAAACAGAAAATATATTCACGACTTGGTGGGAATGCTTAACATTAATATCTGTATGTGTGAGAAAAAATTGTTCCTCCAACATTTCATTGAATTATGAATTTAAACATGAGTCAAATTCTCATTTACAGATTCAAGAGATAAGAGAAAATAACCGTCATGTCAACTCTACTTGTCAGGGATCATTTTGAATAAAATTGATTAGTTTCATACTTTTCCTATTCTGCGCATTAATCACGTATAATAAGGCAAATATTCATCATGGTATATCTTTATGTAAACTCAGTATACATGTACTGTACTACCTTTATTATTATTAGACTATGATAGACAGTAAACCGAGTATGTGAATTGAATCAACACAAAGGAATATATTTTTCATAGTAGAAGGGAGCAGTAAATGGATGCTTCACAAAACCTCGAAGTTATCATCGAATATTATTCAAGAAACTCCATACAACAGCTCATTGTAGAAATTGATAAAGATTGTTCCGAATAAAAATGACTATTCATTGAAAAAATTAATTTTTCAAAAAGTATTCAACTGGAAGGACTATTCTTCCTTACTCAAAGTTCTGTCTCAAGCCCATCCATGACCACTCCTGGAAACAACTCCAAAGTAACCGGTTTGGTCAAAATGGGCTCATCATCGACATAACCATTCTTCCTAGTATCCTCCTCATAATTCTTCTTCATCGAAAATCTTCTCACGTTCTGAACCGCCTCCTTTAGTGAATCCCTTTTAAAATTGGTCTTCCGCAACATCGCTTGAAAGTTGAACGGCGGATCATCCTCGGAAGCTCCCTGGTCTTTTCTAGCAATGCTCCTCAATTCAGCCACAGGATCTACTGAAAACTTTGGTTTGATCAACACTGGGCTGGGTTTAATGTATTCGAAGTCTTTGTTTGCTGGGGCTGAGTTTTTCAGAAGATTTTGTTCGATGTTTTCCTTCTGGCCCTTAATTTTCCGAAGACCCGTTGGATAGTGTATAGGCTCTTCTACTTTTTTCTCTCGTTTGTTGACTGGTGAAGAACCTCCTAGCTTCAATGCTTCATTGAAGGTTTGTTTGGTTTCTTTTACTCCATCTTCAGATTCAACAGGACTAGGAAGCACCGTCATATGATCTTCTGGATCCCTGGTATATTCGATGTTAGTTATAGTTTCCTTCAATTCATGTTCATCTTCTGATTCATCGTCTCTAGTTAAAGATTTAGAATCTCTCCACTGATATGGTGTGTCCCAAGGTTCTTCTCTTTCCAAATAACCGCTGAAGATATAAGGGAACGTGAAGGATTCAAAGAACTATGTAACTCGAAGCTCACCTGATATTCCAGTCGCGCATATTTGAGGTATCATAAAAGGGAATATCTTCCAATCTGAATTGCTGTTTAAGCTTAGAACTTTTAATATCGCCAAGCCATGAAGAAACGGTTGCTTTCGGATCAACTTGATTCAGATCAATATTCGTAGTCTGCTGTGAGTTATGGAAAGCATCCGAATTGTATAGGTGAACCTGAAAATTTGTCACGTTCTCCTCAATAATTCAAATGGTTAACCGATTACCTGTTGTGCTAAGCAAAAGAAATCCTGTAATCTGATACTTCTATAAAGCATTAATACCGAAAAAATGGACTTATTCTTCCACTTTCTAGCGAATGGTTTGATAAATCTGAGGTCATCTTCTTCAAGTTTCTGATAGGGGTTACCGATTTGTTTCTGTTTGGAGTGGTTTCTGTAAGCTTTATTTGTTGAACAATTACTTGAAATAATTTGAAAGTGGTTTGACGCGAATTACCTTTCTGTATGAGAACAGCAGCATCCTCTTCTGTCAAAATACTGCTTCTCCTACGTTTATTCATTTCTTCAACTGAAAGTTAAATGAAGTGATTCAATATTCTGGTGTAGTCAGTATAACTTACTGCATTCCCTTTGCTCGTTTTTAATTTCCTTGGCCATCCTACATTTCACTAAGAAACCTCTGAGAATACTCTGAATCTTGATAATTTTCTTCACTTCAGTTTCATATAATCGAGAGAGATATTCTTCGTTAAAATATTTGAGGAACACTTTGGATTTTCCCAAAGACCAATGTTCCATCTTCAGACGTACCATCAAGAGTCTACAGTTATCTCTGGTTATTTCAACGTTTTCGTCGAAGTCAAAAGCTAGGAATTTATACCTAGAATATTAACAAATAATTCACGATATTCCGATACTCCGATATGAATCACCTTCTTAGGAATTCTGAGAATGAAATTCTTTGTGGATATCCTTTCTGCCTTGTCTTGGCAGATTCCACCACTGCCATCGCTCTGATTTGTTGTTTGATGAGTTCCCTGTGGAAGTTTCCTGGAACTCCTTTCAAGTCAGTTCTGACACATTTCACGAAATGTGTCCCTCCAAGGCCGATTCCGATTGATAGCTCTTTGAGGAGATCCAGACACAAGGATCGGAAAACTGCTGACTCAGTACGCATCTTCTTAATTTGTGAGTACTGTTTATCTCCAGGTACCTACAGAATGATTGAAAGTGTGATTCATGTATTTGTTTTGCTTCGAACATACCTTAGACGTACACTTATATCTAGATCTTCTCATTTCCTCGGATGGAATGATAAGATTTCCGGTTTTATCAAGTTTGTTAGAGAATAGCATACTGACTATTGGATTTTTGGAAACTCTCATAGTTTCTATGATCTCAGGAGTCAAAAAATCTCTATTTTTCTCAGGCATATCCTTGATATTGTATGTTACTTTTCCAGTGAAATGTGCCACAGCAAACTCATTGGTATTAGTAACAAATATTTTCTTTTTCTCGTCATTATTCAGATTCCCTGCAATTGAATAGGTATTCGAATAGACAGATATCACAGGAAATAAACTCACCAATTATATATCTACTACCAAGCCCTTTCTTGGAAGCATCATCCACGATAGCGAGAACTCCTTCTGGCTTCCCCATCAATTCGTTTAAAGTATCTTTGTTGTTGTAGTAACTCATTGGGGTGTATTCCACATTTTCATTTTGATTATCTTGCAATTCCCAAGCGAAAACTCTTTGAAGGAAATGATAATGAAGTTGTTCATTCAATGAGTTGACTATAAGTTGGGAGAAACCGTTTTTCTTGAAACACTCGAAGCCAGGATAGTCGAGAATTGTTATAGAATATCTGTCACCACTGAAAGGATCAATAGTGAGGACGAATCGATTATCTGATACTGATACTTACAATATTGCTTTACCAAAAGCCAATCTGTTATTTATGGTGCCCAAGAGGTAGTCAACAAACCTCGCATACAAGGTGTTCGCAAGAACGTCTCTAGCTTCTCTGGCTTCTTGACAGGTATTCCTTCGTCTCAAAATGTTTCCTCCTTCCACTACACAATAATTCGTCAAAGCCCAAGATAACTTCTTGCTGTCAACTCCCAAAAGCTCCGCGACATTATCAATTACTCCTTTGTTTTGAAGGGCCGCTGATGAATTTTCTGTTTCCTCAAACTTGGCTTCTCCTAAATTCAAAATGGCTGCAACGATGGAGTGAATGGTAATATTTTGATCCAATGTGAATTCTAGTTCATCAAGATAGCTGCACAACATGATATACTTATTGATGTTGTTATCGATGTCGTTTTTGGGTTGGGGTACGTTGGATGGTTCAGAAGTTTTCAAGTAACGATAAGCTCTGTTTGAGTCCAGTTTGTATTGTTCTGACGTTTTAGCTGCCACCATGCCATCATAGAAGTAGAAGAATATGTGGAAGTTGCTTTGGCTCCTGCAATGAAGTTTCGAATTAATAGGATGTTGATAATTCTTCAATATTACTCACAAATCTACTGAAGACACCCTGCTTTTTTCCAGACAATGTACCTTGAAGCTAGCTCCACTCAGCTTCCCGGTATTCCCATAAGAAATGCAACACTTAAAAACCCCTCTAGTCGAGTAGGCGTTGGATGGAGTCGAAGCGTGTATGAGCGCGTGCGCGAGCTTCACGGCATTC
The DNA here is from genome assembly GCA_037013635.1 of Plagiodera versicolora. Lineage (NCBI taxonomy): Eukaryota > Metazoa > Arthropoda > Insecta > Coleoptera > Chrysomelidae > Plagiodera > Plagiodera versicolora. The sequence continues at coordinate 4,357,247 of CM072982.1, read as the reverse complement.
CTGATTCTGCCGGAGCCGACGCTAGTGTTTTCGCCCAGGTGCAACAGGTGGTCGATCAAATGCAGGCAGTTGGAGGTTTTTCCAGATCCGGTCTCTCCGGAGAAAATCACCTGTTGGTGGATGAAGTGGTGCAAGGCGTTCTTGTAGGCCGTGTCTGCTACGGCGTAGATGTGGGGCGCATTGTCCGATCTCGATTTTGATTTGTATCTCTGATGGAACTATCACGAGGATAATTTTTCAATTCCAATTGAAAAAACAATTGATGAATTAATAAACACGAAAAAAACTCAAATGATCCTGAAATCGTGTTATACTTAATTTTTTTTTCTTGGGTTGGCATAAATTTATGTTTTTTACTACGCCTCTTGGATGCAATAGTTAAAAAAATGCGATCCAAAGACATGAAATGATCTTACACCTTTTTCCGAAATAATTTTCCGGTCTCCTTCCAGCAATATTTGATTTTTTAAATTGGGTGCAATTACAACTGAAAGGAAGACTATTTCGATTTTCATTTAAAACTGGCGTACTCGCCATTTACTACATCGAATAGACAATTTTGCACATTCACCAAATCATCGAAAGATGCACGGGGCTTCTAGTTCTGTGTCATGAAAATTAATATTTCAAGAACGTAAATTGATAATGCATCAACAATTTGGTACTGATATATCAATGCACCTACTGCTGCCAACGTGGTTCCACAGAAACATTTGAAGTAACTCCGAAAGATTATCCTGAATACTCACCTCTTTTCCAAAAATATTCTTCTTCTCGTTGGGATTTAGAGACAGCAAAATATCCCCAATGAAGGAATAACACTGTCCCACTTCGAATCTCTTCTGCAACAACTCCAAAATTTCTCGTTCGTTGATATTCGGCATCGCAGCCAAATCTTCTTCCAGTATGGGTTTTAAATTATGATCTATACCCTTTTTCAAATATTTTCCAATGACGCACACCTCCCCTCTTCGTTTAGTGGGGTGCGTTATAGGGAGGTCTCGTATAAGGGATTTGAGTTCCAGGGATAACTAAAGAAGATAATGTATACTTTTTTTGGAATTAAAGGTGTCTGTACTTACGTGGTGACTGTTTTCAGGAACTTGTTCCAAGAAAGGGTGTTCAATAAGTTCTTGGATGTATGGGCGATGTTCATAGTTTTTAACTAAGCATCTGTAGAAATAATATACAGGGTTTTTCATTAAGGTGGTAAAAATATGAAACTGGGAGTAGAGAGTACCAAAATATGACGATAGAGCGCAACATCGCTTATACAAATGTTGATGATTAAAACGATACAGTGCGTTCAAAGTTAAAATTTTATTTGCAAATTTCTTGATAGCTTCAACAGTTTTTATGATATCGGTTTCTCTGACACTAGAAAACCTACTCGTTTTTCATTGGTAAAATCATGTGAATTTATTTGTGACTTCAATACTTAAAATCAGGTTTATCGTAAAAATGGTAAGGTTTCTCAACTTTTTTGTTAAAAAGATAATGTAGTTCAATAAATGTTCAATCGAAAATGTTGATTTTTGAGGGACAAAAAAGTTGTGCGTGTTTTTAAATAATTGTAAGCGGGTAAGTGGATCCCTCTAAGGACTACGTTGATACTGAGAAAATATTCTCGTTTGCCGTCCCAATGTACCAATTTTCAAACCGCTATTAAGAAATTCGCGAATAGAATTTTAACTTCGAACGTACTGTATCTTTTTAACCATCAACATTTGTGTAAGCGATATTGAGGTCAATCATAATATTTTGGTCCTCTCTACTCTCAGTTTCATTTTTTCACCATATTAATGAAACACCCTGTATAATAACGTGTGAGTGCGTTCGACAGAGATAGAATTCATAATGGAAAATTCATTTAATACAGATACGATTCATTTCAAAGATTTACTGAAGAAATTATCATTATTGTTTTCCTCAGCATTCATGTAATCAATCTGTTTTCTATTTATGAAAATATCATTTTCTCATATGTTTTGATGTCCATTTTGTTAACCTATAGGATTGGGACAAGTTGATTCACATTCTTATGAAAATACATTGACGATTCATGTTGTATGACGTTTCAGCAATTCTCCTCAATTTCATTGATGAAAGTAAAATTAGAAGCGCCGCCAACAAAAGCATCAATCACTTACTCGTTAATAAAATCATGATATTCTTCTGACCAATGTGACAACTTTGACACTGTAGGGGGAGGATTCGTAGATATTTGAAAAAGCGCCCTATTTGGAAGCATGTCTTGAAGAGGTGGTTTTCCATCTCCCAGTTCTATAACTGTTATACCAATCGACCAAACATCAGCCTGAAATAATTGCATAAAATGAGTGGGCTCATTGACAATACTCTCCAACTTACCCTCGTATCATAGCCAATATCGTCATCATTTTCAGTGATGACTACTTCAGGAGCCATCCAATAAGGGGACCCAAGACGATTATGGAGTTTTTCGTCTCGGTTTCTCCTCTTAGTCGAGAACCCAAAATCACAAAGTTTTACTTCTCCATCCTTTGTCAGTAATATGTTGCTGCCTTTTATGTCCCTGTGGATGACCTTGTTTTCATGGAGGTGGATAACAGCCTATGAAGACGAGACAAAATCCAAGAATTGAATATTCAAACGAAACTCATCAGAGATGTATTTGCATATTTAAATTACATTAGAATATTATAGAAAAGACGTTAGCACATAATTTGGCGTTCACTCAATTTGCCATTTCTCTTTATCTCAGTTAAGATTACTCTCATTTTATGAAAGTAATTATGTTCAATTTATGAGAGAATGTTCAATATTCAGGCATGAAAATGTTACACACTGAGCTGTAGTGATCACTGTACGAGACTCGTTGCAAAAAAGGATAATGGAAGACATTTTATGTTGGGAATACTGCGTTTTTCTTTGCCTCTTAGTTAATAAATTACTACTTAAAAGATAGTTGGAATTCAATGGAGTCGGAACAAGAGTAATTAGGCGTATTGAAATAACAAAAATGCGGATGCTGGAAAAACGAAGAATTGATTGCTTACAGATGGAAAAAAATTAAGGAGGTATTTATAGCTATCGTAATATGCGTATATGCATGTGTAATTCATATACAATTATCTTCAATAAGCGTATTATTTATGCTTATATTATAAAGATTGCTTAGCAATTTGATGTTTTTCTTCGATTATTTTTCAATTCCATTAAATATTCTTTGCCAAGAATTTAGAGAACATAAAATAGTTGGTGTATTCGAATAAGGAATCAAAATCATCATAATTGAAGAATAACAATATCAATTTCTTTTACCATATGGTATGACATGGAAAGAAGAAGATAATACATGAAATGAATTCGTATACTTACTTTAACAGTCTCTTTGATGACATACGCGATATGTTCCTCGACCATCCTTCTGTTTTTTGCCAGTAAAGCAGTCACCAGATCGACCACAGACCCTCCTTCGCAAAGCTGCACACAATGTATATATCATAACCGTAAATCAATCAATCAATCAACTTTTATTGGCCTACCACAAGACGGGAACAACTAATATAATTTGTATTTGTTGTTCACAGGCACATAATAACTTACTGAAAATTCATTATGTACGTGGCCGCAGATTGAGTCCATCGAGAGAATTTATGGTCTTCTCGACATACAGGGTGATACAGAAATTAGAAACATGATTCATGAACTTGCGTTTACTGAATAAGAGATCATTTGTTTCTTTTGTCCTTTGGTTAAGCAAATGGTGAGCAAATCAAATTCATCGAGTGATGGATTTTGATGGCATATAATCATTTTGCAGAGTAGAAATGACGAAAATTCAGAAATAAAACAAATAATCATATAATCAGCATGTGATATACAGTGCAACTCTTCTATAAATAATAATTTGTTTTTGTTTATGACAGTATTAATGGCTCATTAGTATTCATGAGAATTTAAATTCCATTCAGTATGATATTGATTACATAAAAATCAGTACCTAATCGTAAAGGTATCAAAAAGGTATTTGGATGCGGAGCATTCTGGTAGATGGATTGGCCGACGAGGTACAACGGAATGGCCACCTCGATCACCAGACACACTTGTGAATTTTTTTTCTCTGGGGGTACCTTCGAATCGAAGATTTACACCACTGAACCTGACAAGATTGACGTTCCAAAGCAGAATATGAGGCTGTTTCCACAGATACATTCGAAAAGGTACGAGAAGAATTTAAAAATAATATATTTCACTGTCATTAAGTAAATGGAGGTCACTACGGCAATTCCTTTCATCATCACTAGTAGGAAAGTTTACAACCTTCAATATTCAGTTTCCAAATTTCACGTTCGTATGTATGATAGTTCCAAAGATAAGAGAGGGGAGAGGACTTTTGAGAAGCACTGTATATATTGATGCTATGATGTTGATAGCAACATAAGAATCCCTCAAGAAATCGTACCTCTAGGACGAGCCATATCTCATCAGATCTTCTATAGATCCCGTAAAAATCCACGATGTTCTGGTGCGAGCTCAGATCTCTCAGTACCTTGTACTCCTCTTCAATGAACTTCTTGGTTTCACTTTCATACTTCTGTAGCTTCACTGCCACTTTTTTGTGGCTAGCCTGGGTGTCTCCAGCAGAATAAACTTTACCATAAACGCCGAAGCCCAAGACTTCCCCTAAATGGTATCGTTTACCAGGATCGGGAATTTCCGAATAGTTCAGTTTCATGGTAGTGAAACGAAATTTCAACAGCTTTGGTGGAACTGAAAAGAGGTTGAGTTATTGGACGGATGGTACCTCTACCAATATTTGAGAACTGTTCAACGTTCGCTTCGGAACGTATAAGCTGAACAAAGTCAGAAACAAACTGACTATTTGGTTCTTCACCTGAATTCTAGATGGAATCAGAATCAGTAGTGTCTTTTATGTTGGGATGTTTGTTCAAACAGCCATTGAGAAGTGTTACCATCAATCTAGTTTATTTTCTGCTCAATCTGGGAAGGTTTCAGGTTCTCTGATGTGGAATTTTATACTAGGTCAAGAATCAGCGCAAGCCGATTCAAAGTTATTGAGAATTGTTAATGTGTAGTGTGGGGAAAATTGGTCTTGAAATAGGTTCTTGTGGGATAGCATTAAGATTAGCCAGTTCATGGAACTATGAAATATATTTTTGATGAATTCGTGATGGAAACGTATGACAGAATATAATATTATTCTTGAACGTAACTTTGTCTACGAATGGTTTTGAGCTAGAATTGATTATGCAAATTTCAATCACTTATTGCTGTCGTGAATTGTTTTCTCATGAAAAACGAATAAAAATATTGATTGATATTTCATCCTCTACTACGTAATATAACCCTGAAAGCCTACAAGAAATAATTAACTTTTGAAACTAGTCATTAGCTTCGATATTATCGTTTACTTTAACTAAACTCACGTATATCAGCATGAAATTAGTATCTGCAACTATATTTCTTCATTCGGCGTTGTTAATTCATCTGGATTTTTCCTCTTTTCTCTTTGTTCTCGTTATACCATAATGCTTCGCAGGTGAAAAGACGATTACAACTGAAGGTTTTTTCTGAATAAAACGCTAGTAATGTAATTAACTTGAAGCCATCAAAGTTTAATTGGATTTACCACAGAAGTTCGACTAATTTAGAATCGCGTTTCTGCTTACATCGTTAGGAAAATACAAAGAGATCACGTATCTGAACATCGGAAAAACAATGATAGCAATTGATACTTTTTATGGGTAGGAAATTCCTACACGTGAAAAACATCCTTCGATTTGTGAAGAACTTGACAACGAACATGAATGACTGATAGAAAATAATAGATAAAAAATGGAAATACTGAGTTTCTCAAATTTGAGGAATGTTTCTTGTTTCAGGATATATAACATATATAAGGTGCAATGCATATAATTCAATTAGAAATCTGTACTTGATCTTGAGAGATCAATTTTGGTTTTTTCTAATATTCCTATTGAATCCACAATTATTCCAGATTTTCTCGTGTATTCAAACGCATTTCAACCAGTATTAGTATGTCAAAGCTAACACTCCATGCTGTCGTATAAATGCTATACGAAAAGATATCAAGGTAAAGTGATCAATAGATAATTGAAGTGATCCTGATATTGAAATAATCTCAGCTAGATTTTGTGCGAGGACGAGAGAGAAACGAGAAATAGTTTTATCGGTCGCGTGTTCCTTTATTTGCTGGCACGTTGTACATGTGATAGCTTTTAAAATTCTCTAGAGTTGTAATACCGCTTGTCTTTTGTCGGCATTTATAAATGATAATTCTGCTATTTGTCGTCCAAGCATTCACTTACAACTTTTCTTCGCTCATCACCAATAAATCTCTCCTCGCTTTACTTCCCAGAAAGAAATGTTGCCTCTGTCAATATTTGTTCTGTGGAAATCGAATCGGTCTAGAGTGTTGATGGAAGTAGACAGTTGATGATCTGATTTTTAGCGAATTCTCGTTAATATCTCTCATTTTCGCAATCTTACTATCATATATTTCCTTCAAAATTTGTCTTGGATGATTTTATTTTCAACTCTACAACTGATCAAAATATATACCACCTGTTCATACTCTTTCGCAATCATTGTTTTTGAGTTTCTGAATGTTGACCTTCTGAAATTTAGTAGTTCTGAAACTGAAAGTTTAGCTTGTCACTCAGAAATAAATCTTTTTTCAATTAAAACATTTTTGACTCTACAATTTTGAATTTATATATTAAAATATGCGATAAATTTAACATTCCTCTTATACAAACCACAATTGTCAAAACGCCATATTGAAAAAAACATATTGAGTATACTTCTCAAGAGACAAAATTTTCATTAATATTTGAAAAATATGTATTCACCCTGTAGATAGAACGATGCAGTTCTATATACTTTCTGGGAAGACATATTGAAAATTATATTTTCAGTTCAGGAGATACAAATGATTTGGAAAGTTCATACTCGTTGAAACTTTTCAGTTCGGTGAAAATTTGATTTCTTTTTCGAGAGGTTAACTTTGAGGCTGACAATGATTTTGTGGAAACGAAATTAAATCAATATAAGAGAGTTAGAAGGAATTTTTAATCAAATAATTTAGATACAGTTTTTACAGGAAAAAGTATGAATGTGTGATATGAATAAAAATAAATTATACATTTCTATATGACTTGTCTATTGGCTACTAATTACAAAACCTAAAATTTACAAAGCAAAGTATGAGATGAATACCCTGTTATTTTTTTTGAAAGGATTAACTGCCTGAAGTCACTTGAAAATATCCAACTTGACACTGTATGCTCTGATTTACAATTTCATGTCAGTCCTGACAAATAATAAATTTTGGATTGGTACGAAAATGAAATCTCCTCTCCGTTTCCAATAATAATTTCCCAATGAAATCGCAAATCGTCACATTAGTTGTCCCTTTTCAGCTATTCAACGCTGAACACTCGACGTCACTGCTACTACCTCCTTTTCAAAATACACAATCCTATTTACAAACACTAATCCACTCCTCATAGCTACAAGACTCGCAATGGACATTGCAGCACCAAATAAACTTGCATCTGCAGCTCTCCACCCTCTTCTTCTTTACCAGGTTGTAGCCCCTTCCACAGCACAAGCTGGAGCAGCTATCGTGTAGCTCCGAGCTGCTGTGATTGCACGTCCTACCGGAGGTTCCCGGGACGTCCAGGAGGGGGTCTCTGTCGCAAAAGCTGGGGGATTTCTCGTAGAAGAGGAGGTCGTGGGACAGATCCTGTTTGTGCTTGTTCTTGCGGGGGGTCCACTGGGTGGACTTGTGCTTGTTCTTGCGCTTCTTTTGTTTCACCCTTCAATTGAAAATAGGTGCAGGTGTGCAGATGGCAACAACTGATTGTTTTAGTTCTAACAACTTACATATTGAACTTCCTGAGCTTTTTCTTTCCCAAATTCGTTTGGTCCACCATGACGGCTGTCTGGAATTTCTCTTTGAGGATTTTTCCGATAATTCGTAGGTCTGGTGATACCCTCCAACAAGTTTTGAGTTCGCAGCTTCCTGATACTCCATGGCAGGTGCATTTTAATTGCATATTGTCAGACACAACCTGAAATTGTTTGGATGTGACGAATAATGGTTGACAAATGCGGAGTATTCGATGTATGAACATTAAAATTCTATAATGAAAACCTTTGTCGAAGTTTCTTGAAGTAAATGAAATGATAAAATTGTTGAATGGGTTTGTCTGATCTCTGGGAAGTTTAATAAAAAAAATCAACCGGAGACTCAACAGCACCAAATTGAGTTGCTGATGCAAACTGGATAAAACTCTTCGAAAACCATAGACAATACCATTTATTTCAGGAAATGAATAAGGCTTGGACCATGTCAAATATTTATAGACTGGCCACACGAATATAATCCGGTACTGGATCCGGTTGATGGAGATCGAAGATCGGATAGAACGGCGCGTGTGGTCCCAAAAATCATAACAGCGATGCGAGAGGTGCCATGGCGGGCCTTTGAGAGGGCGGAGCCCATATGGGGGCTTCACGCAGATTATAAGAGTCCCCCCTAGGCCCACCTAGCCCGCTGCGCTACCGCCAGCTTTCTTCTTCTTTTTTTCTCGCCGTAGGAATTCGACGGTTTAAGTCGTGCTTAGGTGTTTCCGATGAATTCGTTTGAGTCTTCTAGAGACGTCAGATGTAAACAATGATGATTGTTGGTTTCGAAAGGGGGGCCAGATATCAAAGTTTGGATTTTTTCAACGCAATTCATGAAAAAAGTATAATCGGCAGAGTTTTCTTCATTGGATAATCGGATCTCATATATTTCCAATGAGTTATCATTGATGAAGATAACAATTATCCTAGATTGATATCACTCGAATTATTTCATGAATGTTATCAAGATCGTGAATTAACTGAAAAAATCAGATTTCTCAGTTATATTGTAATCAACGATAGATACTACTCAAAAAAATTGTCTGAATTCAATAGTATCACAAAGTTTATATTCGACTCTCCAAATAAAATCGAAAATATTGCAACATTGCATGATAACATCTCAATTCGTGAAATGATTCGATTTATAGCTGAATTACTTTGATATATTACATATTGTACATAATGGCGAATGCTAAATTTACGTATCCACCAAATTTTAAAATAAGTTGAAAATGATATTGGGAAGATAATAGTTATATCAAAAAATATTCATTAGTGAAATATTTTTCGACAAAATGAACGATATTGGAGTTCTGATTCATATCATGATCAATATGATACTTCACAAGAATCATTCAAGAATACTGAATGCGTTCTGATGTATATTCCGTTCCATAAAACTAATCAAAAGATAACTAAAACTTTCTTGTAAAATATGCGATATCGTGAATTAACCAACAAAGATCAGTTATGGAGATATGGAGATAGCATGAGCTCACATTTAAAAAACAAAAACTTCTTTTTTCTTCGTAGCACGAAGTGTACTTCTTCGGCTTTCCTCATTTGAATCGCGTGCAGCAATTTGTTCTGGTCAATGAGGAGTGAATAATGCTTTCAAATTGGCATACAGAATCGTGTTAAGTGATGTTGAGCTGATATCTTAACGCGTTATTACTGCTGATTCGAATGATCTACAGCTTTTCAGTTCATTACCCAGAATGAGCTGAAATAACTACAGTTAGTAGATGCAAAAGATGTATACAATATAAATGAGAATTATATTCTCCAGACAATAAAGTATATCATCTATCTATCTATGGATGGTGTATAGAACTTTGAAGTTAGGTTGAATTATGTTTGAATTGCTTGGTGATGATTTCCGGATATTGATCCATGTTTTATAATGAAATATACCAATATGTATACATATATGATTTTACCTACCAATCTACCAACTTTATTATTGTGTAAATTGATTTTGGACTGAATATCTTCAGCCCATTCCCTAGAATCTAGGAACATTTTCGAGAATTTCATTCCGTAATGTAAATTATGTGAACATCCTCCCCATTTCCAGTCTGTTTTTGACAGAGAGTTTGCCGACCCTGTTTCTCTCATTTTGTAAATTTTGGAATCACAGCCACAGTTCTTCAATTGTCCTGAGCTACAAGCTCTGGAAATGGAAATTGTGATTCCTGCTGAGGTAATGGCATGAGCGAAAGATGTTTCTCTGAATCCTGAAAAAGAAGAAAATTACTTCAGAAGGGTGCACTTGTTGGAATTCAAAAAATGTTACCATTTTCGAGATATTTCAGTTTTTGTAACGTTATTATAGAAGGCCCTTGTAACGATTGATTTTCGGTAACGATATTGTAGAAGGCCCTGACGAGTTTTTTCAAAATTGTGACATTTATGTCAACAGCATTATTGCAGTTAATTTCTTCGTGTGGTTTTTCTGGTTAGCCATATTATTGCGATTTTCAACAGATATTTTAATGAATAATAAAATTGAAAGGAAATATTTTTCTAAGTATGCATTTTGGGCCATAAGTTCATTCAACGAAGTTCACTTCTTTTTCCAACGGGTGTGAATAGAATTATTTGTGACATATACGTATTGGTTGATGGTGATTTAACTTGAATTGATTTTATCACAAGTAGAATGTGGAGGTCACGTGGTCGATATCTAGATTGCAATCATTCACGCAGGAAGCAGATAGCATCCACATCCACAATTCAGTCAATAGCGAAGGCAAGAAAAAAGCAACCGGAATCCCTAAAATATATTCATTGCAAACGGTATTCATTGAAGAGTCTGAAACATCACCGTATGTTAATGGTCGCTGTTATGTAGATCTTTAAATTCAATGGCTGGCGTTTCGAGCACAAAACGAGTCAGAAGATGCTAAAATATTTAAAAGAAACTGACAATCGAGCGCATAGCAGATAGACGATGCTCGCAAATAACCTGAGAATACACTGACGATAAATCTAAAGTGACTCCGGTAAGGCAGTTACAAACAAGGCATGAAAGAGAGATAAAAATTTTGAGGACAAGTACTATATAGGGTATTGGCTACTGCTTATAATGCGGCATTGGGAAATGCTGGCAATTGTAAATCTCAGCTGGAGAATCGTCGACTGGCTACGCAGCATCAGTCGAGAAACTCAAGTACGATTCGATAACTAACTGGTCAGCAATAACCAATACAACAGGAAAAACGTTCCTTAGCTGGACCATGTAGAAAACATTCGCCTACACAATTGATACGTAGGAAGAGGAAACAAAATAATGGATGGTCCAGGACAAATGCTGTTATTGAGTACTCACTGGAAAGCAAGTGGAAATTAGGTACTGAACATTGTGGAATGGAGCGAATTCAATCAATCTTCCTAAACACATCATGAAAGATTATATTTTATATGAAACATGGGGTTCCTCAATCATTCAGCAGGATGGGGAAGAGCGAGTTGCTTTCCATTGCATCATCTTCTCTTGTTCATATGTAGAAATATTGGTCCATAAATAAAGATGATTACATCGTCCCAAGAACTTGAGTCTATGCATTTTGGTCATGTTTTCACCAATCACAATGTAATTATAATCAACACAATCATTGCAAATCCAATCTGCGTCCTTTGATTGGTCTTATATCCAGTACATATGGCGGCTGGACAATGATTGTGGTGTTACACCTGTTACTTTTGGAAAAACCTAGTATAAATTGATTGATTGATTGAAATTGATTGGAATTGAATGCAGTTTGAACCGTAAGTCGTCTCACTAAGTGTGTTTGAGGATGTTATTGGTCCTTCCAACCAAGTAATTGTGGGTTTTGGCGCAATAAGGAAGGATCACCGTGTACCCGATCATGGATTCCCATTCGACGCATCATAAGATAATCAGTGCCGGTGGTCAAGTAAGCAGGTCTGGACGTTAGACGACATATTAGTGCGGCGAGTCGCTTAAGAAACCGATTCAAATGACGTGCTTCTCTTTAAAAGTCACTCTTATAAGGAAGCGGAGTAATATTCGAAATGTAGGTTTGTAATTTAGATCCTATTTACTCACTCGTCACGAGTGCAGCAAAAAAGCGGAACGGCACCGCCTGAGAATTGCACATTACCTGCGCGCTGATTTAAGAACGGTGTTCTTTCAGATGGTTATTGTTTTCTTCGGCTTCTTATCGTGGTTTTTCCGACTACCTACAAGACTGCCAAACGCCATTTGTGGTGCTGTTATGGCGAAGACTCGACTCCAGAGGGATTGGGCCGTCGTATTTGGACTAATGTAATCGATCCACTACGGATTGAGATTGAAAACGCAAAGTTTCAAGGTTTGATTCTGTGAAGTTGCCGAGTTCTTTCGCTTTCATCAAAATGAACTAGAGATACAGCGCATGGCTTTGTTCATTCAAAAACTTATCCAATTATCTGCGGATACAAACAGGAATTGTGATAACCAACATATTTAGAGAGTTTTGTTCATATATTCATTGAACACTAGTGCCACCTTCTTGATAGAGTTTCCATGTAAACAGATCTTGAACAACAATATATGTTGAGGTTTTCTCGTCTTCTTGGCAGCACCGAATGGTTGTATTTATCAATCCGCTGTTATTGAGTTTGTCGAGTCTACAATTCATTGTGAAGTCCCAAACCATGATTATGATCGTTCATCCGTTGTGAATGAATTCATAGGTGAATTTGGGAAACGATCATTTGGTCTCACTTCTGGCGACTTGTTCTATCGTTTTCAAGATTGCTCTCTGATCCAGAAACTGTTGTGAACTGTCTTGGTTCCTAGGCTAGAGACAATCTATTTTAAGTCCACTTCTTCACTTTGGTGAACCTGATTGGTTCAATAGCCTCGTGAATGTCAGACAATATGGCATTGTCCTTTTCTTAGACTCCTACTTCTACGAAATCTACTTCACATTGATTGCTGCAACTTCTGCTTAGAGTATCATCACGACTAAGGAGATATTTTTGTTGAGTTGTGTGTGGATACAATGATCAATCTAGAACCCACTGTATACAAATCTTGCTTAAAGTACCTCCACCAAAAACTTATATAGATATGATAATTGATTTGCCTCACTATTTCAAGGTGGAAATTGAATAATGAGATTTCACACGACGTAACGAATCTCCTCTGTTTCCGATCACCAATAACTTCAGATTAATTTTTTCCTCTTTCCTCGAATACCCACGAGACGGATAATTGAGAATAATGCATTCGGTGAGTGCTATAAAAAAAGTCGAGGATTTTCTCACGACCCTTCGACATACCTACAAACTAATTAGCGAAAACATATATAACGTCGACCGACGATGAAAAAGGCAATTATTCACTAAGGCATACACGGATGGCAGTCAGGCTATTTGACTGCCATCAGTCAGACTCGGTGTAAGAGTTGTCTGTCACTCGATGAAACGGTCGCTCTGTATAATGGATAGCCGACGCGTACTCAGACATCCTCCAAGAGATCTTTGGCTACGAGGGGAAGATAGTGTGAAGTTGAAGAACTTCTACGAGGCATGATGATATGGAGGTTTCAGAAAAAAATGTCGTTTGTCCAACATGGGTTATCCCAATAAAAAACAAAAGAAAAAAGCTGTAGCTGTGAGTTGTAGTAGTATCATTGACCTATAAAATTATAGGCAAAATATAGAAAGTACAGTAGAATCCAATTCGGAAATGAGTTGATATTTTCGGAAGTCAGTGTTCACATATTCTTATCTTAAATAAGAGTGACAGAGATTGTCGAATTCTCAAAAAATATAAAAATGGGAATGCCACTGAAAAGAGTTATCGAGATTAAAATTACATGATCCTGTATATGGTAGGGATTTGTTGGTGAACCATAATGAAATCATATGATTATGCCTATACTATTAAGGTTTTTCGATCGATTACATTGGCATATTTTTCCAACTCTGATTCTCGGTAACATGAACGAAGAATTACTGAGTGTTGTAAAGGTGTCATAAAAAAATATACAATAATTTCTAATACGTGAGACACTCCGAGGAAATCGTCCAGGAAATCGCAAAAGGAATTCATTGAGTAGTGAGTGCCACAAATAACACGACATTTTTTGCCACATCGAATTCCAAATATGCGATAATTAACAGCTATTTTCTTCAAAACAAACTCATCTTCGACTTCCCAAAATAGGCAAACAAATCCAAACCTCTTTCTCCTTCAATCTGTCACGTAAATCAGAAATGTTAGTTCTAGGTAAATACATATTGAAAAAGGCAATTGGAATAGCTTCAAATGACCATATAGTGAAGCAATTGATGCAGATACGGAGTAAGAGTGATCAATTACAATAATTGCCCTATTGGCGAATGATTCTATAATTGAACGCATCTCGAGGAATAATTACTGATTTTAACACTGTTACACTAACAATTAAATGCGATATAGTCATTTGCGAAACTTCTCTTTCTCCATCATTAGAATACATACACATATAATTGATTTACATAGACGTACGATGGATGAAAATATATTCAATATATCATATTGCGTTACTTCTACCATGATCAGAATGACATATTCGATATTTATTATTGCATCACTGGTCTACTCAACTACTGAGAGAGAATTCTGACGACTACAATTTGGGTAAACCTGCACCAAAGAGGAACCCTGTCTAACCTAACCTAATCTAACCAACGTTGATCATAGAACTCAACCTTACCAAAACAATCCATTCTGATTCACTCTAGTCAGCCTATTGTCAGCCATCGTTATAATTATTCTAATTTGACCTAAAAATTGTCGAATAACTGCAATATCGAATGTTGAATGAATATGTTTATGATGTTTTGGGTCCAAATACATTGTAACGAGGACAGAAACAAACATTTCAAATGCAAAAGTTATTGCGATAAAAAATACCGTTCCATTCATCTATTCTTCTATTAATTTCTCCAAATTACATTTTCCATCATCAGATGTTCTAGCGCTTAATATGATTAATAAAGACATGGAACTAAAAAAATCGCCACTTTCCTTTTAACCGCTGATATCCTGGTTTTCTTTTCTTCTTACTTATTCCCTTCACGAGTGTCCTGCTGACAGTTTCACTTGTCTCTACCACATCCATTGTCGGCGTTTACCATATCGTTTAACAATTTTCCACGCCTTCGTCGAAGCATAAAGTAGAACAGTCAGTCTAATGAGCTGATTACGCCACTGTCTAAACGACATTTGCCTAAAGCTCCATCGGCCGTTTCTAAGTAATTAACAAGACAATATCGGCAATTAAAGCTTTTACAGTGATTACCGTGCTCCCGAACAATAATACCTTGCCTAGAAGATTTACATTCGGAATAATAGGTTCTAGAGCGGCGAGGAAAAGCCTCAGGTGGATTTCATTATTTCACGTACAACATGTAGAAATTGAATTGGTTATTAACACTTGAAACACATTTGGAATATATGCAGAAAAATATATCCCACATACTCAAAAGGGACGCAATGTTATTTTTATCCTACCAGCTTGTCGAATATCAAGCTCTTCTTCAGGTTATTCAAGTAGAAATTGTATTTCTATCTCAATTCTGGTGAGTTATCCTTTTCGCTCCCATCAAATCACAATACTGTACTGATGGATTATTTCCGAAACTGTATAAGTTAGTAATTGTTGATAAAACCGCGATATTCTGAATCATAAACAGAGTAAGCGTTTATAGAACGTAATGATTGAGTTCATGAACTACAGAGGGTGGCCAAATTATTGGAGCTACTTCAAAAATTGTTTGTAATGGAGCAACAAATTATACTGTTATATTTATTTCAATTTTAGTAGGCGAAGTCTGTCACAAATTTTCTGCCTGAAAACCACGTGAAGGATTGACCAGATAATTCACCAGATCTGGTTCTTATCGAAAATCTTTGAAAGTTCATAAATAAAGAAACCTCCACTAAGCGTCGGACGATCGGTCGCTTAATGGAAGTGTGGCATGAAAATGGTAATTACATATCAAAGAAAACTGTTTAAAATGTATAGAAGGTGCCAGGCAGTCATAGACGCAAGGGATGACACCACTAACCTTACGTTTCTTCACGTTAATACCCAATTATTCTTGATTATTTTCAATTTTCATGTGCTAATATATCAGCCATATATTGAGCACTTATCGATGATTTCCCCCTCGATGTAATCGTCTCGAGTTGAACTCAAATTCGATTAGCTATTCCTTTGGTTGATCACGGAGGACAATGTTCTAGTTAAATGAACTGACATACCAAACATACAACTCAATAGTCGAATGACATCTCCTTTATCTACCCCCGTTATACATATACCAGGTGTTCAATCCGGGAGGTAATAATAACTATAACATCGACATTCATGGCCCACCGTGTTTTTATTCATTACCCACTGTGATTCTGTCACTAAGTAGCCATAGCAAATAGGGTGGATGTCACCCTCGGAAGCTGACAATGGACCGTTGACGTTTTTAAGGGTGATAGGTAGTTGTGAGGCAAGAGCGATACGCTCGATTATCTCGTCTTCGATCTTTTGTATGTGGCATCCAGTGAATTATTAGTTTTATTATGGGCTTTTCAGTTGATACATTGAGAGATTATGAACGTAATCCCAGTCAACCAAAAAAGTAACAGTAAGTCGCAGGGAATACCAAATAATATCACATTGAAGATCATCTTGGAAACCTCTCTGGGTTTTACATGGGACTTCGCTTTGTGGATATCAACATCCACATATTGTTATCGTTGCGAAGTCCCCATGTTAACTTTCCTAATGATTGAGTGGAACATTTAATCGAGAGATTCAGATGAAGTGCACATTGCTATTACTTTGCGACTTATCCCTGTTCATATATTTCGAACATAGAATTGGCGCTTGCGCAGGGCATAGCAACAACACGTGCACACGAATGAAAGTCAAGGAACAAGGGAAGATGAAAATAATATATTATGATCTGTGTGGTGTGTATTTAATGGTTGGTTGAATTGTTGGTTTTGTGTGCAGTATTTTGAGAAGTTTGTTAAGAAGAATATAAGACAGCTCTAGGTGCATGCGGTAAGTATACATTTCCAATGGCAAAAAGATGCTCATAAATGTGCAATTGGGAAGGTGATGCCCATTGAAAAGCAATGCTTTTTAACAAGATGGACTCCTCAACCGTTTTGTCGTATCATTATCGGAATTTAGTATCAGAATATTGAATTATATTCTATAATGTCAAACATGTATACACTGTTTTCAATACTCAGAAACATCTTTCTCTACAATAAAAGCTGAATATAGAATTTTTCAATAATTTGATTAGAAATAAAACATGATAACATCAACATAAGTGTACCTAACGTGTTCAGGAACAGTATTAAACTATAAAAAAAAAATAATTTCTATTAATATTATTTTCAGTTGACAGTGGCAATCCATTATTTAGATCATCATAGTATAATAATCTGATATGGTAACAATCAATGTTTTTGTTGTTTCCTTTGATTTTATTTTGTCTGTACAGCATACTATTTTTGTTTTGTAAATAATACTATTTTTATTTCATTATGTTTCGAAAATAATGTTTTTGTGTTTATATTCTATGATATTACAATGTGAGTTGAAGTTTTTATAAAGTATTTCGGGTGAGTCAAGCTGAATGCATTGGACTAATATATATCTGATGATTCTGTTCAGCCATATGCCTGGCTAGAAATGCGTACAGCTTGACTCACCCTGTGTTATATTCAAAATATACAGATCAGTATTTTATAATAGTTGTTTAATTATTTCCTCTTAAGAATGAAAAATAGATTCAATATGAAGAGCAGGCATATGATGTGTTTTATTGCTGGTCCTGATTATACCTACTGGTGTACCACCCTGTATATAAATCTCATAGACTTAACCTATGCACATTTCTTAGGCATTATAAAATGGTTGAAATATAAGGCAGCTGAGATATATTTATTCTGCTTTCCAGGTATGTACTAATTCCATGGGTGTTTCAGAATTAACATTATTTCAATTAAATTAGAAGACGCTTATAGAGAGCAAATTTAGTGCCACGATGGTAATTACCAAATTACATATGAATATAACTTCAACGGAAAGATGTAATGTGAAAGCTCATTTGGTTCAATAATCTTTCCAATAAGTGCTAAAATGCGAAGTCGCAATGTTGCTATTCATGGTACCTTCCACACATCTACATTGTGATGTATTAGGTAATTACCAGTGATATACAATGTTGCGGACATAAAGCACTCCCCAGTAAGTACTGGTTGCAGTTTTTTATTTCAACATTGTGAAGTCGCATTTCCACGATGTTAACTCCCTACAACTTCCCTGCAACCAGAACTGGTTGACTGGGATGGTTGTCAGTTTCGTGATTTTTCAATCAATGTGTCCAGGTAGCAAAGTTGGACAGTGAAGAAGTCATGAAGAACTGCAGAAATATGAATAATGAATTCACAAAGAAATTGAGTCAACAAAAATGCTATAGATACATAGAAATGAGATTGTTAAACATACAGAGTGGTCAAAAATATTGTATCACTCTGTAACTTACAATTATGATTCTACTGGTACTACGATATCAAAATTGAAACAAGCCTATTTGTGATGCAAATCTTAACATTGCCATATTCTGGTCACGTGATACATGTCAAAGTCATAGGAACCTTTTTCAGCCATTCTGATCAGACTGAATAATGAGATTCACACTCAGGCGAAGAAAAACATGTTATTAGTACGATCTTTAGTAGACTGAAAACTCTAATTATGTAAGTAAGTGATAATTGTGGCAGCTTGTCAGAACACATGCTGTTGCCATATCTACAGGGCTTTAGAAAAGTCTGGAAATGGTCGATTATTCGGAAAAATTTACGAGGTATCAAAAAAAAATTGAATACAAAAGTTTTAGGGTTTTTAAGCGTCTACTAGACAGTTGGAGTTTTAATTATACAGGGTTGGTTATAAAGTCGTGACACACAAAAGTTGCATTTTTTTATGGAAACCCCTGTATATTATTGGATATATCAATTCGTCCTCCACTTTTTATAACATATTTAATATTTTCAAAACTGAATAACTCGGAAACGGTTGTATTTAAGTGCATTATGTCGATCACAATTATTGCTCAAAATTGAAGAACGAATTGATATATCCAATAATATACAGGGGTTTTCATTAGAAAAAATGCTACTTTTGTGTGTCACGACTTTATGACCAACTCTGTATAATTAAAACTTCAACTGTCTAGTAGACGCTCAATAACCCTAAAACTTTTGTATTCAACTTTTTTCGATACTTTGTATATTTTACCGAATAATCGACCGTTTCCAGACTTTTTTAAAGCCCTGTAAGATATAAGGTAGTTACGATTTCCTTTTCAAATTTTCTCATTATATTATTTTTTTTTGGCAGTTCGTATAGTTACTCAACGTTTCAAAAGATTTGTTCTTCGCCATTTATTGGATATATCCATTTAATTTATGAATATTTTATTTAATCTAGATTGCTGTGAACGTCACCTGAATCTAGTAGTGTCCTTTGAAGCGGTTTGATGTTCCATGGAATATTTCTGATTTGAATGTTTTTTCATCGGATAGGGAATAATCCAAGATGTCGTGTTCTTATAAGATTCCGTTTCGCTACAAGTCGGATCAAATTTCCCATTAGAGGAATCGGTATTGGAATGAAGCGTACATATCACTCCCTACAGCTGCATGATTCCTAATAAAGAAGTAGGTTTTTCGAGGCGAGCTGCATAAAAAGCCGGGATTGTCGAAGTAGCTATAGTATAATTATAAAAATACCGTATATATCAAAACCAGTGCGAGCGAATGCATGAGGCTGTTTTAATTAATTGATTCGCGAAAATGGATACAATCAGTTCGAAAATGTACACCAATCAAAATACTTGACCATAAAAATGATTGTCACGTGTTGTTGCTTCTGCGAAATACAATGAAACTAAAAGTTTTTCATCGGATATTTGTGACACGACCGTGTAACGAGCCGTCATTTAAATTAACATTTCAATATAGCGTATGCTGTACTCGAGAATATGTCAAACACTTAAACGGTCATCGATGTGTTTTGAACGTATTTTTTATCAGATTTTCGATTACACCAGAGGCTCTACCGAATTGGGAAGACTTGACGTGCATTTTTCATAAAAAATGATAGCCTTCAAATCATAGGACAATGAAACAAGAGATTGATACTGTTAGATTACATACATTGAAATAGATCTCAATAGGTGATTATCAGTTTAGGTTGAAATTATCAAGCAGAACAAATTTTTCATTTTTGTTTCCATCCAACCTTTACCTTGATATATATGATCAATATGTAATGATAACATTAAAAAAATTTAAAACTACGGTTGAACATTTCTGTACGGTTAATTGGTATTGTATTTGTTAGACGTTCAAGTTGTTGATTCGTATTGTATTTCGGACCGGTAGTTTATTGAATATTCAAAAATGTCATTCTCTACACAATGAATTAAGTATTGTTTCATTGGTTAACATTTGATTGCTGTGATTGGCTATAATTTGCTGTGACATGAGGTGTAGGTGCTCTATTGCTTCAAGTCTAATCTATCAGGTTATTTTCAGAAATAATCAAATCTGAACTTCCTCAGGACACTATACTTGGACCCATCTTATTCTCGTTGTGTAAAAATACGATTTTCTGAAATGATTTGTGAAAGAATGGTGCAATGAAGATTTATCATGCATGTGTATTTTCTGCTATCGAAACCATTCGTCTCTTGAATCTATAAATGCCAGTTATGCTCCTCTACCGCTTTCTCTTATTTCTCTATGACTTGATCATACATCATGTTCGTAATCATAAATAGCCAACAGTTCTTTGCAACACTTTTTTTCTGTTGATCATTTCATCCTCATTCTCTCTACTCTCATTCATTTCAATAAATTGTGGTAATCATAAGTAGATTTTCCTTGATTTATATCAAATCTTTGCTAATACCACCGTTTTCAATGATAAAGTAGCATGTGACGGAAAATATTTCTATTCCGCATAGAATAATCTTAGAGCAACATTCCATATTTTATGTGGCACTAAAACTCTTCAATTATTCTTAGTTCATTTCTAGATTCTTTTGAGCGAAGTCCGCATGCGAACAAAAACGCATACGAGATGCTTTTAACACTGAATAATTTCAGTTCTTCGACACTTCCGTTGCGGTGGACTCTGTCCTGCATCTCTTTATGGCCTCGATGTAATTATCTCGAGAAAAATATAGAATCTCTGAGTATGTAGAATATTTGTCGAGAATTACCTGTAAAAGCGTTCGAGCAATTTCTCCGTCGTTTCGTTTCAAACTAGAGAATTATGATTAATGAGTATAGATAATAAAACATGGAAGAAATACGATTGCATAGTTTGCTCAATACTGAATGAGTATTCAATTCTGAAATGAAGGAATCCAATTAAGAACATATTTGTGCTGTGAAATTATTATTTTTGCCTCGAGAATTGTTAATCTACAGATAATTTCTTTTGGTAGATGAATCAGAGGGTGTCGATATCAAAAATAAATTAGTATCAAGAGTCAATCGTGAAATTCTTCATGAACATTCCATTTATGACGTCTAGTTAGTAGCTAGTAGTATAGTTGGGATTTTTTTAAAATGTGGGATAGTGTTTCATTCCACAGTTCTTCACTTCTACTCACCCCTGTGTAGCATCGAATTGATGTACGGATTATGTCCCCTGGTCTCCAGCGAAGAGCAATTCCAGCGGTGACCTTGGAACTGGTGTTGGCACTCCTTGACCGCCTGATTTAATCCCTCTAGAGCGAAAACTGTAGCGTTCGGTAGTCTATAGCAGAGTTTGAGTTGGCTTTTACTGAGTCCCGATATTTGACAGGTTTTGAGGTTGATGTAGTTGTCAAAGTAGGAGAGCGCCTTGTGGCGAGCTACTTTTGAGTTTTTGGCATCTAGTTCGCTGAAAAAGGACCAACATTTCAATAAACATTAATTGTCAACATGTAATTTGAATTTGGATTGAATCAGAAGTTGATAACTCCAACAAAACTCATAGAAGTAGAGGATCTCAAATTTCAGTTTTTTGTGAATGTTCAACATTTCTTTTTGAATGACTTTCAGATCATGCCTTTCGATGTTTCCCCAAAAATTGGAAGTGTCGTCCATCAATTTGCTTTCCACTATATGAATTTTGTATTCAAGTTTTTTAAATCAATTTTAGAGACATGGATAAATAAATAAACGTAATTTCGTGGTCGATATCTCATCGCCAAAAGAAATAAACCTTTCATGAAGGTACCACTGCTATCTGGAATCGTACCATCCATCGGGTGACATTCCATTCGGATGGGAGAATGCAGCCAAGTAAAATATGTGGAAGCACGTGGGAAAATGACCGACCCGAACAAAATTCATATCGTGCCTCGGATTTATTCGAATAGCTTAGTTTATCGTTTCATTAATTGGAAACAAGAAGAAAAGTGGATGAAAAATGGAAAGGATTCAAAATTCCCCACAGTATTAAAATTGTGATTGAATGAGGATATTATGGGAGATTGGATTGATAATGTGTTATAAAATGAAATTATTCTGATTGCTATGGTATCTGCTGCTCTCATCTCATATTTTGAAGTGAATAAATGTGAAGATTAGTTGAAAAGGAATCACAACATATGTTCTTGATAATTTCGTCTCATTTGTTGGAATAGAATTGTATACAAGCTATAATTATTGTATGATCTAAATATAAAAGCTAACTCTAGAAAGGACTATATAGATTTCAAAGTGAAAATTTCAAGCATCGATTTGTAAAATGTCAAAGCTAAAGTCAATAATGTTGATGAAATCGAAAACAAAATTATATACAGCAGGGTGAGTGTGACAATAAGGGATTATAAGGGATTATAAGGGAAAACATAAAAGTATTGATGATTATCGAGATCTTAATAATGAAAATTGAATTTGAGACACTCGGTATATGTGGTTGAAATCGATTGTCTACATTGTGAAATGCATTATACATTTTCTAGAGACTAGAATGTTTCATTGAAAAAATAAGAATTTGGATGTTTGTTTTGGGATTTCATGGTTCCTGTTAGATATGAAATGATTTTTAGGCTCGTCCACATTTTTCAAAGAAATAGTTATGATGGAGGGATGTCATTCATTTTTTATTGGTTCATACCACTCCTCGAAACTAATAGACTTTGTCACCGATGATTTCAATCGGTGTACACCTAGAAAACTGATAATTAATGTCAACAATGAAAATACTTGAAATATTTCTTAAGAGATAAAATGAATTTAATGCCTGTCGTAATATTAGTTTTTATGGGATTTTGAGAGCTTTGTCATATTATTAGCAGAAATACATGAACGTATACGTAACGAACGTTGCAAATCATTAAGTTTAATTATTTACATTCTTTCGAGATTAAATTTTGGTTACTTAAAAAAATATATATTTGCAACAGAAGTGATATCAGGAGCACTTGAGATGGCTGAGTATTCAATAATCCCTAATCTGTATCAGACCTAGTTTATGAAATATAATTATAATTGCTTGTGAATAACGCGGATTTCATAATATTTCATCTCTACGTCAATGAATTGTACGAAAAGTGCATGGAAATTCGGAATTATAGTATCTCAATCAAGTTTGCGACTCAAAAATAAATAATATAAGTAACAGTTGACCTTGAAACGAAAAAGAATATAGCTGAAGGAATCGAAATTTGCCCACCCAGTACATAAACTTTTAATCCATCTGGAACTTGCGGCTTGAAGTGATCTTGAAACCACCCACGCTTGTCAATAACTGCTTCAATTTGTCAATCGATTAGAAATCGTTATGGAAGGCAATCAATCTGATTTAACGACTGATCGATCTTTTCAGAGATTATTCGATAGAAATCCTGCTTGGTCACATTTGACCATTGATGCGATGGTTTATTGTTTTAAAACCAATTTTGTTTCAATTTCACAATTGAATTCAATCTTCTAATGGAAGAATCAGTACAAAATCTAGAGATATGTCAATTTCAATGTCACTGCACTAATCATTTCAATTTGAAGTTACTTGTAAGGAATACTTTCTCATTTGTTGGTGATTTTTTTACTAATTGTTTAAATATTTGGGAACACACAGCAAAACGTTCATTATTAACAGATATGCACAAACATATTAGAGTTTTTTTTACAGACACAATGAAAAGGATCCAGTTTTCTGAAGTAGACGCGTCTTATCCAAGTTCAGCTCAAATGAAACTAAAATTAATATATCAATCAATTTCAAGTTGTATAAACAAAAATTTGACATTGAAATTTCCTTTCATCCACTAATTGAAAGTAATCTCCGAATTACCAGAAAAATCAGTTACTGAAAAGTCATTTTTCGATCACAGTTTTTATATTAGCATGAAAATTTTGAATCCTCAATTTCCTCCAATTTTTGAAACGTTGATCATTTTCGAGTATTTTGAAAGTGAGATTATTTTTTGCAGGATTTGAACTCACCCGGACGAAAGGAAAATCACAATCACTGCCAATATTAAAGTCGAAAAGTGAACCACCATATTTCACGCATCACCCAAAAGTCACATCATCGGTATCAAAAATAAAAACAAAACGACAAAATATCCAAACTGCGCTCAATTTAAAACGCACCCGGAGTATGTCTCGCGACCCGGAAGTCCCCGGAGTCTATTGGAGGCGGCAGCGGCAGGCAAAGAAAGAGCTTTGAAGAATAATCAGCAATGCTGCCAGATGAGGACGACGACGCGCCGTGTAGAGACGATAGAACGGCGGAAGGGGCGGGGGAAAGGGGTTTCTATCACGCGCACAACGTGCTGGGGTGTCACGGGAGAAAGAGCGAGAGAGATATAGTCAGAAAGAGAAAGATGAAGAGGTGATGAGAGAGGGGTTGGACGAGTGCCAGAGGCGCGGAGATAAGAAAAATATGTTAACAAAATTCACGGATTTTATTTATGAACAAGCCAAACACTCAAAAAGTTTAGAGTTGATCGGGATTAATCTTTCAATTCATATTGAATTCTTGAGATTTTTGAGACCTTTATATTTCAGTTATTGTTATTGTTTATAATCTATTTTATTCTCCAGCATATCAATTACAATACATGTACCAAGGAAAATACTCTTCAAATATATAACTGACAGCATACAGAAGAAAATTAAATTGATGAATCAATAAAACAAAATGTCAAGTTGATCGAATCCTAAGTAAAAATTATAATCGTGGAGATTGAATTTTTCTTGGACTGAGTTGAACTGTCATAGTAACTTCAATGAATCCGATTCCATTCTCAGGATTCTTGAAATAGTGAAATTTTTAATACTGGTTACGTTGCTATCGAAAATATGGGATTTTGAATTGATTTGAAATTTTGGCGGAGGATTTGGGTTTATTATCGTAATAATTTATAATAAATTTCAACAAATTCACTTGGTTATAATTTATCGACAAACAATACTCATCAACAATTGATAAGGCTCTCCTCTTATTGTGATGAGCAAAATCAGTTGTGAGCCTTTCAAATTTTGGAAAATGTATCAGTTTTCATAAGATATATAACATAATTTGATAGTAATGAAACTTCTTTCTGATAGTAAAAAGAATTAATCTCATCAGATCATCTACGTATACACCAAAAAAAATCATGAAATTTTGATTGGAATAACTTTATTTTAAATCAAGGAAAGTGAATAACTCCGATGAAATAAACGTTGATTTTAGACTAAAGAATTATAGAATCTCCTGAAAAGTTTCAACAAAATAACTCGTACTGACTTTTGTAACATTGCCTGAAATTTCTTATAGTGGGGGCGCCACTGCTCGAAGGAAAACAAACAGTACACCGACAAAGCAAGTAGAAACGTTTTTAATGCCAAGCTTCAGTTCGCGAATCCACAATCGAGTGTCATCAGCTGTTGTCACCAAAGCTACTTATCCCATATTTATTAAGTCTTTCCTTTATGAAGGCTTTGTGTGTGACGCCTCATCTGATGAGTGACTCTTGATGCGTGATTCTGAATACATATCCAACTTTTGCTATGAACTCTAAACAGAGTTTCAAGGTTTTGATGATGGACACAGAAATAATGATTCTTGTTGAAACTGCCTTCTCCAAATGGTTCTGTCGATATAGATACAACTGACTAAAACTATATAAACAATATTGGAAATAATTCATATTGGGTATTTTGGTTTAATGAGATTGTATAACAATATTTCCTAGAATGTTTCGAAAGAATGAGTTGCTGTATACGTTGCTACTATTGACGAGGTAGTTGAACACCAAGATTTTAAAAGTTTTCAATTCTCATCAGTACTTGGTGTATTCGAATATCACACTAGTGAACTCGAAAATTCTTTCTTGATATATAATATCAGTCTCTTGCATGTGTTCTATTACATTTTACTTTAGTCCACATGTGCTTTCCTCTGGAAAAAATGGAAATCAGATTGCAACCTGAAAGAATTGGTCCCACGTTCTCAAAATGAATTGAATGATGACTTCAATGAACATTTATATTCGAGATTGATGAATTGAGAATCTGAGAATATTATGAAGATTATAGTTCAATATAAAACCTCGATTACTTACCTACTTACCTATTGAATAGCAGTGGAATTGACTTGAAAATTTGTACTCTTGATGCTCTGTCACTGACGAGTCGAGTATGGGAATAAGAAGGGAGAACAGCATTGCGTTTTCCTTGATTAAATGGTGATAAATACTTTTGTTCCCTGCTCTTGTAGATTTGTAGTCATACTCAAGATATGTCCCCTCTAAATTGTAAACTACTTACTCCTCATCTTTTCAATTTTTATACATTTCTTTCGTCCAGGATTTTCGTAATATCTAGAGGTTACCTGTGAAATTTAATCACCTATTCCGATTATCCTTGTCCAGGAACATATTCTCATGACATTGTATTTACCCACGATCTGAAACGTCTTGATCTCGTTCTAATCCCAACATCTTCAACAAACCCTCTTTACAGCACATCATCCCATTATATCACTCATCAATGGAGAGGCAAAGTCGAGTGCAGGTAGTCGAACAATTGAAGATTTTTGTGCCTCTTTTCTTGTCCTTTTAGTGGACAATTAGCGAATTTGCGCCGAAGAGGGTGTACACGCTAGAACGATCATCGCAGTAGGCCGAGCGATACGAAATTTCACAGTATCACCTTTATGAAGAGTATTGTGTGAGGTCTTTCGAAGTCATCGGAGCTCAACAACTTCTCGAATAAAATGTATTCGTATTTCAAAGTAATAACCTCAAATACCATCATTATGCATATTCAAACTTATCCTAGGAAAATGTGTGTATGATGAAAACTGATGAATACGTGACTCCTAATTTTTGGATATTTTTCTCACTAACTGTGAACACAAAATAGATTAATTTTCTCCTTCAGTTTTTGCAAAAAACACTGGAACATGTTACATGGAACAAATCCCCTATTCCTCTTTTTTTCAGTTGGAATAGAGGTTCGAGTGATACCTCTAATGAATCAACGTGTTTCAGGATTTAAATGAAGAGAATAGATTTTTACGTTAGATTCGATTTTCACTGTATATTATATAAATAGAAAAAAATAAACAATTGATAATATTGATCCATAGTATATTCCAATTGTTTTGTAATGGTTGTTTGTAGAATTCCTTGAATATTTTCGTTGATGGAAATCTTTTCAATGCTAGGAAATCGACCCTGTAGATGAATACAAGTTGAAAAATACTGTTTAACCAACAGTTGCATTTCATTGCACTAATTACCTTTCAACAACGCTGATTAAAGCGAAATGAACGACGCAACTTGACAGTAACGAATGTTACATTCAATTGATTTACAGGGTGTTCATGACAGGAATTGATTAGCAAGAAGATAATTGCGAATGATACTGATTTATGTCTTGTTAGTGAATTTAATACTGGGAATTCTTTTATTCTATTCAGCAAATGTGGGAACACTTTATTGTGGACAAAATTTTAGCAGCATTTTTTCAGTCTGTGTTTCAAATTCAATTGTCTGCAATGATTTGAAAATTATCAATTATAGGTCATTGAATATGCAGACGATTTGGCATTGATCAGTAAGAATGAGAAGAAACTATTGGTTTTTCTAGAATGAGAAAGAGGGGACTTGAGATCAATGAAGAAGAAATGAAATACACCTCATCAGTGAAAAAAAGACCTGAAATGAGATAAAGGTAAGGCAATATTGTTTTGACAAAGTAAGGAACTTTGAGAGTAAGTGTAAGTTTGGATGAAAACAATTTGTATATTGAAAGTATCAAGAACAAAGGAAGGACAAAAACTCGAGAAGGAAATCGGATTTTTGCTGAAAATGATTCGAAGTGATGAAAAATACAATAATTGAAGACGAATTTGTGGAAATCATTACAGTATATGCCGATTTTTTCCCTGAAATAAATCAGACCGACTATCTTGTTGTTGGCGTGAACACCCGAATTGCCAAATAATATTTATACAACAAGAGCGAATCAATCAGAGAAGACCTTTTTTGATGTTTCTCACTATGGTAGGTTGAAAGAAACGAAAACCACGCCCAGATTTTCGGCAACTGCCCCTTCCTATTATTATTGACAACTTCAGGAATGCCAACACATCGAAATTAAACGCTGTCTCGGATGGTGGAATTAATTATAAGGCGTTCCATGAGGCATAATCGATTCGAAAATACCTTGGAAGAAGGGGCATGCGAAGTTCGAACAAGTTTCATCAAGTTTTGTTGACGTACATCAATCGAAGAAATATAATATGAATTGGATGGGATGATGCATCATATGGTATTTCAGAAATTGTCTTTCAGTCGACTGAGAATCATACTATAATTATGCAAGAGAGAACAATTGTTATGGGTGTACCGCAGGGTAGCGTACTTGGTCCAGTCTTGTTCATTCTATTTGTAAATCAACTTTAACTTCAATTTCAAATACCTAGAATATAAAATTTCTTATTATGGAAGAATGTTTTACGACAAAACAAGTAATAATACAGAAAATAATGCGAATTTCAAACAAAACAATCAAATCGGATTTGTCTTGTAGTAGACACCACTTTTTGTGTTGAATATCAAATTCGTTTTGATATGATGTCTTTTATTCGAAAATGAAAGTAGTCGCGTGAACACTCGTGAAATTCAAATTACATACAAGTCCGGGTTTAAAAAAACGTGATGTTAATTGATA
The DNA here is from genome assembly GCA_037013635.1 of Plagiodera versicolora. NCBI lineage: Eukaryota > Metazoa > Arthropoda > Insecta > Coleoptera > Chrysomelidae > Plagiodera > Plagiodera versicolora. The sequence goes on along the minus strand of CM072982.1, from coordinate 4,328,050 downwards.
CGACTGAATTGATCAAATCAGATGTTCATATGTCGAAATCCGAGGTCGATATTGACCAGTTTCAATTCCACCAAAACGAATCATCGTCCTCATTATACTACCAGATTTTATTACGACTGAATGCTCGATTGATTACGATAATTACTTACTAATGTTCGATCTGGTTGTAGGATTTAATTTGTTTTCTCAATTGATAAATCACTCGGTGCTACATTAAAATTCTATAAGTATTAATTAAGATATCTTGGAAACGTCGATTCTAACGAGATCATGTTTATTATTTATTCACTAAATCATCACTGGGTATTAGTCGTTGTGGGAAATTCCTGATGCTATTTACAGGATGATTTGTTATATAGAATATGTTTGTTCAAAAGTACGTAGCCGTTCAGGATGTGTATATACTTTGAGATTTCTGATGTCAGTAAATCACATTTTCATTGTCGATTCAAAATGTATGGAGTTTGAGAGATGAAATTTCAAAAAAACGCAGTCAAACTTCAAACTGTATATCCAACAAGAGGATGAATTGTAAAATTCTATGATGAACGGGGTATCTGAGGAATTTCGAACATCTTTCCTTTGGCTCAACAGAACTCTGCTATAAATTTGTTAATTAAATTCATATAGACGAAGAGAATTCCTGAAATAAAGCATAACTTTTGTTCGGGTATATCAGGGTGGAAAAAAATATAGAATGGAATCACATTCATTTTCTTTATTCGTTACAAATGAACACAATGAGTTTAAATTTTATTGAATTAATATTTGTTTGATACATCAAATATAAAAAATAGATTCTTAACTACATTCTACTATTCGTATATATTCAATAGTCCTCTATCAACCAATGAATCTTTCAACGAGAAATAAAACTCCATCTGTCCCTCTTTTCCTAAACTCAATATCCTTTGGAAAATCTTATCGACATCAGAATTCCTGATGAAGGCTTTGATATAAACATTAACAAATGTTGCCATGAGAAATAGACAGTCAAACCTATCCATGAACCCTCCATGTCCAGGAAGGAGATTGCCGAAATCCTTGACATTCACAGCTCTCTTGAATCCCGACGCACAGAACCCTCCAAACGGTGCTATCATACTCGCGAACACTGACATAATCAGGGAGTGAAAAATAAAAGGATACATCCTCACAGAAAACCCCGTTTCACCTATAGCATAATTTCTGACCTCAAAGAGGTAGCTTCGAGTACAGTTTGTATCCAGAAGAATGGTGTCGCCAGCATCTACATATCTCTGAGGACAAACTAGGTACTGTATTTGACAGAAGAGGTAGGCTAGAATGGCTCCAAGAACGAAAGTACTAGCACCACCTAGCACGAACCCTTCCAGAGTTTTTTTGGGTGATAACACAATCAGAGGAGTCTTCCCGAAGAATTTCCCGAAGACATATGCGAAAACATCGTTGAGTATGATGAGCCAAAGACTCATAACCAACCAGATCAGTCCTTCGAACATGTTCTGCACCAAGGTGTAGCTCTGCAAGCTGATGATGATGATCAAGAAGTGCGTCCAGAAGAACAAGCTGAATTGTTTCTTTATCAGTTCCTTTCTCAACAGCGACAAGAACCAAATAACCCCAGCCAAGTACCAGCAGAAGGAGAAGAACCTGTGGTAGGCTGCCAGCACCTGGAGACTATAATACTTCCTCACGTAGGGCTCGAAGTGCTTGGCGAAGGTTTCTCCGAAGAAGAAGTAGTTGGCCACAAAGACGAAGTACCAGTTGAGGGTTCGAAAGTGGGGGAGGTCTGGCATCTTCTTCATGTTGTACGCGATGGTGATGACTTCGTCGAAGCATTTAATTTGGATGATCAAAGCGTTGAGCAGGATTAAAGGCACTCCCACGTAAATGACGAAAGCGAAGTAGGCTAGAAGGGAGAGGCCGGTTATGGTGCGTATCAGGGCATTGCTTTTCGGTTTTTCGTTTGATGTATCCTCTGCTACCATTGTCGGTTAGGTGGTCGGTCTGGAATTAAAATAGCTGTATGAATGAACTGGGGAATCGCAGGTTAGGGTAAGGAGGGTTGAACAGATTTAGGTGTATAGTTAGAGCCCCGGAAAATTATTAGAGGAATACTTCACACTCGATTCTGGATATTGAAATTTATGAGATTATCTGATTATCGCAAGTGAAGTTTGAATTTCGCATAATAAAAAATAAGGAATAAAAAAAGTAGGGATGCACAAATGAAATCACATATATTTGTTAGGACTTGAATAAAAAATGTGATTCCATTGATGCATTCTTATTTTATTTCATTCTTCATTTACTGTATAGCCTAACCATTAAACATTCAATATTGGAAGTATTATTATGACATGTGATTTTGTGTTATATTTTGTGAATGTTTTGAGAAAAGAATTATGCGTTCATCTATGAAAACAATTTGTGAGTTTTCGCAAGTTATATTGACCGACAGGCCAAGTTTTAAATTGATGAACATTAGAGCAAGAAATTGAAATAACCTGGTACTTCACAAAATTTAACTCCACTATACTAGACTTCGCTGCACTAGACTACATTTCACTACACTACATTACACTACACTACACCTAACCACACTACAAATCATTTCACTTCACTACACTAAATAAGACCACAATCAAACAACGATGACACCACACTGCGATTCTCGATAAGATTAAACGATGTATAAAATTAAAACTTACTTTCTATGGCTATTCTGATACACCAGTTGAATCAATTTACCTCAATGAACTTTCCTGATTTGAATATGCATTGATTAATTTTAACCCAATGACACTGACATCGTAAATACATTGTTTATCGATTATATTCTAGTACTAACTCCCATTTCAACCTTCGACAGTATTACTGATATTTTTATAAAAATAGAAAACTAATTTGTCGATAACACTCTCTATATAATAGATATTGTATCGACCTCTTATCTATGACTTGTCCTCATGTAACGAAGGTAATGATCGTTCTAGCAATTCCTTTTATTGATTTTATTTATCGTGAGAGATAGGATTAGTTTGTTTAACAGTGAAATTTTTTTTACTTCATTTGAACTCAACCTGCCGATTTATTTTTCATCTCGCCACATGCTGAAAGCGATCAATTTCAGGAAAACACGTAGTGTTTGGTATAATAATTATGTTATTGAGTTTCTGTTTGAACACTTTGTATTCAGAGAATAATGACATAATCAATTGACATGTATGGAATCTAGTTTAAGGTCAATGTACTTCATCCAGTAATGAAGAAATATTCACCGGAATATAAACAAGAGTTGGTTTTTTACAAAAATTCTAGAATATCATCATGAATAGGTAAGTCAAGAAGACATACATACCACTAGGTACTACAACAGAGAAGAAACATCACTTTCAGTAAAGATACACGTTATGAAGCGTAGCAACAGTTTGAAAAAATAAATAGCTCCCAATGTTTTCGACATAAATGTCAAAATTCAGAAAAAAATTGGTCATGGTCTTCTAAAATATTGTTTTTTTTTTTTATATTACCGAAGAATCTCGTAATGAATTGATCTGCTGACATTATGTGACTACAAATACTCAAATATGTCGGAAACGGTTTTATTTTTTTGTATTTTGACAAATGCATGTTTTTCATGTGATTTTCTTCCTTTTTGCGAATGCTTCTATCACCCTCAAAAAGCTCGGTACACATTTTCTGACACATCCTGTATATTTATAACACAGATTCAGTTTTTGCTGAATGTAATTAAGAATATAACCTTCATAATACTTTTTAGATTCGTTACAGAGAAATTGACGAAATATTCGAGTCATATCAAAGCCAATAATAAATTCAGAACAGAAGAGAGGCATGGAAAAGAACACTCTATACTGAGTAGTAGTAAGATTTACGAGTTGTTCGTATCCTAGGCATGCCGAGCCGAAAGAATCCATACTAATTGATTAATGAATGATTACGGGCGCAGCATTCAATCAGTGTAGGTAGGCATAGCAATGGATCCGGACGATTTTCCCACGAATACCGTCGACGAAACTAAAACACTAGACAACCTCAACAATAGCGTTACTTTTGACATGTCCACGCCCGGTGCTCCATGTTGCTTCCATTAGCAGATGGACTATCGAGATGTTTTTTCGTCCGACAATAGCCTTTTTTCGCAATGATCGTTTCGTGGGAACTCACACATCTACCACATTTTTTGGCAACAGCGTATCGTTACATCTCGATGTCAAAATGAAAGAAATCATATCGCATACACCCAAATTATAAACTTGATACGATGTCACAATCGAGTTCCCTATGGAATCTTCCAAACCATAGAACAATAATTACAATACCAACAATAACAATGACACAAAAGAAATAATATCACGAACAATGCTGTCAATGAGACAGATTGATTTGACGCATGCGTTGTCACAAGTTCATTAAGAAAATTAATTTCTTATTTGAAGGTTTGCCACCTTTCTTAGTTTCATTTTGAGCTTTTCTCTCACAGTTTTTTTTGCATTAAGAGGCCAAGTGCATTAAATAGTTTCCTTTCATTTATTTAGGTTTCAGTTTCAATAGGTGCTGGCATGAGTCAACCTAAAATAATACATCACAACGTTATGGATAAAAACGAAGCTTCACTGGTTCAGTACGTATCTAATTCACACTTGGTAGACTGCTGCCATAACCAATATCTCGTGAAACAAGTAGAATGCGTGTAGCGTTTCGATTTTTTGCTCCTCACGACTATCGAACAAAATTTATTATAGAAAAGGCAAAACTAGGTAGGACTGACTGCTCAGGTGTCTGGGAACTGAATCAGCAAATGCATTAATCAAGCCGTAGTTGCACGTGTATTTATAATTAAAAGTGACAGCAGCAATCAAAGATAATTAGTGAGATATTCTCTAGATGACATGACAAGGTCATTATCAAGGGAAATATTAATTACCTATATTGATGCAACTCGGCTTGTCGGATTATTAACCATTTCAGGCTACTGTTGAGTACGAAATTAATTGTCATTTTGTATCTATTTATGTTTATACTGGGTGATTCAGGCAGTCATCACAATGTGAGAGTTAGTTGGGACTTTGTAATCTGGACTTATAATTCTTCCTCAAGAGAGAAACTACAGTTTTCGTAAGACAATTCATTTCAGCGCATTGATCATTTCATAATTATTGCACAATATCGATGAGTGTCTGTCCATGCCGAATCCCATTTCATAAAACACAAAAAAATCAAAAAACACTTGATGAAAAAAAATGGGCTTCTCAAAATATTAATATTTTCCATTGGACGTTATAGCCAAGGTGTATTCTAAAAGTACACGTTATAAAGGATAATAACCTAATATTTACTGGTCGATTAGTCTAAAAGTGGTAGTTACAAAGATACCTACCTGTGTGTGTTGGAGGTATGCCGACTTTTTGCAAAGATATCTTCAGTGCCGGTGCTCACATGAGGATGAAAAGATCACTTGATTTGATTTTAATCTTCGAAAATGATTTGTTAATGTATTGTAACATTTGATATACAATTCCCATTGAATTAAACAAAACTATATCGCTTTTTTTCGACAAAGAATGTTCCAGAAATATATCCTAGATTTTCAAACAGTCAAGTGAAAATTTTATTGAATTCAAAAGTTCGTACTGACAATATGCAATATACAAAAAAATAAAAGATGATAAATATTTTAAATGAGAATTCTATCGTGATCTTGAATGATAGTTCTTTCTGCTAATATGACACAGAAGGAGAGCTGTAATATTCTGAACGAAATCCTACTGAAACATTTCCAGCTATCCTATACCAAATTTATACTGACTTAATATTCTGTATAAAAATCGAACGTGCCTGTACAATCAAGAAACCAATACGAACGTAACATATTTCAATTTCAATAAACGCAATACGTACCGAGTGTTTCGGTAATATCATATCTAATGACAGTTATTCCGAGATAATAGCCCGTATTTATTTATCGCGCCCCTTATAATCAATGCGTACCCGCCTCTGATGATTGGTCCAGCCAAGATCTTGGGAGGGCTAGTATTTGTAGCCTCGGGGCCGGTGTCTTGATTATAGACCACATGATAGCTTCATTAGGTCAAGTCTTTCGGTTACTGTGCTCTGTCTTTGACGCCTTGGCTCTTTCATCAGCGGTAAGGCGTTTATTGCAATGGCGTAGCAGCGAATAATTTGGACAGGCGACAGGTGACAACATTTATTTCGACGTTGTTCGATCAAATCTTCCGACCGAATGATAAGTAGATGAGATATTGGATGTGATTTCGAGATCATTCTTCAAATACTTTTGAAATACTCTGAAATATTATAAGACCCCTACGTTTCGAACTCCATATCACAAACTATTTATCATAACGAAAAGTTATGAAATATTTTGAACTGTCAAATTTATATAGTTTTCTGAAAAAGTCGAAAATACAGTCGATACAGGTCCTAAAATATTTTTGCGTTTTCGAGTGACAATGATTTGTATTTCATATTGTCAAATGATTGAATTTTAAGAGTTTTATCATAAGGATATTGATTTTCTTTACTGTGACTTGGAAATCTCTTCTTTAACACATTTGGACTAATAAATAAAACAACTTGTTTGGTATTTTAGCAATATTTAACGTATTTAAAATTCAACATTCAACAATATTTCTCAAAACAACTGAAGACATCAATGTCCACCATGTCCACCGTGTCCTCCATGGCCGCCTTCTGATCCTTGGTTGCTCCAGTGGGTGACTCCTACGTAGCTGGTACCACCGACTCCTCCATGTCCTCCATGTCCTCCATGTCCATGTTTACCATAGTGGGCTGGGTGTTGAGCATGGCCTACTCTCTCGACTACTGCTTCGAATCCAGAATGAGGTCCAGACTTGTACTTGACGATCCTGTGGGTACCATCAGCTTCTTTCAGGGTGTATCCTCCGGTAGCGTGGTGTCCGTCTCTGTGTTCGTGTTGGGATTTGTGGTCGTGGGTATGGGGATCGTGGACGCCGTATTCGAATTTATAGTGGGCGTTGTCCTGAAAAATACACGCAATTTTTCCACGTGCATATCGATGTTTTGTGTTTTTTGAGAGTTGAAGATTTTACTTACATGTCCACCATGACCAGCCAAAGCGAAAGCAACAAGGGTAGCCAATAAAATGATCTGTGGAAGAAATAGTTTGAGGAATGTTCACTAAGAATAGTAAGAATACGTACGGTCTTCATTGTCTGGGGAATATGTTGTTGTTCTTGATACAGAATGAAACACAATGATGCTGATACGAAATTGGTGGAGATTTATATATTGGCGTTGTTACCCAAATATCGATGATATGCATTGTTGGTACCACTACAAGAAACAACTACGAAATATCCACATAAAAAGGAGCATTTGTTAACAAGCTATTACGAATCAAATTCTCACTTCGTTGACTACGAGTTTATCGTTTGTTTCAGCTTTTACTACTGACGAAATCCAACTATGATCAGCACAGATATTATCTAATATGTTCAGAAAGAAGCTTCGTGTATCTATTTGAGGAATTCACCATGAAGTATAGAACAAATTGTCTACTATATTCACTTCTTATCATCTCGAATGATACATTCTTCAATCATGTAGTGAATGTTCTGCTTCATTAGTTGATGAAATGAATGTTCTATCACAGATTCAAAGAAAAAATCAAACGATTCTTAGTCTCATAACGATTTATTTATTTATTTATTTATAATCAACGGGTAAACCCTATTTTAACATAATCAGATGAAATGCAAATATATTCAATAACTAAATCTACTTAACCAAACCTACTTATAGCTAAACTAAAATCAAAGTTATATAAAATGAAAGTTGCATAGACAAACATGCTGAAATAAATGAAAGTACAGCTAACTGACACATTAAAATCATCCTGGAGAACACTGAGCCCTTAAAGGTAACATTTTTAATTTTTTCTTCAAAGACGCAATTGAGGAGCCGAACAACTCAATCTGAGCACTGTATTCATTTCCATACCTTGCCAACCTGTTAACCGGTGAATTTTGCGCATAATTAGTGGTACATAAGGTTGTGTGGAAAACTTTGGGATTCCTAGTGTGTCTAACTGGAACATTCATGTAAAATTCAGAAAGTAGGCAGGGACAATTGATCAAACCAGATATTATTTTATGAAGAAAACAAATATCTGAGTTGATTCGTCTTTGTTCCAGAGACTGTAATTTCAAAAAATCCATAATTTTGGCATAGTCATATTCACCACAATTCAACCCCATTTTGTAGGCAATACAACGCAGAAATTTCTTCCGAACCCCTTCTATATTATTTTTTTGGTAGCTGTAGTTAGGAGACCATACCACGGCTGAATATTCAAGTATTGATCTTACAAACGCACAATATAGAACTTTAGTTGTTTGAACTGAAAATTCCTTGGACGATCGTACAATGAAGCCTAACATTTTGAAAGAGCGGGAAATTATGTCTCTAATGTGTGAATAGAATGTCAGTCTGGTATCAAATGTAACTCCCAGGTCACGAATTTCATTGACTCTTTCGATATTAGTATCAGCAAAAATATATTCATATTTCATAGGCGAATTCGATTTGGAAAAAGTTATCTGGTGACATTTATTGGTTGGTTATAGATTTTTAACAATTTCCAATGTTCAGAGATTTTGGTATATTGTAAGGTTCACTTTTCCATATCGAAAGAAAATCCAGTTAAAAATTTCTTTTTCCACCATATTGAAAAAAAGTTACTCGTGGAGACCAATTTTTGATCGAACCTGTAGGGTTCTATGAAAACAGAAACATTTTTCGTCCTAGGAAATTGAAACGAAGTGGAGCTTTAGTTTAAACTGAAGAAATGAAGACAAAGTCTTTTAAACTTTTTTTTTAGAAAGTCACAATATGATCATCAGATCAAGAGGAAAAGAATAAACAGAAACTGATTCACAGGTAGTAAGAAAATGCATGAATGAGCATTTGACGTATTTTGTATACAGTAAAATTTTGAAGAATATTCTCATAGCCAATCAAATATTTATCACTTCATAATATTCTATAATATAATCTTGACCAGTCCCATAAGTTTATGTACTGAATGTTTTTTACTGTATAGGTATTCATTTATAGCAATAGATGTATTTTTATGGTATTCTTGTCATATCTTTGAATCATCTTCTGGTTTTTAGGTATTTCTTCTCAAAATTTTTTAACTATCGCAAGATGATTGTAAGATTCATATATTCAAAAAAACTCGTTCGTTTAATATCAAAAATTGATGAATTATTGAAACTATACTCACTTTTGCGGTATACTTTACGATTTTCTATTTAATGTAATCCAATAGCTTCTCGCTACTTCCTCAATTGATATCATTTGAATGAAAGCTGAAGAAGTTCAGGAAATGTTTTGAATTATTTCAATTACTCGAGGTGATAATAAACGAGAGGAATTTCTTGTATGTTATGATTTATTAACTATAAATTTAATTCAACAACACAAAACAAAAATTCAAAAAAAGTTTTAAAGTTCATCAATGTCCACCATGTCCTCCATGTCCACCGTGTCCTCCATGGCCGCCTTCTGATCCTTGGTTGCTCCAGTGGGTGACTCCTACGTAGCTGGTACCACCGACTCCTCCATGTCCTCCATGTCCTCCATGTCCATGTTTACCATAGTGGGCTGGGTGTTGAGCATGGCCTACTCTCTCGACTACTGCTTCGAATCCAGAATGAGGTCCAGACTTGTACTTGACGATCCTGTGGGTACCATCAGCTTCTTTCAGGGTGTATCCTCCGGTAGCGTGGTGTCCGTCTCTGTGTTCGTGTTGGGATTTGTGGTCGTGGGTATGGGGATCGTGGACGCCATATTCGAATTTGTAGTGGGCGTTGTCCTGGGAATGAGGAAAAAAGAAAGTTGCATAATTTGTGAGGGGTTCTGACTAGAGGTTAGTATACTTACATGTCCACCATGGGCTATGGCAAGAGCAACCAGAGTTGTCAAAACGATGAACTGTAAAGAGGAAACAATGTCAAAAAACTGTAAATGAATAATGAGCTTTTTTGATACTCACAGTTTTCATATTGGATGTAGTTGTGTTTACTTAACGATTGCTACAAACACTGATATCGATTCTGATCAGGATCTGTATTTATATGTCGCACCGTATCGAAAAGTGTCAAAATATATCGAATTCAAATTTCGTAAATATATTGCGAGTACTCATTTCTTGCTTCATTGGATCTTATGCCAATCTCATATAGTGAAATTGGTTTCTACTGCTTATAGCATGAAAATCTAATGGGTGTTCGATGACTTGGAACGATATTTCGAAATGTTTCTGGAATTTTGGGTAACATTAGTATTATGAGAAAGATGAGTCGCAAGCAATTTAGGATGTTGATCGGTGGAGAAATCGTTATTATGTGTGCAGTTGCCTAAGTCTTGAAAGCTTCAGGGTTGTAAAATGCTTTGAAAAAATGTAATTGCACATTAGGAGGTTAGGGAAAGCCTATAGGCAATCAAGATCTGAGATAACTCTCAACGGAAGAGTACTAAGTGTATGTTTTCCATATGGATTAAGGGATTCATTACAGCGGTAATACAACCAATAGCATGTAATAAAGAACAATGGCAATTCGTGATTGGAAATCCAGCGTAATTGACACTCCACCCAGATATCGTAATAGATTTCTCGAAATTGATCGCTCATCATATCATTTACGTATTTGCCACATAGAGTCAACATCTAACCCATCATCACCGTATGAAACAGACCAGCTGCAAAAATAATAACCGATGACTGATCAGGCCGTTTCCATCACCTGGGGATCATTTTCTTGAAATGTTTATAAATTGATTCTCGAAATTTGCGAGTCTGACGCGTAATAAACTGAATCGGGTTTTCATCACATCGAAATACCATTAAATGCGTTATCGCTCACCAGCGCTAAATAAAGTTCCATGATTATTATTGTTGTACTGAAATGCTAGTTCAGGAAATGTTGCACTCAATCTCAGAATACATTCACGAGTGTTACTACGACAAACCTTAAAGTCTTTCATTAACAACCTGAAATAAACTGGAACACAGAGTGTACATTGCATATTCAATAAATAATATTATCAATAGGTATACTGGATTATTTTATTTTCATTCTTTTCTACAAATGACTCGTCAGGGTAAATGACAATGATTTTTTCCACAACATGTTTCGAGATGTCGCTGTAGTGAATGCCCCGTATCTCTCTTGATTTAATTCCAATGAATTATTATCAACTCAATCCTTAAATAATTTCAATTTTATGGATTTATATCTATGTAAAGCCCAGTATATTGACCCTGACAATCTGCCATTGCCAGACGTCAACAATACGAACTGCAACACCCTCTATATACCCGATGGCCAGTCTCATTCATAAATCACTCTTCGAATAACGTTTCTGCAATTTCTTCTCCGAAACCTCACCTTAATCACACACCTATCGCTCTTCTAACAATCGATATCACCATTGTTATTACCTAATAAGTTAATTTTCCTTCGCCAATAAAGCACCTGCGCGTGACCAATAATTATGTGATTTCAGTAACTGGTAGCACGAAGAATTACAATTTACACACTCGCACGATTTTACTCCATACACGACACTTCTACCATTCACCGTAATTATACTATGTACATGTTAACACACAGTGAAATTACAAACATACCGTACATTATTCCTTCAATATTTTTATGTGTATTCTATTTTTCAATCCTTTTTGTCAAATGCGATTGGAACCATTTTGAGAAAAAGGATTTAGGAGTAACCTTGGCGCAGTAATAAGGGACTGTGTTTAATTATTCTTGAACAATTCGAGACGAGTGACAACTGATATGGAATTGAAGATTCTAAATTCTCCCAGCCTCCAAAACATCTTTTAGTTGTCCAAAGAGTATGAATGGTAGTATGAAGACTCGTTTTCTTGCAAGAACAAAGCGTGTCCTTTGCGAATTGGTTCTGGTTTCGAAAGTATGCAAATCGAAAATGAGAAATGTAAAAACGACATGTTAAATGACTTCTTGAAAGAGCAGAGTCGACGAAAACAATACTCGACAAAGGACGCTGCGGATAAATAAGCCTGCCTGTCAATTATTTTACAATATAATCAGCACTAAAGTACGAAGCACAATCGGCAAGAATTATAATTGTATAGAGGCGTATCTTCTTGGTCTACCGTAATTTCTGATAAGGCAACATTTTTAAAATAACCGAAACGGGTTCTCGAGCAGCAGATCCTCGGCCGACTGAGATATTTATGATTACATTTGTAGCCGTTCACTTGTTTCACTATGTGAGGAGAATCGAGAATGCCGTATTGTCAGTCAGATTGAACGCCTGCGGCATTTTTGTGGCCGAACGGCACACACGTTGGCAGGATTGCAGGAGAAAACAGTTCCTTCCTGTCCTGGTTATTGAGTTATTGAATTATGATGACTTTTTTAATGCGTGTTATCTAAAGTTGATTGGCGATCAATGAAAACTGGAAATGTGGCTCCACTGATTCAGAAATATCATTCACGGGTTAGGAATCACCTATTACCTATTGAGCAGAAACTTATGTGAAGCAGACATTTATGCATTCGTAAAAGGAAATATCTGTGGTATACTTTCCAGCGAACATGCAATAGATGAAACTGTTATTTATACATGAGGCTTATACAAACAAGGTTTCCAATAATTCGATGCCGGTCTCCCAAAAACCTCTCCATTTCGAAGCGTTCCACAACGCTCCATCCTCCTAAATTCATCAAGCAAATTTATTCTTCCTCATCCTCTTGGATGATGACTCAACGAGTCGCCTGATCTGCATTCATCTCACAATCCGCGCTCGACAAATTCGAAAGACGAATCACGACAGTTACATCAGTACGGTGGTGAGATTTACATACGGCCTCTTCGTCTGATAATCTATCACGATATCAACGTCCTAATGGGCGACCGACGGACTGATTTGTGAGCACTTCTTCACGTTGATGTAAATGGATGGCCTGCCCGTTAACTACCTTCACCTCATTGTCAATTGTCGACGAGACCGAGAAGAAGAAGAAGAAGGACGATGGACAGGAGATTTCGTCGGAGGAAGGTCCATGCAAATGCCGTAGTCGCTACTATGGTTCTATGGGAAATTGATTGAATAGCACAAGAATTAACTCAAATTCAGTTTGATTATCGATAGAATTTGATGTAAAATTCTTGATAGAATGTTTTGAAAATCAACTATTTACTAATGTACATAATACACATCATAGTGATCTTGTCTTCTTCTTGTATTATTTTTGGCTTCTACTCGTCTCTTTTATCTTTCCTTCTCTTGTCCTTGTTTTTTTTTTTTATTTGTTTCAATTTTCCTCTCGTCTCATCTTTTCTCAATGAACAGGAACACTTTTTTCTTTGTCAAAAGCAAATATTTCATTACAGAATTACGAGATATATAGTTCACTTATGCGGTTCATCTTAATCGGTAATTTGATTGTGTAATATTTGATATCGATTCTGCGAGTGGACATATCTGATAAAAGGTATTGGTGACGTTGATGTTATGTAGAGGTACCGAAGACGTTTTCTTCTACCCGCCTCTGTTTGTAAATTCCTCCTGCTGTCTTTCAGACAGTCGCATTTTGCTGTCAGTCGCCCACAAAAAAAGGAATCGCAGCTATTTTATTTTCCTGCCAAGGTTAATTCAGACCAAGAGACCATCTCCAAAGTAAAATAATAGTGTATCTGGCGTACTATCTGCGACAGGGGGATTTAATAGTGGTACGTAATTGACATTAAGAATGTACAGCCTGCTGGCTTCCAGGATAAGAGTCGATTAAACGGAGATATACTTGACTCAGGTAAATGAGAAAAACTCACAAACACAATTCTGAAGTCAACGTCCACGTTTCCATGTACGATGAATTGAAATTTTGATTTTTCTGTAAAAATCTACGAACATCTCGAGATCAATCATAGTTATTAATTTCTTTTATTATTCCTCAGAGTCTAAGACATCATTAATATCATAGAAATATATTGAGAAGAAGCTGTTAGATTCTTCTGAATTGTAGTTGAATACATAGCGAATTCAAGAGTTATACTAAGAAATAGTTGAAGATAGGTTGACAAACTTCGAAGTTTGGAGCAGTGCAATAACGGTTCATGTGACTAAAAAAAGCTTGATGTACGTCACTGACTACCCACAATCTCAGAATACCTCATCAGGCGTTCTCAAGCCTTTTCTTTTCTCTCTGAGCTTGGGAAAGAAACGACTTAAGCCCGATTGGAGAGCGAGCAATGCCAACAAAAACCCGGAATTGTCCGACAACGAAATATTTTAAACGGCCATTACGGCCAATTTGTTTTGCTTTACACTTAATTGAATATTTTAATTCCCATGGTCGATAATTACGCCAATTTATTCGTTGAGTTCGGTACCAAGCCAACGTTTTTCGTTATATGGGCATGAGGAATGATTTAACAGCCCTATTTGTTCGAGCTTGTGAAAGGTACTTTCAAATTCTTCTCAATCAAATATCGCACATTTTTTCAAAGTATAATCATACTCAGATTTTCTTCGACGATGACCGGTGATTTTCCTTTCACCTTGACACATATTACATAACCTAAAACTCACAAATACTACTGCAACGGTTGATACAATTTGTGTGCAAGAAAAAGAAACCAAATTTCATCTGCTGTCGAATTCCATATACACTATAAAGTATAAAGCATTGAAAACAGTTGAATACAAACATTCCCAAGCCGAACTCACTTGAGAATTCAAGATGTTCTTAAAGTGCTTTTAAACGACAACACTCGTCGTCTGTAAGCCGATATATTTTTGTTCTTTTGTTGTCAGCATTGTTGCTAGTTGTAACTGTTTCACTTGCCCATTCATTCACCTTTTCGAAGGACCATCCCTCTATAATCCCGGCCAGAACTCAACAGTATAATGTTTAGCTACTTATTTGCTACTTCTATTAACTGTATCCCTATCTGGCACCTATTCAAATTCAATGGAGGGTGTGGACTCGGGCATCCTCCTTTCGGAGGCAGATGTTTTTTGTGCAGGTATATCTCACTATCGTGTTCTTGATACTTTCAAGTGTATCCGATATCGATGAACAGCCTAGTTTCGGTATCATTCGGATCGGAGCTGTTCAGATGGACGTCATCTTCAGAGGCTCCTCGGGGAAGGTGCCATAATATTTTTGATTTATCATAATCTTGCTGTGATTCATCAACTTTTTTCATGATTGAATTGAAATGTCCAGCAAATTGAAAGTCTATAAAGTATTTTGTATTGTCCCCACGGCAACTAGGATTTTTTTTCGTAAATTCCTATTCTTGGAGCATAATTAAACTGGAAGCAGTTTTCACAGCTTTATCCTGTGAACTCCATCTCAATCCTAATAATGGTCCTCTATGGTGGAGACGTCCACCACATTCGCTCTCATTCTACACACCCACGACTTCTCTTGAGCGGTCCCCCAGGTCCGGGATGGACGTCGTCTCCGAAAGCTCTTGTCTCGGCGTCGCAGGACTCGCGAAAGCACGACCGACGACTGCGAGGGCGTCGGCGCATGCGCTTCGGCAGGTGAGCGGCGACGGTATCGAAAGACCGACCGGCAGTCATGGGGCTCACCTAAGTGTGTGCGAGCGCGCTATTATGCATGTCGTGCTATTCGTACCTGCAGTTTACCTTTTGCTCGTTACCACCCCTTTGTCGACGACGGCGTCCAGGTGAGTACTTAAACCATTTTTTTATCTGCTTGAGAGAGACCTTCGATGAGGAGCTGATAAAGCTAGGATGATTCATACCTAGAAGCGAAAGCAGTGGTTTATCCAGCGAATAAAATAAAAATAAGAATGAAATGATCTACTGAAACTTCTGTGAATATCCTTCTGATAAGTAGCTGAAAACAGGAGTAATTCATCATTTTTCGTCTTCGGTCAGATTTGATAGGATTAGATCATGTGAATTTTCAATTTGTAAATAGATTGAGATAAAATAAGATAACAAGTTTGTCATCTTTGTTCTTGTGACCTAAACACTCTCGTGGATACCTTAATTTTATTTTATTTTGTCTTCATTGAATTCAATTGGGCACATATTCTTTAATTGAATTGGTGTGAGTATTTGAATAGAAAATCATTCAGCGAAAACATATCAATTGTATATAAACCTTGAACCCCTCATTGAATTCATTGTCTGACTTCTTTACATATTTCATACGAACTTCATATTTCTTAAGTCAAATCAATTTATTCATGATCAATCAATGTTGACCATTCATTCTTTCATACATAGTTAGGTTTTTAATGAAAATAAATATTCAGATATTAAGAATTTCAAATCCATTTTATGGGCTTATAGGATATGAATAATAACATTGTTTGTGTTGAAAACTGGCAACATTACCGGAACATTCACTTTTTAAGAAATGTCCTCTCATCCTCTTTGTTTCTTGCATTTTTCAATAATAACGCAGATATCCTTTCAAACTTTAATCACCTTGTATATTCGAGTTATTTATAATTTCAAAGCTGTAGTGTATTAGCCAAGTGTCTCCTGGAACACTTTAAGAGAATATCGTTAATAAATCTTGGTGTGGCACGAGTTGATATATCAATTCGATATTTCTCGGAAACATTAATTGAAAATTATTACACTATCGAGCGTATTGTGTAAGCCCAGATCCAGTGGACAAGAAATACATATTTTTTATTTAGACTCCGGCCGCTAAATTATTGGTACAGCGATATGTTACTGAAGCTGTATCAGAAAATGATAACGGTTCATTGATATCCTAAATACTTCGAGTTTAGTAAGATCGGATGGATCAGTTTCCGATTATTGATGGATACAAAGGATATCGTAATGTAACCATGACTTCCAGAGACCCCTAGGAATGAAATATGAATTACATCCTGTAAATAATTGGAGCTATAAAGATAAGTGGGATTAGCTTTTCTGTTGACATTATAGTAGTAGCATAAAGCCTGTGTTTGAATTTTAACGGTAGTATGTGGTAGGAAAGGTGATATAATTCTGTGAGGGAATATTCGTATATAAATATTATGGACCGAACATTCAAGGTTAATTTATGTTGTTGTAGAGTTTGTTGCAAAGTTAATTTGATCATGTTGTGACGTATTTTAGGAGCTTTATATGATACATTATTCAAATCAGTATCCAATGTTTTTAATTTTTATTTTCTTTAAACCGAATGTGAACTTTATCTAATTCAACCAAAATTCAACTCACATGATAGAAATTGCAGAATATGACCTTGAGCATTGTGAAATTTTCTTACGGCTAAATATAGACAACTGATAGACAAATAATAACGTTCCTAGATGTATTAATATAGGTCTTGATATTACGTCAGAATAAGCAATTATAATCTCTGACAGATTAAGCGGTGTACTTTAATCAATTCAAAGGATAATTAGTTCCACCTTTGACAATTTTTCGGGTCATCACTATTTATGAGTGATTTGAAGATTCTATCACCTAAGATGCTGGACACCTGACGTACTGAAAAACTGTTTCATGAGCGGCTGGGAATATTCCAAGTGAGAATAAATAATTACAAACATCTCTAGTGGTATTTGAGACTGTTAATTCACACTTTGGTGTGATATTTTCTTTTGAAGACCATATGGTCTATGGCTAAGCCGTCCCCATTGGAAATACGTAGCACGGTGAAATTACCTTGGAAAATTTTTGATACATTGAAAAACAGTGTTTACAATATTGTTGCACTTTTCAGGAAAGCGTAAATGATGCACCATATTTATGGGTGTAATAAGAGAACATTCTGTATATATACATTCACATTCCCGAACGTTGTATAAACATTATTCAGTTCTAGATGTTTTGAATCTGCCTCATGTTTCATATAATATTGGCATATAATAGCAAAAATAATCCTGAAATTGTATTAAATAAACTCGTATATCCTAGATTTTACGTTTTTCAATCAACATCACTACGAGAATCGGCTAAATTTAGACTCTTAATGGCAGAAAATGAGAATTCTACTTCCATTAAGTAGTGTCATAACTTTACCTGAACATAAACAGTGGTGTTGAAATAATAAATAAATACCCAGTTTCACAGTGTCTTCCAATTTGGAAGTCTGTCAAACATCACACATCACTGAATTTATTGACCCACTCATTCACACTCCCATAATCCACTATACAATCGAAAGTCAGGATACATTCATTGATGCTAACATGAGAATTTGAATCATTCCATTCCTGAATTATTTCATCTCATAACTGAAGCATTGATCTCCAATCCATGAAAATAGTAATATAAGCTATAATTACAATTGCGCAACGTCAAATGATTTATATGACACTGAACACCTGTTCTTGATTTTAAAAGAATCCGCAATATTGGCAAATATTGTACCAATAGATTCCATTGATACGTATAGGAATAGACCTAAAACTCGAACGGAAAGCCAAAAAACTGTCCAATTTATGTAATCGCATATTGAATTATTTCTACAACACGTCATCAGAATAAAATTCCGTTTGATTTTCAGAAACTCTAAGTTGACATATAAAATTCTGAAGTAAAGGGATTGTCTTTCATGATACCACACAACGTGATAAGATATCAAAATTTTGATAAGGTCTACACGCTACAGAAAAAACGCAAACACTGAGCTCGTAAATTCATTCCGTGTCAGTTTTAGAAGTTCAGGCATGAACGCGGTTAGTAGAATTCTTCCTAGACTTTATTGGGTTTGAAATCAGTATTTCTTTACGATTTTGAATCGACTATTCGGAATAAAATTCTTGGAATGATTATTGAAATTCATACAGAGTGTCATGTAGTAAAGAATAAATGACAAATAAACGACAATATATTTCATTCGATCTAGAATGTTCCTCCGCCAATGGCTATGTTAACCATGTTTACAAACATTGTAAGGCTCTTTAACACATAAAACACTTTCAGACACATTTCCAGTCTACATGTCACAAGGTGTAGACGTCAACTTCATTCATCGCTAGGAAAAAAATACCATAAACTATACTCACTTCAAACATGACACAGAGCATGATTCCAGATAAATATTTAGTAGATTACTCTCATTTTATCCTAATTAGAATACACTCACTGTTGGGTTAGTGGCAGAAAAATTTATTATACATTCGATTCGACTCAATATGTTTTATCAGTATAATACAGGATAATATTCTGTTCGTACATTATCATTGCAACTATTTATGATCTTTCACTGTATACAAACACGTGTTTGGTAATATTTTTTTTCACAACCATAGGTAATTGAAACATGGGATTGCATTTATGTGCTACTACTACACTACTTTTGCTACGAAAATGTTGTTATTTTTCGCCTGCATTAAAATAAATTTCTGTAGAAAATTCAGCACGACTTTTTTCGTCACTTGAACATTGTCTACTCAATAAAATTTCCTGTTGATCGTTCAAAGTCTCGCTATTCATAAGCGTACAATTATTTGTTCCTGAGGAAAATTCAAACTAAAACCCTTCCACCATGACTGCCACGATAAGTTATTCGCCAACTTCGGTACCCCATATGCCATATTCGATAGATTCCGATGATATGCTTTCAGTTATTGATCCTGTTCAAGGTGAGAAACGTTAGCCTTCACCAATCAGAGAGAGACTCGTACCCAAGGGTATACTCATTGGTGCGGCGAGTTATTTGATAGTACCCTCGAATACATGTTCGCAGGTGTTAGTACCAGTCTGCCGAAGCCGGCTGCCCATCTAGCTGGTCCGGTATCTCACCGCGTCGTAGACAGGGTGTCACAAATTCGTTTGGCATCTCGGAATTGGCTTATTGAATTTCAGACAACAATTTGCTTCATTTGAGTCGATGAAGGCAGTCGTTGATTATCACTATTCAAGTGACTTTTACTCACCAGTTTCTAGTAGATTTGTTAATTTCCGCGCATGCGGTATGGGTTGAGTTCCATTACGATAACCTCACTATGAGCTTGAGATTGATTGATTTGTTGAATGGAAGGTGTGTGTGTGTGTGACTTTGAGGATACTTTGAAATGATTGAAATTCATTTATCCAGTAGCGAAAAAATAGTAGTGTATTCACTCATTGATGATCGTATAAAGACAGACTAACATATTTGGTTTCCTTTCAATACCATTAATGCAAAATAATGCTAACCGCTGAACTTCTGATTGGTTGAGACATAAATGGAAACAATTAATTATCACTAATTATGGTAGCAATTCACAGTGACAATGATGCCAAATCCGCCTTTTTCTGACTCAAATCTTTTGATTCGCTACTGAAATTTGTCAATTCTAGTGGAATTACCAAAAATATTGAAAAACCTGTATGGCTGAAATGAAAAATAGGAAACAAAACAGCACTTTTTGGCGAGCACTCTCAACTTCTTACTCAAAAAATATACTCCCAAATATTCATGGGAATTTATAGCCGATGATACAAAATCATTAATTACTAGAGTATGTATTTCATATACATTGTACAAAATATTTCAGCTGGTTAATTTCCAGACGGAATCCTAATCGCGTATGACCCCAAAAAATCTGTATACTCCCGAATTAATATCGAGGAATTATTTACTATGCCGTCAAGTTGTTTTCTGATGGTGTTGACTGAGAAGACGTCAGTTGCTATAAATATTGCTTGATGGACTGACAGCGCTTTTTATACACAAATATCAGTTGGATCTGGTGTAACCAAAACTAAATTGAACAGACTCGACAAGTCTGAGAAATTATTTGATGACAGCTGAGAAGCAACGCAGAACATACAGGTGCTATACATATATTCGTCTTCGTGGCTCTACAATCAATGGAAAGCAATTTTTCGGTATCAAGAGTCGAATTTCTACTGGGAATAGGAAAATTGTACCTTACTCTATGAATAATATTGACAATTTTTAAGAGATCTTCGAGATATTCACAAAGAATTTTTCAAATCATTTCACATTGTTCCTTTGAAACAGAACTGTGAGTTATACAAATATCAAGCACCTCAAAATGACCGCTTGATTTGAATTATATAAATGTGAAAAAGCTATGTACTCACGCAAGACCCTGTGTATTCAGATATCCATAAAAGACTGTTAGAAAATTGCTGAATGTTGAAATATTTGATTGTTGAATGTTGTTTAGATGCTGAAACATTTCGAATACCTATTATTATTATTATTTGAGTTGAAATTTGAATTTTTTCCTATTCTCATTTTCATTTCTTCAGAAGCAGTGGCTTGAACTCCGGGTCCTGACAAAGCATTATCGATTTGTCTCAGTGGATGGATGAATTAATTGGACTAAAGTGTATCCTGACATTGAAATGTGTCGATCAATTAGTGTCAACTTGATAATATGAAAACTTTGTATGAACCAAACGCATACAAACCGAATTCAAAATCAATCGATTTTTTCATATGCGCAATTTGTTAGTGTCGAGAGTTACACATCGGGATGAAAATATGGCATCCATTCTAAATCTGGCATTAATGAGACTATTAACTAATCATGGCTCTTGAGCATTAATCCAAGTGTTTATAAACACTCTGTCATCTCGACCTGTGCAAGCTAAATTCTCACCACACAAAACGACTCATCACTTCAAATAAACTATTTTATGATCCCTCAAGTATATGGTGGATACACTGAAACATCACGATCGATTTTTTCTACAATTATGGAATGGATGGTTTTTTGCATTGATGAAACATTGAAAAAGGCAGATGAAACAACAGTGATTAATTTGAATTTATGAATGAATTTATTCACGTGGGAAGTTATCCTAACCATACTTCTAGTTGAAGTATGTACTTATTCCGATTACAAATCTATAGATTCGGAGATTTATGATATATAAAAATGAAATTGTTTAGGTACGTTTTTCATGGGAGTAAAATAGCTGCAGTTTAGTTGACTACCTGCTGGTGATATGTTTATTATAAGAGATGTTTCTTGATGAGCTGTGAAACTGCGTAAAAAATTATATATCCGTCATAAAACCACAGATTTAATTTACATACTTCAATTTTATCTCTTTTGAGATCAACGCATTTACTGTTTGTGACTATTCTACATGCAATTTGATTATGATGATTGTATGATCGAACAAGGTTTGCAAGGGTTTCATCTTTTTTTTCTAGGAAATTTGATATTCATAATGATCATATAGCTGACCAATTTATAGAATATTAAATATAATATACTGAATAGAGACCGAATATCTCAAAGAAGAATAATTATAACACTGCTTTTTTCCAAGAGAAATAACTTCCTCTGTCCCTGGTTGTTATCAGCGATTCAATTGAAGGAGGAAGAAATAAGTGGAAAGGTTATCTTATGAGGTATTACCCTGTATATTCATTATTGAAATATGGTAGATCCACTCACCAATAGAAACATTTCACAGAGTTTCAGGACCTCGAAATCCGTATCGAAAAATCAACAAGTGACACATTACAGTGAAAATTTTTGTTCTAGGGCATCCGATTATCTAGTTGTCGATCCCAATCAGATGTGCAAGAAGGCGAGATGGTCACGTGGCAAATTAGCAGACATCTGCAATAAGAAGCCGGGCTTGTTGCATCAGATAGCGAAAGGGATTGCCTTGGGCCAAAACGAGTGTCAATATCAGTTCAGGTTCAGAAGATGGAATTGTACCACTGCTAAGAGGAGTATCAAGAAAGTCATGCTGAGAGGTAGGTTTAGAAAAATCCAAAAAAAAAAACACCTATTATGAGATTGGGATTTAGGATCTGTGGAATTAAAAATAAGTTGGTTCTCATTTTGAAGAGGGTCCCAAATTAATTGAGGCTAATTCTGGTGAAAATTTGATAAACTCTAAATTCTAGACTTGTCCATTTCCCATTATCCCATCAAGATCGAAAGTCGACTGATTTTATTTTTATTCACTAGTAGGTGGATTTCAATGTCGAAAGTCTAAAACGTCTCCATTATTGTTCTTCTATAGGAACAGAAGCTGTGAATTCAGGAATCAAAAATTTCTCATCCTCTGAAATGGTTTATAAAATGCCAAAAAATATTTCAATATGTTTGATATATGTGGCATTTGAGATCAATAATTGGCTATGCCATCTGAAGTACAGGATCTTAGAATGAATAGTGGCTTCATCACATTTCCAAATGAAATATGGGGCCTCCAAAATTGAGCAATGACCAAATCATATTCTCCAACTAAATGTAGGAGATCTCGCATCAACAATTGACCGATTCCCATCTTCTAAAGAAGAAAAATTGATTTGTACCCATCCTCTGAATAATGATGAGAGAGTTCAAAAATCTACCACGGCGACAACAATTCCCGAGTGTCTGTCATTCACTTCATTAATCCGTTTCGATCGAGAAAGTTACAAATTCAGATACCGACCTGGCGGCTATCGTTCGCATCATCTGCCTGCCGTATGTGAATATATCTTGCTGGCAGACAATAGAGAAGGGCTCGAGATAAACTTCGATAAAAAAGTCGGATGGATGGCATGGAGAGAGAGAATGTTTACAGATTTGGAAATGGACCGATCAGGTATGCGACTGACGGCTATACGTCTCCACGACTCGGATTTTGAGGCATCATTTCAACGTTGAGCGATCGAGCTAGCTTTGGAATTCACAATGCGAGAGTGATTTGATTTCACAGCGATTCCTCGAAGATATTCTGGATTCTTGCGAATTTATCATTATTCTAACATTTGCAACGTCTCAACAGAAATTTCAATCGACAGGTTTGGTTTAGCTTCAAACCAAGATAAAGACTACTCGTCATCTGATTTAGTGATAACAAAATCTAGTTCACTGGTACAAACCTTCATTTCAGCTGAAATAATTCTGATCTTTCTCCTATTCTTAACCTGATCTTTTTGAAATTCCTTCTGAAATCACTATTCAACTTAGAAAAATCAGATGTTGAGAATACTACAACAAAAAATAGAATAAATCGCTGATCTCTCATGATCTTCGAATATTCTCGAGTGCTCGAAACTGGATGAAGCAATAAGTAGCAACATTCCCAGCCGTCCCATCAAAAACCGACCAATAAAACGGCATAATTTATTTATGCAAAGCGTCGACGCATTTTCGAGAGACACAACTCGACTGCAGCGCTGATTTTTATCTGATTATTCCGCATAACTGAAACGAAACGAGCTTCGAGATCACCAGTTCTTGTTAACGCACATAATAATTGCAAATGTGATTTACCAGCATCGAATCTGATGGCTATCTGGATCATTCGATGACAATTTCCCTTGTCGGACGAATATCGTCGTCTTCATCTGATTGAGACACTGCTACGCACTGAGAACGGTGTCTCGTCCACACTGATGGCTCGTTTAGATTGAGGAAATTTCGCTCTTTAGCAATCCGAACCACGGATATGGGTTGTAACCGGAGCTGCTTATATCAGATCCGATTCTTTTTCACTCTTCTTGAATTAACTCGCACGACTTTTTATCGTAGAATATGTCTCTTCCTTACATTCTCACCGTAACCAATACGTTCAGATGTTGAAGCGTTACCATGGAAACTTATGTGTTGCTATGGAGACTTGGGTGTTGCTAGGACAATCACTCAATAAGTACTATCATACAAATAATAATAATAACAATCTTTTCCGCAAATCGCTAGGAAATTTCTTTCAAAATTTCTTGAGGAAAAAGTCAGGAAATGTAATTTCCTTAATGTAAGGAATAGTATATTTCATTACCAGTACAGAAATGAGGATTTTTCCGTGCGCGCGAGACAAATTCAAAAGAATGTCAAAATTTCCTAGTGATTTGCGGAAAAATAAAATTTGTCATTAATAAATAAATCGTTGCTATAGACACATTACTCGTAAGCGCACGGAAATAGGGATCGGGAAAAAATTTCCGTGCGCTGTCCCGAAAATGTCATATTTACTGTATTTTATAAACAGTTGAAAATGTAGTATTTTCTGTTAAGTATAATAAAAATGATATTTCCGTACAGTTGTCAAGTTTGACAATTCAACCTCAATACGTTTCCATAGTAGCCCAAGTAATTTTATTAGGAATTTCAAAGCACCATTTATTTGGGAATAAAATTATCGGGTTTTTTTCAAATCAATCAATCTCTGTCAAATTTTAAACGATTTGCGGAAAAATAGTATGTTCACCTCGTAGGAAAAGCCACATTCCTGGACTCTGTGTTGCTAAGTCTCGGCTTGCGCCTCGACCATGCTTAACCATACTTGATCAAAACTGTTTATTCAAGTGATCCCTTGATAAGTTTTGCATGATATTGTTTTTTTACAGATACGAGAGAAACAGGTTTCGTAAACGCCATAATTGCAGCAGGCATCACCTACCAAGTGACCAGAGCCTGCACTAAGGGCGAACAAATAGGATGTTCTTGCTTCAAAAGGAAGAAGAAGAGCAAAAAAAAGTACGAACAGTTGCCGGAAGGCGATTGGGAATGGGACGGTTGTGGGGAAAACATCGAGTTCGGGATTAAGAAGTCAAAGGACTTCCTGGACACGAGGCAGAAAAAGAAAAGTGATATGAATACTTTAGTTAAGTTACACAATTACGTTGCTGGTCGAATGGTGAGTTTTCTTGATGACGAGAAACTTCCGCGAATAAAAAAAACATTATGTCTTCTTCGTAGGCCATCAAAAACTACATGCGCACCGTCTGCAAATGCCACGGTCTCTCAGGCTCCTGCACAATGAAAACTTGCACGCGAAAAATGCCCTCATTCCGCGAGGTGGGCAACCGCCTCAAAGAGCGCTTCGACGGTGCCGCCAAGGTCATCGCCGGCAACGACGGCCGCAGCTTCGAGCCAGAGGGCGCCACTATCAAACGCCCTGGGCGGGTGGACCTCGTCTACTCCGAGGAGTCTCCGACCTTCTGCGACCCGGACAACGTTCTGGGGTCTTTCGGGACCAGGGGCAGGGTGTGCAACGAGTCGTCTCAGGGGGAAGAGGGTTGTGGGATTCTGTGCTGCGGTAGGGGGTACGTGGCGCGACAGGAAGAGGAACAGGTTAACTGTAACTGTACGTTCAAGTATTGCTGTGAGGTGAAGTGTGAGACCTGTAATGTGACTAAGAAGACTAATACGTGTTTGTAAAGTTATGAGGGGGGGATGATTGACTGAGTGGGGCAGATCTGATTATGTTATGTGCTATATTAGGCTGTAATAAATTATTTATCATTGATGTGTTTTTCATTGAAAAAGCCTCTAACACTTGATTATTACTCGTGGCAAAGTAACTTTGAGAACACTCGCAAGGAAAAGATTTATTCCGGTGAAGATGAGTCCTTCAAATTTTGATAGTGAAAAAAGAAGAGTGACTATCCTAATGAAAAAACCTAATTCCAAATTTGAATTTCAAGAAAGAACTTTTCCAATCACCTATTGTACATTGATATTAGAGCTTATCTTCATATCAATATAATTATTAATTTTGACTTCGACAACTTTCGGTAAAACTGAACTGACTTAGTCCTCTTTGGACTCCATGGATGACCGAAAAATTAATGTACTACGTCATCAGGTAAGAAAATACAACATACTTCTTCATTTTATCTTGAACAGTTGAAAAAGAGGCAAACTATCAAACAATTTAGTGATTTCTTTGGGTTTAGTTAGAGACCCAGTTGGATGCAATAGAAGATTCTATTTTGTTGATCCGTGCTTTCCAACATGACTTCGATCTTGAAGATGTAACTAATATTCAGTTGTTAATCAATTGATCGATTGAGGTTGCGTGATCAGAGCACGTCCACGATAAATTTATGTCTTGGGCCGAAGAAGATGTCTCGAATGCCTCCCAGTATCCGAACAATTTGGGTGGTCTTAGAAAATGCAAACGTTATCATTTATATTATGCAAGGCCGTTTTATAATTATCACTCAGTTTGTCAACTGCATAAGTTATGTAATGGGTCCGATGGTATACGGAGAAATTCGACTTTTACGACCGTATCGTCGTTTTTCGTAATTAATTTTTATGGGAAAAGCCTCTACGTCGATATCTATTGAGATATTTTTATGTTTCGTGGTTTATATATAACAACATGCCTCAATTTATCATCTTATTGATTGGCGAATTAAATTTACCTCTATACGAGGCAGAGGTATTATTTAGAACTTCAAACAACAACATTAAAATTGCTTATTCTCCTGAATTGTCAGCAGAACTGAATCGTGGAGAATACTATACTCATTCAATCTTAAATCACGAAGTTTTTTACGTCAATGAATAAAACCCACAATCAAATAGTTCCAAAATACTGTCTTCCAAGTCACATGTCATTGAATTACTTGCTACTGTCAACAAAATGAATTTCATTGAATTAAACTGTCATTCCTGTACTCTGTTACTGTTGGTATGACAGTTCCAGGCGAAGATGCAACTTTATAGAGTCTCTGCTTTTTATTATTATTTATTCGCAATATTTCGATCGACCAGCGAAATTATCGATAAATCCCTATTTACACTGCACTTTCTATTAAATCGACTAAATCGATTATGTAGCATTCGCTGTCCTAGGGTAATAATAATATATTTATTGTGGCAACTTGATAGAAACACAAACATGTACGGGTAAAATACAAGACGTATGAGAGAAAACAACTCGCAATAAATGTAACATATCTATAATTTATACGTGTCAGTTACAAAGTACCTATCGTGGGATGGGATCTTTAAGATTATACCAGGTGGAACATTGGATATAATAGCTGTAATTGTACGAAATGGCGTTGTTAGGGCACACGCAGTGTGCATTTCAATTAGGAGAATTGATTTTTTGCCGCATTCACAACATGAGGTTTATTTAATTCGAAAGTATCACCGTTTTTTGATTCTATTTTGTTGAAAATTTTTGAGAATACTTGAATATGAAATCGAGTTCTTTTGTTTACGTGAAAACATTTTTTTATTTTCGACAAAAATAACCGTTGAAACTCTTACATTAATTTAATTTTTGAAAAAAGGTGAAAAAGTAGATGAACCCCAATTTTTTCCTTCCTTTATATCATTCTGAACAACTACTGCTACAACAGTTTTTTCTCCTTGTATTCCAAGAACGATGGAAAACTTCTCTCAGAATATATGATGAAGACAACATATTCATAGGTTATGTCATGAAAAATTCTGATGTGGCTTCTGAATCCATAAGGACTTTGAAAATTGCTCGTTCCTTAACTCTAAACTCAAAACAAGACGAGTTATGGCCAAGGCTGTGACTTTTCACCTCACTCAATAAAGAAACAAAAGATTCGATATTGTAAATTTCCTAATATCAATTCTTAAGGATGTCGAATGATTCCATTTTTAATCATCTACCATCAGTAGGTAAATTCGGTAATTCATTGGTGTTTTTTCGCCGCCAAGAAGAAAATCAATTTATCCCGAGACTGCCTACCTATTGGTACACGGAATGAAAAAATAATATTGCAATTCCTCGCTTCATTATATCTTAATGAAATTCAGGTAGACTCGAAGAACTCTCTCGCTGCTTTGTTTTGCGCGATTTAATGATTTGGTCGAATCATGCTTTCGAGGGATCTCAGATAATTAGACAAATATGCATGTTATGAGCTCGGCCCGCACCGATAGAAAATACCGTTCACAGGGACGGATTAGTTACGTTGGTTCTTTGTTGTCTCGTGGTTTGCTCTCGTATCACAATCTGACATGTTACTTTCTTGATATTACCTGAACCTGTAGAAACAATTGCACAATACCCTCAGACAAAAAGAAGAGGGTAAGAAAATTGTATATTCTTCGTGAAGTGGCAGAAGATTAATAATTAATTAATAATTAACACTGAAAAGACTATTCAATTCTCATTCCATAAATCGAAAAATCATAACATGATTTCTGTACTTCCATTCACTTAATGAATATGACATTTCGAAGACCATGACTGATCAGTTATTTATGTTCAGTAATGAAAGTTGCAGTCAATGGAGAATCAACTATATATGAATTATTCATTCGTCAAAACCTTGAATAATACTAGGAGACCATCGAAAGCAACTACAAAATAATCAGTAGCATTCTTGAATTCATTGAATCATTTCGATTGGATTCGGTCCTGGAGTACATACAATATGCTAGTCATTTGATTATTATCTGAGCCTATGGAGCTTCATGTTGAGCTGTCATGAATGATAGAGATAGTATTACCTATCATGAATTGACACTTTCTCGAAGACAGAGGTATGTCAGAGGTTATCTCTGTATCACTTCATCTCTTTCATCAACTTCAATAAAACAATCACTTTGTTCTATCACAATAAACCAGAATAATTACAATCTAATGAGAGATTGCTGAAAATTTCAATACATGATTTTGGAATCGTCATGAAAATGATATTGAATCCAAAGTGGCATGATTTCTTGAAACCTAGTGATCACCCACCATGAGAAATCTAATAGTTGAAATAGTAAAAATAGTGTCATCTCATTATACGTATATCACGAACATCGAGCCACCTGGTGATGAAGCTGACTTGCAGATGTTATTCGGTTGTTATTATTATTCATCCTTCAGCTCTATGGATTCGTTATGACGATGATTGTTAACTTGATAGAACAAAAGACATCGGAAACAATTGTTCCACAAGATGACGTACTCAGGAGGTATAGCAATCACTTTTGATAGAATATCATCAATGTGTAGTGGCTGATCCTTTGTATAACGATAGTAATTTGCTCGTTATTTAATTCATCAGTAATAGCAAATAATCAGTAGAAGTCTACAGATGCTGATAAACCATACCGTAATTTCCATCCCAATCGAATACTTGAAGAATTTGAATTAAACTCCTCTGAATGTTTAATGATCTCTACTGAACCTCTTAAAAGCACATTAACTCTTGTCGTGTTTTACAAATTAGTATCAGCTTGCACATAAACTCGTTTAATTGGCCATTACTCATTAAAAAAAATCACTTCCCAGGCATCATGTAATAAACGAGTCCTCTCATTTTTCCACTTTTCTGGTAGGTAATCTATTCCTCCTCATTAATTCCGTGAGGATAAATTCAATTCAACTTATGAAATCAGTTTGAATGCGTGTTCATTTATATCAGCGACGTGCGACATCATAGTCCATCGAACGATTTGTCCTCTGTATTCCCAGCAGGCCTTGGAAACAACTGAAGACATGACTGACAGAACCGCAACTTGAAGTGGTATATCTTCATCACACCTCATTTTAGGTTTTTGAAGTTGCTGCTGAATATCTTTCTCAGTTGAAATGTTTCAGTTTCATCGCAATTGTATAAGAAACTCTGTATCAACCGTCATCTGTTGTTGAAGCTATAGACTATCAATTCCGATCATTATCATCGATATGTTCTAACGGATTGAATATTGGTTTGACATTTGTGGATTCTGGAAGAAAAATATGCATTTATTAGCTATGAACATATGCCTACTATTGAGTTATTCGAACGAGATGATTGTTATTTTTTGTATATCAGGAGAGTAAAGGAAACAGGAAGAAGAGCAACAATCCATTACGCACTAAAATGTCGATTAAATCCAGATTCGAAGAGTTTAAAAAATTTACACTGGATGATGAGGAGAAACTTCGATTCCATAATTTTAAGATGAATTCACCCAATCTCTTTAATTATTGGCAATTTTGTCAGATAGTCAATAGTCAGATCATCTCATCCACATCTGGATATTTTTCATAAAAGAGCAAACGAAAGATTCGACCACGAAAAGTTAATTAGAGTACAATGACCAGTTATTGGTAATTTGATTCGAGTGTCTAAAGGTACAACAAACTGTAGATTTGATGGAGAATCATTTGAACTAAGTTTAGGAATGAGTACTTTCGATGTTATCGCCTGGCGTAGATGAGATTCAATTAGAGGCGGCACAGCTCAGCTGACGTGAGATGTAAGCAACCAACAAACAATTTTCAAGGATTTTGGGCCGGAGGATCTGGCAGACAGGTAATTCCATGCACGGCCAGCCGCGGTGGAGGCAGAGAAGAGAAGATCGAAAGGTGCCAGAGATAGAGACGTTGGGTGTTCAGGCAAGCAATTAGAACGCCTTTTGCAATGGTCTAATGATGGGTCACGCTCAGAACAGCTCGAGGCATCACGCGTATCAGACCACCCAGACTAAATAACCTCTGTCTCTGCCGCCTTACGTCTTCTTCTTCTTCTCCTACTACTACTCTTCGTATTCACGGTTTATCCCAACAATTCTGGACCAATTTCGGAGATGATTCAATGATTTAGACTATAAAAGTGAGTGTATTCTGCTATTGAGAACAATTAATATGGTAGGTGTCCCAGAGGTCCTGGATAAAATTAATACGAGAAGTTAGGTAGATAGTTGATGGGATTTTTTGCAACATTATTGTGAATTTTTGCCGAATGGATACTGAGGAAGTCATCACAGGAAATTTCGTATTCCATATGGAGGAGTAGTAGTTTTTTCTTCAACTATAAACTTGTTGGGGGATCGATGAAAGTAACAGAGATAATGATGAAAAAATTATGTAGCGAATCATTGAAAACACTCAACTAGTGTCTTCTTTCAACTAGTCTGCTATCTGTTAGTCTGATAATCATCATCTCCGAACCAAAAATATTAGAAAAAATAATCACGATGGAAAATTTTATTTCACTTCATATATTTCGTGAAAAATATTCGTAAATTCACATACTCTCGAAAGATAGAGGTAACACGTATTATCAATATTATTAATCTTATATAAAATAATTAGGATACATAGAGTTCTCAGTCGACCACCCTGTATATCAATTTCCATTAATGTAAATTTAATTGCCTAAAATTAGTTCGACACTCATTCCTTAAATTATTCATTCTGAAGGATACCAACCAGAGTTTTCGCCAATATAATGACTAATCGATCTCTAATTAGACTCAGGTAAAGATTCCGATGGTTTTGATCAGCTAATTCGAACATAATCGAGGGACTTTGTATCATTTCGACTGTCTCTGCTGTAGAGATCGGCCTTACCTGTTCCTTATCCAATTATTTATTGCTAATTGATTGGAGAACATTAAAGCTTACCATTTAAATTCGATTTGGATAGATGTGCGGCTTTGTAGTGGTTTTAGAAGAGTTTATTGGTGTTTGTAGCATAACTCTTGAACTGAGAGAAGAAAGTTGATTATTTCAGAATTAATTAGGAAATAATAGATAGGTAATTGCCCATTCCAGCCTCAATGTTGATAATAATATTTTTTCAAATGATAACTCAATTGCATTTAATCAAGACTCATTATAATTACTGTGTCATCAAAGTTTCGTCAACATGAAATTGATCTTCTCATAATATGAAAGTAGTGGCTAAAAATGTCTTGTTACTAAAATTAATGTGAGTTTTGATTCGAAATCTACAGCATTGAATCAAAAAATACTTGAAAAAATAGTTCAACTAACAGATAAAATATGTCACTCACATCTTTTGATTATTGCATGCAGTGCAAAATACAGCAAAAAGTATTCAATGAGTACTCGATAAATAAAATATGTGAATTAAATCAATACATCGCATCTTTTAGTTTTTCAAACTTAACATACTTGATTTCTCTTATATTCATCCATTATAATCAATAATTTTAGAGGGTGATTTTTTAATTTTTTTATCACTGAATCTCGAGAAAGCTCTCACAGAAATGAAAAGGCATGAATGAATTAGTTTCCGGGGGTAACGAAATGCACAATATTCATGAACACCCTGTATACTATTGAGAGTACCGTAGTTAGACAACCATGTACACATCATATCTGAATCATCAAATTCAGTATTTCATACTTGGCAAAATCTATATGTTGTCATTACCGTTCCAGAAATAATCTTTGATTTGTGTTAGTGGTATGAAGATTGCATAGAATTCCTCATTAATCCCAACATGAAGTCAAAGGAAGTCAAAGGAATTGCTGCTCGTTACCGATACCCACTAATAAATTACCCAGTGTTAATTTAATAAATGAAACCATAATTTGCCAGTGTCATTATAACGAATTCAAATGGCCGTCATTTGCATGTAAACGACAACATAAAAAAGTAATCAGTTTACATTCGCATATGGTTTACATGCATTTCAATAAAATCACTGCTTCTGTTGACTAAGCTCTGTGGGGATCATGTATGAGTTACTGTGCGACATGATGGAAATTGAATTTACTTTTTTTATTGTAAATGTCCAGCGCAGTTCGCCTTGACTTTAGAAGATGAGGAATTTGCAAAAGTGCATTCATTAAATTAGATTCAACGAAGATATATTCAACATTTGCAGTTGCTTCTCGATTCCATGCTGAGGAATGTTGAAGCAATTCCTTTAGTGCTATTATAATATGCATACTTCCTGGTGATTGCATGATTCTCATCTTCATTACCGAAAATCACAACGTACAGATTTGTATTTTTTATCCGTCTCTCAATAAAAAGTATGTATAAAGTTGGGTGATTTTGATATTGGTCTCGCATTTTGTGACATGTTTACCCCTAATTATCCATTGACAAATCATTAATCATGGACATTTCTTCAAAGAGACATTTCCAGAAAGTTTGGTACACAAAAAATTTATAAATGAACATAAACGATATGTTATTCGATTCACAAATGATTCCGAAGAAAGTCATTTCAATCGACTATTGAGTAAAAATATTATAAATAGACGAAAAACTAGAAATTACTCAACTTTGAATGTGTCAAGACTTTTTTCGGTGGAATATGTTATGTTCAATTAAAAATATATCTTGAGTCTGGCAATATCGCGAGATTAGCAGTGGACTAGTCACTACTCGCTAGCAGTGACTATAGGACATGAGAAAATATACCAGAAGTTTAAAAATCTCATCTATTGGCAACTGATAATTCAATCAAAGGAAACGAACACAAATATTAATTAAATATGTCAGAAGTATAAAATTTATTCGGTTTGATAAATAATATCATCTGTACACTGAACCAAAATAATTATTGATTGAAAAATGTCTGAAAGGATTCAATTGTTCAGTGGTTTTTCCTAAATCCAGAAAATGCAAGTTATCCATGTAACTCTGGATTTTTTTTTATGAATGAATATTTCATTGTTTATTTTAGAATCTGCAACAGATTAAACTTTTTCATTCGAACTAAAATTGAAATTTTATGCTTTGAATTGTCTTCAGATATTCGAAATGTATGGGGAGTAACTGAAAAATGATGATGTATTTTCTGAACTTTACCTGTCCGGTCACCGTAAAATCAAATTTTTCCACAAAGCTTGGCCCTCCACAGCGTCTGCGAGAAAGAGAGACAGCCAAAGTGCATAAATCAAATCAGAGAGAACCCTGAGCTTTGGTGTTAATTTAATGAACGATTGTTGAAACATACAAGAAAAGAATATGAATGACTGTAAATTATTCATGGTGAGTGATTTCGGAGCTGTTATTACTGGGGAGCTGGCACAAAAACGACAGTAGGTTGTGTTATTGGTTGGTCAATATCTCATAATACGCCGAGTGGTTATTTCAAGGGGCCTTTAGGCACTGCACAAAGGAACAATACTAATAATATGTGCCGCCAGGAGCGGGGCCCACAGACTTCATTTCGTCATCAAAAATAACGCATTATTTCCTTTATTTTTCATATACACGTATTAACCAATTTTTTTCTTTCCGATTCTAGAATTATGGATGATTACCTCCCAATTCCATTTTCTTTACTGAATTTGGTACCTGAAATTATCCGATAATTTTTCATAAGTATTAATTGACATCACGACTCAGTGAAAAATACTTATTACGTTGTGGCCATATTCCGAAATTCATCTGCAAATACCAGAAACTGTGAAAGATGGAATTCATTAATAAATATTGTCCGTATTGATTGAAATGTGAAGTAGTTATGAAATTCGCGATTTTGTTGAATAAACGCCTGTTTCATTTTCATACGCATTATTGATTTGTCCTTCGAATATGCATCAAATCGTACCAAGATCATCTAATGTTACAGTCGTGGCACCACCACAACTCCGAGTAGGCTAACGTCGTGAAGTAAATAGAAAATTCGACTTTAATATATATGAATAGACAAATAAGAGAATAATTCAATAACTAACATCACTATCTCAAAAATGTGGCGGAGTGAGTTAGTAATTTATTCTATAATCCTCCCCGCCCCTGAGGTTCTAGAACTTTTGTTTCTAGTAGGGCACAGATGTTCAAGAACACAACTCCATCCGGATTATTAAATTCTGTGGTTTCTCTGAATGCTAATGAAAATAGTTTCGACATTGCACAAGCAATGGGCATTGGGAATATTGTTGACTGACGACAGCATCGCGTTCGTATATTTTCACATGAGTAGTAGTTAAATTAAGGTAACATTGTAAGACAACTTGTTATGATAAAAATGTGTTTCTTTTCCACTACGTACTATACATAATTCAAGATTATTTTCTGTCGAAAAACTTAATGTAGATAGTGGTGTTAAGTTAAATAATTTTATTCGAGAGTGATCTCAAAAACCTACATACTAAGAATACTCCAAAACAAAAAATGAAGCGAGCGAATATATTATGGGAACGAACGATCGTAACCATAGTAACAGAAACAAGTCACACACGATTTCGATTATATTAACTGTTTCTTTTTGTGTCCATGATGTGTGATCCTGCTGTTGATTTAAACTGTCATATGAAATTCAGAATTTGCTGGTTTTTGTGGTGCTACCTTGAGAATTACCATCGAAATTACACGGTGTCGACGAGAGTTGTACAAGAAATGTTATATTTGTTTTCATCCGCGTTCGCACGGTATAAATTTTCCTTTTCCTGACAAACCAAAAAAAATGTTTCTCGGTCATGCAATGAATCAAGCCTTTCTTTGGTTTTATGGGTGGCTTTTGCTATAAATATGTCGGAATCTTGCTTTTTTGGTTTTGTTTATAGGCTCATCAATTATTGATACATAAATATATTCATTGTGTTGTTTCACCATGAGATATTCGATTCTGTATACAAATAAAATAATCATGGTTGCACCATTGTTTCTACATGTAAATCTACCCCAAGGCACACTGACCCATTTATGAGAGACAACAAATGACAGACTCAGAATTTTCTCCCAGTATAAAATCAAAAGTAATGTAGCGCCAATTAAATCGAGAGCAGTCATCTTCAGCTTCCATGTGATGAGTTGGCTAATAATTAATTAAGAAGTAGAGCTAATCATAAGTGATAGCCAGTAATTAATTCATCACTGCACCCCATGATGGATATATCAATCAGACATTAGCTAATCCACCATCGCTGATGATATCTGGCGATGTTGCCACATCCTCAGAAAAATACAGTAAGACCCCGCTCAACGCTGTTTCGGTTTGGCCTTCTTTATTTATGATGAGGTGAATTTGAAAGATGTCGGAGAAGGTGTTCAAGGAAGAGCAGTTACTTTTGCCGAGAGTTGAAATAATCCAAATTTTGATAGGAGTTTCAATGCAAGACGGAGTGTTATGCTGATTGATGCTTTATTCAATTAACAACAATTTATGAAGCTTCATACTTAGAGGCTAGAAGCATTATCAAAAATGAGCATCAATATACTTCTGTGCCTGTAGCGTTTCTCAATGCATTAACAGCTTTTATAACCTCACGATGTTTTCCATGCTGTAGATTTTGTCTTTGTGAAGATTTTGTTTCCGTAGGTTTGGCAACGTTGCATAAGGGTCGGCTCGCTTCAGATTTCTCAAATTACATTCCACCGAAAACCGGACCCACAACACGGTAATTCGTTTTTGATGCTTCTAGATATTCATAACCACGGATGACTTCATCTTGACGATAATCCACTAAACTGTTTTGTGATACGTTTATGAATAATCGGCTGGATTTATACGGGGTATCGTTTAATTGGATTATTTTAGAGACGATTACCAACGATTCTTGATGCTTTGGAATGTCAATATGATATCGGATATGTGTACTGGTCGTGAATTGAAGGTATTTTTGATTTAATCTAATGTTGGAGTTATTTTTTGAGAGAAAATGAAGACATTTCCAAAAAGGTTGGTTATCTTACGAAATCGATACTCAAATTTTCTACACCTGTTGTGTTTTATTAATAAAGAGAATACACTAAAATAAGTCTCGAGAACTTTGAAGTCTCAATAAGTTTTTTTCCTATAGTCATTGTACTTTGTATTCTCAATACAATATTGACTGATTGTTCAAAATATCCACATCCAATGTACTGCCAAAGATGAGTTTTTACAATCATGAATTCTTAACCATTGTAAGAATTGTGATGAGAGAACACAACTCACAGAAGTCTGTTGAAAAATGTTGAATGAATTTTGCTTAGTTGCAAAATGTTTCCAAAGATTCGGAATATCTGTAGAAAACTATAACACAATAGGTCACGACTCTTTTTCTTGAATGAATAGACAATTGTACAGAGAATAACCGACAAAACCGTCGTCTACAACACAAAAACAACGAAAACGTGTAGCAATAAAGTGGAAAATATTGCGTCGGGTGACAGTGACATTTCCAGTGATACAGATCACGACATCACCATCAAGAGTAGGTGAGCTGTGAACGGTTCACTTCGGTTCATGAGAAACTTGTGTGTGTTTTCTTATCGAGCAACTCGCATCTCAGGATGGTCCACCGTGATGCTGCGAACGCGGGAATTAATATTCCTGTAACGAATTAGGAGGATAATAAAAATGTTAAGTGTCGTTTTGATTTCGTTCTCTCGAGGTTAAATCTTTGTCTAAGATACCGAGCTGACGAGTAGAGGATATGTGTTGATGACTCTGTTGGAATTGCTTTGCCACAGGTGGC
Organism: Plagiodera versicolora; assembly: GCA_037013635.1. Classification (NCBI taxonomy): domain Eukaryota; kingdom Metazoa; phylum Arthropoda; class Insecta; order Coleoptera; family Chrysomelidae; genus Plagiodera; species Plagiodera versicolora. Next base: position 4,290,177 of record CM072982.1, on the reverse strand, counting down.
TAGCTGTTTTGTTCTCAGGGTGAAAGCGGCGAGGTATCAAAAAGGTCACATCTAAATGTTCACTACCTTTTCTGCATCGTAGTGATACTAAATATCAATATTCATTGCTGTCATGATGTCAGAATCATTCAGAACACCTACTAGAATATATCCGCAGAAAAGATAAGGTGCGGATATTTATGGCGACAAAGTGACACTTGACAGATTAGTTCAATACCTTGAGAAAATTGCAACCGGCAATGAGGATATCGGAAGCATATCACAAACAGTAATCCTATTATTTTTGTGGAATTGTATGAATCGAATCAATGAGTAGGATAGACTATAAGGGGAAGTCCCCGAAGTGGCGAACATTCAAGGTCTTCAGGAAAATTTTGTGAAACTTTTCTGAAAAACGTATTTTCATTGACAACTTAACTGAACAACAAATGGTGTAATTGCCCGCATAATTATATTCAAAAACTTGAATTAAACTCTGTGAGTGACACATAGTACCGGACAGACTTCACTCCTGTAGTTAGAATCGTACACTTTTAAAGTAACTGGCACTGATCACGTATATAGGGGTCTGAATTCCACAATAATTCATATTTGGTGGTATCCTCACATCCTTATAAAATTAATTAATGATAATGAGGATAATCTTATATTTCGAATACAGTTTACAGATCTTGAAATGTTACTTTGAACGAAATTTTCATTCACCTTGAAATTCGCATGACTCTACGACGAACCTATCAACCCTGCCTATTGGTACATCTCCCTGTATTTAAGCTGAGTTTCTAACCATGGGCACATGCTACAAATTGACGCACTTTTCCGCAATGATTCAAATGCAATGTCCAGGCTTGAGAGATTTCTCCATGTCTATCCTATCGTGAAATTATGGGAGTGGTCCTCTGAATATTTCCCAAGAATCATTCCCATAATGACATAACCATTCGCGAGTGGAGCAATTTTGAGCGAATCGAAACTAGTTTTCTGCGATCCCCAAACGTAAAAAATCCAATGATTTATCGCCATTTGTTGTGATAAATAACTGAGTAAATCGACAACTCATTGCAGGATCTGGAATGTCTTCCTCGACAATCCTTCATTCCATGATGGATCCGTGATTGCTTGGTACTGGACACCTCCGAAATTCCTTACGAAAAAATCATCGAAATTCTGAAAATATTATACCGACCCGATGATGTATAACGTTATTCGTCGATGGGGAATTCTTTCTGTGTGACCGTGGGAACAACCAATACTGTCACTAGAGATACTCCTGCTGCTGTGCAGGAACCATCAGATTCCATTCGTGTGACCGTCAGTTATCGACGCAGGAACAACACGAGCTTATCGCCTTATCAATTAATTCGACCGAATTGAGTGAGATTAGGCTTTCAATTCGGTGGAAGTGGACCATGTTTCTATTTTTTTATTTCTTTCGTGAAGATGAGAACGTTTCTTCAGGAATTAATTACAGAAGGTTGTCATCAGTACGAGACTTCAAGTGATACAATAATTTGTAATCACTTAAAATTCACTTATACCGATTATTCCTGTCGGATATAGAGTCAGCAACAGGAGATCAGAGAAATGGTAAATCTCCATAAGTTTCCTATGTACTGAGTGAAAAAATAGAAACTCACTCAATGCATTCGGCAAGACTGTATTTTGATAAAGTTTGTCTATTCTCTCATCTTTTCAGTAATAATTATCAATACAGAAAATGTGTAAGAGTACAAATTACTTTCAACATCTTTACGATCGAACTGTTAACTATCGTCCACAAATTCAGACATTTTAATCCGTAAGTATTATACTTTATTGTCTGAATAAAAACCATCATCAAAATCAATCAAGACAGACCAGTTTTGTATTTTTCGATACATACCTTTATGTTTTATAAATATTCATTGATAATGCCGAGTAAATTTCCGTCACAAACTCTATCAATACATCCTAATCGGATACCATCAATTTTAATAGAGAGTAAATAAAATCCAACAGTGATCATTAACTTTTTCATTGTCGCTTGTCGGAAAGAAGATAATGCAATTCACCTCTCAAAGAAAGAAAGAATTTCGTTGCACCAATATGTCGGTATCATCGTCGAAAAGCTCACACCTCATGGTTTATTAATACGAAACACCACCACAATAATGGACCACCTATAGGGCCACTGAAAAAAAATCGATCAACCAACCAGTGACCTAATGGGCAAATAATGCTCGAATTTATTTTATTGTCAATCTGTTCTGGTTTATAATTTTTCTTGTGGGTCCGTCAAAGGAGTGCTTTCGTGACTAATCGATCATTTAACGCCTTTTTTTGGCAGTAATCGCTTTACATTTCAGATTGAATTCGGAGTAGCAATACATTTTTATCGAATCGAATGCCATTCTTCATTGTTTCTCCGCTCTCAGGCATACATCTTCATTTTACGCCTGTTCGACTTCTCAGAAAATCATTCCAATAATTGGATTATTTGATGCCATATTCTAAACTACCGGCCAGTCGAAAGAATTTTTGTTCTTTGATTCACATGGAGGACGTCGCTCTTATAAATTCGTGTTGTTTCTGAATTGATCATGGGTAGCTTTGAGAACAACAAAAAATTGACGAACATAGTGTTGACGCTAAAAATTGATTTATGACAAGATGTTCAACAATAAATTGCGAGATGGGAATGCAAGAGAACGATATCATGAATTCAAAGATCATTAACAAAAAAGGATCGTATTTCAATTGAAACGAGAAAAAGCTAAGAAATTAGCTGAACAAATATGTAAAAGCTTTTTTCGATTTTAAATTTACCGGTTGATGGTTGATCAGTCAAAGAAGAACGGAGATGAGATCGATTGACAGGTATATGTTTGATATGTATGACATCCATCGAGTTGCATGTCCTTTTGTAGTAAAACGGGTTCATCATTTCTGTGTCTGCTTACATAAATTCTACTGAAATACGGTCAAAATATTTATTAATGGAAATTGCGACGTATTTACATCTTGTTGAAATCTCAACCGCAGACTCGGGTCTAGTAAATTACTTCTTTTTACATTTTGATAAGGTCATCTGGGAATTATTCGAATAATAATGTGAATCAGTCAACCGAGCTTTCGATCTCGGTATTATTCTAACGAACACGAAACTGTCAACTTGTCATATTGAATGTCATCTCTTCTCGATCTCTCTCTTCAGCGATACCAAATATTCTCATTATATTTTATTCTTGGGTACTGCAAACATCATTTGAATTTGAACCACTTTTATATTCGACGTTTGCTAAATTTTGGCGAATGCGCTGAGATGTCCGAAAAACCCATGTAATCACAGTTTCTTTCATAGGTACGAATTTTTTTGTATGCCTTCATCTTTCATCTGTCGAATGAGGTAACTTCTTCGAACTCCACTCCTTGAAATAAAGCTTATTCAGTGTTTTGGGATGATGGATATTTTGGATAACAGAAAATAAAGTTGGATTTCATTCATTTATTAAAAATTCACAACGATTCCGACATATTTGTATACAAAATTTTGAAAATATGACGAAAAATTCAATTCGATATTTACAAAAAGTAGAACACTATTTACAAACACGTCATACTTAATGTACAGTATACAGCAATAAATTAATAAATTTAATAAAGTAATAGAATAAATTAAGATAATATATTACAGATTGAGATGCTACGCTGATATATCTATATACACAAACGACAAATAAATAAGGATTTATCAATTAATCAAGACCACATTCAATGATCAATCAAAGTGATGAACATCGTCCAAAATCATCAAATCCCAGAAATATCGTATTTTCAACTGGTAAAAATACGAATTACTGGTTGAAAATGTTCCCATGAAATTACAAAATCATTTACACTTCCTATCACCTACGTTGTCAAATTCGATATCAGTCTTTACATATATTTAGAGTGAAAGTAATAATACTGATTGATTTTATTCACCTAAAATATTTGGCACTATGTTACACAACAGTTTAGTACGTCCGATACTTAGAATCGAATCACCATCGAAACAACCTCTCCTAAACCAAAGTGAAAAACATATAACAACAATCAGAAACTCGGAAGGAATCTGGTCGTATTCCACTCTGGTCTAGTGTAGTGGGACAGCTGTCAATTCCGAAGCAACTGAAGCTCCTCTTTTACAATCGAAAAGTCAACTCAGTTCATACTCAGACACAAGTATGTATGGTTTTTTTCGTTCTACAAACTTCACACTTCACCTCACAACACCAATGGAAAGTACAATTGCACCTTTCCACCACAACAACCTCTTGTGTACGGTAACCCCGACCACAGCACATTATATCGCACCCATCTACCCCTATGGAGGTGTCATTGCACAACCTTCCATGCGTACCCTGGATCCCCAGCTTGGGGTTGCGTTCGCAAAACCCTGGAGACATCTCGTAGTACACGAGGTCCATTTCGCTCGGTGGTTTGTGCTCGGCATTGAAAGGCTTCAACTGGAGGGCGTATTTGTGCTTTCGCTTGTTCTCTCGTTTGGCGTGGATGCTGTTGGACATCAGGGAGTTAGCTTTGGGGTGCTTGGGAACCTTATTGGTGTGGGCTTTGTTGTGTTGGCGGCTGTTTCCGCTGTTGGAGGCGGTTATGTGGGAAGCACCGTCGAAGCGGTCTTTGAGGTAGTCGCCGATCACTCGGAATGGTGGAAGACGTCTCCAGCAGGTACGGACGGTGCAAGAACCGGACATGCCGTGACACTTGCATTCTTGTCTCATTTGGGAGTCCACCAGCTGAAACGAAAAAGTCATCATGAGTTTCATGAGATCAACAAATTTTAGTTTTACAATTTTCAGATATTTCGCCATTCTAGGCATCAGCTGATAAAACTCTCAGTATCTTTAATTTTTTCTACAAGGTTCATCACTTCACTTTTATTTTCCATTGTCCTTCATATTGTCGTGCTCTGCCCGATATGACAAACAACAGAGCCAAGAAGGATCTCACGCAAGACATTTCGCATATCGCAAAACACGCTTTGGATCGCTTACCTTTAAGGCGAAATGGAAGAAAAAGTCGCGGTATTTAACAGTCTTAAAGCCGCAATTTTCTGTGATTTCACGAACTGCTGAACGGACAACAGAATCAGTAGCGTAACAATGAGGTATTGTCTATACATGTTCTAAAGAGAACGAGATATGTCGCTTCCCAAACTGATATTTCAAGACGAATGTTCGATTCAGATCATCAGGAAGTATTAGAAGATTGTGAAGGATGGATGCAAAAAACTGAAAAACTGAAAACAAGAAATAATACTGCCGTGAGGAGAAGCCTCTTTCAAAAGAACCAGAGCCCTGATCAAATCGAGAAGCAGAAGAACGGTGTATCTACTTATGATTCACCGAAAAAAGCACTCCAACATGATAGTGCTTGGAAAGCAAAAAAAAAACAGATACTCATTCCTCATTATAACTGATATCCTCTAGCCTAGCAGCGTTGGGTGCACACTGGTCCCGAAAAATATGGCTTTTTTGATCACCCACAAATTATTGATATGCAATACGAAATTTGCGCCATCTTCTCATAGTTTTTGTCATCATCGTACGCCACTGAGGAAACACATGTAAACGTTGGCACATTATCCTGTGTAACACGGTGTATACCAGCAGGGAGTCTCTTGCACATCTAAGAAAGATCCACTCTTAGCAGGGTGCCGTATTACAACCTATCGTATCGCCTTTACATCCTACTTACAACGAATGTTAATGTCGATCCCCCTGATCTATTCAGAGAATCTGTGGTTTTTCAGAGATAACCAGCGCATTTTTTTAGTATAGAATCCAAAAAGTCGCGATAGAAAACAGATCTGATTCGACCTCAGCTGTATCAAATGATCTTTCATTTACTCCACCTAACAGTTTCAAGGAAAAGTGTGGCGTCACTGTAGTTTATGTTGTTTCGTGTGTTTCGTGATTTAACCTTCAAAAGAGAATTTATACACTCAATTTCATGATTTATAGAGAATAGGAGGATATTTCAATTGAATTTCGACAAAAATATCGATGTAGACCCTGCTACAAGGATTATGTAGGTCGTGTTTTTTTTGGTCGCTAGGTTTTTGACATGATAGAAAATATATCTTGAGCATGTATTTGTATTTATATTGAATAACTGTGTACGTATCAACTAAGAAGACAATTATATATGTATGCAATATTGAAATCTCCTGATGATGACTGGTGTGAGAAAGAAGTTTGATTTATGCGAAAACAACCGATTAATGCCGGGTGGTCTCATTGGTTCAAATATTAAAATGCATATTAACTTGTTACTGACCGCACAGGCTTATAAAGTGACATTTGCTCAGGGCGATGACTGGAGAAAATTTATTTCAGAAGGTTTATTAACGGCTTTAGGGTTCTGAATGCCTCAGACTATAACTCACTTTTGCTCTCAATGACTCGAGAAGTACGTTTATTCCAAATATACAATATACAAACAAAATATCATACCGAAGTTATAGGTATAGTTTGATAGTAAATTGATGATACATGATAAGTGTGAGTAGTTCTAGCACAAAGCTCTGAGGTACACCCCTATTTCCATTAATAATATTAGCTAAAAGACTACTAACTTTGATAAATCTTTTCTAACTTCCACTGCTATATTATATAGCTTTTGTGCCGGTTACTGACAATACAGTTGATTGAAAAGAGTAGTGTTAGGATTGACACTCATTGTTTCAATTGTACTGTGAAAATTCACTTCAGTAGTCAAATATCTGAATAAGTTTCAATTAGATGCAATCTATCTTTGACAGATACCCAATCATCAATAACGAAAAACTTTCGCTTTCATAAGAGTGGTTGAATAATGAGACATTTCATTTAACCAATTCGTTGAGTAGTACTCTCACTCATTCTCTTGTCGAATGTGAGAAGCATTACCTGCTTCTATAATTGGTCTCATTAATGATACCAAGAAATACAGCAGAGAACGCCGATAAATATACTCAAGGAACAAATCACTCTGCTGCAATCATTTCTCAAAGTGACAGGGTCCGCATCACGTACCGATATTTATGTTGGCAGCCGTGATTGTAGTACGAATTCTGGCCGCTACACATTCTCTTTGAAGCAGATACTACTAATGAGAGCAGATATTTTCTTCTATTTATCTACATCAATTAATTTCGCAGATAGGAAAATAGTTGGGGAGGGTAGAATTGAGCCCGGCTTGGCGTGTTTTAGTTTTATTGACACGCTTCACTTGGGATTCTGATAAAAATTAATTCGTATTTAAGTGGTTCAGATAGGGATGGTGATCATCATTCTTCGTGGAATGGTCTGGCACTTAAACCCGGAATTTTCAAGGGCAAATCCTCAAGTTTTTATTGGTATCATTTCTTCCACTGATTTAATTAAATGAAATTTATACAGCAAATAGATTATGTTATATTGATCAAAATACATATATGCCAACTGATTGTCCTGTGAGGCATAGCAATCTGAGAGCTGGATGAACAGGGCGATGATGATTAGCTCTCGATATGTTTGAGAAAACTGATTTTGAAGGTTGGTATTGATCCTCTCATGATCATCTGAACAATATTATAATCACAAATACATTGATTCTTCAATGGAACTATTAAAATTGCGTAAATGATTCTAGTCGAGAAAAACATCAAAAATATGTGTCATCACATTAATTTTTTCAATTTTTTTTTCCTAGTGATAACTAGGATATCTGGCTGGCCTCAGAGTTCCGAGACACTCAGTATTTATATAATGACTTATAGGAAATTCCTCGTGTTGAGGTTCCCAGCAACAAATCTCGGCATTAAGCCAATCATAAATTAGTATAATTACTATTGTATGAACCACTTAAGCAATGATAGGTATACTCGAGCGTGAAAAGATTTATGCAACCGTTACCGGCCGAGCTAGCTGTATAAGTATACATCCGGCAGAATTATATGGGAGCAAATATGCAAATCGGCTTCGATTCTTCGTGAATCGTTTAATTCGAACTGTAGAGAAAGTGTCTCATTTTGCAATGTTCCGATAACCATTACTAGCGTTTATTAGTCGATATACTCGTAATTATGTCTACACTTTTCCACGTCTGAGTTGAAACACTCTAATGGATCCACATTCAAGTAACGTGTTCACACTTGTCGCCTTTATCAGTAGAAAATAAGCACAAATATTTCAAGAATTGATACTGTTTGGAATATCGTGAAAGGGTTATAAGAACCTGCAATATTGAGATGGTTAATTGTCTACTTTGCCTTCCGAAAACGTCCGACTCACAATCATAGGCGTAACGAGGGAGGTTATTGGGGTCGTATCCCCTCCCCATTGAATATAATAGAATAGAAATTTATTCATAATTGAAAATTCCACAACTGTATTACATACACTTATAAAATTTCATCAGACTAGTTAAGAATATAGACACAGTTTAAAATATATTCAAAATTTGATCGACCCAATTATAGTAAAAATAAAATATGTGAATACTCACAAAGATAATACCAAATATAGATGAAAAAAAAAAATGCTGAGAAGAAATGAGAAAAATTGCAAGTAACAATTTGAAGAAATAAAAATTTGAGTAAGTGTGGTTGACTGGTGGGGCTCGACTCCCTCCCCATTAGTCAACTTTAGTTATGCTAATTCTCTCAATGGAAAATCAAAGGAGTTTCACTTATATTATTCAATACCAAATAACTTCTATCTCAAGATAATCTGCAGAGCCTCAGCTATTTAGCATTGAAAATAGAATATTATTATAGGAATTTGTCAAGACACCACAACAAATCAATGAATATGCTGGGATGACGAATTATGAAAGTCCATGGAAACGTGAATAGTTGATATGAAACAATTGAAGTCATATACAGGGCGTAATAACTACTCACCAATCTTCCAGCTTCGTTATTATGTAAATTCATCTTCTCCCTCAAACTCTTCCCCCTCTCCCCGGTGTCCACGAACTCCCGACCGACTCCCAAACCGAAGACGATGTTGTCCGAACAGCCTCCCCACTCGAAATCGTTGCGTGGCACGTTGGCAACGCCGCCGGCGTTGTTGCCGTTGCTGAACAGCTGCGGCCTGCCCTTGTAGTGCGGCTCGCAATTACACGTATCGATGCCGCCTTCGGAGCATGCGCGAGCTATGGCATACGTCACGGCGGCCGAGGTTATGGCGTAGAGGAAGGCGGTTTCTCGACAACCTGAAAAAAAAATTACGCAATGATAATCTTAGCTCACATCATCGTTTTCCTGTGTTAAGAAACTGAAACTTTGATTTGACAGATGTTTCTAAGCTCAATGGAAGAATTTTTCCTACTCTAGTTTTTCCCGTCCAGAGAGTTTTTTCTGTATTGTTCGAGACAATAATCTCGTAGACTCTCCCATTCTCCCAGGATATTCAAAATAATCGACGAAATCAAATCCTTTCCGACCACCATAGAACTCTAAAACGATCCACGCCCACGTCATTGTAATAACACAGAGCGATCCACGGTTCACGGGTCGTTATTAGCCCTAAATGGTGGTGAATATAACATCATTCACGATGCTAAGATCGTTCAGCCCTAAAGGATGACTCCCTGGGGATAAATTACTACCTAGGATTTCCGGTACGCATTGGTCTAATCAGTCTGCGAGACGAATCTTTGATTGTACACCTGGAGATGTGTGACATGAATGGGAGATTATACTGGCGAAAGAAATAATGGGATGAATAGAGGAATCTGGTAGTGCTCAAGATGAGGATTGTAACTTTTTTTGAAGGTGTCAATCTGGCAGAGAACCTCACTCATGTGGTGTTCGTGAAAGGAAAATTTGAGTTAGCTGAAGCAGAACCATCCTCATTCTGAATGGAGATGAGTTGGACGACCTCACAACTCTCATGATATTTCAATTCTACTTCCATTACGATTCGTATTTCGAAAACATGCTCAGTCCTTCCAAAAATATTCGTTTCGAATCTAAAGCTGACGAGATTTTCCAAATGAAACTCTTAATGTGTTTGACCAAAAAACTACCAAATAGATCTCGACAAATTTCTATAGTTTCATCGCATATTCTATAATCTATTTTGGCGCGAGCTGCGTGAATAATTGATTTCTCGTTGTTATATTTCGAGTGAATTATTATTGGTATTGGTTGAAGATCTTCACAACTGAGAAATATTTTATACAAACAGATATCTATCGAAAACATTATAATATGTCGAATTTGTGAACCTCCACACAATCTCTTGAATATGTTATATAATACCTGGACACTGCCCAAAAAACTCTCAAAATGTCTTCAGGTGCCATAGGTATATCTAACACTGCCTCAATTGTCCCCAATTGAAGGTGGCTACTTATTGAGTCGTTATTCAAACGTCTCTAGTTCACAAATTACGATTTGTCTTGCGCATTGTTCGTTCTGTTTGCACTAATTTTCACTTTTCTTAACGCATTATGGCGTCCTAACAGCTTTACGCCTTGATTCGAATGGATGGTTTTATCACTATAGTTCTGAAAACGTTGCCAACGAATAATGGTTTCTCTACCATTCGTCATAATAGATTTATTGCAGCATGTTTCATGCACAGTAGCTGAAGCAGCAGCAACCAGACATAAAGATCTGTCATGCTTTCTTTGATAATAGGAAATTTATTGCCTTTTTATCGAGAATAACTTGTGTTTATTTCTAAACCTCTATTGGCTCATGTAGCAGGTTGATCGTATTTTTGTTATTCGACTCTTCAACTAACTATCGACTATTTTCAAAGATTGTATTTTTGTTGGAAATATGCTTCGACAGATTGACTAGTATTTCCATGTCTTTAAGATTAATGTGTCATCAAATATTTCAGGATATCAAGTTACTCATTTGGACCAAACATTAAAACTTATTTTTTTTATCAACAGGATATTAAACATTGATATTCCGATCGGTTTAGAAAAGGCTCTGCTGAAAGCCTCCTAGTTCCCATATTTAACACCATTGGGCTGATTCTGATCTCAACAGCAAACCAACAATGGGATATATAAGTTGATTTGCTTTTAATTGAATAGGAATTCAATTTTCAGTCATTGATTTTTTTTTCAATTATTCATCATCGAATCATTATGGATTTGAAATGAATTCATTTTCTGGTTGGAATAAATGAAACATCTGTTTTTTCTCACTTCGAGATAGATCTTTTCTCATACATCATTTGAATATGAACGATAGATAACCGGTTATAACCATAATTTTATAATTTATAAAGTCTACACGTGAGTCTAAAAAATGCCAATATTATACAATTATTAACGATTTTCCAAAGCTATTGGTTTCCGTTAAATATGTGCTTGGAACTACTTTCAGTGGTTCATAATTTATAAACTGGCAGTAAACATGAAGGTTATAATTTTCTATAATCATTCGACTCTAATTAGTAATTTTACACCTATTACAACAGTAATTATAGGTTAAGGCTTTCATCATGGATCTGGCAAAAAACATAAGGCTGTTAGTTTTAGTTTATAATTATGGGTGTTCTGTTTTCCGAAAGTGAATGTTTCAAACATTGATAGTTGATATAGAAATCCAGGCTGAGCAATTCGAAAAAAATGGGATGAATCGTCAATAAAGCAGATAATTTCATATGCATATTCAGCTAATCTTCATCGTGTTTTTGGTGAATAATAATCTTGGAATACATTAAGCTAGTAGTAGACGATCCAAACTAATTTTATGAACTCCCCGAAAATCCATCAGAACCGAAAAAAAATCCGTGATGAACCGCTAATTCGCCTATATTATGCTTATTTATCTGTATAAATTAATATTTATGTTCGATAATTACAACTGTGAGGACAAAGCTGACACATAATAACACCATTAATATCTCCTCCTTTTCCTCTCTCTCTATATCGAACGTGTTAAAACTCTTTGTGTGATCCTAACAGAACGTTATGAATTATTGTTATGCCGATGCTATGCGCCCCCTGTGGGCAGACCGGGTAATTACGTCATCACCGGACTGCCCGCTGGCCAAGATGATGTATGGCTATCTGCACTGCGTGCTTGTGTATTGTTGAAAACACTGTTGTATATCACTATACCAGATCTTGATCTCATATTTATAAACTTCCAGATCATTCATATCTTTCGATAACAATTATTCGGAAATTAATTGGTTCTAAAGTCGGATGGATCATTCTTCTTTGTGGCTGGGTGGTATTGAGAAGAAGAAGAAGAGGAGCGTGAGAAGGATGTATCAATAATGTTTTTATGGGTCATGGGAGAAGAATTGCACTATTTAACGAAATTATACTTCTTGAAGTTTTATGAATTATCGAACTCTTCTCTCTAATCGGGTAATAAATATTGACACAACTGAGCATTCAACCTATTTCTTCATTGGTGCAGAAATTCACACCAACTTTACTATACGTCTCTCTGAAAATGTTTCGAAAAGAAATGATCCAATACAAGAATCGAGAACAAATAAAGTAACCTTTCCTAACTTTCAATATTTGAGGAATCTGATATAACTATTGATTTCTCTCGAAAAAAATATTCATGATTCAAATTGAATGAAATGTACTCTTCAGAAATGCTGATGAGCTATTGATATAAATTGAAAGAAAAACTGTCATTGAATATTGAATCGAATTGTAGTTTTATCTTATATGCATATCAATTATTGTTAAAGAGGACAATGAGGTGTCTATGAGATGCTTCCCTGGCTCTCTAAATAAAAAAAATACCCTCAAAGATAAACGAAATGATTTTCAATTCAAATTTTATTTATAATCACCGAGCTCGTAGACTCCTAATTTGTTGATCTAAAAAATGAGTTGCGTGCTATTCCTTCCTCCCCATTCACTTAATGACTTCAAATAGGCAATATAAAATCGAAGCAGACCACTAAATCATTCGAATGAAGATGTATTTTGTATGGTAACGTCTACCTGCCACCCTGAATAATACCTTGCAGGACACCTGTAGAGTTTTGGCCCACGCGAACCGTAGTGTCAGTTGTAAATGCCTTATTAACTGAACATTTTTCATTCTCATAGATGCATGCATTTCAATAGCCTTGTCGAAAAGTCTGCTGAGGGTCTTCGACATAGCCATCTGTGCACATTTGTTTCGAGAGGAATTTCTGCAAAAAGTATTGGAAAGATGCGAGTTTATATCGTTATTTTCAAGACAAGTTGAGATTTTTTTGTTTCAGTTGATAGATTTTTGTGAGTATATCAAGTAAAGCTTTTACTGGAGCTTCCACTGAGTATTTGAAAAGTTCAAATTTCTTCAATTTCCGACTGGAAAAATATTTTTCCATTTCTCATCTAGATAATAATAATAATAATAATAATAATATGTTAATTCACAGAACAAATATATATGCATTGACATCAGTTTTGTTGAGTGTTCAAATAAACTGTTCATTTCCACATGTTCACGAATACCTGAATTCTTCGAGAAGCTTATTGGAAAACCAAAAATCAATTAATGATCTGACTCAAATATTTTTTGCTGTGAACCAACAGTGACCTCATTAATTATCAATTGAGATCTATTACAAAAAGGAAACGAATAAATGAACACACACGTTAGGTACACTGACAGTTTTGACAGACGAATGAATCATCTATACATTCTTGCTCGATTCCCGATATCTTTAATTGGCGTTGTATAAATTCATTCAGTCCGTGAAATCTTCGAAATCGCGTTCGTGGCTATGCAACGAAGACTACGACGACGAGGACGATGAGAATGTCCGCCGTAACCGTGACACTGAATAAAACCACTAAGAAAGGATATATCCAAAGGCAAAGGAACCGAACGGCATTCTGGAACACACGCTTCATATCGTATATCGTTCAATGGAGGTAATAATAAACATATAATGACTCTTAACTTCACGTATGACAGCCGTACTATGAATCCACTTGTTTATTGCCATGTTGAAAAACAGCCTTCGATGTCTCACGTTGAAGTATGCCAACTATTGATCATATATCCGTTTTTTTCAACCGATCACTGCGCTGCCTGCCAATATAGCCGTAAATCATAAGAGCTTCTTGCGCCTCTTCTTGCCTTCTTCATTTCAATTTGTAAATTTTTCTTCCTTCTCTCATTTATACACATTCAAAAACGATATGAAAGTATTCATATCATATAACTTCTAGATTTTTAAACAATTATGGTAAGTACTCTTCTTAATTTTTTTCGAAATAGCACTTTCTATGTTCTTCAAAATAAGTGTCATGTAGTAAATTAGATTGTGATGATTTTTCAGTCACATGACTGTCAGCACCCTCAGAAATCCGTATCGGAAAAATAGAATTCTGTAGCAGATTTTTTTTCTTGAAGAATGATGTCATTATTGAAAAATTAAAAGAGGGAACGAAATGCAAAAAATTTAAAATGGGGGGTCAACAATCATAATGAAATATGTTCCTAATGAAATTTAATTATTCCAAAAGAATCACTCGATTGTCAGATCAAGAGAAGGATCATTATCACATCAGTCAGTAAATTGCGTTTTGATACCCCTCACAAAAAAACACACCACTCAAGGATCGAGTTGGACAATACCCTTTCGGAAGGACATATTGTGATTCACAGAGAATAATTGGATCCTCTCGTTCGTCCACGAAATAGCCCCAAAGCAACAAACAAAGAATACAGTTGTTTGGCTATAACATCTGGACATACACGGCATTCATGCGGACCCTTTGACAAATGATGAAAATGTTAATAGCCATAAAAAACTACTCTTCATTCTTATTACTCGGATATCGGGGTACTGAAACCGCATCAAAGGAGAATGAGTCTGCCTACAATAGTGAGTTGAATGCTCATTATGGACAGCAGATAATCTCCTACAGGGTGATTACATCTGCGAATTGGTGGTGCGAAAACATTAGTTGGAAAGATACACAGCGTGTTTGTCGTTATTGTTATTTTAAGGTTCTCGAATATTTTTTCAATGCTTTGTACGTGATGTTCGAACTTTGTGAACTCATAATGACTCGACAAAATCATTTCCTTTCTTCAACCCATTCTGTACCTCTTCACACTACATTTCAAGATATATCTGAAGAATTACATGTCAAGTTAGTTCAAGAGGTTCATGAATTCAAATTACCATCTGTCAAACATCAATATACTTCCTCAATTTGAAGCATGTTATTTTTGAAGAGAGAATTGTACAAAACTCAACCAATTTTTATACTTTCGATATTCACTTGAATTTTTCGAATCAAGTCTTATTTAAAAACAGCAGTTGTCAAATGAAGACTCATTCTCATTTGTTTCTTAATTATTGAATCAGAGAAGAAGAAAAGAAATAATATAAGGGCAAGATTTGATGCTTTAGATGCCAATATTTGTATATTTGTTGAATTTATAGATAGATAGATATTATTTATTTTGCCAAATGATGACATATCAGTAATATAACAATAGTCAAAAACAGAAATTTGTAAAAAATACAACACCCTTATAAATTAAAAACTAAAAACTAGGTGGAGTGGAAGACAAATAAGATAGTTGTATCGTATAATTCAATGCAGTGTTAATGAGTGTGAACAGATTAGTGAAGCGATTTCTGTGATGTATTGTTGATAGATATTTAAAGAATTTATTTCCAAAAGCACATCCATCCAAGAAAAAATTTGAAGAAGTATCATTAATCAGCGTTGAAAATTTTCAAAGAGTAAGTTCTGTTTGCTCTTGATACAAAATCTGAGACAAAAATTAAATATAAATAGTATTCTGTTGGCAAGTAATTATATTTCAATTCGAACAAATATTGATTAATCGTTTGGAGCTGAGAAAACCTCGCCGACAAGTTATTCTAATTTTTTAAACGGTCTATTAATCGAGGCTCAGAACCTGTCGGTCTGATCAATTTGTCAGGTGGCGATTAAAATAATTTCAGCGACAGTAAAACGAAACGGAACCGATTTAGTAGAAACCGAATCGGGTACCTACATCGATATCGAAAAAAGTAAAGTGATATTTCGGGTAGGCTCTTATCTGCCGATCTACAGAACTAAAGGAGCTATTTGTTATTTCTACCTGATGAGAGAGATTCCATAAGCACGGGCTATTAGTCTTCGATAGATCGGTAATTTGAGTCTTTAATCAATGATCAGTCACCGCATTTTCGGTATTCTTCGCTGCCAGATTTCGATACACGATGCGGTGTCAGTTCCAATTCCGTGTTTATTCAGCCGACTGATAAATGAACTCATAGTTTATCGAAAAATAACATGAAATCTCATAAAAAATTATAATTCGAAACGCGGAATTTGTTTGAAAATGTCACATAGAGCATTTTATGAGTGACACTTTTAAGAGCATATTAAACGAAAATCACTCACCTCTATCTACAATTTTTCCGAAAAGATTTTTGCCTCTTAGGAAATTCTTGGTAGAGCAGTTCCACCTTTGATTTCGGAACTGATACTGGCACTCGTGGATAGCAGTATTGACTCCTTTAGAGACAGCTTCCAATAAACCTGGATTTTCTCTGGCTAGCCTCCTCTGTTTCTGTCGCAAGGTCCCGTGAACTGAGGAGTCCATGACCAGGACTCCAGGATTCAGAGGGGAAAGGTTGTTGGGCTCTCCTGCTCTGGCGATGCCCCTGGAAATAGAATAAATAAGATGCGTGTTAGTCCATTTTTAGTTCACACTGAAGACTGAACAATAGTTTGGTCAACAGTTTCGATTCTATAGTGATTTTTATTTCAGCACCTAATGACTCGTATCATTATATAAAAAATTAAAAACAGTCAATGCTATATTCAATCTCACAAACATCGTCAATAATACATTTAAAAAAACTTGAACCGTTACGATGACCATGGAGTCGACCCCAATTGTTTCACTGAACCTCCTGTATGTTTGAGCTGAAGCATTAATTTTGTGGTGCCCTTTCAATACCATTGTGTCGCAATACTCGAACAGCCTTTATTGATTTTTAAAGTAAATTTCTGTTGACTTTCCTTTCATCTGTTTGTCAAAGTCAAACAAAATCGGAACCTCCTTATTTGCTGATAGTTCTCACTCAGCCATGCCACGGATTTCCCAAACATTTTTATCTGATTTCAAATAAAAAATGAACGTGTCAGATATTTGGATATTCTCGAGGAACATAAAAATTACTGGCATTCTTGTTTTGTCACTGTTTGATTTATATTTAACCATTTCGAATACCTCAAGAGTAAATCAACAACAACATCGATCTGTTTCCTGGGATTCCTCGTAGGGCAGTTGTATTTTCGAATGTAGTTACATCAATCGACAATGGAAAAGCAGTTGAGAAACTTTGGGTGAGGAATTGACGCCTTAAAGGAGAGGAATGTAAGAGTCAACACTATCTCAATCTTAACTGCGAAAAACACAACTCCAAAAATGACGAACCAGGAGTAGAATGGTAGGGAGCGTGAGAAAGTCTATCCTGCTTATCTCTTCTTCTGGTCTTAGCCATACGTTAACCCCTTATCTCAAAATTCCTACGACAAAGGTAGGTATGTCACCCGCGAGACGCACAAAAAATAAGCCACTATACCATCAAGGAACACAAGAATTTTTCCATCAACTTCATGTCTTTTTTTTTTGTTTCAGATACTCGTTTCGAGATGAATTGATTACTTATTCCATTTTTATTCGAAATGGAATTCGATAGCTGTCGATGATATCACCAGGACAAAAAGTAACCTGACGTCATGCCCTAGAAACAACCCTTTTCGTGTAGCACTACTACGGACAGCTGAAAAATGAATGAGTCCCACAAACAAATGACTCGAACAGCTTGTCATAGATAACTCACCCTAATTTCCGATAGGGAGATGATTGTTCAAGATCAGACTAATAAATGACTACGTTATGTTTTTGTTTTTCGAGCCCAAGCTGAAAAAACAAGAGAACTCGAACGTGATGAATTATCGGAAATACAGAAACGAACTGGGAACAGTTTTTTCTACGCCAAACCGTAGTTGGTTGCTTCCTCGTCAATCGTTTATTTGTGTCTTTGTTGCTTGTTTGTTCGAAATGACAACATTTCCATCATAATGCCGTTGAAACAAATCCAAACAACAGCACTATGGTTAAAATGTCAACAATTCAAACATACGTATGGGTACTAGGTTTCATCCGTTGTCACAACTCTGTATACTGTTCAGTTCTCAACTCATTTCCACGACCAGATTGACCACCATTTCACATACCATTTTCATCGCATATCGAACGTTTTATTGCACCAACAAAGTTTTCTTCATGCAACGAATATACAGTGAAGTTATTTGTACAACTGTTTAAACAGATATCTGCTGAAAGTGCTGTTATTTCGTCGTTTGTACAAAAAGACTTCAATGAGCGATGAGACAAGAAACGTATTCCGCATTCCTCTGGTGACAAATACGATTTCCAAATTAGAATTCGATTTGAGCAGACGTATTTTATTGGCAGTGGCACTTTAATTGCCATAATTTTGCATTGAATGGTGCAATTTGTCATTGTTTTACGACGATAATCCATACGACGGTGTGAATAAATTTAGCAAGAGAACGGCGCGCGTAAATATTCTAGCTATATTTAGTTTGGTTTTCTCATAGAGGTATAATCATAGATACGGACATAAAGAATCACTCGATACAATCACGCAGAGAGGATTTTGAGAAAAAAACCAGAATTCACACGTTCAATGGGCAGATGGCGCCACACGGTCATGTGCTTTGAACCAATAAATACTCATATTCAATATTTACATTCTCAATACATGCTTAATAATACTACCATAAAACTCCGTGAACCAATGAGTTGCTTGTGCTGCTATTATTCCAAATTATATCATTACTGATCAAAGAGACCGCACCTATAAGAAACTGTACAATGATAAATACAAAGTCGAGCACCATCTAGAAAGAGCATCATCACCTGGCTCGGAATACCTCGCAGACAAGAGCAGAGCACGGCAAACCGCGATAATTGCCCGGCAATAAATATTTCCATAACATATCCACATGTTGCGCAAAAACGTAATTGTACGCAGATACATCCGAAGCTCGAATTACCTCGCAACAATCTTCTGGCGGAATGTCCGAAAAAATTCGCTCGCTCGAAAATTCGACGAATCTCGTCCGTCAGCCTCGGCGACAGGAGCTGACATCGAGTGATGAATACGCGCCAACTCGATCCCCCGACATGGGCACAGACTCACTCCTCTAAATCTCATCTGTCAGGTCCGCGAGATGTGACCGAACTTTTAATAATGGAATATGTGGGTCCGAAGAGGGACATTGCGTGTACGAGAGTTGATTCGAGGTTTATCGTCTCAAGGTGGACCTAATTTAGACTCAAGTTTGTCCTGATTTGATTCAGCTTCTGCATATAATATGTGTTCACAATATTTCACGATAGGTATTGAGTTAGTTTTTTTTTTTCAATTCGATCTAGATCCTATTTCACTACTTCAGGTAGAGCTATGAAAGATTCAAATAATTTTTTTTTAACTTTCGATCTATGTATATGCGAAATATGATTCAGTTCGTATGATTATGATTAATTAAACGATGACAAATACTTTCTATACTTATCAATTTGTAACAACAAATATTGTTTATGTTATCTGATATTTTTTCATTGGAAACATTTCTGCTGAAATCTATCGTTGGATTATTTTTTATTGACTGTCGAACTCAAAAAAAATGAGAATAAGGATAGAGTTGTGAAAATATGATTGGGAACTTTCATTCAGAATTTGGAGAAATGAAGAACATTAATTTTTGCAGTGATGGGAACACAAGCTTAATTGAAAATATTTTACAATGAAAATTTCGAATCAATGAAAATGTAGTGAAGTCGTACTGTGAATAAAACATCCAAACTCTCTTCAGATGTCCCTTTTAAAGAATAATTCGATCCATCAGATCAATTAAATATTTAATTTCTCTATAGTTAATACATTATCATAGTATTCAACGTTATTATGAGTGACTTAACTCATAATTATGACACTTTTTTATCACACTTGATACTCACGAGCCAATAACATTAACAAGACGAATTATTATTTCTGCTATTAAATTATCATTAATTTTATTTAAACATTTTGTTGAATATTTCGAATGATAGTCTCCATGATCCAAATGATTGAATTGAAAATGACTATAAACCAAATTTTATGTGTGCTATTATGAACCGATATCATGAATATTAATAAGCTTCATCACTAATAAAGTTTGGATGAAGAAATTACAGTATATTTAACGGCCTACGCGATCTTATTAAAATCAATTTATATGTGTCTGTGTATACCACATGAATTATTTTATAGTTGCATGATAAATTGGAATCTTCAGGAGAATCGAGAAAATATTTTAATTTTCAGTAATAAATATTCAACGATTGATATAGATTTGGTGAAGAAAACTGAATATATACGTAAATCTTTCGAATAGTTCATTGTGAATGGAATATAATATATTTGTGAATCTCAAAAAAGTACATGAAATTGTTATAGTGATTTCGAAACATGATTTTTGATAGAAGAATTTGAACCCACTGAAGCGTCTTTTCAAGAATCATAATAATCAACAAAAAGAAATTATTCATTTGTGTCAAGAATTATTTTGATACTTGTCAAAGACAAAAGGTGAAATTTGGGAAATAATGTCAATTTACTATTTTGAAAGCAAGATAATATTTCAGAATTGAAAAACAATACATTTGAAACTTTCGATGATGAAAGTTGAATTTTGAATTTGAATAAGTAAATACAATCATCAAGGATGTATGCAGAGTCATTAAAAATGTTTTTAACGACACTAGAATAAACAAATGGCCAAGAGTACTTCCTGCCTGATTCACTTAAAAGAGTTGATTTGCGAACGTAATTTCGACACATACCACCACATGGACCCCTTCCCCCTGCTTTTGCTCCTGGCCGTCACATCCCCGACATTTCCAGCGCCGGCAACTCCAAGGATAATCACAATCAATACCACTGTCACTTGCATGATATCTCGTTTCATGTCCATTCCACCCGCAAGCTAAGCGAAAGCGTCTCGTCTCGCACGATCACAAAAAATAAACAATATCACCTGAGACCACTACTCACTATTTACTTTTCCTGAGGGGTGGAGGCACCCGAACTTACCCGAACAAGACCGAGCGATCGCTTGAGGAGGAGTCATTCGTCCTGTGACCACCCACAGCAAAGTCCTTTGAGATACTGATGCAGACCGCACGTGTGCGGGACCACACGTGGATCACGGCCCTGCCTCCTAGCGGTGCGTCGACCAATGGGAAGTGGGAGGTCCGTTTGGATACGCCCCCACGGTGGGTCGACCGCCATCGCGCGAAAAGGGGAATGTGAAGCTTTTCCTTCGAATTTTCGGGGCATTCGGTTCATTCATGGGAAAAAGTGGTCGTTAAGAAGGAATTTTTATTGTTGTTCGAGATTGGTACAATGTGTGTTGACCACCACATTGTTATACTGTTGGTAACTGTTCTATGTTTATACAATTTATCCAGTTCACAGTTGTGAATTAACAGTGCTTCACACATTTGAGATAGATATCTCAACCTAAATCTCAAAACATATTGATTGGAATAATATAATTCTTGATATTTTATTCTTGGAATCACGAACATTGAGGCACTAGAAGCTTTGTAAGAGACCCTTCCTAATTTGATTGAAGATATCACTTGTCATATTTCAATTTCTGACATTGACACTATGACTTATGAACCTGAGGATTTTTTCAATGATAATGTTGACAGCGATTGTGACAGTGATCAATTATGATGATATGATGCATTAATCTGCCTTAGAAACGAGTCAAATATAACATATTTTCTGTTTAAAAACCAAAAAAGATACGAGTACGTATGATCGTTAAAATCGTGAAAGTATTCAAGCCCCGATAAGATCATATCCGATGAAATATTGGGCAACCTGCAGGACGTGACGGCGATAAAATCAACAAACGTCCCAATAACCGAAAATATCGTCGTCACCATCATCAATTTCCATTCTCACATAACTCTACCAAGTAGACATTTGTCAAACGGTAGTAGCGACTTTTTACTCCTCCCTGGTCGGATAAACGAAGCAAAGAATGAAGAAAGGCATCTCCTCTACTATATGACCTTCGGCATGAATGAAAATATTCGGGGGACTAGTGAGTATCGTGGGAGAATAGCGATGGAGTATATCCATAGCTATATTCTGAAAGTGTTGATGCATGTAGGAATTTTTGCCTGTAAGATGGGAACAGAGAACGGAGCGCTGGAAACATTTCAAATATGTACTCAGCAGAGTTTTTGTTTGTCCGGTGATATGTGAAAAGGAATGGTGTTTTTCTTTCATGATTCAGGTCATTTATACGTAGGATTGGCAAGGAAATATCTCAGCTGTCTGATTTCCATTGCAAAATTTTTATTTATACTTCGAAAGTATTTCGTTCACGGAAAAATACTTTTTCACCTAAAACTGATGGGTATCATCACCCTTCTGTGAATTTTCAATCAGGTCATGAATTCTGCTATGATAATGTGATAATGATATTTGTAAACAATAAAACAGCAACAAGTTTCGTTTTTCTGAACGGGTTCTTTTATTTATGCTTGATTCTTCAGATATGTGTGGTTTTCTTATGATTCTTTGCGAGAAATTCCACTTTTTCAGCAACATATTCCATTGTATAAAACTCCCCTAATCGAAATCAGTCTTCTTTTATTCAAACTTCAATATTGTATGAATTAAACTGAACAATTTCCATTCTAATTAGAATATGACAACATTCACAACTCTTCAAAATAAATATCCATTTATACTAATGGTTAACAAATATAATCATACTCAAAGATTTATGGAAAACGACTGCGCCAGAATTAGTGTTTTCGAGAATCAGCCATTTAAATCCGGATAAGTTTCAGTGGTATCCGAAGAAGGAGTTGTCACAGGTCTCAAAATAATAAGACTCGAGTGTTCGGCCCTTGTCAAAAATATTTGTCACTTACCTTTCAACAATATAATACATCATTATCCATTTGGGAGCTCAAGTAAAATCTTTTCAACGGAAAGTATATACAAACGGATTCTTCCTTGTCCACAAAGATATCTAATCGCACTTTTTCTGTCCTCTAATAAATAGCACGACCAACCATCAGCTACTTAAGAAGCTTATAAGAAACCCTAGTGCTAAGGGTGGTCTTCCACATTCAGATTATTCTTTATCTGTCTAATTTAAAAACCTGCCTTTTTGTGTTTATTATCAGTTTTCCAATTAAAAAAAATGGGGATGAGTACCCCAAGGAAATTAAGAAGATTAGATAGGTACGAAATATGGCGGTTCTTCTAGTTTTCAACGGTCCTCGACATACTTTATTTTAACATTTACAAGAGTACGAACGATACACAATCGAAAGAAAAGACATAAATTTGATACAAGCAATTAACAGATAACTGTTTTATTGGTAGATTCAATTAGTGGTGAGCGAACGCGTCATAGCAGAAATAGAACTGAGAAGGGCATGTGAATGGAAATGCATACACTAAAGAGAGGAGTGAATAATCGAAAATATTATAGCATCGTGTACAGAGTGTTGGAAAGTTTTTTTTTTTTTTATGGTCAACTATCGTATGTTGAGTTGCCCCCGTACTTTATAATGGAGTATTCTTTGTATTATAGCTTATGGTATTATAAATAATAAAGTACAAGAAAATACTTGCTTTCGCATGATGTGATTTCTTGAGTCGTGAATATTTTTTTACGTACCCTTGGAAGTTTGGATTCAAATTCAAACCTGCAAAAACTAGATGTGAATATGAATGATCTTTACCTTACTAAAGTTACTAAGCGAATGAGAATAAAATAAAATAGGAATGCACCAATGAAATCACATATTTGTTACGACTTGACGTTACATGTGTAATTTCATTGGTGCATTGTTTTTTTAACTTGTTCTTATTTGCTGTATATAACTTATCATTTCTCAAAACTGTCAACTGCACAAAAATGGCAGCAAGTAGTCAATAATAGTGATGATAATTTTTGGAACGTATTTTTTGTTATAAGTAGAAAATGGCGAGACTGAATTTTATAAAAAAATTAACATGATTGATAATTCGAATATACATTGTAGAGATGCTGTGAATTTTTTGGTTACTGATTTAATACAAACTTCAAAATAATACTTTGATACTGTGTGCTTTATTTTTCTGGTACAATATGACCAATATACTTCAATTGCAAAAAAGGTAACAACCCTAACAATAGTTTCAACATTTTGGAGCAAGAAATACTCATTTCATGGAAGACCAGTATCTAAATATATCGAAGAGATTAAATCATCTAGAAACTTTCCTTGTAGATCAGATAGGATGAGCCAAAGTATTACTTCCTTTAGTTTTCACATCATATTCACACCCTCATATAATGATTAATATTATTTCGGAGTATCTGTGAGAATTCCAGGTGTCAGAATTATCATATAGTATGATTTCTCGAATGAATAAAGCATCACCACATCGAAACAATGTTCTATTGTGATCTCAATATTCGTTGTGAACATTAAACAATTCATTGATTGGTATTATATTGATAATAATAAATAGTAATAAATCATACGCTCGTGCTTCGGTTACTTTAACTTTTGTTAATAATTTCATTATATATTTAAACGTGGATTTTCCAAAAAATAATGCATCAGTAGAAGGAAATTATTGTTGACCTGATGTGTATACTTTTTTTATGTAATAAATGAGTCAAGACATTGGATTTTACGACCTTGACTCAGGTACACCCTACTATAGTCTATGGCTGTCAAATTCCTAACCAACCAAAATAAACAAATACCTACCATCAGACATTTTTTATTACACTTCATCCTAATCTGGCACTTTAAGTTTTGTTTGTTATGCTTGTTTGGTATAGGTGTTCGTCAGATTGCATATTATTTAATTAATATAAATAAAACGACATTCCAGTCAATATTCAACTGATTGTGGAATCCACCAGTTATGAATTTATTCATGCACGTATATTTCATAGTAGTGAAAAAAATGGTTATTGAGATCAAAATCAATACAGTAGTTCTAACTAATGAGGGAGTATCTGCACCTGACGTCACAGAAAATTACAGCCAATCACAGCAATCAGATATGAAACGGTTTAGTGGTGAAAGAAACAACAGCTCATTCAAGAAACTATTAGTGCAAATATCATTATTCATTGAATATACTCAAGGTTTTATTCAAATTCTTACGTATCAATGGAAATAATCTAGGAGTATAATATTGATCATCTCATTTGTCTACTTTTCTCAAAGCCTCCTGTGTTTGTTTCAATTATCAGTGGATATTGTAAACGTGAGGGCATCCTGAATTCCCAAGAAGATTCAAAAAAGTCCGACAATAAAGATAAAAATCAGCCTACCGAAGTAAGGAGCTTTATCTTCTTCTTGTAAGGGTAGCTAACTGTACACAATAAATTGGCCAGTGGTGTAGAATTTAATGTTCAAATATAGTTCTTGAAAATCCTCCTATTTTATACAGTATTTTATCTTGGGTATTGTGATTCAATGAGAGAGGGAAAAATAAATTGCTGAATATGACAGAGCATCACCAAACTTAGCCCTGAAATTATCCAGGAAGTCATAGTCTTGACAACGTTTTTCTCACATTCACCTTCCTCTGGATTCATTGATTCATCAGCTTGAATGGTTTCCTTTATTCTGATATCACAAAATGGATCAATCAGAATAATCTTCTTCCATTCTCTATTTATTTTTATTTATCATGAACTATTATACAAAAATTGTCTCTTTCTGTTTGGGAATAAATGAATTATTATTATTATTATTCTCGATTGAAAATTATTTCACGATTTTGGCCAATACACAAACTTTTTAAGAACTGTGATATCACAATTCCAAGCAAAATTCGGAATACCATGTATCCTTCTTTCCATTATTTTTATTGGAAACCAATGAAACTTGATATAAAAATACCCTAAATGATTCCCTCACGCTCCACCCATGCTACTATCGCCGCATCAGGTGCGAAACGTCGGGCCCATCTAAAAGGGCCAACGCGGCGCCGAAAAGGTCCATTCACGCTCTTGATGAAGGTGTCTTCGGCCCTTCGAGCCAGCCTGCTGCCTGCATGGGTGGCGCTCACAAGTTCCTAATCGTGAATGGCCAGCAAGGATGAATACCCTGTATAGTTATCATTGTTCCTTTCTCATCGGTTATGGTTACTATGGCGCGAGACAGTTCCCATAGAGAAGAAGAAGAAGGGAATACTGCAGGCATCGGTCTTCTTTTTTTGTCCTATTTTATTTCTCAAATTTCTTCGTTTAGTTTCGATTGTTTGAGTTTTTTGTTCAACAAAATTCATTCGTATGACTTTAGACAACTTGTAAGAAAAACTCGAGAATTCAAACAAAACCACCAAATGTTTGCTCATCAATAAGCATTGTTTCCCACAAGGAACTGCGAAGATTTTTTCAGAAGTAGAAATTATAAAATTTTCAACTCTTGAAATTCTTGACAGTCAAAGAAATTTCATTTCATACGTATTTGCAAGCTTGAATATAAGTACTAACTTTTTCAATTTGAAATCATTTATACACAGGGTGGAAATATGGATCTGAATAAAAACTTCATTTCAAAGAACAGTAAAATATTCGATAAAATGAAGTATAATAACTGTCGATGAGAATTCTGTGAACAAATCGAATAAATGTCGTTTTAAAGTTCTCTCGATTCAAAAAATGCATTGAAATTAATAAATACTATTCGAAAATGCCAATATCTTGAAAACCATTCAAGCTAGGTATAGGGAACTCTAATATAAAATGAAAGATAATTGAATTTTGCACTGTTCAGATTAAAAATATCTTCGTTCGAAATAATAAAAAGTTGTCAATTGTACCCAGAAGAAACTACTTCAGTGAACAGTGAACTATGTAGTTAGAAACTGTGCATATTTTTTATTATTTCTTTAATTTGATGTCGGAGTAGCAGAACGTTTTTTTTTTTCTATGATCTCTCGATATAATTGATCAAATTTCTCTTGTTTTCTTTGAATTCCAATAAATAGAATAATCAAAATTTACTACGAAATAAGTAATGACTCAATAGCATGTCACTGGATTTTTTGTTCACTCAATTATTTTCAATGAAAAAATTCTATAATTTCCAACGACGACCATTCAATTTAGATAATCCTGAATATGCCTCTGAAATTTCACCTTCACACGCAAGAAAGTGATATCTATAATTACGTCTAGAAGAATCTGAAGAATGATAAACGATTTCCTAATTCGTAATTGGAAGCAACACCTTGGATAGTCTCGAATATATCCCAAAACCCTTCACTTAAGTGTTCATTCGAGCACTTGAATGCATTAGACGTACGAATCGTTACACGTAAATCTACTTAAGTCGTTCTGAAGCAGCTGATGCACATGCAATGCGTGAAAGTCCTACATTCTTTTGATGGCATTGAGAAAAAGTTTGATGTTGCTGATGTCGCTCGGCTATCAAAACTAATCTAGTACACCTTGTACAGTAAGACTCGCGTGGGATACATTCCATCAAAGTAGAGCGTTAAACAAGGCATGTTGATATAATGGGGTTAAGAAAAGATCCACAGATTATTGGCTAGATATTGAATTTCATAAAAATAAAAGCAATCATTCATATGAAAATTAAAACAATATAAATGAATATATTGTAAAAAGGAACAAAATTCAAAATCAATCATCAGTCTATTCAGTGTTTTCAATTTTCTGTCTTTTCGTCGTGAGAGCATCTAATGTAGTTTGCGTTTTCCTTTTGCATTCTGTTGGAAAGTGTAGATTAGATACATCACAACTCTCATTAGATTCATATTTGGATATGAATATTGTCAGGATATACATTTTTTCATTATCCAATTCAGTTAAATATCAAGTATAATTATATTCCAAATTCAATTTCATTATTATTATAAACAAAGCAACAAGTCTATGATGAAAGGAGGTCAGTACAAATTATGTTATGTAATGTTTGTTATCACAAGAAGGAAATAAATAATGCGATTTTGCTGATTTATAATCAAAAATCTTGAGTTAGTCTTACAGCATAGGCGTCCGAACTACCCCTTTGGACGCCTATACTACATTTCTTCTTGATTACCCCTCATTCCTCCTGAAAACTGGGTTTCCAACATTATTGTTCGTTCAAGGGTAAGCAATTGTATTTTTTGTTTGTATCATTGAACCTCTCTTGAAAAATGTACTATGAAAATTGTCATTGAATTATATGTTTTGTTTGTATTTCATTGTGAAATTGAAATTATATTTTATATTTATATTTTACGACGGAAGCGACAGGAGTGACCCTCAAAGACGCCCCCTGTACGCGACAATACTACTTCATATTGTGAATACTGTGATCAGAAAGGTTACTATTTTTTTTTGATGTTCCAAACATACTGATCAGTTGGATGAAATCTATGACAAACTGTGCGATTTCAATACGCCGAGTAACAGCGTAATATTTTAGGGAAATAGATCACATTGAGCTGTAACCGCCACAAAAATTTCATGTATCTGTATCTGTTAGTTCTCCATGAGCATCTAATGAATTAGTTAGGAGAATCACACTATCACACATATATCACTTACAATAAACGCAAAATACTATCAATATTTTTGTTTTGTTCTCACTTAGTTGATTCCTTGAGCTCATCATTAGAAAGACCAGCTACTCTTTCTGACGTCTCATCGAGACCGGTTTGTTTCACTTTTTCTCGGAAATGAAAGAGTGCTAAACCATAACAGCGTTAAAGGAAACAGCGTTAAGCGAGGTCTTACTGTACAAGGATTCGTGTAGATTAACTGATACTAGTGAAATGATTATTAATTGGTATAACCCCAAGTCATAATAACTATATATCTGCAACCATAAATTGTCTACCTATAACTGTTTCTAAACGACACCATCGGAGCAATGTAGAATTAATGATGACATCTTTCTCACAGGAAGCGTTTCTGATATCAAACTCAAATCAGCTTCAGCTGTGTTCATGTATTCTACTGAATGCAATAAATTTATCTGAGCATAGATCTTACATCAATTCCAATATTAAACTGGCCTATTAAATGGAATTATAGACCAACGCTACCGATTTATATTTAGTATAATTATTCGTGAGTTATAGTTAGTTCATCATTAGGCGAAAGCAAGTGCAATTTCTCAGAATAACAGAGAAATTGCAAGCTTGTTAGGCATTAATAGAAATCTTACAGATGTGTTCATCATGGAAATTTCCGCCCCGAGTCCCCTTTCGGGGCTCCCAATTAATTATATTATATGACGAATTTGTAAGATGCCGCCCCCTAAGATAAAACCACCCCAGGCCTCAAAAGTCCTTGGTCCGCCACTGGTAAAGAAGAATACATCAGATGATCATGGACTAACCGTTTTTGTTTTTTTTTTCAATGAGTCATCTACAGTGAAATATTGACATATTTCCATTTCGCGAATATTATCTCTACACCTTCGAATGCAAAATCTAAATATTCCAATACTGGCCTACCTTACCTCGTGATTCAATCCGAATTGAATTTGTTCACGAGGATAAATCGAATCCAGTTTTTCTAGTGAAAAAATAAGGCAATAAATATCTCGAGTCATTAAGGAAATGAATTTTGAAATATAAAATGTTTACGAAACAATTCAGTAATGCCTTCTGTTTTGTTTGGATATTGGATTCAGAATATAAGTTGTGGGAATTATTTTGAAAACCTTTCAAACTCATTATTTCTACATTCATTCTAAAAGGACATGATTGAAAAATATTGAAGGGTAAATATGGAAACTAAGAAATAAATCAGGAATAGAATATCTCAGGATTTCCCTTGAGAATTGTAAACTAAATGATTAATTAATACTAAATTTATTCTGCACCTCACTGTATAGTGAAAACCGGCAGCAACCTACACAAAATCGATACGTTATCAGCATTATTTTTCACACCATGTCTTGCTCCCTTGCTGTTTACAAACACATCAATTCATCGTCTGTCGCCCGGCCGCCAAAAATAAGCAATCAGAAACAACAAACAGCGGATCAATCTGACACCCATCGACTATTAATAAAAATCACAACAATAACACACCAATTACGGGCATGTGAGAGCGATACGAATCAGTTTAAACAGTTGACAAATGTGCTTTGAACTTTTTAACAACTTGTCGTCTCTAATAAAAAAAGCTTGTTACACATGGACATGGTGTTCACCGGGGACAATGATGGATCACTCGCGTCGAGTCTATTCAAGAGGTAATTTATGCTAAGTATCTTTCATTCAACGAGAGTAGCCACGTAGGGTTCATAGGTCGGCCATCACGTGATTAATTTGTGAATTCGGTTGAATGAATGATGATTTGATCACTGCTAATGTGCTTAACAGAAAATAGAGGATCACGAATAGTGGAGATTTTTTTAAGCTAATGATTTTGTTTTCATATTCTGTAGTATCTCTGGAACATGAGTTTTTATAGTTTTTTATAGTTGTTCAAAATGAAATGAAAGTGTAGCAACAAACTCAAGAGACTTTTGAGATGTATTTTTCTCTCAAAGACTCTGAAATGACAGTAATTTTCATCCATCGCGTTCCACTCATACATCATTTTTGAATCTATTTATAATTTTTATTTGAGCTAATAGATTGTTGATTTCGACAGAAATGAGAATTTGGTCGATGACTTACTCAAAATAATATCAATTTTTGAGCATAATCAGATCATAGAACAGTACATTTAAGAGTTCTTGAGAAATTCCCCGAAATTTGCAAAAATAATTCATTGTAAAACCGTTCAATGATGCATTATTTATAGAATAAATTGACATTTTTCGACTTCTACTTTGTTTCATTGAACTCTTCAGTAACGTATATTCAGGAAACGGCCTTCATTGAACACAATCATGATTATTTGATTAGTTGTAACACCACATACCTCGAAATATTCACGGAATGAGAGCTTGTCATCTCCCCACTAATTTCGTCATAATGACCGTGGGACTTGCTCACAAACATTTCACAGCCTCCTTTGTTTCGAATTCGATCCAAGATAACGCCTTTACTTGCAGATTTCGTCCATCTTCTTCGAGTCATTGTTAATTGATTCTTCAACTAGTCACTTTAGATTTGTGATCCTATCTCTATTGTAATTGATAGCAACTATATTTATCCTGTCTATTCGTGATGATCGTTCTCTTCGGCGTTATCTTTGGATCTGTATTGTCATGGTGAAGAGGTACCTAGGTAATTGGTGTGTTATTTTAATAGAGGAAAAGTCTTCTATTGCCACTTTAACAAATTAGTCAGTGTTCAGATACGAACCCTGCCAATTTGATCACCAGAAAATATCGCCATTTTATGCTCAGCTGAGTTTTGGTTGGAGTCCTGCAACAAAATTTTGGAAGAGTAAGAGGGTACAGCCTGAATTTAATTTGTAAAAGACGAAACTTGAATATGAATACCATAATCTTGATTGTAATCGAAGCTTTTCCTCAACAAGTGACAGAGGTCGTCTGTTTTTGTCAAATTTGATCACACTTACCATTCTACATCAGACCAAATTCATTATGGACCATTCTTCCTTCTCTCAATGAAAAATTCATAAATTCTGGTCAAAGAATTTCTGAGAAATAATCGAAAAAATTGAGCCACCGTAGTCGAAGACAATAAATTGGGTAAATACAATAAAGAGAACATTTTATGATTCCAGAATTGTCAAGGAACCTGTATCGGACTCAGGTGTTGACAAAAGGTTTGTTTATGGGACTCTTAACGGAGATTCGTATGCGGATAATATTCGAGATGTTGCCAACTGTGGCAGTATCTGTCAAGATGTAGGGAAATTATTGAAATTAGTAAGGATAATCGAGATTATGTTCTCCCACGTCCTTTCGAGATTATCTAATGATAAATTCAATAATGCAAAAAATGCTCTTGGAAATGTGGATGGGTGTATTTAGAAGCACATTTTCTCAACAAAAGCTGTTTATGCAGTGTGTGATACAACAGTGCTGAGAATCAATATTTTTATTGTTAATGCAATAATCTCAATTCCACTTAATTTCCGAATACTTTAGAAAATTATATATTTCATATGTCACAAAGATATCTTCAATCTTCTCCGAAATGATCTTCAAAAATAAAATCAGGTCATTTGATTAGAAAATTGATTGAATAGATTCGATCTCGCTGCAGTAAAATGCTCTCAAAATATTTCGAACTCGAATTTCACCCGAATTTAGTGGAAAATTTGAAATTTTTGGCAACACCGCATTTTCGGTGGGTCCATCCGAACCGAGTTATGACTCTATTAACGGTTACCTGCCAAAGGTGAGAATTCGTGATTCGACATAGGAGGTCAGATTTCATTATTACTTCAAAGGGATACCGGTGTCCTAATTGTTCTTGCTTTCATAACTTTGTCGAATGTTAGGACTTCCAAAAGTAAACCCTACGGTATGGATGGCCACAATGAGTTTTGGGGTTTCGTGAGAATTGAGAAAGAAATAGATGGCAAATTCTGAATGAAACGAGATTTTATTACTGGTCACTCTTTCATTGAATAATTCATTTTACTTTATTTCAAAATTCAAAAAGTCTCCATAATTCCAATGCAGAAATGACATTTTGGAGTCGAAGCTATTTTCCTATAGTCTTGCGAACAATAAAAAAATAGGAAGAATCACTTGATTGACATTTCATTTGTTAGTGATCTATCAATTGTATGTTTATATTTCAATACTTTGATGCTATCGGTATCACCAAATCATACAAGAATAAACTTCTACTTCAAAACATTTCGAAGTAACGTATGAAGTTTCATCCTTCCATTTTCGAACTATTCTATCAGCATGGATAGTTTTTGATCGTTATCTTCCGATATCAGAACTCATAGATCGTAGCTTCATAACCAATTCCCCGTCGAAAGACTGAACATCGTCTAAAATTCCTCTAGCTCATGAACTCTGGTGTGAAAAATTGAACACCTTTCGAGACATTGAGAGTCACTATCCAAAATGCATAAATAACATTATCCAAGGTATTAAATGATCTTCTACGAACGGTCCACACAATAGATGCGAGCCATATTTCTTTAAAATACCCCACAAATCAGGGTAGTTCCTTTTATTCTCTCCAACGGGTGGTTTGTGTAAAACTTTGATTCAACAAAAGGTGACAACGTATCGCAGTAGGCCACCCTAAGTGGTACAGGAAGACATTTTTCATGCTGTGCTTTCATATGAGACTCGAGAGTCACTGAGACAGATGTTTCTTATTGTCGCCCGATCACTCGAGATTCAGCAACTAATGTTCGATTGACTATTCAAGTGAAGTGCTCAATACGAGCACTTATGGATATCCTCAGTCGAGGATGAAGATTTCGAAGAAATATTGAATCCACTTCCGCTGTCGCACCTGATGAATAAGTGTTTCCACCACTAGACTGAGTATCATTGGGTTCCCCACACTTCTGACGATGTCAAACATATTTGACATATTTCTAATCAGTTGATCTATGTGAATCATTTTTGGTTCAATCAAAAATCACAGAAAATCTATAATTTCAAGAATCGATTTTATTGTGATTGTAATATGGTATGTAATATTATCTGTTGGGCAATAAATGCTTCATTATTATTATCATCATTATTATTATTATTATCATTATTATTAGTATGGGGGCAGTAAAATATAGAAAAGTTGAATTAGTTGAATTTTGAACATTGAATATTCCTAAAGGGAAAGACAAGCATGGGAAAAAAAAGTAAAATAGGACGTATATAGGATTATAAATATAAAATTTGAAAAGGCACAAAATATTACAATGTGATACTCAGTAAAGTAGCAGTGCATAAATATATAACGAGTAAAATATAAAGGTAAGAACATAACACATGGTAGCAGAAAGTCGGGCAAATGAGCTTATAACTAAAATCGTAAATTGCTACAGGACTTTCCAGGACTTTGTAGTAATAATATTTATATAATGTAAGGAAGATAGATCAGTGTATAGAAGCCAGGCAGTTACTTCATTAGACAGTCCTATGACCAAGATGAATTTTCATAGTCTCTTTTTGAACTCAAAGAGTAGGATCTAAATTAAGACATTGAGTTATAAACTTCCATGACTCCATGATTTTTTATTGTTGTCATGCATGGATCATCTCAAGAACATGAAATGAGAAAATCATTTTCCTTCAAATGAGTATATACAATTTTTCTTTTCCGAACTGAATAATTGGATTATTGCGAGTTATAAATCATTTCAAAGATATTCTCAAATATTACAAACTGGAAACATTTCAATAATGATATGAAATTAATGTTGCAATATTACTCTGATGTTACATCAATACAGACAAGTCCATTTCTCTATCTCAATATCATTCCTTTCAATTCAATAATTAATTCATGTCTTAACAACATCCTATTGCTCACATGACGTATGTATCAACCTTAAAAAATAGACTAGACTAAGAATATGATTTATTTCGGATATCTCTTCTTTCTCCTCTCGTGTATAGCTTTTTGTGATGATGATGTCACATCAATTAGTTCCAAATACGAATCATCCTAAACGCATTCGTGCATTCTTTAAGAGAAACTAATAATATCCCTAGCTTTGCAAATTATACGCCTGAGTTAGCGTTTAGTATAGGATTATGATGGTTTTTCTTCAAGGTAATCTTCTCGGCATTGAGATGAGTTTCAATCAGGTGGAATTCTATTGAAGATACAAAATGCTTTATGTTTATCCAGCGAGAAGATCAAGTGTGCAAACAATTTAGTCTCACAACTAACAAATTCCCTCGAAATGAGTTAGTATAGCCAATGGATTTCTGAGATTTTTTTCAGGTCTATTAGCTTTCGAGTACCTACAAGAATATATTCCTGATGATACGTACGTACGTTCATTGCTTTAGAAAAACGAATGATCGTCTATCTCATCCTAATTATATTCTAATTTGAGATCTAGATAACAATACCTAGAAAGAATGGTTGGATGAATGATGAATTTAATACAAAAAACGCCTTCTTCATGACTATTGAATTCATTATCATCATTATCATCATTTTCATCATGAAGTTACAAGGAGATCCATATTACCAATGATCCCATTATCACATTCCACATTCAGTGTCTCTCAAAATATCTTAGTAAATTTCAAGATATTGGGCGGCATGGATTTTGATGAGAAAAATGTCTGTACTCGCGTATGTTGGTCCAAAAAACACAAATTTCACAATATCATCGTGAGGAAATGAATACTCTTCGAGATATTCCACTTCAAACTTTGAAATTTCATTTTCTTTTCCGTATCACTTTTTGCAAGAGATTGTACAGCTTTTCAGCTTAATTCTATAATAATTGTCATCAGAAGGTTTCAACTCCAAACTTCAAAATCTCATTCTTCAACTATTTCTGTATCGATAACAATTCTAATGTAATCGAAAGGAATTCCTGTACATCCTGTATAGAGCCATCCATTCATCTGTGTCATCTTCGACATCCTCCCATAATGACTTTTTGCAGTATTTCCCATGAGACAACAAAAGAAATCAAAATAAATCTACATTAATACTCATAATTTGATATGGTGTGTCCAAGCTAAAAGCATCTTCGACAAAATAAGTGAGGCAGAGAAAAATAATTTGGGAAGAAGAAAACCAAAATGACAGGGTATAGGGTATAATTAACAGTATTAAGAGTGAGGAATATCACACCGGCATACCTGTCATGGTCATTATTAGCCATTGACGTACATTCAGGGTAGACTGCAGGACATTTTTCAATAATAATATAGTTAATTAGTATTCAACTTCAACAGTCACTAGTATTATTTCATTAGATATTATTTGATACTCATCATAAATATTTGAAAATTTGACAGAATTTCTCTGGTGTCTAATGTTACTATGACAATTTTAAAACACGGTTTTCAAAAGTTTAAATCGAAACTCTAATTTCGAATAAACAAATTATTGTACTGGTATTACATTGT
Source organism: Plagiodera versicolora (assembly GCA_037013635.1). Lineage (NCBI taxonomy): Eukaryota > Metazoa > Arthropoda > Insecta > Coleoptera > Chrysomelidae > Plagiodera > Plagiodera versicolora. Next base: position 4,254,098 of record CM072982.1, on the reverse strand, counting down.
AATACATTGCTTCAAGCATGATTTTGATATAGTAATAAAAAGTACAACAGTATTCGAATTCTTCAGATGTTTTTGGAAGTACTCAACATTGCAATTAGGATTTCAGATCTCTAATATATGCATTGCACATTTCAGAATGAAGTAAAGGAAATCATCTGTCCTTGAATTTCCTCAGAAAGAATATATTTTCAGTAATTAACATAATGTATGATACTCTCAGCGTTTTCTATTTTAGTACGAATAGACAGATCATCAGATTTTTCAGAAGTTTTCATTGCCACTAAAATATATCTTCCATCTATATGATATCTTCATTATCGAAAGCCATATCATGGTGACCTTCTTCACCATTTCTTGAGTCCCCCTGTATATTCTTATTTATTATTTCTACCTTGGGAAATAAAAATCGGTACGCGAATGGTATGGCTACCTTCTTGTAATGATTCAAAGGCCTTGGGTGGCCAAGATAGTCGATTTTTTTCTAAACAATTTTGCGGACATTTTCGTGATTCATGTGGAATTTGCTGGAAAAATATTAATAGATGTCAGCTGGTATGAAATATTATGTGTAGGTATAATAATGATGTCATTAGAACTAATAAAGGAGACTGAAATAGAACAAGCAGAAGAAGATGTCCATGAAATGTTCCATTTGCAACTTTGTTTAAAGATGTTTTCGAGAATTGAATAAAGTAATTTCAGAATTGTTTCAATGAGATATTTAGTTATCTTCCAATATAATCATTTTGTACCAAACACAATGAACTATTATTTTGAGATCTTTGGTTAGTGGTGATAATATTATATCAAAAATAAATAATCCTCAGAATATATTAAGATCGGCGTACTATGTTTGGTAGGCAGGAGGAAGACAGCAGAAGCGTATCCATTCTTTCTTAATATTAATCAATGTTCGTCCCACCACGAAAATCCAGTCGATCAAATCAAATATTGTATGTGTTACTTCTGAAGACATTACTCTAACCAATCTTTGTCTCTTATCAAAATGAATCGTTAAGATTGTTTCTCTTAAAGTTCAGACTTTTTTGGAATACTGCTGGTATTTTATTCTCCATACCAAATCTATTGCAGAACTCAATCCTGGTTCCAAGAATTACAATTTTATTCAAATTCGATAGATATTTGATACAAATTACAAAAAATGTTTCGAAATATAATGTATACGTATTCCAAATATTGTACGATGAAACAGAGATGAAAGGAGTTAACTCAAGCATTCAAGCAATTCTCGATGCCTCAGCTTTTTTGCTAAACTTCCGAGATACAAAAATTATGGATCAGAGAGGAATGAGGAAGGATCTATTGGCAGAATTAGGTGCCTGGGAAGGATTTGAATTCAGATCTTAGACCAACTTGAACGAGAGTATATCATCAACTGATGAGACGTGGTGATTTAATCATGTGAAGATTCGTTCAACATTATCTTGAATATTACGTTTTGTGCAGTCTGCTCAATGAATATACTCATAGATTTTAGATTATTTCTGAATTGAAATTCTCGTAGTTGATGGTTTGATCCAGCTTGCTGACAACGTCGAATCTGCTTCATGGTATTTTCCCTTACCTCTAACATAACAATTGCAATAACTGAAATATTCACATGTGTTTGAGGTGAAGGAATTTTTTCAGTGCATCAACCAGGACCATCATGAGTTGTCCTCCCGTCCAACCACACCGTTCTGAAGATTCTCTTGGCCGACTGCAGCCGGAGGCCCGGAGTATGAAAAAGAATATTAGTATTAATAACGGCATACCTTTATTAATGTGTCGGTGTAAGGCCGGTGCGTGTGGTCTTGGAGGAGGAGGAGCGCTCACCTGACGATACAGATGTTGTGGAAGTCATCCGACCGACGGACTTTGATAATACCCGGGGGAGGGCTAATTTACACCCCCTATGCGGAAGGTAAGCGATCCCTCGATCGTTTTGTTCACAGCTACGTGAATGCTAATAGATTGTCATTGCGGAGGAGGCGGCTGCTTCACAAGCTTGCTTGGTGGCTTGTGAACAGGACAGAGTTGGATTCGATGGGGTGGAAGAGGTAGAAAATTGCTCATTCAGGAGGCCAAAAATCTGAATTTTCACACGTGAAAGTGATCACAATTATCAAATTACATCTGGAAGAATATTTACATCATGGTAGGTTATCGCTTTTTTGTTCAAAAATTTAATTTTCAATATTTTTCCCTCGATGGCAAAAATAGTTTCTTTATATATTTACATGAAGAAACTCCTATTATCGTTATGAAAAATAATATTCACGTCAAGTCAAAGAATGAAAAATATGTCGAACTGTATCACGAATAATACTAAAAAAAACGAACTTTTCTTCAAATTCTCACATGAATTTACTGGTAAATAATCATAACATCAGTTCAACAAAACCATACGTTAAAACACAAACCTACCTCTATCTCAATATATTCTATGGTGTTTTTCTCCAATAACTCAGATAATTGAATTCCTAAACTTCTTCTTTTTTGTAATCACAAGAAATTGTTATTGCATCTTTTTTTTTAACTCCTCAACGGCATATTTTCAAATATACTGTGCTGTTATCAGAAATTATTTTAGTAATTGAATGAACTTTTATGATATTTCAAGGATATCCAGTGCATTTTTTTTTTCATCGCTGTCCAACAGATATAGTGTCTCACATTTCCCAGATAATCTTATATTTTCATCCAGAATGAGTACTTTAACCATAATAAATATGTAGCTTGAATTTTTTCTTTTTTCTGAAAAAAGTTTGTTGAGGTTCTTTGACCATTAGGCCAGTCCATACCTGGCCACCCGAATTCCCGATTCTCCATGGCTTGCTGTGTGGTAACCACAAAGCTGCCCTAATTTAATTACCAAAAATATGAAGAAACAATTCTCGCGGTGTTTGACAGCCGAATTCGAATTTGAAAAGGGTTGTGAGAAGACTATATCAGCCGCATCAGGTTCTTATGAATTCATAGCTGATTCTACGCTGAACTCTTTTATAGTTCGCCTCGTAGACGACGTCCGTGAAAATTTGATTGTCATATGAGTTTATCTTGAATTTCATATGATTTGACAACCTAGTAGAGGATCAGATACAAAATATCCAACTATTCAGATATTCACATTATTTTACAATTAACGAAAATACAATGACGAGAAGGAAAATATTTAAAACTAAACCAAAACAGAATAACTAGTGGAATGTTTGACAAAGGTAGATATTTCCTTGATATACAGAGTGTTTCCTCAACATACAAATAAAATGTTCTTGAATCTATTGCAAAAATATGGAGAATACGATTTCGAATTGACTTTTTCCAACTGTAACTGAATTTTAATGGAAAATGTATTCTAAATGTTTTCCAAGAATTAACAGGGTGACACCTAATGACTAGACTAAAATTCATGAATAGGATAAAAATATGTTCCAATCATTCTCTATACACTGAATGAACTTCCATTCCACTCAAAATTTTCATTGAATTGCTGAGGAATCATAAAAATTCTTTATGAAGTCAATCTTCTCGAAAAATCTCTGATAATGAAAAAATACTATTTTTGATGGGATGCGGTGTGAGAGATTGCAACGACTTCATATGATTCAATTTAATGAACAACATAAACTAATTTTGGTATGAAACCTTCCTCGAACGCTGGTAATACAAGATACAGTATTTTCGTCGAAGGGACGATAAATAAATAAATGTCACAATTCCGACCACTTCGACCATTCTCAACTCTTCCATAAAATAAGAAATGTTCGAGCTGTCAATTAATGTTGTTTGCATATTTTACAGGTTGAAGTGACGTCCGGCAAACAGCATAAAACAGAATAATCCGAAGAACACATATTTGTTGAGGATATTGACAATGGTTAGGTTGGTTGACAGTGCTTTTGTTTGTCGCCATTGTTTATCCAAAGATATCTTGTGTTAAGGCACAGGTATGCGTGTACACCAAGCGACATTCTGTGCGGATTGGTTTTTTCTGTTATTTTAGAGGTGATTTTCTTTGTTTAGGTTACTGGACCGGTTAGGATGAATTGTTTCGGATTATTGATTCTACATTTTCGTCGTACTAAAGTCAGAAATTCTTGTCTTTTTGTGCTTCCATTTACGCCTTAGGCAATCAATGTTTCAGGAATCAAATCTTCAATTATACTTGGTTGAAGTAAAAGTTTATGATTACCGTTTACCTGATTCTTTATTGATTATCACGAAATCAAGATGTCGATTTTGCTTACGAATCGTCTACAAAGTGTTGAATAACATGAGATGAAATATCTCTTATTCAAAAGTCTGTTTGTTGAGGTCGCAACTCTTCTCAATTTCAACATAAAATATTTTTAGATGTTGATAATGACAAAATATTTTATACGAACTAATCGTTGATTTGAATTGAATTAACTCCTGAAATAGAAATAATTATCACTCGAACTAACTAACTATTTTTTCATTTCGTAAATAGAATCATTTCAGACATTGAACAAACGGGAATTGCAATAATTCCAGGTCAATGATGCAAACTCAAACACTATAAAATACTAATGTAAATCATCGAGGACGTACAAGAATAATTGAAGTTGACAGATCTACGAAATGAGGCAATATACTTGACATGTCTAGATTTATTGTCTGATAAAATATTATAGTACAGTTCAAAACTGGGAATTATAGTGACTGAAAAGTCTTTAACAAACTATGAAAACGAAGGATTTATTCCAGAACATTATTATTTCCTGAATTGAAACTGGAAACCGCAATGCTATCATTTCTGAAATCAATCATCACCACCTGTCAAGTAACTCTTTTGTTATTATTCTATCGTCTTTTTCTTCATCAGAATTAATCCAATCTCCCACATTCATGGATTTCTAGATGAAATAAAGGAAAAGTTTACTCAATAAAAATCACCGATTGAGAGAAATGACAAACCCACTGTAGATCACTTTCCATTCCCTTCTCAACCTGATTTTTATTGGCGGGTGAGTATCTCTCCTCGAAACGAAATAAAACTATATTTGTTCAAGACTAATATTGACGATAAGTTGAGATTTGTGGCTTTCAGTAAAGTTCAGTTCGCCATGTAGATTATACAATGAAAATTCTGTCGGGAAATCACTCGACATTTCTCTGGGTGGTGGTGGTTTTCTTTTGTTTTTTGAGTGACGCTGAAAGCAGTACCAACAGCACCAAGTAAGTTTTTTGATATTCCCCACATAAACGTGCCCCTAATTGAATTCGGTAGATATTGAGCGAGTCTATTCTTTTCAGGAAACACCTTAAAAATGGGAGAGGTAAATCATTTCTCACTGCCTTTTTCACTAAAAACAATAACAATATTACATACAACAATAGAAGTTTGTGTAAATGGTTGAAAGGAGTTAAACATCAAAATAGGCTTTGCTTGAAGAAGAAAGGGCTTGCCGAAATTCTATTGGAAACAAGAAAGATGGCGATATCATCTTGTACAAACAATTTCCAGTGAGTCACATTAAATTTCAACAATAAGGAGTAGTTATTTGAATTCTTTCTGAAGAAGGCTTTTTAAAGGATATATTTGATGAGCGATTTTCATATTTTAATATTTCGATGATATTTTCAACGATATGTTAAATTCGTCACCATTTGTAAACGTGAACCCATTTCATGGATAATTTTTTTGTATGTTGAAGATATGAACAATGGTCTTGCATGCGACAGAGGAAATTCTTCAAGAGAATATACAGGGAAACAGCTTTTCTGCAATCGCTTTCGTCGTCTGCATTCACCCATTCTATAGCCAAAGCTTGCGCTGCAGGAAAATTAGAAAACTGTAAATGTGCTAGTCATGGAAAGTCTGATAACCCTTCTGCTTGGCAATGGGGAGGATGCGGTGATAACTCGAAATTCGCAAAAAATTTTGCCAATAAATTTTTTCAGCTCAGGAAAAAAGGTACTGTGAATCGAATACGCAGTGTGTATAGCATGTAGATGACGATACCTCGGCGTTGTTCATATTAATAAAAATTCTCGTAGTTATACAGAAAATACAAATCCTAAACTCATTCCTCTGAAAATTGGTGATCAGGGTGTTGATTGAGATATCGAAAAAACAAAATCAATATATTTGGCTACCCCATTTCTCGATTCGAATTTTCTTATTTTTGTCCATACACAGGAATGTTACGTGTTCATTTTTCTCAATTCGATATTGTCCCAAGGAAAATATTTGTTAGTGTTGAGATCCATGCATTGAGTTTCAGTTAGTTTTCAGATAATCCCCTTCAAGTTGGTTATCGAATAATTCCATCTTTATATACGTTTTCCAATAGTTCAAATGCGAAGCAGAATATTTAGAATCAGTACTTTTTGTCAAATCCCAGTCGGTTGAGTTCGAAGTTTAGATCTGGGTATTTTATTGCAAAGAGTTTGACTGACCAATCTCCCTTCAAATTACGCGAATATGAAATTGCCTTCAATGTCTCAAAATATGACACTCTGTAGATGATAATAGAATAATCGACATAGGTCGTCCCTGACATTAATTTTATATGTTTTAGGTGATATAGTCCGAAGTATTCTCACGTATAATAGTGAAATAGGTATCGAAGTTGTGATGAAAAATGAAGAAAAAGTTTGCAAGTGTCACGGGTTGTCAGGTAAAACAAATCAACACTCATTTACATCTATTGAATGAAATTACCTTGAAAGTCTTTCCTCCTGTCTTTCAACCAATTGATTGACTTTGACATTTAACTTTCGGCTTTCAGGCTCCTGTACATACAAAACGTGTTTCAAACGAATGCGCGCTTTCAACGAGATCACCAAAGAACTTAAATCTCTGTACCACGGCGCCATCCAAGCGCAACCCGACAACTCAGTATTTGAGATACAGAAAGAAAAGCTCGACGGCCATCTTGTTTACTTGGAAACGAGTCCGAACTTTTGTCCTCTCACCGTCGGGCGGCGCTGCAAAGATGCAGACAACTGCGCTACGTTGTGCTGCGGCAGAACGTTTTCTACGTCGAAAGAAGTTGTGAAAGAGACTTGTAACTGTAGATGGCGCAACGAGAGTGCTTATGAAATCAAGTGCGAGGTTTGTGAGAGAGATGAAATGGTTTATTTGTGTCAGTGAGTTTGATGTTTCCTATGAATACATACAATTTGAATGAAAGAATATGGAAAGCAAAGAAGCAGCTGTGATGCGCATTCACCAATATTTGCAGAACCGACTTAGTCAATTTTGTTTTCGAGTAAATGATAAGTATCTTTCTCCAGAGCACAAGCAATGATGTCGTTATTATGATATAGCAGGTTTCTCAGTTCATATAAAGGAAAACTTTAATAAAATACTAACACAAATTAGAACAGATTCGACTAAATATACCTACTTTGGTTATGCATACTTATCAATAAATTTGTATTCTTATATTTATAATAAAATATCAATGTGAATATGGACTGTTTATTTCAGTTTAGTTTAGTTTAGTAGAGTTTTAGTTTAGTTTGATAGTTACGTCACACAAACATAAAGTATGCATTCGACGGAGATAGTCCATAGCCCAAAGTGGAGGGAAATATATTGAAAAAGAACGACAAAGAAGACTTTGAGTTTTTTGTCGTTCTTTTTCAACATAAAGTATGCTTTCAAATATTTTTTATGACACATTGTTCATGAGTTCGCAGGCGAATCTTGTCGTTTTTCTGAAAAGGCATCGATGAATGATCTTATGAAGGTCTTTATAGCATTGTATTAGACTTTTCATAGTTCAATGCATGTTTTCGAATAGTGGGAAATTTGGATAATATCGATACTATAGTTGCTGTTTTTTCTAAAATTCCATGATCGTCGAAAGCAAAATATCTCATTCTAGGAATATTGTATTTATTTTATAAGTAACAATAAACAGATTGCGGTGCTCAATCATTGAGGAAACAGTTGATTATATGTAAACGATTGGGTGATAGCATTAGCAGTGTCCTTGAAAACGCTAGCGAGCGACTTCTCAATAATTGGCATCAGTTCTTTCAGGAACATATCGAAGTTTTTGTTGACCACATCATTAATCATTCCAACTAAAACATAACATTCAAATCACAATTTTGTGTATCATTACCAATGAACTAAATGAGAGCAAATAACCAACCAATCAAATTCCACAAGGAATGCAAAGATCTCGATATTTCACTGGAGATAATACTTACGCAGAACTTTGTCTCCATTGAATAGGTTCTCCAGTCTTGCAGAACCACCACCAACATCGACATGTAGATCAAATGTAGAGAATTTCAAATACTGCTCCCCTTCCATTTCAAAATTCTCCCCACTCAGCTGTGCAGTGGCATGTAAATCAGCTGAAACAGTGACCAAACCACATCAGATTTTTGTTTCTCACCACCAAACTTCAGATACTTACTGACATTAGCTTCTAAATCACCATTTCCTTTTATTGGTAACACTAGGAGTTTTCCATCGACGCTGTAATGGGCCTCGATCCTCAACTTCGGAAGGTCTACGTATAAGGTGAACAGATGAGTGTCCATATTGACACTGCAATATTCAGAAAGTTTTATTTTGAAAACGAGTTATCATGTTATACTCAACTCTATTCCTCTGACGAAGTAATCAGTGCAGCCCCAAGCTTTGACATCTGACACTGTGATTTTCATACCAGCAGCTTCTTCGGCGAAGAAGTCCTTCATAACCAGAGGTTCTAAGCTGGGGATTTTGAACTCGGGTACTCCTTCGGATGAGAAACAAACACGCCACAGTTATGAACGATTCGAAATACAAATTAAATACAGTTTTTCACATATTTAGTCGAAAAAGACAACTACAATTTTCTTAATCAATTCAGGATTCATAAAAAAAATATTACCATCAACTAAGAATGGACGTATATCTTCGACAGATGCTATCAAGCATTGCTCCAAATTTGGGTCATGTTTCGGACAAACATGAATGAAAGATGCTGAAAATCAAAAATCCGCTCCATTTTATTTCTATGAGTTACCAAAAATACTAATTTTCAACTCACGTAATTCCCCTGTAGAAGCAAAGGAGACATATGACAATAGAACAACAACGGCAATCCTCATCATGTTTTTTTGACGTTTTTACTGATCTCACCTCAAAAGATCACCACCAACAATTTAAGTTTCCTCCACTGTTTCGTTTAAATAGACAAATGAAAACAGGCCACTTCCTGATACCTGTGAGACTACTAATTTGGGCAATTATTTGATATGCGATCAGTATATCATTTATAAAAATAAATTGTTGGTTTTGTCTTAGCACATACGCCTCAATGACCCTCCATAAACAAGTGATCGTTTTAGTAAATATTTGTAATTATTTGTTGATTATATCATAAAGATAATTTTGGGAGTCTAAGTAAACAATTAAGCATAATTTCGGGTTTATTCGAGAGTGTAAACACGATACTTCTCATGCTACTTCCGCTGTTACTCACATTGCTGGATGCTCCCTCATATGTCGGTTTTTCGTGCGAAAGTCAAAAGATGCAACAATCTGAAACGTCTGCCTCTGTTGCGTCAATATTGCTAGGAAAATATTTAGAGAAGCATTTGGGGCAGTGGTAAGAAACAGAAACGACTATCCAGTCAGTGAACAGGAAGCAAAAGGAATAGATAATAAATATAAATAGGAACAGATTCTTTTGGGATTGCTATTGACTTTCGTATTACATTTAATTCTTATAACTACAATGTACTTGAATTCTGGCCACCTTCGACATTCATTCCATACATAAACAATGACAATTTACAATATATTTTGTAAACAAGCTGCATGGTGAACCGTTAATTATAGTGATGAATGAAATTGTTCAATAGTAGTTTATTCATAATGATAGATTGACGAAAGGAAATAACTAATCAGAGATTTGCGAGTTAATTGTCAAATTAACTTGGCGTTTATAATTTCGTGTATAATCATAGGTAGGTGAATTCTCTGTCATTATTTTGATGACATTGGCATGTCGTGCTATATTATTGGTACTTCTCCTGCCTATACCAAGAAAAATTGAGAGTGAATGTTCATTCATCGTGATTGAATAACCAAAAGCGTCAGTGAGTCGAGAACCTAGAAAAGGTCGAGTTGTGGTCTTGTTTCAGTGTCACCAATTTTTGATGATAGACTAATGAGATGATTGAAATTGGATTTTCAATAAACATTGGTGAAAAAAAATCATTGTTATATATTATAATGGAATTGGAAAAAATAAAATATCAAAGTATTCACTTATTCAACATTGTTTTTAATAGTTATAAATAATGTATTCGTCTGGAACTTTAATCGTTTCAATTCTATTTCGATATCTTCAAAATATTCCATATGTGATTCGACATCTTAAATATTTCAACAATTTTGCTTGCACTGAAAAACTTGAGGTTATCGAAACTATTCACACTCATTCCTGATATTATTTAGGATATTTTCATTCGCTGTTCAGTATTCATAGGTGATAATTGAAATTTACTCATGATAGTCCGTATCTCCTTCGTTAAAAATATTTAACCAAAATGTAGCTGCACACACACACACAAATTATATTTCCTAATGAATTATAGCTAGAATCACACTAAACTAGAAATAAATATCACATAATCTATATTAAAAATGCATCATATGGTACACGAGAGAATAAGTTTTGTGCGAAATTCGTCATGAGGACTAGAAGCTTTTTCTTCAGATGAGGTTTCATTTCTTTCAGCAACTCTTGACTATTGGAGTTGATGAATAGATTGAGTGCAGCTTCTGAAATTCGAGAAAAACAAGGTAAGGTTTTTCTCTATTCCAGAACAAGAACATTAACACTTACGTATTACTGCATTTCCATTATGTATGCCATCGACTCCCATTTTTATGTCTCTCACACTGAAATCCATCTTCATATTGGTAATCTTCAGGTAAGGCCTTCCTTCTACCATTTGCGGTACACCTTTGAAATAAGTCTTGATTTTCACTCCCTCTAAAACATCGAAAAATCAATTAGTATGATGAACATCAAAAATCTATAATTCTCTTCTGTGAATATCAACTCACCATATTCTCCCCAATAATTTCCACCTCCAGAAGCCTGGACCAATATCAACACCCCGCTGGATTCGTACTTGGCTCTCGCTGAAATCTTTGGTATATACATGGTCAACTGGAATTGATTGGTTGGAATGTCACACCTGAAATAATTTTCTAAGTGTACGGTGCAATTGCCCCCAATGTCTGTCTAATCAACACCAATTGTTTTCTTTTCATTTGAAGATGTTGTCCAAAGCGCCAACTAATGGTTATCTTCAAGGACTCACCTGACAGCTGTCACTGTGACGTTACTGACGCCGTAGGCTTCGATGTTTCTGAACTTCGCCCTGTATCCATCAGGTCCGGTGCCCAAGGCCAGCTGGATTTCGTCAATGATGATGGGTTCCGGATCGTATATTTCAAGTTCTGGAATACCAGCCCTCATGTTGGCAATCAGGAAATTCGTGGCTTGTTTCAAGCAGGTTTCAACGTTTTCGTCATGTTTTTGGCATTGTTTAACGAAGTAGGCTGTAAAATCAAGAACCTTCATAACAAATGGATGATGGTAGGATTTCCCAAAAATCAATTTGGTCAAATATGAACGAAAAATTAGTAGGTATGAACTAAGAAATAAAAAGGAACATAGGAATGATCAATCCAATCAAATGGCATATAAAAAATAAATCCTAACCTATTTTGATGTTTGCTGTGTGGTTTGCAAAGCATAATTTTTTGATCGAATTCTCTCGATAATTCACAGCGGTTCATCATGATCCAAGAACCTGTTACATTTCAGAAAATAAGGAAAAAAAACTAATTCGTATAAACTATTCGAATGACAATGAATTAACTTTCTCTGTCGAAATTATTGTAACCGTGAGAAAAAAAAAGAAAGTTTCGTTATTCGTGAGTCACTTGTCACCAAATTATTGGTTTTGTTTTCATTCGATCAAGATCAACAAATAATATTGTAAACGATTCAATTTTCAACCACGGATTCCATTCGGAATATACGGTACAAAATTCAGACAATCGTTGACCCAGATAACAGCAACTTAACTGTATAAACCACTTGAAATTAAATTCTGCCAGAAAAGCAGCCAATAGGAAATTTATTCCATCTTGTAGTGAAAGACAAAAAAGAAATTCAACCTAACAATTAAACAGGGACATTGGTTTGTTCTATACCAAACATTATTTTCACGTTTGATGTGCACTATATAAATCCAGAATCCAAAAATACATAGTAAATTTATAAAAATTCCATAATGATAATTAAGAAAGCTATGTGAAATTTTAATACAATTGCCCCGTAATTACCCAGAATATTTCAATGACACAATCTGAAAGTTTTAACTTGTAAGTGAATTTTTTTTTTCAGTTAAATCATTCATCAATTTGGAATAATTTCTCTTCAATCCCTTCAACTTCAGATTCATTTAAAACCATTTCTGTTACATATAAATTCGAAAAAACCTTTGAATTTTCATGAAAAACGTTTTGACAACTTTAATAAATGTCAAAATAACTTGGATACTTACGAATTTGAGCTGTCACGAACTGTAGCACTGTAATGAGAACACCGAAGGTGAAAATTCGTTTCATTATTTTGGGATATTGAACGTATGAGCCGTGAGGAAGAAATTGTTGACGATGACTGACCTCCTTCGAGACAGTGGCCATGACCGTCACTGTTGAGGAAGAGCAACAGAGAAGGGGAAGAAGAAGTAGACCGTTAATGAAGAAGAGTCACCAGTGAAGAAAGCATTATACGGGGTAGCTCACCACAGGCAACTCGAACATAGATCATGAGCATTGTCTTTATTAAGTAGTTTTTGAACTTCTGAGTTTTCTGATTTTCTGGTGTACTCTTTGAATATCTCTATTATTCTGCCATTCGGAATGACATATTTTTCTTGTCTACTAGCTATTCAAATAACTCTTTTTGCAACTAAACATACATGTTTGTAATAAGGAAATATTAAGAAGTCAACGAAATAAGGAAAAAAAAACGCAGAACTGTAGAGTATGCAACTAACTTCACCCCCAAAATAAAAAAAATGTGAAGTTGAATTTATAACAACTGTATTTCCTGCAATTTCTTGAATCCTTGCTTTCTTTCAAATTTCTGGGAGGAATTTTCTTGGGATTTGGAACACATTGCCCAGGGAGGTGTTCCCCGAGGCATATGACCTTCAGAAATTTAAAAAGAACTCAAATTCCTACCTCCTTTCCCTTGGTTCTCACGATGTTCTCTGAACATTACAGGATGTCTCCTTTCGTGATAAGTTTTATAAAAAAAAGTCAATGTGAAACTTTCTATACTGTTTCTTCTCATAAGACTTTTCGCTCATTGTTGTGAGCTTTATCAATCATGTCAAAGTCAAAATAAGAACACAAATGAGTAAAATTACAACCACATTGTGCTATTATAGCACTTTACTCTCAACCGTGTATACCTCTATTTCATAAACAATTCAATTCAATTGTAATTTCACTTGTTCGTCAAATCATTTTATTTTGATCTCTTTTTTATAAATAAAAATTATAATACAATAATTTTTGGAACTTGATTCTGGCGCTGAAAACATGCCATGTGCCCGAATTTCATGAAATAAATCATATAATGATCTCTAAACTATATGAATATGAAGAAGTCGAATTGGAGGAGTACATGAAAACCATATTTTTCAAGCAACGTATCTCCTAGTGTCTTTGAACTCTTCACGAGGTTTCTTTAGGTACGTAAAATGTATCCATAGAAATATGAGACAAGAGAGTATTTGCAATATCCATGAATAATTTCGCAAGCTTCACTTTCAACTGAGGCAACATTACATTGAAGACTTCCATTCCGTTTTGTCGAAGAAACAAATTGATGGCTTGTGCTAAAAACAAAAATATTCGATTTTTCAACTGCCCTCTATGTATCTCAAGAATTCTTAAAATAATTTCAAAATTGTTTATTCTCGCATTGGAATCTCCCACAATGACAGCATTGTCTTAGGCAACTTTCAATGCGTGATTTCTGTACGCTTGATTGCATATTCGTTGACGGTTTATACTCACTTAGAATTATATTATTGTTATAAATGTTCTTCACTTCTAAGTGAATATCTTTTACTAGCAGGTTCACTGCAAGTGCTTCGACATGAAGGTATTTTTGATTATTTCTTTCTTGGATTCCTATTTTGCCTCTCACAGTTGCAAGAATATCCACTGCAAAAATTGCGTATCCCATTATTCTCGCAATAATACCATTTGAAATATTTATGGTTATGTGAATTCAAACACTTTTACCTAATTCTCCATTGAAAGTACCATTTCCACTTGCTGGTAAAATTATTAGTACTCCACTACTTTCGTACCTCGAATGTATTTTCAGACTAGGTATCTTGATTTTGGCTTCGAATGGTGTTTTTTCTGTACTCAACCTGCAAAAGAATTACCAATTTTATATTTCCCCATGCTTTGTATACAAAATATGGTTCTCAATACAATGAAATGTATTTGAATCACGGTCGTACATGCAGGTCGAGAAACTATGGCAGTTCTGAGTGATAGGGGTTCACTATTTTCGAAGAATAATTTGCTATACTTATCCACTAGGAGCGTAGTTGTCTTGTGGTATTATCACGTCATTAATCGTCAACAGTTCGTATTGTGCACAAAACAAACGGTTAAGACTTGAATGGTGAATGAAATCAATGACAGAAATTATATAATCTAGCAAAATTCTATCGAATAAGTCAAAAAACATTCGTATTTTCACAAAGCTGATCGAATTTGATTTGTTATTGGGTGACAAAATGACAATGAAAGGGCAGCGCTACAGATTGGAAAAAACGAGAACCACCAAATTTTCCTCAATAATTGGGCAACCCCCCTACCAGTTTCCAGATCTCTATGTAAGACGATGATTTGAATCGACTGTGACGTGATAACCTCAATTTTTTAACTGTAAATTCGCTAGCTCCAAAAACATCGATATCCTTTAGAGAGACTTTATATCCATTGGGTCCTGTGGTGAGGGACAGACTTAATTCCTCCATCTTGAATGGCTCCACAGAGGGTAACTCTATTTCCTCAATACCTTTCTTTAAGTAAGGCCTCAGATGGTGTATGGATTCTTTGAAACATTCTATGACCTTCGGATCACCTTCGTAACATTGCTTGATGTATGGGGCTACAATAAAGAATAAATTCATCAATAAAATCTGCTAATTAGTGCAACGTTGACTGTTGGTAATAGTTACAACGTTCACTGTGTATGTACTACGTGTAGAAAGTTATGAATTATCTCAGGTTATACCCGGCTTTTTTTGTTTTCTAGTGAGATGAGATGTAACAAAGCATAACAGCTGATTTTATAATCAGTTGACACTCAATGTGCAGTTTTCATTTCACTTTCCATTCAATAGTGAATCAAATTATCGTCTAGTGAAAGTTTATAATGACAGATCTCTTATTTCGAGTCATTTCATGACCACATAATTATAAGTTCATTTTATAATATCAAATCTCAGAGATTTCATGCGAAGTTAATTCTACCATTTAAACTTTCATGAAATAAAAAATAAATAGAGAGTAAGTAAGACATTGGTTGAAACTGAAAATGAATTGACGTCAATATCACTGTCACTATTTTTAATTAGAATTTGACTTAATTGATATTATATAATCAGTTGTATTTCAGTCTCTGATAAAATTTGTTATGAATATATAAGAATGTCGATAAAATTTTAAATATTTAATTCTATATAATAATTTCCAACAGTTCTACTACGTATAATGAAAACAATAAGATATGTTCACAATTGTTCGACAATACCGAATGTCAATTCTTCTTATTCATTTCTAGCAAACGAATAAATCGTCAGTGATTAGATGGAATCGAATGGATTTGTTGAATCGTATTAGGTTAATTCAAGTTTCAGCGTGCAACTTTTTTCACACAAACGTTTCGAAACTCATGATCTTTTCAGAAAAGTGGTATTCACTGTTGGATAATCAGGTCAATGACAAGATTATATCACGAAATTACATGAACATTCGTCTACCTTAATTCAGAAGGAATAAATAAGCATCATTCAAAAAAATATCTTTTTCGAAACACTAAATTTACAACTCATGAATTTTCTTGGTTAAATAATGATGACTTGGATGGATTGAAAATTAACAAGAATAGCTTCATAAATGAAGAGACTATTTTGATATGGTTAAAAATACACCATCGATAACGAATTTGGAGATGTTATTTCGGCACATTTTCAGGTGAAGCAGCATATTTTGACACTTTCTTAAATTCTTCAGCACAGAATAACAAATCAAATGATTCCCAAAGAACGATAATATCCATCATACTTTCAAGTATTCCTAACTTAATGAAAAATATACTTTATTCTATTTTATTCAACATCATGTAATTACATATTGTTATTACATATATATATCAAGGTCTCTAGAAAGTTGGAATAATAAAGAATAATTCGATGAAACGATTAAAATGCAATTTTCACAATAATATTTTATCATCATTCTTATAGACTCATTCGGAAATCAAATTCAGCATCGAAATTATTCCATTATTTGGACTATTTTTCACTAAATAGAAAATTGCAGTAGATTCCAATTTCCTGACATCTGATAAATTAATTGAAATATACAGGGTGTCCCCAAAAGTCTCCGTGATTTTGTCATGCATTGAATACGTCATCTAATTTTATCAATCTCATAATGAACTGAATGATAATGAACTGATAAATGGATGAAATGAAATGAAATAAAAATCTTCTAGACACCCAGGTGTTTCTACTAATGCTTTAATAAAAAAAATTCACTCTTTCGATAGACTTACGTATTTCTGAACCGAACACTGGCAACAAACAAGTCCCAATAAAAAAACATAATCTCCACATAGTTGGGCAGGAAGACGAAGAAAACAGCTACCAACCACTCAATATTGACGACTCGAAGGTACCACGATTTGCCGCAAAATTAAACACCACTCGTCTATTTGATGTTAGCCCGATAAATGTCGACTATATCTCACTTTCTCTCTAGTAAATATTGCGGCAATATTATGCACTGCAATAATATTATCGTCAAGATTACCGTACGCTCGATGAAACTTCAAGTAATGGGTACATTGTCCATGACTCCAAAGAGATTGGATCGGAGCTAAACGCATCGTTGGGGGATTCGAATACACCTTGTATAGCTAATTGCTATTGAATATGCAAAACAAGTTAGTAGTATTGGGAAATGAGCACTTATGTTACTAAAGGCTTAGTCAATGGAACAGGAAATAGTGTCAAAGCTAAATGATCCAAATGTTTAAAAGGAATTCACAAGGATTCATGTATTGTTCACCATGGAAATCGATATCGAAATATGAGGGAAGTTACATACGTGAAAGTATCTGTCATTAATGACGCAAATTCTCGCTAGTAAAATTGAAATCTTTGGACGAAATACACGAGTCGTCATTAAGACATCATCTATTGAGAACAAATGAGATTCAAATATCAACAGAATCAAAATCAAAATATTGTTGCTCGAATTGTATTTTACAGTAATGATGAAACATATGATGTCAATTTCAACAACAGTATCGTCATCCTGATGGAAAAAATCTTTATTGGTATTAAAAAAAAAATTAAAATGTCATCAACTCGGGCTCATCTTAAAATCAACTTGGTTCCTTCAAATATTCAAATATACTGAGTGATCATCAGTTTCTTTTAAAATCGCCATTTTCAAAATTAGAAAATTTTATATTAAGTTCTAAGTTATAGTTTTCGAAAAATATGTAACATTTTGGATGAAATTCTTCAAGAACATCTTTGTTTGAAATTTTTTCATTCAATTACAAATATCGTATATCAGGAATTGATTTTAAGACTCAATTCGTTTTTCAAAATGACCTCAGTGATCCGGAAAAGTTTTCAAATCAATTTCGAATGTCATTTAATATTCAAAACCTTTTTTTGTGTCATTACATTTTGGGTCAACAACCACGAAACCAAAATTTCACGTATCTCATTACATAATATTTGATTGGAGTAGAAAGTTGATTATTAATTATCTGTTAATATCAAAAACTACAAATGTTTTGTGATAAAATCTGATTCTGAATAACACCGACCGCCGATTGTTCTACCTGATTTCACAATTGCTTCAATGAAGAATGCTACCGATGCAATGCCTACCTTTTCCAAAGTGGGGTTATAATTTTTGATGTAGCGTTAGAGAGTTCTAGTTACTCTCAGTGTTCATCATGTTTTTCAAATTATCAGTATCTGCGGTAGAATCACTGAACTATTAAGTTAATCCATAACGAATTGTTGAGCCAACGTAAAATATGTTGGCGTATTTCTTATTTCTAGTGTCTTGTGTCTCGTTAGCGGAATGTCAGGTCAAATTAGGTAAGTTTGAAGTGAGTTGAAGATGGCATAACGATTTTATGTAACCACTGCATAAACAATTGATAAAATCGGCGAGAAAGTAAATTTAGGATTTCTGCAGGAATACTTCTGTTGAACTTGAAATTGTTTCTCGATTTCAGAGGAATACTTTCAGGAATGCAAAACTAGTAGTACAACATTCGATGATTGCCTCAAAGATGGAATCAATGATCTGAGACCCTATTTTCCCACCGGTAAACTGATGAAAACAGACTTTTATCACCATTTAAGTAACCCTGACATCATTACAGGGCTTCCAGATTATGGGATCAACCCTTTTGATCCTTTTTTTGCAGTGGAAGTGCAACAGAAAATGAACAATGCTTTTTTTAACTACAAACTTGTGTTAAGAAATGTAACAGAAAGTGGATGGACACAATCTCAAATAATAAAATTGAGGTGAGCTTCTTCTGACTCCCATGCTAACAGCAATACTAAGAATAGGTATACTTTGAAAGTAAACTCGAAGGTCGCGAAATTGATTGATCTCATGACCTACCCAACAATCACCATTTCTTGTTTCATCCATTTTGTAGAACGAATCTAGGCAAGAACCAAATACTGGTGACTCAAACCTTTCCAGACAAACGTCTGAATGGTTGGTACGAAATTGAAGGAACCTTCCTCGGGCAAAAGGTCCAAAACCAAGGTTCCTGGAATCTCTCTCTTTTCGACTACGTCCAAACGCTCACCATCTCTAGGAAACCTCTAGGGGATGGTGTCTCGTTGGAGAAACCACCCATAAAAGTGAAATGCAATCTGGAGAAGTGTCAGAAATTGGAGATGCATATCGGTAATTTGGCTGGAGGCAGGACAATTATTGGTGAGTTCGTTCAGGGTGTTTGATATTCAATGACGAATTCTACTATATTGAAGAATATTTGATATTTCTTTGCAGAAAATGTCTTGGACTGGGTGATCAATCGGGCTTGGAGACCAGGTTTCGTCATCTTGAGTCCCATCATCAATGATTTAGTCAGCACAGCTTTCACGGAGATATTGAACAAGGATTTCCAAAATTTCCCATTCGAAACGGTTTTCAAGAACTGAAAAATCACTCTATCGAAAAATATTGAAACGATATTCTAGTCTATTGTTTTGTTGATGTATACTCGTGTCATTGAGGTGGTTTTGATAGGACATTGAAAGTTTACTCAAGTCCTTAAAAAAATGATGAAGAATAAACTGTAGTTTTCAAACTTTTGACTTTTATTACCGTAGATTTGAGACTTGAAGATTTATGGTGACAGGAAATTATCATTGCTTTCTATAATTTTCCCAATTTTAATGAGTTATGTGGCAAAAACCAGTATTTAAAAACGTTTGCGTGTACAACATGGGTTTTTATGATATCAAATGAAAGCACGCGAATTGGGAATTATAAATATACATAACCATACTTCATTACATGATTTCGAGCAGAATCGATCCTTCTTTTGTGTCATTGAATAATGGATATATATTTGACTGCGCAGAGCTACTTTCTCATAAAAACCCATCGAAATCAATATTCCATAGTTTTGTTTCATCGGCACAAATTGACTGTTCAAATAACAACAAAAAGTAACTTGAGGCTCTTGAAAACAGTTTGTAGTCATCCACTTATTCTCTCACTATGTGATTTCAATTGCTTCGAAGTTGAAAATGATACATGACTCATATAAATCGGAAATGAAACAGTAAAACCAATGTTTCATATTTTTTTCTCTAAATAAATAACTGAAAATTCAAAACAATGTTGACCCAACTGCTTTTGGCACTACAAAAGGAAAAATCGACAGAGAATTTGGAATAACTGAAGGTCTCCTTCGTGCTGGTGCATTCATTTTTTTCGGAATCGAAAACGCTTCCGGCATGTTTGTCGATAATATCTGAGTTGCACTATAAAATGATATCGAACATGTGATTGAATTCTGATTAGTTTCGAGCGTGCCACCCCCGGCATGGCATGTCGGCGGTGAAGCGGCGGTTGAATATTCGTAATCAGTTGGTTGCTGAATGCCTCTTCGTCTTGCCTTGTTGATCTCATCGACTGATACGTTTGTTTCCGGTAGTTGAATTGTTTAACTGGAAAAAACAAACTTGCTGTGCCTTGAGGAAAGGTAACTTCTTTTCTCTTAGCTGATTATTATTGTATTTTAATATGAAACTTCCATTCAAAATTTCAATTCACGTTTTCATTTGGAATATCATACATTCTCGAGAACTGATATAGCACTGTAATCAAAAAGTAAGGACAATTTGTTTATAAAACTTTTCCAATGCTTTTTCTAGTCAAATGGTCCCCGCATTGATCTGAGTTTGCTGAATAGCCATAAGTCGTACAACATATGGATATTGGCTTATGGTCGTTGTACAACTTATAAACGTTTTTTTGTGCCATAGTTTGACCATGGAGGGCTTTCCGCATCATTTCCAACGTGTTAGCACAAGAATATTCATTTCGCGAATAAAGTTTGATTCAAGTTCTTTGCTCAACAAGAACTCATGTAACTAGGAGATAATTGAAACTTTTCACAAACAAATGTTATAGACAGACCTACCAACCTGAGAAAAAAGTATAACTGCCTCCTAAATTACTTAAATGACGATTTCACCCTACTTTTGATCACAGTGGTACGTTTGAAACAATTCTAAATTGATGAGAATATTCCCCAAGAATTTCAAGAATGTAATCATATGATATAATAAAATGAACAAGGTGAATTCAAAACAATAATTCAAGTACGTAGATCTCACATCTCAAGAATCAAGACAACGATTTTGAAAGAAATGAGAAAAAGGCAAAGAACACCCTCTATGATCAAACTTTCGAACGAGATGAAAGAATCGAAATTATGGTATGAAGAAGCTAACAATCATGTCAAAAATGGAAACCTGGATACAGCCATACAAGCTTACAATAAGGTGAGAAATTTAAATTTCCTTTACTATTATTGATGTTATTGTCAATGCAATGGTAGTAGGAATATTAGTAAACTTTTTCTGATGAACTGCCAATGCTTAAAGTATTTTAACTTGATCGATTGCTAGATTTACGACGTAAACAAAGTCAATATATAAGAAATGGAATGAAATATTGTAAATTTAGTCACGCAAAACCACAATTCATATTATGGAATATTCTTCCGCACATTCACTTTTGAATTTACCCCGATATCATTTCTCAATATTGTTGGCAATATTTTTCATTGTGTAGTTCTAAAAATATCCAAAGTAAATAATACACACTGGATAAGAATACGCTATGTCCATTATCGATAATCACATGTTCGTTAATTATGTGATACTATATAGGGTGATCGATAGGCCTTGGTATAGCCAATGAAGGATAGACAGAATATAAACAAATTCGAATAATGTCATTCCTTATTGAGGAAAGTGAAACAATATTGGCTCTACCAAAAATAATCAATTCAACGAACTTACTTTTCTTCGTGGAATGATTTTCTTCATGATGCTTATATTTTTATTCAAAATTTATATTTCAGTTATTTCTGTCTATTTCTCAGATATAAAAATAATGTATCTGGTGATGTCGTTACAAACGAACCAATTCATTCATAACATTTTTCTTATGTCGAATCATTGATCTATAATATATTTTCTACAGCTGTTATAACAAACAATCGTACTTTAGAAAATAAGAATGCCTCAACTTTCATTTCTCTATTCGATATCATGTCTTCCATGGAAAACAAAAGAATATGTCATTTAAAAAGCAGAAACGAACAATGACACTCGAAAAACACAATTCTCAACTGAAATGTCATTGAAAATCATTAGAACAATGTCAATAAATATCGCTGAAATAAAAAAAATGGAATTCTCGTTTATCTTCGCGTATTAGTACACCCCTGGATCTGACACTCCGGACCTGTTGGAAATAGCGTCGAAAAGGAGCGTTTGCAGAAAATTTGATAGCGTCACAATTTCCACTTCCCACCAAATTGATCACGCCTTTACGTTGCCATGGCGACACGAAAGTGTTAGATTTCGCAGCAAAGTGACCCAAAAATTTCCGCCCTTATAATAACAAATCCGCTAAAATCGCGATACAAACACGCATTAACGTTACATGCACCCGAGTAATAAAATTGCGGGTTACGTGTGGATCTAAGAAAAGTAATTTCGTCGTATAATGGACGCCATGGCAGGTTTTACAAAAGCTTTTGCTGAGACACGTCTGAATACAACACGGGAGGCGGAGTTGCTGCAAAGTTTCGTGAGGATTACGGTTGATGATAACGATAATGGTGTGGAGGTAGCTGAAACTGCAAAGGAAGAAGTCAAGAAAGCCGAAGGTAAAGGAGGAATTGATATAAAATTCTCAATCGACAGCTATTGGAGTTATATCAATATCAACTCTTTTTCACCTTGCACAAGTTTTGACTAATGAGTTCTTTTTCAATTTCCAATAAATGAATGAAAAAAAAAATTGAATAAAATCAAAACAACTTAAATGGAAGTAACGGTTATCGAGTTCAATTTCATTGAAGGTTTAATTTGTGGTAGTGCAGGTAACCTTTTTTTTTTCGATAATATGTAGGTGTCCAATCAAATGCAATGAGGACATTCATACAGAAAATGAAGAGATGAAAACTAAAAGATAATTTGCTTCCAGTTCCCATCCATCAATCTCTGGCAACAAAAGAGTTTGGATTCTGGCTTCCTTTGGATATGTTGTCATTTCTTGGTTTCAATCATTCCATTCTAAATTAGGTAATCCTGATTCACAGGTTAGGAAACGCTATGCACACAGAAACCTTTTATATACAGTGAGAGGTTTGACAGATGATTGGTCCGTTAATACTCATGGTTGAAGTTGCAGGAACCCCATCTTCTTCTAAGTTCCTATTTCTATACTGATCTCAATTCAGTGGACCAATCTTACTGGCTCCAAAAATTAAATTATAAATTTCATTCCATCCATTTATTATTTTCCTTCAGAATGTAATAAAAAATTGCTCTGTTGATGGATTTTTCTGGCATAGAATTACTTAATCTCTTCACAATTCTTCTTGTCTTCATGAAATATGTCGGAGGATTCCCTTCTTGGATGTTAGAATCTACGGAATTGTTCCGTGTTAAGCTTCAATATACCGAAATAGCTTGAGAGAATGTGGTTCAATTCTCCCATACTCATATATCTCTCATGCCTCAGCAATTCCCTTTTCCAATCGATAACAATTGAAAATAGCGTAGGCAATTCGATTTTATGAAACACGCATGCAAGTGAAGTATATACAATCTCGAATCTCTAATTGTTTCTGCTACATTATGTAAGGCAACCGAATCATTATATTTTCGTGATTTTGGATAATTAGATAATTCTCCAATAGCTTGTCGATAACCCCAAACTAACAATTCACTCCAACGTCTTCCATCCAGAACCTCCAACAGAAAACAGAAACAAACAGACCCTTCCAGCTGAAACCTCCAAACGTCTCTCTAAAGAACTCCATGAAGACCCTAAAAAGAAGAAGAAGAAGCGTAGGAGACGCTTCGGTCCGAAGTACGAAGAAGTGTACTGCGACAAAGACCGAGCTGCAGCTGTAGACTTAGGCACGAAGGATATCAAGCAATCATTGAGGATCAAGAGGAGGCAGGATAGATCCAGGATGTTGCAGATACCTGCAGAGGCTGAGCCAGGGAATTTTTTGGCTTTAGGGAACTACGAGATGTGCAGAGGGGGGCTGCAGAATGCTGTTGAATTCATTTCGAAGGCAGGATTTTTTTTGAGGAATTTTTGGAAATCTCAAATTGATGAACTTTAAAAATTGAGATGACAAGTTCATATAGAAATGTTTCCTACAGCAAATCGTTTTCTTTTGGATTAATTCCAAAGTACTTGATATAGTTTGATGCGATAAATAATTTATTAATGAGAAAACTATTCCAGATGAAGGAATTCGGTGCCGAATTCAGTGCCTCTTAGAGACCTAGTACTCAAGTATTTGAGGAATTTTATTTTGTTCAAAATGCTATACATAGTCTTGGTCGAACTGGTAGTTTTTCTTGTAGAAAACCAACACATTTCGAAGATTTAGGGGTTTTGAAGATTTTCAACATTTTTTCGACGTGGAGATTAATAGTAATACCCGAATAATTCGAAAACTAATCCAGATGAAAGATAACGGAGTTCAGTGCCGTATTCAGCTCATCTTAGACACCTTGAATGCAATTTTACAGATTTATTCACAAGTGTTCGAAATTTTCCAAACGTTTTCATTACCCAGCCATAAGAAGTGCCTGTAAAAATATTTCAATAGAGACGTATCATCTTTTTCAGATTCCATCTGATTCTGAGATAGGTTTCCCACTTGTTCCTTGACACCCTTTTCGAAAATATTGTCAACCCTCACCTATACTGGGCCATCCTGTTTGTACGATATCCTGATACTGATTTCGCGATGAATCCATGGATAACCAAAATTGATATGAATCCATGTTCGACCTTGCATGTCCCAAAATGAACTTCCGTAATATAAATCCTGGTAGATGCACGAGCTCCGAAATAAATCTTCGGCATTTATTCGAAACAAAGAATAATGTTTAGTCAATAAAGCTGATTGTGAAAAGCCTTGACAAAATAATAACAGCTGAAAATGGTCCCTCAGATGAGTCAAATTCACAGAAATGAAATGGTGGACAGTTGAAATAGAATTAATTAATGTTATTTCTATCAGTAATGAATTGCAGTCGTAAATATGATTGATAATGATTTGTTATTCGCGAATACGTTGAACCACGAAGAAAATGGATAGAAAGATTGTTGTTCAGGTTCAGGAAGAATCATTTCACATTGTTTCACTAGATGATTTGAACAAAAATAATATCGAAATCATACATTAACTTTTTCCGGATGTCTTGAAAATTTTTTCGTGAAATTTATTTATTTATGCAAAATAGTTATGAGAGCTCGCCAGAAAGTGCAGTATCTTGAACACTACTTCAAGCTTCTGTAACATTTCAAATACATAAGTGCACAGTACAGATATCGTGACATTCTCATAAATAAGTCAAATTAATGAATTCATGAAATTATGGAGTAGATTTTCCGTATTGTATATGGTATATCAATCAGTTGAGAATACTTCATGATGTGCAAATTGAAGTGACCGTTCCGATCAGCAATACATTTTTCTTTGCACCCTTCAGGCACTCGAACTCAACCCAACTGAAAAAAACGCCCTGGTAGCCAGAAGCAAGTGCTATATTTTAGTAGGACAGCCGAAAAAGGCCCTACAAGATGCTGAGATGGCACTAGAAATCGATAAGAATTTCATCAAAGCCATCTACCAGAAAGCGGAGGCTCTCTACTATCTAGGGGAATTCGAATTGAGTCTCATGTATTGTCACAGGTGAGAGATATATACGTATGAAGTGTGTCCGATTGCAAACAATAACTCTGAAATGGTATTCAGAATTTTTTATCATTTTATCAGTATATAGATAGATAAATAGATAGATTGATATTTATTTCATTCATGGTTGACTAATATATCATAATTTATATCCTGATTAACAAAATCTAGATATATGCCAACATTCGTATATATATTTTGTTTCAATGGTGATAAATTGTCAATTTTGAGTCCCTATTGTTTTCTACAGAGGGTTACATGTGAGACCAGACCATGAAGGCTTCAAATTGGGAGTACATAAAGCTCAAAAAGCAATCGAAAACGCTATCGGAAGCATCAGAACAAAAAAGAAGAACAACACCAAAGAACAAGAATCTGCTACAGACAAAAATATTCAAAGTAAGAGCTACTGGAAAATAGCTAATCCATGAAATATATAAGTTGAAGACCTATTCAAGGATTGACTAGATTGATTGAATTTCTGTTTTTGTTTAGGCTGTTCATCAGCTGCCAGTAATAAAACGACGTCTTCCTGTAGATCGAAATCTTCCAGAAAGACCAGGCTCCTTCGAGAATTGGAACCAGATAAAGAGTATTTGGATAAATTGATGAATGATCCTAACATTAGATGTAAATTTACGGGGAACAACGATACGATAGAAACCTGTATCAAGGAAACAGTTGAATATTTGAACGAAAGACAGGAATTCTGGAGACAACAGTTACCCGCGAATCTAAAATAAAGCAATGAATGATAATAATAATCATTCGTTTATTGATATACATACTATGCTAGCGTCATCTATCAATTGAAACAGAACTATGGCCCAAAACGTACAGCTCTCTACTAATACATGTTCTAAAAAGTATTAGGAGATGACGCTCTCAGTCTCGAAACAAAAAATTGTCGATTGTATACCGGGTGATTCTTCAAGGTGGCTCGCCCCTATAACTTTTTTATTATTGAAGATAGAAGAACAAAATTCGGTGGTTGTGTATTATATGTCAATTCGCATTTTTTGACGTATTCACTTGCTTTGCAGTACTTCCGGTTTGACCGGAAATGACCTCAACTTTCGATTTTCAAATGGAACACCCTATATATTTTTACTTATTTCGATCGAGGATGACATCATCTATCCAACAAAACTTTGTTTGTGAATATTTGACGTATGAAAGAATTTTTATTTCAATTTTTATTTTTCGATCTAGCGTGCCATGGATCGATTGAAACGCTTCCTTTTTGATCAAGTGACATGGGAAAAATACAACTTTGAGGCATATGACTTCAGAGTCGTTTATTTTCACTATCTTTCTCAATAATTGCAAGAAGCCCAATACCTAAATTGAAATATAAATTCTTTCATACGTCAAATATTCACAAAAAAAGTTTTGTTGGATAGATAATGTCATCCTCGATCGAAATAAGTAAAAATATATAGGGTGTTCCATTTGAAAATCGAAAGTTGAGGTCATTTCCGGTCAAACCGGGAGTACTGCAAAGCAAGTGAACACGTCAAATAATGCGAATTGACATATAATACACAACCTCCGAATCATGTTCTTCTATCTCCAATTATAAAAAAGTTACAGGAGCGAGTCACCTTGAAGAATCACCCGGTATAATGTTGATTTTTTTTTTAGAGAAACAAAATCAACATTTTATAATTCGACAGATACTTAGAATTGTTCTTTGATTATCCGATAATTCAGGAAATATGTTAACGAGGTATGTTAAAAATAAGATAAGATCAAATTTTGTTTTTCTAGAACTCGTTAATTGAGTCCCGATTATTTCTGTATATTAATTAGTGAATAATTGAACAATGCTGTTTTTGAAAGTCGAATGGATCTCCATAAATATACCTAATATTCGCCATATGGATGGAATGAAAGTTTTTCTATAGGCGATAGTTTATAATTCAGATCAATGTAAATTTTATGGATTCGCTTCAATAAAATAGATAACAAAAAAGAGGACAGTGAAATCTGGATATGAATACAATCACTATGAATTTCAATTTCACCTTCGTCTCGCAAAAATCATTTGGGTGAAATCCTAAGACGACATTTAGCCCGTATCCTCCGTATAGTCCTCCATCATACCCTCATCCCCGGAAGCCTTGCCAACAATTGAATGGACTTTCAGAGCTTGAATGCTTTCAGCAAAACAACGCTGCTTCACTGGTCTGAAAAGAAAAGTCTATATTTACTTTTTCCGGGATCTTGACAGGAGATATTCGGCTATACGGGCGTTTTCTGATGTATCAAAGCGATTTTAAAACAGGGCTCTATTGAATTTTAAAATTGAAATCCAGTGGTGTACATTAAATATAGACAATTCAGTTTTCAATATGGAAATTTTTATTTCTCTACAAAATTGAAGAAAAACGGTTTTTAATTTTCAAAATAAACTATTACAATGTCAAAGCATTGAGGACGTCTATACTTTCAAACATTGGTTACTCAAAATCGTTGAAAATAGAACAGAGAAATGCAATTTAGGTAAAATGTGGCAAAAACATCTGAACTTGGGGTAATTGTCATACTGACAACAGATGTTGAACTGAGGCTATTTATTGAGAATGATTGTTCTCAATGACCTGATACTTATTCCTCGCCATATGGTGGTG
The DNA here is from genome assembly GCA_037013635.1 of Plagiodera versicolora. Lineage (NCBI taxonomy): Eukaryota > Metazoa > Arthropoda > Insecta > Coleoptera > Chrysomelidae > Plagiodera > Plagiodera versicolora. The sequence continues at coordinate 4,225,603 of CM072982.1, read as the reverse complement.
AATTGAAAGTATTTAGACGCACAAGAATAATTTCTCAAGGGTAGACCTGTAGAACACTTGAATAAGATATTAAAAAAAAGAATTCATGACAACTTGTCGAATATAATATTAATATAATATTCAAAAATGATGAATATTTTCAAAGAAAATTTTGGTGCGTTTGTTCCATTCTCACGTTAATATTTCACTAGATGTATATGATTTCGGAAATTATTCTGGTTTGTTCACAAAATAATTATTATTTCATCGTCAATTAACACAAGCAAAAAGTAGAGCATCTGCGACCTGTCACAAAATGGGCGTGTCTTTCAGGTGTGACAGTAAAACAACTTCAAACATTTGTTTGTTACCATTTGTATAGTGTTCGTCGGAAGTTCAAATCGATAATTCATATTGTGTTTTGCATTTGTAGTTTATTGAATTCTTGAAAAAAATATTCCTTATACAATGAACTATTGTTTCAGTGATTTTTGTACCACTAAACCGTTTGATATTTGATTGCTGTGATTGGTTGTAATTGGCTGTGACTCAGATGCAGATGATCTATATTTTGCAGAAATCCACTACAGTCCGGCATCACAGCATCGCATTACAGTGTTGCAACACCTCTCTAATTTTGGTATACCCAAATCAATCATTGGATGACTAAAAGCTAGAGTAAGAATGAAGAGTATTAGATAATTTCATAAACGTATGAATCAAGAAAAAAAAAACAAAATTGAATGATAATATGAAAAATTTATTGATTCCAAAAGAGACAGTATTTTGTAAATATGTCAAGAATGAAAACAAGAGGAATTGAACTTGACTTTTTTACTTATTTCTCGGTGAATTCTCGAAGTTTTGAAAATCTCCAATAACCTATTATTAGTCACATGAATATACAATGTTGCCATGATCGATGATGATGAGTAGTATCCAATTTGAAACACTCGGTTTAGGTTGTTTTTTGTTCAGAATTCAGTTCCTGAACTAAGTATCCTCTCATATTTATGCAAACACCGTTTATCTAGCAATTTTCCACATTTATACGGATCTCCTTTGAGAAAACAAATTCGACAACACCGCTCCGTTGTCGCTGATAACCACCTCCGCCAGTATCTCGTTTTTCGTCGGCCAGTAGCTCGCCAACCGCAGTTCGTAGACGATCGATGCGGCGCCGTACAAACGCGATCTTCTTAAATCTCGGTGTGCAATGCAACTACAAGTATGCAACAATCCTCCGGGACGGCGTCCCGCCGCCATCCTGGATTCTCCGACGCTAGCCAGAGTCGAAAGGGCCATGCTGAGGCACGAGGAAGGAGCGGCCAGGGAGGGCCAGGACGTGCTGAGGGCTCGGTATACACAGGTGAGGGAACTGATGGGTTTCGGGAAAGAGGTGTCAGGGCGTTATTGTTTTTTTTTTCTTTCGTTGATCTGAGATTAAAATTATCGTTGTTCGAGAGAGACAACATACTTTTCAAACGGAACGTTTTGAAAAAATCATGAAAAACAAGAACACATTTTAGTCATCCACTCGAAATAAACAAACATCCAATTTGTAAAAACGGTGAGTATTTTATGTTTTATGCTTTTTCGACAGGCCTATCGAATGATTTCGTGTTAGCGAATTAGAGGGAATATGCATAACCTGTCAGATTTGACAATGTAATACAGGTGCAATAAAATAAGGTAATTTCTCCTGAACATTCCATGGTGATTTTGAATACGTACGATCAATATTCTCAAAATTGTTCTTTATGCGAATTTCTCATTTTAAGTTTTCTACAAGTGATGTCCACTAAAGATACAAAATTCGCAATAAAAAATTGTTTTGAATTCCGAATATATCGAGTGAAAGATTTTCTTCCTAGAAATCTACCAGTGTTGCACAGTACGAAATTTCAAGGGTAGAAAACAGGTGAATGACCCTCAAACAATACCTGTTTGTAAATTCTCTTCACCATGCGGAATATCCAATAATTCCGAAATTGAGCCAAATATCCCATAAACTGTGGGATCTATAAAGGAAAATATTCTCAGGAATTCAAAATTTCAATCTCCTGTTTATCGGTAGCGAAGCATTTCGGAATTTATTAGTTGAAGAATTATCACCTTATATTTTCACATCCTATTGGAAAACACCCAGTATGAATAGCATAAGTATTGAAACTGTGAGACAACTGTAATTGTAAGTTTTGATTTACTTCATTATCACCTCCCCATTTCCAAACCCTTCGTGATCTCCATCTTTGACGTTAACGTTTTGCCTCTTTGAAAGAAGTAGAATGTTATTGAAGAAACAGATGAAGTAAACAATCCATCTACTAAGACTCGGTAGAATTTGGATGTCAAATTTCCCTTTTTCTACCCTGTCTGTGTAGAATCTCAATTATCTGGCTCCGATCCATATCAAACGTCAAACAGTGGCATTCTCCATTGTTTCGCACAAAGTTCGTCGTCTCTGTTACTCTCTGATTCGAAATCATGTCTAGCTATCGGCTCTAATTGGTGTTGGTGTACGCATTTTCTGGTCGACAAGTGCTCATTAAAATTTATCGGTTCATTTATAATTATTCTTATCGGTTCATATAGATACCGATTAGAAGGGCATAAAAAGTAGTGCAATGGCGAGCAGTAACGATCGGTGAATCTTCTCGTATAAATCTCAGCAGTAAATTTGAAATACTCAAGCAATCGATAGTTCACAAGATATCATGATACGAGGGGGATTCGATAATTTCAGACAGTGTAAGTTTCAGCCAGTATAAAACATATAAAACCAATGCATTCAGTGGTTTTCGTATATTATGAAAAAGACAAGTTATGTTCAATATTGACGTTTCCCACTGTTTTCCTCATTTTCATTGTTATTTGCATGTTATTGAAAACCGCAAATCAACTAGTCAAAAGAAGATATGTAGTATTTGTCTTCTATTTGTTAAATTCATTATTCAAATCATTTTGTTCATCTGAAAATAAATAAGTTTTACAACCTGAACGTGAAATAATTCAGGGAAATATTACAAGAAATACGTAGTTGGATGTATTTTCATAGATATAGAATCAATCGATCTCCACTTGTATATGGAGCACATATAACTGTTAGTCTATTTATTTCATGATACAACTATTTATTAAACAATAATTATTCTCGTTTTATGAGATAGTTTTAGTTCACCTGCATTCATAATGATTTTCCACTTATACTGCTTCTTTTGCTTAGAATTTGCGAAAAGTTATACTTATGAAATGAAGTGTATACTACTGGTATAATAAACATTCCGGCAATATTTGCTCCTTCAAATAGTCTGAACAATATGGATTCAGAAGTATTAAAATAGTTTTGTAATCCAGGAACAGTTTTTTTATTATCAAGAAATAGTTACGTGATATCAATAAATATCGTTATAATATGAGATTAGTAGAAACCTATTGTGAGAATTATATAATTTCGATTCAAATAGATGATATTTTGAATTGCTTCAAAAACTTATAGCAATAATATGTATAGATTACTAAAAAAACGGATAATGAAATGTTTATGAAAATGTTCAGCATTCAGTATAGTGAAAAGATGTTGATGATGATAAAGACATTGCTGAAAAAAACTGAAATCTAGACTTTGTGACTTTCAATGCCGCGAAAAATAATTTTTCAATTATTGTTTTTACTGCTCATTTGAAGTACGCCTCAGCTTTTTCAGATCCAATTTTTAAAAAACACATTTCAGAGTTTAATTTTTGTGGTATCAACCGCAATTCAACCATATCTCTCTTGCTAAAAACAAGGCTAAAAACAATCGTGGAGACCACAATTTATGTGATGAATCTGATATTATTTATTTGACAACGATGAGGTATACTGCTTGTAGTACTTGCCAATCATTATGGCTGAATGAACATGAGAGGGACCTTTACAGCAGTGAAAGAATATACAGGGTGTCCTATTGAAAATTCAAAAAATAATACCACGTAATCGAAAATGTAATGTTGTAACAACGTTGCATTTTGCCTCAAATGCGTAATATTACCATTTACTGCCAAATTTCAATATCGTACTCCAAATAGTTTTCGAGATACATACTGGTCAAAACCTTGTGAGCCACCCTGTATATGGAGCCTCTCGAACTCGAAAAAGAATATGGAAAAGTTGATACACTTTCTACAGAAATATAAAATCAATCGCCAACGTAGTCTCGAAAAATAGTCATCCAAGCATAAACGTAGATTCTCGAGTTCCGATTCATGATTTCACCAACAGAAGAAAACGTTCGTCATGTCTGCGGTTTCATTACATGTATTTCATGATTCGTTCAAAAGTAGTACGTGAAGTCTGTCTGGTTGAATTCGACGTCAAAACCATGATTCAACTTCTTTATTCGTTATCTTGATTCGCCGCCAACATTTGCAATATCTACGGCAACTTCGACTAAATCCACAGTGAAACCCATCAAAATAGTTTCTTGATAAGAAAGTGAGACATTACAATACCAGCACATTTGATGTGACTCAATAATAAAACCAATGGATTAATATTTAGCAATACCTTATGAGGAATCGTAAAACGAAAGCATTTCGAGTAAAGTGTCATATAAAATAAGTAATTAATCAAACACATGAATCGTTCATTTACATACAAGCGGTATTCCCAATTTCGAGAGAAGTTGATAAGATTAGGTGTTCCGGAAAAAAGGTTATTTCCAGATAAACAATTTTTATTTTTTCTTGAATTTTAATTCTGGTCGTTTTTCTCTGCCACGTTTTGTAAAAGAAAACTGTGTGAAATATTTTCATGCTGATACCCAGCCAACTCTCCATTATACTCACATTGTCAAAAGTGATTCATTGCTTATAAAAATATGGGATCTGGCGGAAATGGTGACAAATTTTAAGGCCTTATTCTGTAGGAAACAAGACACATCTTGTAAATATTTGTACTGCACAAGTGCTCCCTGATTTACTGTTTGTTATTTTTACGTATGTGAGATAAAATGGTTCTACAAATATCGTAAGATATTACGTAACAGACTGATAGCCCAAAGAAAGTGAGATCATCTATATTAAGATTATATAGATATGTAGTGTTATGCAATTATCAAACAAAATTCAATAATCCTAATAATCTTTCATCATTATTTCTTTCGAAGAACTGAAGAATTGTCGAGAACAATATGGAACAAATGAATGATTCATTGTCAGAAACAGTTATTTACAGAGCGAAATAAAAACTTGAACTGTATTCGATACGAGCATTGTCCTCATAAAATATGATTGACGACTATAGTCCTCTTTATCATTGTGATTTCTCAGCTAATAAGTATCTGAGCGACAACACTTGATGATATGTAATAAACTTGTAGAAATTTGAATGGGAAATGTTTTATTCAAAGCACATGTTCCAATGGGTTAGTCAACACTATTCTACAATATGTAAAGACATGAATCATCATCTATTCAACAATCAACACCATTAACATTTCTGATCCCACTTCATTGAAATTGAAATTTATCAGCACCGTATTGAAGAAATACACACCTCGTCTATTTTCCAGGTGTCTGCAATAGAAGCACGAAATGATGATTTCATCGAAGAAATCGTTACTCTGACCCTGTTTATATATCATTAATGTCGTCTGATTCATTAAAGAAAGTTGTGGCAGATCAATAAATATTCTGCAATCGCGAAATGAATTGTATTCAGCTGACAGCTGTCACAAGTATTTTCTTTGACTAAATAAACTAAACTCTGTTCTCCTTCATAAGAACTGATATGTCAACTCTGGTTGGAATGAAATAATGTACTAATTTCTATGAATCATCTTGACTCACCCTCACTCCGTCCCTGGATAATGACAACGTTTCGATGACCCACCCGACATGTTTTCTTAATACATACATAAATAATACTACGTTGACAAGTTGTAATTTTTACTATAATTCTCAAGTCATTAGGCTTGCTGAATATTTTTCCTGAAACCGGTTTTTCCATGACTAACTGCGATGATTCCGTATGCACTTCCTTGTCTGTATTCGTATTCCCCGAATTACCGAACTCCCACGCCTAATCTGATGTCTGAATCGTAGTTTTAGGTGCCCATCGCTTATCTCAAATTGCATCTGTCAATAAATATGAAATTTCGTTTGCTGGCAGATAATGGTTATTATCCTAAATTATACCTAATCACGGTGCAATTTCCAAAATTGTTAGATAGCTTCCCACTCAAATTGCCTCATTTCTTTATTTATTTCAGAAAGAGGGTTGTGTCAGCTGTCAAAATATGAAGTGTTGTCGTACGTATTTTTTTCAGCAATGCTCTGTAAAACAAATTCTTAGATAATGGAAAATTAAACACAATCACGAGATTAAATTGAAATATATATATTCTTTTGATTTTAGAAAGAAACTACTAAGAGTTTTCTAAAGCTTTTTGTTCACATGAATGATTCCCTTTTGGTTTTGAAATGGTTTGCATTTATTTCTCAACACTCTGTATACTAATGTCTATTTCTCTCAATGAAATATGTTTGAAATTGCCAGATTAAAATAAATAATATATTTGTTAATGTGACATATGAGTCATGAATAAGATTTTTGATCATCGAGGTTATGTATGTTAAATTTAGTGAATGATGTCAACGGTTTCTTTATTTGATGATGATAAATGATCAGCACAGTAGTAGAATGAGTAAGAAGTACTCATAAATTAATAAATGTTGTATTTGCACAAAAAATTATTTGCATCCCACGTATCAAATTGTTAGTCATCTCTAACGACTTGTTAGATAACATTTTATATGAGAGTTGTAGGACAAAAATTTAAATTACGAAATAGGAACGGAAATTCTAATATTGAAACTGGAATGTGCGTAGGTATAGATCAAGTATTGTTGTTTAAAATTGTGAAAACAGTTTTTCGCCATGACACCATCACAATATATAATTAATAAATATTTTACACTAATAATCATTGATATAATAGGTCAACTGAAATATCTGTCAAGATTAACATGCTATCAGGACCTTCTTATCCCCAACATCTCTTAAACATTGTATAACTATACATTATTTCAGTATGCCCTAAAGACAATAATTCCTAGTTTACTGGCATCTGGGATATTTCTTAATTGTTTACTGGCACAAACTAATTGGTGTCTACTGACTCATGTCGCCTGTTGGTAATCTTAAACAGCAGAACTTATTGAATTTTCATGGCCAACTAGTCTGATGAATTTGTCATGTTTGATGTTGTCACGTATGTTGCAAAAATGATCAAATATTCAGAACATAACTGGAATACACGACCACTGGTTAAATTCATGAATATAGACGTTGATTCGTCTAAGATATTGGATATTTTGAGATTTCAGGTGTCAACGTTAAAGATAGTATGAACTACGTATTTTCAGAAAGAAAATGTATTTCAGTTCAATCTAGAGTTCATCCTATTAATCAATATTTTGACAGTTATAATTAAAAATAAACTTGAACGTGAACTGAACGATAACTTCGATAATAAAACTATAAAGAAATCGATGTTGTTGAAAAAGTATCGGTATCTGCTGACTATAAAAACAATAGAGAGCTACATAACGTTTCCTTCATTAACAATCCGAAACATAAACTGAATCGCAATGTTTGCTATCATTAATGTCAATGTAACATAAACATCATTCGCTTTTTCTTAACGCTGAATAAAATACTCTACCAATATGCTAGGAGATAATCAAACACAGGACAATGATTCGCTTGTCATTTTTTATCTCCACGGCAACTTGATGGGTTTATCTAGTTTCCGGAAGGAAGTCGTGGCTTTTGACATTTTTATCTCGGGTTGCTTTGACCACTGAGTTTCTTTTTTTGTTTTCCGCGTTTTTCCAATAATCACGGGAGAATTAAAAGAGGAAATGAGAAGAGAAATGAAAGGGGGGAGTAGTGAGATGTCACGTATACTTTTTTCGTGATTTTTAAATCTCTTCATGCATTTTAACCCCCATAACTCAAACCCTGTACCATAAAGAAATCAAAAAATTGTTGACTCTATAGATACCACAACGAGTGATAATTAACAGCTTGTCAAAATCGTCGAAACTGACTAGACGAATAAGTTTGTGAAAAATAATATATGTTTTCCAATAATATTACATTTGTTTGGATAACAATGTACTCAACAGAGAACAGTGAAGTGAATAATTGTTGTTCAACTGTTTGTTAATTTCAATTCGTAGGAGTTTTGTTTTTAGCCACACGCTCCAAACAGGAAATCGATGCAATACAAACGAACAAACGACCGCCTAGACATCAGATATCGGTAATTAAAATTCCGTACAAGCCGCAGTATCCGTCAAAATGATGTCACATATGAATACATATTAAACTGAACATATTTGCGGACATATTGATCGGAATTTCGAATTTTGGAGTTGCACAAGTCATTTTTAGGTTAAGGTCTATTAGTAGACAGATATTCACGTGTGTCACAATCTGGAGACATGCATTTGGTTATTCAACAATCGTGAAGAGGTCAGGACAGCTGATGACACAAATTATCCACCATATTTCATAGTAAAAATGTCGAGGAACAGCAGAGTGGCCAGCTAAATCACCTGACCGCAATCCTTCAAAAGTATTTTTTTTTTGTTTCAGTCTCTCCTTACCAATTTCGGCAAGGAGTCAGCTCACGTGATCAAACGAGGCCTAATGTGGCAACAGCGCGATAAATTCTTCAGCAGATGGAAGGAACGTTATTTTATACTCACCAGGGACTATCTGCATGTTTTCAGGAGGGCATCAGGAGCCGACAGGATCTCAGAGATGGGACAGTTCATTTTCAAAGTGAAACTGATCGATATCGTGAAAATTCAGTGGGAAAATAAAAAAACTTACAGCACAGGTGAGTAATTCTTAGAAATGGATGATTTACTTCTTAGATGTTGTATACGAATTTTTCTTAAAAGCGCAGCTCAAAAGATTATAAAGATTATAAGTTCCAAAAAATACAGATATGTCATCTGAAAAAAGTGGCCCAAAAAAACTATTATGTTGCTACAATGTATTTGTTTATTTTTTAGTTGCTCTAATTCTCGGTCGGGATGGAAAAATCTATCTGAGATCATCTGAAGGGTTAGAAGACTGGTACGAACTTCTAGAAGAGTGCATGTTCACTAGTAAGGAGAGAAGAAAAGCACTGAGGTATTCACACAACGATGGCAAACATACTAAAGACAATAACAACGATGGAGATTATCTGGAACAAAGTATAACTAATCGTCAAAAAATACGTAAGTGAAATCTGTGTCAGAATATAGATTCTGAAAAAATTCTTCATAATGAGACATCAATCATTACGAGAATAATTATACTTTTTTATTAGATATTCATCATGATTATGTGTTAGCCTTGTGTAATCTTTCCTTGACCAATATCTTCAAGGAATGTATACTAATAATTACTTGTACAATTATTGTTGTTGAAGCTGGATGTTTCTGTTTATTCTTAAAGAATCATCTAATTAAATAATCACCAATAATCTTCATCAAAACATAAATCTCAAATTCGAAAAAAATAATGACAGAATAATACATTACCATAACTACATTCTCAATCTAGCATGAATACATGATGAATGCAAATTGAAATAAAAAATAATTTACCGTTCCTGCAATTCCAGAGTATGGACGACTAACTACAGACTCAAGCAGTACTAGTGAAGATACGTCAGTGTCTGTCAACAGAAGACTCAAAACTCCAAGAAGAGAAGACTGGGAACCAAATACGCTCGATTATATCAATCGACTTTCCCGTAAGTATTTGAAGAGATTTTTAGTGTAGAAGGGTTCAACTGTTGAAGTCGTATGAAAACAGAAAAAAATCAGTATTGCTATTAGTCAATTCTATTTGAGAGAGAGAGAGTAGGTATTCTTATGACATAAGTTCATTATTTTTATGGTGCAAGTCGAAGAGTGAAAAGAAAGTGTAATAAGAATTTCAATTTGATGTACTTACTGTATAGCTCGTACGCTTTCTAACCTGATTGATAAGAATTATTAGCCATTCAAAATGTTTACAGAACCATCAAGAATTAATTCAGATTTTCTGAATATAAATAGGAAGTCATTCAGTGTAAAATTATATTATGATATAATGTAAATTCGATAACAGAATATTGCGTTAAAATTTTGTAGGAAGCTATACATTTCTTTGCTTTATTCACATAACCATTCGCTTCTGGCAAATCCTGAATGATATCCAATATCCTCTTGAGTTACTGTAATTCGATATCTTTCAGTAGATGGCAGGAAACCAAAGCTCTACTGCTAAAGAGGGAAATATACCCTCGATGAGTATATTTCATAATAATTCCTTTGTTATCAGATTATGACTAATACTGCACGTGTTATTTGAGATGAAACTGCTCAGATCAACTTAATCTCATCAATACTTTACACCGAACATTTATAGTGTGGAATGTCAAAAAGAAGTCTGTATAAAAGAACCGATTTTAAAACAGAAATTTGTACGAAAGAAATGGATTAGGTTGATCTCTATTTCCTCTTTGTTTCTATTTTGAAATGTGTGCAATGAGGGTTTCATAAAAAATAAAAGATGATCCATAGTTCACGTAAGTCAATATTTGTTTCAGAGTAAAGAATTATCTAATGGTTCAATTAATGATTAAAGAAATGAGCTGGATATTCTCTCGAATTGAAATCAATGTCAACAGAACCTCTTTCATAGTATGCCAACCATATGGATGTAAAAGTGAAATGTTAGATTAATCAATATAATTATTGCAATATTCTGTAGAGAAACCGTTGATTCTAAATAAATCACACCCTTTAATTGAATAATCCATACATATTTCACCATAACTACTTTAATGGACTTCAAACATGCTGCAAAACTACTTTCACGTGCAATAAAATGTAATTGCCAATGGTCAGGTGAATTGCATTTCATATTAAATCACATACATGTTACATCAAATCATAAGTCGAAGTATAATGGAAGGAACTCTTGGTTAGTGTATCGAATGTTGCACAGATGCCACACAAAATCTAAATGATCAATATCCATTTACGTTGAAGTTGGTCTAGATCAGTTTCACTTCCAAAATTGGCGAGCTCTGCACCATAAAAGGAACTGTAGACTTGGGAAGAAAATAAGGACGCGTTCATTATGATTTGTGAAGGCATTGACCATTTACAACTCTGGCAATTACTTTTTCGATTCAAAACTTTGTCATGCGAATGTTTTCTATGTTACTGAGGCAATAATCATGAATCGACCATTACTTTCCCAATCACAAAATATTAATAATGTCACGCTTATGAGTATGTCTGATGTAAACGTAATGGTCAGATGGGCACTTTCGCGATTAATATCTTTGTTTTATGTTGAAATAATCTTCAACCACTGGAACCTTCTTCTGTCTATGTAGTCATCGTTGAAAATAAACTACTTTCTTCCACACAAAGGTGGATATTATGATGATACACCCAGTAGATTCTTGATCTCTCTCGAACCGCAGTAATAATTCTCAAAATTGCCACAGGTGGCGCATGTCATTCTGCTGTCAATGTCATCTAGAATTACATAACAAAGCCACTGTTAGAAATGTTTCAACTGTTACATCATCTTTTTTTTTTGCAGTACTGACTGACATCGACATATCGACATACGACGACAGTACTCTTGGAGCACCGTCGATAACCTCCTACAGGCTCAACGATGATGTTTTTTGTGTTCAGCCACCGTCTTTGAGAACAACGAATTCGTTTAGATCTTCCAGGGATTCCAACAATTCGACATCGAAGAGGAATCCTCCAGATGGTACTCGTCAGTACTTCAAATTCAGAGGTTAGCTTATTAGACCAAGATCGTTTCTAAGTAACAATCACGATTAATAATCTTGAAATGAAGTATGACAGTGATAGCACGACACCTGCTGTCATTCACGAAGTACAAAATACTGGGCTATGGATTTAGGAGAAAATGAGTTGTGACAGCTTGACAGAATATACACTGCAGGCACTTCTAAAATCTATTCAATGTCAATTTCAGAGTATTCCAGCTCATTCATTCAGCAAAAACCAACCGATTTTGCGGTTATCATTTATAAACACCTTCACTGACTATCTGCTTCCATGAATGTATTTCCTTGCTACGAATTTGAATCCTTTCTGCAAGGAAAGCCAGTGGAAATCTCTTCTACGTATCACGGACTTTGCTTACGTAAAAAACGTTATCAAACAACGGTAAAAACTCACTCTCGCATTCAAGCGGCGGCCATAATGCCTTACAAAGCGTATAACATTATTCCGATTTCCGGTTAGAATTACCGAGAAATTCGTCATAATCAAACTTGAAAGCCACCGGCGGTACTCTACTTCCCCTTATTCATTCGTTACCATTTTAGAATGAACAATCGTTCGAATCACCATCTATCTTTATAAGAAATCGAACATCAATGGGCAGTAAATAAAAACAAAAATTAAAATAAAAAAAAACCTGGGTACATCTCTTAACGTTCTGTATGTCGTAGTATATTTTCAAAATATTAGTGTCGACAGTCTCGACAATTTATGAATTTCGAAATTATTTCGTTCTTTTTTAAAAGATACGACATAAAAAAAACTGATTCATTATAATTTGAAATGAAAAAAAATGGACTTGGGCTTTAAAAATGTTTTTGCAGTGTTGTAATCTTTAATTGTTTTTTCAGAACGTTCCTACAGTGATATTCAACGAGTATAAAAAGCTAAATACTCAAGAGGACAAGAAGCTCATTCCTATATTGGAATAAAAAGGAGAATTTATTATACCTTTAGTCTTTCTGACTAGTCATACCCAAAGAATTTTCTAATCATTTTTTATTTGCCAAAATCTCAAATTAAGAAATGTCACCGAATTTTTCTAGAATACTAGTAGGAATTGATTTATAGGTTATTTTTGATTAGTTACTTATTTGTTATAGATGATTATTTCTGAAAACTATTGTTTCAATATTTTTTGCAACTATATGATGTGTACCAACCTGAATATGTGACAATCCTTAGATATGTTGTTGTTCGTGTTTGCAATATTGTAATAGTATAGTTGAATATTTTTCACATGTGTTTATGAATAAATGGTTCGATGAAAAACATTGATTTTCATTTTTTAGATAATCGTAATGTTTGTAGAGGTAATCATAGTGCAAAAATAGCTTAATGAAAACTAGATTTATTAAAATAAATATAAATAATAGGTAACTCAATACATATACTAAAACTATACAGAGAGAAAAATTATTTGCAAATGAATTATTGAAATAGTGCGATAATTTGGACTAGAACAACAATAATTACTCGAATTAAATCATGAAAACTCAACCTGTTGAAAAGTATATATACAGCTTTGGAGTCAATAAATAAATACAATTTTAGTTGTTATTTACAATGAACTTAAATTTATTGGAATTTAGGAACACTGAGTACTAACAATCACCTTAATATATTTGTCTTTGCCAATAAAAGGAAGAATATCAAATCATTGAATAAATATTGTTACGTCATTGTTGATTCAAATGAGCATCCATTCTGCTTCATCAGAAAAAAATGTGATCAGAAATTCACTGTGCTAAAAGTGTACAACGAATACAAAAATACATTCGCAATAAAAAATAACAATAACTGACTCCATCTTTATCAGAGGCTCTCATAGAAACTAACAATGATTCAGTCGAACAGAAATAATAATAATTATGTTACTCATATAGTATCCTTATCGAAGAGTGGAAAAATATGAATAATACAGGGTGGCCCAACGAAAACGTACCGAAGGGAAACTAGCTGGAATCAACAAAAACAAAGAAAGGGCGAATTGTTTTTAGGAAAATATTGCACTAGCGACTATTCAAACGTTCATATCTTTGCAAAGAGTAGACGAAATTTCAAGAAGAAAAAAGCAAAAAAGCAATGTATAGGGAATCAAAATGAATTTTCAACGAGGTATCATTTGACCCCCATTTCCATTAGAAAAAATTTAGGGGATGCTACCCCCGCTTAGGAGGGTGAAGTTTGGGCTATACTTTCAGCGTCAAAAGTTGTTCCCCTCATATACAAAGTTGACATGTTTCAGGTTTTCCTCGATAAAATCTTTTCCGGTACGTTTTCGTTGGGCCAGCCTGTATATATTTTTCATACGAGCATCACCGAGTTCAATTAAATAATGGAAACCACTAACAATCGAAAATCGTCATTAGTTCCCTACATAAATAATGTATTGAAATATCAGCTGGACAAATTTCAACACCACGTGCAAAAAATTAACGTGTACACACTCATTCTCAACTAATACTAAATTTAAATCACATTTACGCACAAAGCAGTCTTCTGAGATTCCGATATAAGGACGACGAATGTCGCCTCGAGCAACGATTACCCTAATTTTTTCTCCAAAAAAATCATCTTACGTTGCTGTTATAACATAGACATCGATTTAAATACTGCCACCAAGTAAATTTACTGGTAGGATTGCTGCCTGAACATGGCTGATATTTCTTCCAGAGTCTTGTTTTTCGTTTCTGGGACCTTCTTGTAGATGAAGATCAAAAACAAGGTCTGCAGGACTACGAAGATGATGAAGACATAGGATTTCATTACCTCCTGTAACAAATTATTCATTCAATGAGATCTTGTTTTCGTTTATCTATCACGAGCGATTTATTTATTATGTGGAAACTCACAGCAAGCGGTAAGAAGGCCAGCCCCACTATGAAGTTCGCAGTCCAGTTGATGCACACTGCAAGAGATGTCGCGGCTGGTCGAGCAGATTGATTGAACAATTCGGAAACCAAGAACCATGGGATAGAACCAGGACCAGTAGCGAACATGACAACATAAACCAGAACGAAGATGACGCAGAGAATACCAACGGCTTTGCTTTGATGCTGAAAGAAAAATTCATAAAAATTACAGTTAATTTCACTCAAAAATGTCCGAAGATCTTCTTGACTCATTTTGACTGGAGACGGAAATAATTTTTAGGTACTACTTTCTCAACTTCCTGTATCATTTTCGGTGATATTAATATAAAGGACAGGAGAAACGACAGCTGATAACATTGTTCAAACATCGTATCTGTTTATCATCGACCGAATAAACACATATATACCTACGCAATTTGCACATTTAATTAATGAACATAATCAAAAATTAACACCGAGACTATTATCAATGAACAAAACATTGAAATGATTGAATAGATCTCATCCTAAAGATTCAAGTCCAACTTGATGTGTGTTCGGCGTTGATTCATCCAATTATGCCTCTCCATTCCCACAAATACAGTTATCTAATTGGGTGCAATTAAAACTCAGAGGAAATTTCCACTGAACCTTGGTCGATTGTTTAAATTGGGCGTCTTTAATGATCAATAACGACGATTTGGACTTTGTGTACTCACAGCAAATGCCAATCCTATGGTCAACAGGGTAGTGTCAATGGCCATACCAGCGAAACCAACCATAAGCAGAGTTTTCCTTCCAGCTCTTTCCACTAGGAAAAGCGAAACAATTGTCATTAGGACGTTTACTCCTCCCATTGCCATGGTAGCGAGCTTGGAATGGTCCTCGTTCAAGCCTGTCATTGTGAAGATTTTACTGGAGAAGAACATAACCTAAAAAAACACTCATTAGAATCGTTGTGAGTTAACTCTTGAGGATTACTTACCGCATTGATTCCAGACAGTTGTTGAGCTATCATAACAGTCAAAGAAATGATCAGGGGAATCCTCAAGGCACTGTTCGTCACTAGTTCCTTCATGGTCACTTTCGGGACTAGTTTCACAGCCTCGAATTCGGCTTTCATGATTTCCATTTCCTCGTGGACAATGGGAGTGCCTCTCAGCCAAGAAAGCGATTCCTGAGCTTGATTTTCGTTTCCTTTGGATAGCAGCAGGTATTTGGGGGATTCCGGGCAGAAAGGTAAAGTCACCAACTAGAAAAACATAATATTAATGATGTCTGGGATAATTCAACTTGAGAAAAACTCACCTGGAAAATGGCAGGTACAATTGTCATGGCCAAAAGCGTAGGCCAAAGCGATTCGGTCCCCAAAATTCCTGACAATCCCAAAATCTGCGCTATGAGAATGGAAATGGTGATGACCAGCTGGTAGACGGTTCCCACTGCCCCTCTCAGATTGATGGGGGATATCTCAGCCAAGTACATCGGAGCTAAGCCGGCGTTCATGCCAGAGTTGATACCTATTATGAATCTGCCGATGATCATCAATTCGTAGGAAGAAGCGGCTTTGGATAAAGATTGACAGAGAACAGAGACGATGACTAAGATGTTGTTCAGGAGGAGTCCACCTTTTCGGCCGAATCTGTCAGCAACAAATCCTATCAAAAAAAAAGTTATCAGTCTTTTTTTTACTTCAAATGCAATATGGTTCATCCATAGTCATTTCTGTACTCAAGGGGCAGTTATTAGTTGTTCTCACAGATCATAAATCAATTTGAAAAATTAAGCTTTCACCAATAAATTACATTTAACATTATTAAAGATATAAATGAGTGAACTTGAAAATTAAATCATCAACAAAAACTCTTGCCCATGAATAATATTCTCGTGATATTATTGGCATTGCTTAATTCTGGAAAACTTGAAGTCTGAATATTTTCATAAAAACAAATAATTAAGGGAGACAGAAGTTATTTTTACTGAATAGAGATATTGATTTATGGAAGAATTCTGCGATCGAGTAGTATCAATAAATAATATAGACAATAGTGTGGAGCTTCATAAAGCTCTCAAACACTCCTGAACATTAAACATTGTTTTGTTGTATTGATAGTGATAAAGCAACATAATTTATTCTTCATATTTACCTGTCAATACACCTCCAATCATTCCTCCGATACAAAATATCGAAGTCATCAAAGAAAATATCAAGGTTACACTGTCTACATGGGGTGTTTCTCCGGTTCTATTACCCATGGTAACACTAATCCAACTTTCGATGATCTAGAAAAAAAATTAAATTTCAAAATTCTCAATTCAGTCAGCTACAATATCATGATATAGTGTATTTGAAAAAGTGGGGTTGAATATAGTTTGCTGAGTTGATATTTGAAAGGCATCGAGTCCTACTATAAGTGATTCTTGAATAATCATTATTCGACAATAAATTTGTCAGTCATAAATTCGTTTGTGAATATAACGTAGGCACATTTCCTGCAATTCTACAATTATTTCCAAGACTCGTTCGCATCATCAAAGGCCACGCTTTGTGCAACTAGTTTCCCAAGGTGACATATTTAGAATGTTTCATGGTCCTTTTCAGGTGGAACTACTAACGGTTATGGGCCGAGTAGGACCAAGGTCGATTTTTTTCGCGGTTGCATGAACATACAACAGACGAGGAACTCAGATAATTAGTTTGGCTTACGTTTTGTGGGTTGTTGAGTACTCCCGTGTTGTAACCATGCTGAAAGGATGATCCAAGAGCGGCTGCTGCAATCGCAAAAGCCAATTTTCCATTGAAGCCCTGAAAAAAACAGAATAATTATCGACTCATCATCAGATTTTGGAAATCAGAGAAATCAAGGTAGTTTCGCGTAATTTGTTGTCTATCAAATTTCCATTTTAACTGTCAAATCATGGGCTGAGGTAAAAATCATAGATGCGCTACTGGTTTTTTTCACTCTTCGTTGATAATGGAAACTTCTAGTTAGCCTTGATATTGAACCTTTACTTCACAAGTTCTAATGACAATAATACAATAAATAACAATATTAATTAGAATTCTAAGCATTCGAGACATTGTTATAAAATTTTTTCGAAAATAAGCTCAATCTGTTTATCGAGTTTTTATGCTGATTTTAAAAATACATAGTGTTTCTTCATATCAGCTCAAGTTTATGTATTCCACATACTCTAGAATTCGTTTTTGGGTTAATCATATTCTATTATACTTCAATGACAAATAGCTATTCTAAATTATCTGTCAAAGTCTCATAACACATCGAAATGATTTTATCAAATTTGCTCACCATAGTTTTGCTTCAATAAAACAAAATAAATTCAGTATATTTTATTGAATCCACATTGAATCCTAACTCACCATTTCAAAGCTAATGAGCAACTTGTTACTTCAACAATTGATGCACAGGAAATAGCGACTACAGTAAATTGATCTTTAAATACACTCATGGCCCCTATCACCTCTTAGTATTTGAGTTTCTTGTTTGTCTTTCGTCTAGAAACTCTTATCGTCGTAGTTGGAATTTGACAAACAAAGAGATGGAAAATAATCGAAGAATCAAACACCTTCGATTACGGTTCAGTGACATTGACATAAGGAAAATTCCAGAATTTCTTAGGAAATCACCTTATGATACCATGACCATATGACTGTTCAAATTCCTTCAAGATGCTCAAAATTGATAATATTCCAGTTGTATTATATTGATAACAACTTCCTTCCAGCTCATTAGCCTACTTTGATGATTACGAAAAGGCGTGGATGACTATACAAATATGTCAAGTTCACTTTATTTTTCAATTCAACAGGTAACATTAGAAAATAATGGATATTTAGATTTTTCAACAAGTTGGTTTTTTTCAATTCAAATGTAATATTCAACTCATATTTTAAAAGAAAAAGCTTAGATAACGGATATCTGAACTCGTGTATATATTGGGTACTTAAATTTTGCACATATCTCAAAAGATATGGATAATACATGCTTAATGAGATATAAAACACTCAAATTCGGAAAATATTCTAGGTGTTGCAACAAAAATCGAAATGGATAAAGCTTTATTGTTCTTGAGCAACGACGTTCTCAATTAACAATTTGAATGATAAATAACACGGATTAGTAAGGTCAAAGGTTGAATATTTTTTATGTATGTATCTAATTCTGGTACCGAGACGAACTGAGTATCGCATTTCAAAACACATTTTCTTCATAGAGTGACGTAGTACGTAGATCTACAGATCCAACAGCATCGAATTTCAAAGAAATGGATTCTCATCACGACACCGTCTATGAATTTCAACGAAATCGAAGAAGGTTTGGACTATCGTTGAAAATTAATTAGGAACGATTTCTTTCGTTCGAATACAATAGCAATTTGAAAAGGGTCTGTGGTGGGTTTGAAAAAATAAGTGGAACATTTCTCCAAAATTGGACCAGAACTACGGAGGCATTCTTTTCGGTTTTTATGAAAGCGGTCATTATAATAGTATCTGGGGGCTGTGGTTTTATTTTTCGGAGAACACAGTGGCGTACTTATTTAGGAGTTCCATTTGAAGGGTATACAGTTACGTAATATCAATTCCACGATATCTTGAAAGCATTCAGTTCATTCATAGTCTGATTGAAAATTCGCATACTGATAAATAATTCCATTACATAAATAATGCAATAGTCAATGTATCGACGTAAAGAATTTCAATTGACCAATGTTGAATCGTTTACCTTTTTCAGTAGCGAAAACTAAAATGGTTGGATTTATTAAGGCATATAAACTGCAAGCATACAAATAGGGTCTCGTGACGTTGAACAACAGAACAATCAAACATTGTCAACTTTCCTTTGTGTATGTTTTTTTGCGAATACGAGTGGGCTCAACTGTAACACCTACCACAACTCAAATGGACTTTTTAACCTTTCCAACCTCAATTGTTTCATAAGCTCCTTCCTTATCAATAATTCATTCCATTCCAGTTGAATATGGTGAAGAATTCAGGTAGTTAAACTGTGTAGAATATTTAATAATTTTTAAATATTTTTTGTTGTATACGCTCAAATAGAGCGACAGAACATTATCAGATATAGAAGATTATTCATTTTGAAAATTCAAAATTGTATTACTACATTCACATAGATATAGTTAATTATCTCAACAGATCGTATTTTTATTTACAGTAAAATGAATTCATAATGAAATATTAGACCATGAAGCGTGATCAATTTTGCTGCTGATATAGCTAAAATTTCTGGTGTACATAATTATTTTTCAATTATTGAATTCCATTAGAAATGCAGCAATTCGATATAAAAAAGTTATTACTTATTACACCTATAATTCATGATTTCGTCAAGGAAATTTACAATAAATATTTTTTTACTGTATTAAAAAAATAATTTGCTATCCATATTTACTTCTACTATCATTTACGCAATGTGTATGGAAAAGATTTAACAGATGTGAAGGTGTGCGACATGAAAAGATAATAAATGGTGAATGAAAATAACGATAACAATAGTATTCCGCATTGTAGGATCGTGAATTTTCAAAATATTTCAATAGCCAGATGAAAACACCATCTAAGAAATGAACAATTATGTCATTCAATGATTACATCAAAATTGGCCCTTGTTTCTATTGAAAAAAAAAACAAAAAACTCACAGCTTCTCGACCTTTGGGTTTGATGAAATCCCCCTGCAGTTTCCCGTTTTCCGCTTCCTGAATAAACTTTTCTCCTCCTTTTCCCATCTTTTGTTTCAGACTATTACTTTACCCGCCAACTCGCATTCGTACGACAAACTACTGAAAAAACCGGTGAATGTAAGCCTCGTGTGCGCTAACAACTTCCTTTCACAAGTAACGTGTGATTGAGAGGGCCGAAACGCGTATATATTACATCGCATCCTGTTCCTATTGGTCGAGATAGGAGGCGAGTGCGTGACGTCAGTACGAGTCCCCCTCGCCAAAGTTTGAATAAAAGCGAACAACGCTGCGAGAATGTAGACATAGGCGGAGAAACGACGCCTAAAAGAGGCTCGACACCCTGAAGATGAATTCACATAACATAAACTCACATGAAATCAGTGTAAGAATGGATCAATGTCAAATGAGAATGCCATTGGAGCAATCATCTGTCAATACTTTCAATGCTAGACCAATCGCAGCTAACTAGACTAAAATCAAAAATGAAACATTACAAACAAATAATAATGATTAAAAAATGCTGAACTTCAACTACTGTTTGATTGTCCGGTTCTAAGTTTTCTACATTAACCGCTTCATAGCATAAAACGATTTGAATTGGTTAATTTTAGTTTCGAAATAATTTTAGTTGTAATTGTAGCTTAAAATTCTCTTGACGTGACATCGCGAAAGGAAATTCGATATACCAGAGTTTGTTCACAGTATGTCATTATTTTTGAGATCACTCTATGAATTGCCACTCATTTCGTTGTTTTCGTGACAAAAATGGCAAACTTCCTGAATAAAAACCAAATATTAGCAATTCGGAAGTTCATTTTACGATAGAAATATTTGTCTTTTATGTTCCAGACAATGTTTGGGTGAAAAATATTTACTTTACGTACAGTTCGGAGTAAACAGTACATAATTAAAATTATAATTTTATGAATATATTCATTTGTATATTTGAGCTATTTTCTTTGTATTTACATCATGTCATACTTATCTGTGCAAATAATAAGACAAATCTCCAATGTGTTTTGTTATCAGATTATGTATATTTGAATTTTGATTGATTCACAAGGAATCCTTATTGTAAACTGTTCTGGAAAATAATATCTGGGGTACAGGCAGAAACCTATGAGAGTAACGAAGAAAGCAAGTTTATAATAATCCCGCATAATCAATATCGATAACTCATCAAGTGACACGTCACATCCAATAACAAAGCATATCGATAAGGTGTAGAGCTTTCTTTTCAAAACTGTAGGATTCCAGAATCAAAAACAGACTATTCCATTTGATATTTCCCACAATAAAATTTTTTTGAGTACCACCTCAATATGGTTGAAAACAATATATTATATCATTCGAAATAGAGAAAGATTCCGAATCTGCCTAGTCATCTTATTCCATGGAATATTTCATCATCGATCAATCAACGATCGGAGGTCTCGAAGATAAATTATTTGTCTAATCACATATGCAAAGCATTCTTCAAAAGACCAAGAAATAGTTTATGGAAATCTTGCGGAGTTTTCAAAAGGTGTGAAGATCAAATCAACAAATGATGGGTTAACAATTTTGTGACTCGCTTTTCGATTAATGTAGATACCCTTGAAATTTCAAAATTTGCTTATCACGAGACATTCATAACAGATAAGAAATTGTATATTATGTATAATAATCATCAATACATGGAACGTTTATTAACCGTCACTGTGCATAGACAAATTCGCGGAAATATGTGAAAATCCGCGACTAAAGTTCAAAATTAACATCATTTGAGGTTGTTGAAAAAATTGGCACATGATTATTTGTTTGGAGTGTATCGACAAAATGAATAGATTTATTTTCATAAACACGTTCTATCATCTATCTAGTTGACAAATGCAAGTTTATTTTCTGAATTCATTCATAGCTTTCACTTCATATCTTGAAATCAATTGATGATGAAATTGTATGCCATCATTTCATAAGGCTTTTACCTCAAGCTTATGCTTTTGTCTTGACGTGGTTGAATAAATTATTATTCTTTATCGCGACACAGTTAAGTATCCGTATCTATCATTAATATTTGCTCGGTAATATATATTCATAATTCATTATAAATATTAATAAAGGTATGCCAGTACAATAAAGAATTATTATAACAGCTCTCACAAGTTTCATCCTCGATTAACCACAAGTTTCCGCAATGAATCCCTACAGCAAAATATAATAGATTCAAAACTCAATACCTTGAATATACCTATATTCACGTGCTTATAACTTCTTATTATGTGTACGCACGTAATTTTCATATGAATATAACTGATTGAAAGCAGAATCAATTTCATAGATTGGGTGTATCCAATTCATGTCATCGTTATATTGGCAGCAATAAAGATGTATGGATCAATCTAACTCAGATTTCTTATATCCCATACCCAACTAGTCAATGAAAAAAGCAACGAGCTAGAAATGATTTACAGCTCCATATGGATGTCCTTAATATTCAAATGGTTTACAAATTCCGATGATATAGTCAATAAGTAAAAGCCTTTTCTTATCTTTGAATGCCATAAGTCCTATAGATAAATATACCTAAGTAACTCGATTCTAATTCGCTGGACTTTGTAGGTGTGTTGGCAACACTTCACAGAGATGACAATTCAATATTTCATTCCTGATTTGGAAACGATTCTTCATTCGAAACAGTTATCAACAGAAAAAAAGACGAGCGGTAACCATGGATACTCTGACAAGCTGTCAGCTCCCTTTCTTCCGTAAAAATCATCAATGTGAATGATAGCTGTCAGACGAAATAAACAACTTAATTCAAGTCGCAACGAGTTCCGAAAAAAGAACCTGCGGATTAGAGAAGAATCAGTGAAGACAAATTTACTTCAATTCAGTTTAAATGAGTCTCAATTGGATGATTGATATCATTTATAGGTGCTTAAAGTTTAACGACGTTGACGTTTGTTGTACGTGAAAGTCAAATATAATTATGAAATGACGTAGTGTGTAGACAGGCGACTCGCGAACTTATCGATACAATAATGCTTACTATAGGACGCGAGAGAATGACATTGAGGTTTTGGCATGCCTCCAAATTTATTCGGCAAATAGTGCCTCGTGACATGAACTTGTGACGATATCATTGGCGTATCACACACAATAAATTTCGACAATTTATTCATTCGCTATATGTAGTTGCCATAAAAAAATAAGTGCATAATTCAATTCTTCGACTGGTAATGCAGCAAAGATCATACCATTTTTATTTGATATAAATGATGTTTGTATCTTGAAACCAACCATGATGTCCCATTTTCTCCTTATGTATCTCATGATCATGGTAACTTTTTCATCATTACCATGTTTATCTGTGTATTTGACATTGAAATTGTATGTGTAATTATCATCAAATAATTCCATAGTCAATGCCAAATTTCCATGGAATAATCATTCAAACAAATCAGCGACTGAATTTTTTACGCTTGCTATATAGGAACTGAAATCAGTATATCTGTATTCTGTCTACATGTTTTCATCCTCCAATCATAGCTCGGAATTATTGAATACCTCGAGTCAAGAGATAACATCAATTTTGAGGAGATGATGAAATTTATTATAAAACCAATTAAAAACAAACTTTGAAATTCCACACACTGAAAAAAATTCTGTTCATAATATCAATAAACGGTGGTTATCAACCTGTTTTACGTTAATATCATGAATTTTTCATCAATACAAGGCAAAAATTCATTGATATTATAACTTGACTATCGGATTTCATTATATTGATGAATTTTTACATTGTACTAAGATTAACGAACTTTTTCATTGTATTTACACCACTTTTTGGTTCAGTGCACAATCTCAATCTACAAAAAATTACCACTTTTTGATAGGGATGCGGAAATAATATCTATGTAAAATGTATTATCATAAATTCTTTTGAGCCCTAATTGACGCCGTTAAGTTCTGTTTCGGTTCAGCGCTCCTCAATTTCAACCCAGCAAATAGTGAAATCAACCTGAAGGTGAAATTGTTCAAGACACAACAGCTAGTCTTCCTAACGATGAGCTCGAAGGCGTTTGTGGAAAGGAGTTTGACCACTCAACTGAAATTATTGACCAATTTGTTGGAAATGATTCAAATTTTGACAGGAGTTCAAAAGCAAGACGCAGCTTTATCCGCAAAAGGAAAACTCAAGCTACATTGGATGTCGTTATGAAAAAAAAAATTTCTGTTCTATTTATTAATTATTATTTATCAATTTTTTACGTATCTTACGCGTTAAACAGGATCTTACTGTATATTCCCCTGATTTAGAAACGTGTTTCAACTGACGCGTTTTCACAAAAAGTGGCGAGGAAACAAACAAAAGAAGAAGGATTTATTACGTCTGGGTAGCTTGACTCAATAAAAAGAACGTTTATGAAGTTATTGGACAAGTCATATCAAAATGATCTATTCTTGTTTGCCGTGGATGAAATACCTATTGGTAGAGTGTCAATTAAGGTGAAACCTTACTTTCACTACATCTCGATCTATGCACAAATTATGTATGCTTTGTAGACATTCGGAACGTTGTGTGCAAACACTCATAATTCAATGCAAAAAGAATGAAACTACTCACCAAATCGACTTTAGCTGTTGCACCGCAAGTAGAAGCATCGGAAGCATTACTTTCCTTTTTTGCTTCCAGTTCCTTTGTCTGGGAGGAGGTAAGCATTTAAGGAGAAAAAACAACAGTTGAAAAGTTCAAGTTGAAGCTTGAAGCCGATTTGTTTTTGTTTTCTATAATACTTTCAGTAGGCTATAGCAGAAAAAATCGACATTTAGCGATGTTCAAATTACACTCAATAATGTTCTCACTTGAAGCAAATATTAGGCTGCGTAACTACTTCGTTTGTTTATTTTGAAGGCTCTAAAAGCTTCTTACCTCGGAGTCCATTTTTACAGCTGCATAAATAAAAATTCAAAATGTTAGACCGGACAGAAACACACTACCTCTTGCTTGAATGAAAGTTGCGATGATGATGAAAATGAACATGGCGAAATCAGGCATTAAATCGAGTTTAATATATTTTTGTGGTGATATCTCAACTAGACGATGGATGTAAAATTTTCAAAAATCCAAATTGACACTCGTGGTATGTGGTAAATAGAATGAATGATATATTTCAAACACTCGACAGACAACAAAATCTTCTATATTTTTGTAGCAGCATCCGACTAACAAACTCATTATATTGTATAACATCTAACCACTTATTTTCAAAGTAGTTTATTCATCAAAATCACCATACTTATTAATTTCTATTGAACTTTGATTCCTTACTCACTGAATCAATGGTTTCAATCAACTTATTTTTCAATTTGATTCGTTATAAAATGTTGAAAGTGGAAATCCCTCAACTTATCTAACGAGTGCCAATTTGAAGAGCTTCCGTTGATATCACTAATACTTTGGCAACACCTTGATTGTCTACGATAATGTATGACGTATGACATTGGGTTTCCAGGAATATGATTTTCAAGATATCAAAATTTACACCACAGAAACGTAAGACAGTCTGAATGAAAAATATGATCCTGATACCTATTCATTGAATTATGTAAATAAAAACTCGATCCTACCGATACTTTGTTCCGAATATATGCAGTGACGTACTGAGAAGCAATTTTAATTCGATTCCATTTCGGTTTTTCCTACATATGTGAAGAAATATTCAGTCGAAATCACAGGAACAGTGTTCTATCGAATATTTAAGCGCTTTTAGGTTAATATCTGTCATTTGCATCTGTGTGTTGTCGATGAAACTCACTTTATATGTGCGCAAAATCCGAATCAGAAACCATCACGCTTTTCTAGTAGAAATAACGTTATTATTTCAGATCCGACTTGTGTGGAAAATAGATAAGTCTGTTTATCTGAAATCTTAGTGCACATAATTTCCAATACCACATACAAACCCTAGGAAGGAAATGACGTTGTAGGAAAAACAAACCAAAATCCGGCCGATCCGAAGTCGACAGATTAGAAATAATTCAATCTATACGAATCATATTCTTCAGTGAAAATTGATGACGTGTTTTCAGCGTTCAGACAGCAATTAAGCGCAATCTGGTGCAATCTAGCTTCATACTGAACATAACGTAACCGAATATTTCTGATAGTTTAGATCATCTCGTTATAACGGACTTCTGCTAGCTAAAACTGTTTGTTGATTTTATTGAGGCGAAGATAAATAATGATTTTAATGACTGCCATCGATTAGAGTTTGTCAGTCAGATTATTGTTTGTATAATAAAGAATACGATTTTTTATTCATAATATTATCAAAAAATCTTATTTTACCCATATATTACATAAAACTCGGAAATCACTAATACAGGGATGTTTTTAGAGGGTGAGTTGTAATTCTTTTGAGGCAACCTATTTCCTTTGAAAAGAAAACATGCCAAAAAAATTGTTGCACATAATGACTCATCCTGTAAAAATTAGAATGACCGAACATAAAAAAATCTACCAAAAATGTTTAACTCTCGAGAACAATCAACATAATATCGAATGATCTGAAACTGTATTCTGTGAAAAGTTGGCTAAAGAAATTTCCAGTGTTGAAAAAATAACAGTTTTACTGAAATCATTGAAGAAATATGCGATGTCTAGAAAAAACTGATCAGTGGATAGGGTTCGTTGAACCGGAAACGTGTTGACAGTCGATTTATAATCCAATTTATAAAACTCTTTTACTTCTATTTCGTTATATTTAATCAATATATAATCGTTTTTTATCAATCATAATATATTTTTCATTATATTTCCCTAGGTCTTCCTAACTTTCGATCATATATTTAAGTTATTCAATGTCATTCGATTCTTGATTTCCAAAGGAAGTATTTACCAATAACGCCGGAAAGACATCTTTATCATCGAATACCGATCTCAAAGAAATGGAAATGTAAGCGCAACCACAATATTACAAATATTGACATGATAATATACAGAGTGTTTCAGAGTATTTATCTAAAGCTAAAGAGATTCTGTCAAAACTAACGGAAAATTCATTTTAAGAATTTTTTTATGTGTAATTTTCCGTAAACAAATCGCAAAGAATCAGTAGATTATAATATTGTTATATGTTTATTGAAATTATTAACAAAAACTGTGAAAAAGCTAAAGTTGAACGTCTGTTAATTGTAGGAATAAACCTCGAATTGAAAGCCTTCGAAACAATTATTGATAAAAACTCTTTAACACTCATGTGTAAATGTAATTTCCTCTTTTCTCTAATTCAATCCTTCGACACCCTGTATTTTGTTATGAAAACATTTGAGGTTATTTTAAAAACGAACAGTTTCAAGGCATTTCCTTCAAATTCTCGAATAGTCTCAAGTAGAAGAGATCAAGAATCAGACGAGTGAATTAATTTCCAACGACGCATTTCATGCAATTCGCCATCCTGATATTCTTTCTCGTAGCCATGAATGTTTACCAACTGCCGGTCTATCGATTTCTCAATCCAAACGTGTAACAACATACCTTCTGTTGAATCAATATTTAACTGTTCACTATCGTCGTCCTCGACTACGTTTATACAAGAAGTAAGACTTAAATGCGTGCCGACATGCACGTACTGAAACCTCAATGACAGAAGGATCACTGAAAATGTGTGTCCTCGAGATGTCTGATACGCATTAAATTCTTGGCGCATGAGCCAGGTCTACCCACCTGTTCCTCCTAGGGGATGATAGCTAAGGGGTGAGTTAGAGTCCAGGGAAAATTTGCTATTTAGGAACAATTCAGTGCGATTTTTTGTGAGTATATCTGAGCAAATTCTCCAACTTCAAGAAGGATGAAAAATATTACGATCAGAGACTGATACTCGTCTTTAAGTGTGAGTTGTAAACTAGACGTCTTCTAAGGCGATTAAAAAAAGCAAAACATTTTTGGAACAAATATATCTGAGCGTTTATTTCTCTTTCGAATGCGAAATTTCGCATTCGTGATTTATTCTGAATTTCTGATGATTTATCGATTGGTAAGATGATTATTGCTGATATTGCTCAATGAATATTAATATATAATATATCAATCAGATTCATATCTATGAAAGTGTAACTTTATAGAAAATATTTGTATTTCAAAATATGAATTTTCCTGGAAGTGATTTCATCATACACTTCAACTATCGTTATCAAAATGCATTACATATAATTGTGATTATTTAGTAAATATTGTTCATGATCGTTATTCAAAATATTTACCGAAAACACTTGAACTGGAATTATGTTGGGAAATATAAACAAATGAGCGTTTCTTATTGGAAACATATTTGGACTAAGTTCATTATCATTGGTTCGTTCAATATTGTTTAAGGCATTCCAAATACATTCATGCCATTACTAAAATAAATCAACCACATTATATGTATTGGCGAAAATGAGTTTTCGAAGGAATCGATTCCCAAGTGATGCAAGAATCTTGGCAAGAATTAACAATCACAAAGATCAGCTGATCGAAAAGAAATCACCTACTAAATGTTAAACTTGGCATCGGTGCGAAGTGCTGCCAACTTAATTGCTCCACCAAATATATCACAACTATTTTCTTTAAATAAATACAAAAATTGAGAGTGTCAAAGTTAAAAGATCTACTGCAGCCAAGTGCGTATTTGGCAATAACCACGTTTATTTGTAGCTACAAAATCAGATGATTGATTATTTTCAAAACACGGGAGATAATGGTTAGAGTTAAATCATATTTTCGAACAACGTGTAACGCGGTGAAGATAGTCAAAGTTGCATTTATGTAACGTTTCTCCTTTTCTAAATGTTAAAAGTCCTTGTCCTCTAAATGTGCCTTGACATAGCTGCTCCACTGAAGTGTCAAATCGTTCGTGCAATATCCTTTCTAATCGCACCCAGATAATGCTAGCCAAAACAAGTACGAAGCGATATTGAATCTGAACTGAATCAAGGACGTCTATCTAAAAACAGGTTAAGATATTCTGGCATCAATCTAGAAGGCATGCGAACGTGCTCAGCCCCCATTGGTCCGCGGAATGGGTGTGCTTATGTATCGAAATTATCAGACAGTTTACTATCGAGGGCGTGTGTTCTAACTTGGTTGTAACTTTCCAACTTTGTCATAATCGTGATACAATGTTTGTTTGTAGGTAGGCAGTCAACATGACAGTGCAGTTACGAATTGTATACTAAGCTGATACGATGATCATCAACTGGAAATTGCTTCAGAGGAAAATGTCTGTACAGGAGTTCAACGGTTCTACTTCTTTTTTTAATTCAGCGATAGTGCTGCCAATACCAAAAAACGATCCTTATTTTCAATTCACTATGGAATGTGTTTATTGCAACTTAAAGATCTCAGCAGGTTTTATTTCTATGTTCCATGAATTTTAGCCTACAGTTTTACGTGCATGTTATCAAACTATTAAAAATATGAGAAAAACTCGTGACTCCAATGCGCATAACATTCCAGATGCCAAACAGACGGGCCCCTACGTATTTTCTTTAGTTATTTTGGAAAGAAAATGACTGATTGATTTATATTTTGGCACCGAACCACGTCATGTATATTGAATTTACTTTGAAAGCAATGAAAATATCCAACCGATCCATTTTTTTCTATAACAAGGCATACAAAATAATGGTACCAATGGAATCGAATTTCAATATCGCAACATTGTTTTATGATGAATTGATAAGGAATTTATAACTTACCCTTAAAAAATTATTACAAAGCGATATATATGATATTTCTATATCTGAAACTTTACCACCAAAATTTTTCAGATATTCTTATGGTAGCTGAACAAACATTCTGACACTCACCCCTGGAGGCTCTCTCTTCGTCGTAGTAGTCAAATTCTCAGAAGAATAAATCGGCACATCCAAATCACTGACGCTCGAAGATATACTCCCCTCCCTCCTCTCGCCTCTAGGTACCTGGAGGAGCGCTATGGCCTGCTGTCGGTCCAGATTCGGACTCTGCAGATAATGGCTCTCGCGAACGTAACCGACGCCGTCGTCGTCGTCTCGGTCCATAGCCCGGAACAACGATACGGATGCAGAGAAACGGACTTTTTTCGGGGGGTTCAGGTCTGGCGAGAATGATGACCGGCAGGTCACTCGGGTCTGCAAAAGAATATATCGCGTCTTGGAAATTGTATTGTTGAAAAATAAAAACCATTCAATGAGATTCTCAATATATTAGAGTAATATTTGTTTTTAAAGTAACATTGTATTTCATTATTCAGTTCATTTGTTCACTCATTTGACCATGATACTTAAAATAATTGTAATGAGTAATAGAGGAGCTAAAATTGGAAATATACAAACAAAAATGTTTATTCTAAAAGTTGTAATGAAATATTGATGCATAAATATACGTCATACAAGGTGATTCAGAGACGAAAAATGTATTTTTTTTTTTATTTTCTGCCACCTTTTCATCGATAAAATTAATTTTGACTCAAATTAACAGGTACAAGAATGGTATGCGGAAGTACCAGACTCATTTGTTTAGGAGTATTTCTTCCTGTTCTTTCCATATCTGCAAACGAGTTTTCGAAATTTCGTCATACAGGGTGTTGTATTTAACTGATGAAGTTCCTTTATTTTTTTTTCAAATCCGTACCTGGATTATCAGTTTCATTCATTCGGAATTTGGTAGCATACAGGATAATGAGTTCATATGTTGTGAAAATGAATGAAATATTCAATGCGGATCGTAAGTTTTGAGCTATTGAAGAAATAGGGGATATATATATATATATTAAGCATTCTGTATCTCGCTTATACAGGGCGCTAGACCCATCATATGGGGATTTTTCAGAACCAGCTAGGCGACCTCTACCTACCCTTACAGTATGCCCATTTCCCAATGAATCACCCTGTATGAGATTTTGAAACAAACTGGTGCTAGTGTTTTGATAAATCAATGGCTCATCATCTATTAAAAAATTTTCCTGGTCAAGTACAACATGACATTGACATTGAATCACGTTATGAAAAATCGAATGTCTGTAGTATGATCTTAAAGAATTGAATATGTATTTCGTAACCATAACTCAATGAAAACATTCTGAAAACAAATTCATCAATAATGACAAAAAAGTAATATATTCATGAAAATGCAATAACAAAGTCATCTAGATATAAACATCAATATTTACCTTGATAAATCTGCATTCAGAATCCACATGCAATAAAAGACGATATGAAAAATTTGCTGAATCAATAAAATTATATTGTGTTATAACACAGGTACTAATCTTTTCGATAAATGCATGACATTCAATAAAATGAATATTATTTACCCCATACGTAGCTCAACGAAAAAATTTTTTTTCATCGATGATTATATAAGCCTGTTAACAAATTCCTACGTTGGATATCTCTGACAGCTTGCAAATACTCACCCTGTATAACAAACCACCTGTTGCTTGATGTAACTAGCCGACACGAACGCGAAGAGTTATCAAGTTTAAACTTGTCCAAAAGTCTTCGATGCGATCCAAACCGACAAAAGAATGCTGTTAATAGGCTGCGATTTTTTGCGGGTCGAAGCAGGCCGAAATTGTTACTGAATGACCCCTTCAAAGACGCTGGCGTCGCGACGTTCAGATAGATGGGTATTTTTAAAACGGTGACGTAAGGCGACACGTATTGGTCGGTTCAATTTTGGGGCACGGTATACGTATGTGGCAGGTCCGTATTTCAACAAGTGAAGCAGATTTCATATTGTCAATATGTCAGGTTTATGTTTACTTTCATAGAAAACAACTTACAGTAAAGAAACAAAACTCGACAGAATATTAAGCACATGAATTGAGACATACTGGGGGTTACAGCAGATTCACACACAACTGCACAAGTGCAACTAACAAATAAGTAAAGCGGAAAGCGTTTAGGGATCTGATGAATTTGAAATATCTTAGATGATAAATATTTATTCTAAGATATCATGTATTCGCTTGCATGTGTTCACATCTAATTTCAGAATCGGTGTTTTTTTTTTCGGCAAGACGACTGAATTCACTCTTTCTCCCAAAATATTGAGCAATGTGCAGGTAATAATTCTAACTTATACCGAAGGCCGATATGATTTTGGCATCTGATTTCATCAACAGTGCTTACTTTCCTGGTTTCGTCTTACCCAGTTAAAGATTTTATTTTAACTATTCTCTTTATTATTATAAACAAACATATTTTTGTTCTTATGTTCATTTTTCTCTTTGAATTACAATATTTCTTTAATACAAATTGGTTGTGTTAAAAATGATCCATCAACATCTGCTGGAATTTTTGATTCATTTATTTTTTGAACCACAAGTAAACAAACAACAAACAACAAACTCACAAATATTTTTAATAAGGCATTCGAAATTAAACCGACATGAAAAAAAACTTATGCACCTATGGTTTCTTCTTTTCCATCGTAAGTAACGGGATCGAACAAAAATACATTATTAATTGGGACTTCCTTATGCGAAACTGCTTTGATAACTTCCTGTGAAATTATTCCACCGAGAACGGCGCAAACCGGAACAACTTCCCCGAAAACTATCGCAAAAATATCCTCAGACAGTTTAGATTTTGCTTCATCCACTTGGTACAACTCAAAAATATCTTTTTTGATAGCCTGGAGAGTCTCGAGGTCTTCTTTTTTGGACTCTTTCGAAGGGTTCCTATTGTGTTTGTTTCTGAATTCGATTAGGGCTGCAAAGAACATTGCTCGGCATTTGTTCAGATAAACGTTGTAGTCTTACCTAACATGAGAAAGAATAACTCGTTTCTCCTTTTGGTCTTCTTTATAGAATGCGCATTCTGTTTTCGATTAGGAAGGATTAAAACTTTATTCAGTTCAGGATAGTTGATAGTGCCTTGAACTTTGACAGTGTTTTTTTCGACGCCCTCGTGATTCCTCTTCTTGCCACTGAGTTGAACTTGATCCCTTCAAACGTAACGATGACATTCTCCATTTCCACTCAAAATATCAGCGTACTTACTCGTGGTATTGATGTTCTTGAAAATCTGCCACGCAATATCCGAAGGAGCCGTAGACATCTCCGAAAATCAATTGGACGTTGTTTGCTCTGCAAGTTTTGTCGATTTTCAAGATGAGATCACTCTTTACGCAAGTGGCGACTATGATGGTGAAATTCTTGTAGAAACTTTGATCCTTAGATGCTGGTGAATCAGTATCTGCCACTATTTTGACCAAAGGATTCAAGGCCTGCGCTTTCAGTAAAACTTCTTCGGCTATCTGCAAATTTCAAAGACTGATTCATGATTTATTTGAAACACATCCAAGGTGACAGCTTATAGACGTCAGTTTGACATTTGTATCTCAAGTTCGTAAAAACCATTCCAAAAACATGGAAGACTCTGAAAACACCCAAACTACTGCTGAACCAGTACCCATCACCGACCAAACAGAAGATGAATCCTTCATCAACTTTGACAAAGAGTCTACCATCACGCAACTAACAGAACATAACGAAGAACGCAAGGAAGAAGATTTATCAAATATTTTCAAAGAATCAAACGACAGAAAGCCTCAACTGGTGTCGAATTTGCCGGAAGCAGAAACCGACATCGATGAAACGGATGAATCACGGAGACAATCGTTGAATACAGATAACGAAAAAGTTGTAGAGGAGAATGAGGTGACGAATGATGACAAAATAGAAGGTGCAATGATTTTTTTTTGAAATTCTATACACACGAATTTGGTGATATTTTCGTAGACAAACCAATATACATTCACAAACATACATTGACTATAAAAAATGTTGACTTGTTTTCCCTGCTCTTTTTCACAAAAAGTTTCCATTGTCATCAAAATATTGTTGATGACGTTTTTTAGATCAAGGAAAATCCGTGACAATATCTGAAGAAACGGACCAAACTAAGAATGATGAAGAACCGAAGGAGGACACTCAACCTGCAGTTGAAGCAACTCCAGAAACAGAAGAAAACCTTGACAAAACCGAGAGCGAACAAAAAGCTCTTATGCACAAAATGTCCCAAGTTTCGAAACAGTCGACTCACTCTAGATATTCGAGAGTCACAATTTCGGAACCCGTTCCTGAATCAGAAGTTACTAGTAAAAAGTATTTATTGAGTGGATTAGGATGACCACCGCTTATCTTTGCATTGAAACGTGTTTTACAGATCGAAAACCAAAAAACATTTACCCAAATCCAGAAGTATAGTCTACGAGGTAACTCCTAGATTCGCCATTGAAGACGAAGATCGTATGACAAGACCAAGTGGGGATTTTGGAGTACGAATTGAAGGAGACAATGAGACTGCAATGAAATTTTATCCTTACATGGATGAGGAAGTGGAAGAGGAAGAAGAGGAAGTAGTAGAGGAAGAAAAAGAAGTGGAACACATCGACAGGTATAAATTTCCAAAAATAAGGTATCACTTGCAGTTCAATAGACTTTGAAGAAATGGAGCAAATATTCAACAATTATCTTTGATTAAATTAATGCATTGAATTGCATAGTTATTTGAAGAAAAACGTCGAATTAAAAGATGATAAACGAGTTTTTCAACAGGGAACCATACTATTTACGAGCCATAGTACTCAAAGAAGACATAAGAATCAAAAAGATTCGCAATTTTTTACTCCAGAAGAAACTCGCCATGTTTTTCAAAAGAAGAAAGATGGACCGTGTACTGCATGAAACTGATCAACAATTTGATACTCAACTGAAGTATGGAAAAAAATTGGATTTGTACGGAGAGTTGATTGAAGAGGACAGATCACAGAGAAACACAATCACCGCAGAATTGGAAGAATTGAAAGCAAAGAGAGAAAGTAAATTTGAGGAACTGAACAAGCTATTTCAAAACATGCAAGAAAGAGAAAAAGAAATGGGGTATGTTTAAAGATTTAATCATTCACAAATGCTCCTGTATTTCATATATTTTATGAATTTGTGTCTTTTTTAGATTAGGACTTATTGACACCAAAACTGGCAAACCGATTCCTGATAAACTAGTAGAAAGACTGATTCGAAGGCAATATGTTCAAATGAATGAAGTGAGTGCCATGAGATTGAACTACATCAAACTGAAGGAAATGGTAGTTGAAAAGGAAACTGCAATATCAGATCTTGACCATATAGGTATGAAAAAAAAAACTGATAAAATGTTTATTCTCTAGTTCCTGTAAACTTCAGGTGATGGTTTATATTTAATGGACTATGAACAACTGAAAGTTGAAAACAGAAGTCATTCTGATAAAATAGAGGAAAAAGAAGAAGATCTTACCAGACTGAGATTCAAGTGCCAAAATACAATACAAATATTGGCACACATAAGAGAAAAATCTTCAGCGCTAGACAATGACATAGATGACATCAAAGAAGATATGGCTATGGTACAAATTGAGAATTTTCAGGTAACAAATTGTAACATTATTTTCCACCCAACTTTACAAAACATTTTTGTTCAGAAAACCACAATAATTGTGTATGGTTTTGTGTACCCATCAGTTTTATATTTGTCAGGTAAGGGCTCAACTGAATGGAGTCAAACAAGAGAGAGATTATTTTAGATCAATGACAAACAATCTTCAAAAGGAATCAGGATTATTGACACAGCCAGAACTGCTACGTGATATGGAAAGTTCTATGGAAGAATATAAAACTATATATGTTGAATTAGAAAACCTGAAAGAGGAATATAAGACTAAAACTCAACAAATAAGGAATATCAGAAAAAACATGGATTTCTCAACTGACATGGGAGCTCGCAAAAGCTGTAAAAATGTTCTTTCAAAACCTGTAATCAAGCCAACTTTACACAAGGGTAGACCTAGCTTGTACAAACCAACAATTTCAGAACATGCATTTGATTATCTGATGAATTTCAGACCGAAAGTTAAGATACTAAATAAAAAAAATTGAATTGACTTACCTTTTTACCAACACTGTCTCTGTTCAGAAGAAAATTTTTCTTTTGCTCTTCCTCTGTAACTATCCCATCATCGAGGATTGTTAATGAATTAATGCCAGACAGCAATACATTTTTAGCAATTTCTGATCCTAAAGCTCTGATATTGATGAGGAGGACATTTGCAGCCCTCAATCTTTAAAAAGATAATAATGTAACAAACAATAAATATTGTGTTCATATTGATATTATTGCCAATGGAAGTGCTAATATTCAAAAACAGTAAGGAAATTGGTTGTACAAATTGAATATGACTCACTTCTCTTGAGATTCAATTCCCCATAATCTGATTTGTCTATCATATAATTCTGCTTCAACAGCTGATAGTTGTTTATCTTTAGTTTCGGCACTCATTCTCAAAATAAGAGTTTCAATTCACAAACTACAAAAAAAAACTTTGCCGGTTTTTTCTTCAATTAGACCTAACCTATTTTCTTGTCAAAACAAAACAAATGTCATTGATTAAGATCAAAGAGTACATAAAGGGTGCGTTCCATTAAGCGCTCACAACGCCCAAAACACTCATTCAGTCGTTCCACATGGCGACCACGATAGTTGGAGTGGTGGCGAAAATGTCATGAATGACGTCATGATTCATGCTCACGACGACCCATCTCAATAGGGGTGCGTTCCATTAAGCGCTCACAACGCCCAAAACACTCATTCAGACGTTCCACATGGCGACCACGATCGTTGGGGTCGTGGCGAAAATGTCATGAATGACGTCATGATTCATGCTCACGACGACCCATCTCAATAGGTGGGTCGGCGACCGGCGTGAGCGTTTCGATGACGCACAGAACCAAGTGGAACGACAAAATTCGTGGTCGTGAGCGTGGTGAGCGCTTAATGGAACGCACCCATCATCGAGAGTTCAGTGCATATATATAGACTTATTACACAGAGTACCCAGAGGCGCCACTTGCCTTATTTAAGAATGAAATGGCAAAATATTAAAGATGGCCGTGAAAAAAAAAGGAGAGGTGAAACGGTAACCGGGTTACGGTTTTCTGATTGGTCAATAGAGAGTTGAAGTAATCACAGTACGTGAGTAGTCCTAGACACGGTAACGTAAGAAATATGACGTTCCTGATATACATCTAAAATGGCGTTGAAGTATCTCATCACGTTAGCACAGAACTCGCCTAGGCAGGGAATGTTAAATAATTTTAATAATCTTAACTTCCATGCTGTTTTATGTAGTTTAACTGTATGTCCTGTGCCGTTCGCAAGTTATCGTCCTCGTTTCGTGAGATTTCGGTTAGCGTACGTTCCCTCTTTTAGCACCCGTTAGATAACGTGAGTCTACGTACACCCGTAGACCCACAAATTACGAAAACGTGAAAACTTGTGCAATGCGCATGCCCAGATGTCAGAATGAATCCTAACGTTACCGTTCGTGGAACCACTTCAACTCTCTAATATCAACTATCAAGAGCTGACGTTTGTATGTGTCAATGTTAAAGCTTGGTTACGACGTTAGTTATGCGTCGGTTATACGAATTTCGATTAGATATTAGCTTGATGTCAGTCCCTTCATCCAATCATATATCGCTTTCACCACAAACGGATCACGACATGTATTGAGCTTTAATTGAGTTCATATTAATGTAAACAATTTGTAGAAATATTTCTTATATCTCTAAAGTATTCTTCTTACTGAAAATGAAGTTTCAAATTGAAATGATAATACTTCAAAAAGGCTCAGCTGACATATTTTCCATATACTCGAAATTAAATAGATATCCTTGGTTTGTGAAATGAATTACTTCAACAAATTAATGTGGGAATGTAATGATAAAAATCTTTTACTTTGAGATATTTTGGATTTTCTAGTACTTGGCATTTGGAAACATGGGTTTCCTCAGGTGTTTCCAGCAAAAACATGCATAAGATGACAAAAGTATAACAAATTTAGGTAAATTTGGATATTCTATTTGAGTTCTACCTTGCAGTTAGAGAATTTATAAAATGTAGAGGTTTATTCAATAGTTGTCCATAGTTTAGACAACGTCGGTAAATTTTCAAATACTCTGGAAACCCATTCAAAGAGTTGATGCATATATTGAACTACAGCAGATTTTATTGTATTATTGTGTACATATATCAATTATGTCATCATATATCATTATTTTGATAATATCTTCTAGAAAATCTTCACAATCACATATAAGTTGATAAGACCTCACTATCAGCTTCACAGTTGAACTTCAAGCCCATATCAGATATTGGAGTTCCAACACACATTCCTCTTTGATTCTTTTTCTGCATCTTCACCAAGTAACTCATTTCATAAGTATAGTGTGTAGTAAGAAGAAAGCCAAGCATTGTAGATACCTCTAGCCATCAAAACTGGGTAATTTTTGGCAGTTTAGTATTATTTCCAATATACTGAATTCTATAAAAAGTTATTAATATACAGTGCCTCCATAAGTAACGCATAAATTCATTATTGGCTAAATGAACAATAAAATTAGGAATTCCCAAAACAAGTCGATTTTTTATTTCAATTTTCTATCGTTTCAAATCATAATCTAATATACAGGGTGAACCACTTTCGGGTAATGACGTCATCACCATTTTTTTCAAATGGAACCCCCCTTTTTATTCAATTTTCAAATTGCC
This sequence comes from Plagiodera versicolora, assembly GCA_037013635.1. Classification (NCBI taxonomy): domain Eukaryota; kingdom Metazoa; phylum Arthropoda; class Insecta; order Coleoptera; family Chrysomelidae; genus Plagiodera; species Plagiodera versicolora. The sequence goes on along the minus strand of CM072982.1, from coordinate 4,186,574 downwards.
TTTGCTGAGCTGATTCCAAAAATGTATAATATGTTGCTTCAAATTGCGTACGGGGTGGGCAAAAATGCAAAAAAAAGTATGAAAATTGTTTATGGAAAGTAATACGTTACTGAATGTAATAAACAAATTAAATGGAATTAGTAGTTATGCAATTAATGTGATACACTTCCAAAAACAAACAAACGAACGAAAATTTACAATAAATGTTCAAATTGTTCTCCATTGACCGTTAGACAATGACTGAACCGGGCATTACTTTCGTCTCTAACATTCTATAGCATAGCGGGTGTTATGCTCTGTATTTCTTGTCTGATTCGGTCTTGTAGTTGAGGGATATTTCCAGGTCTGTTTAAGTAAACTTTAGATTTTAAATAACCCCATGAAAAGAAGTCTAATGAGCTCAGATCAGGTGATCTAGCAGGCCATTCCACTGGTCCCCTTTTTCCTATCCACCTTTGTGAAAAAGTTGTGTTTAAAAAATTGCGCACAGTTACTGCGAAATGTGGCGGTGCGCCATCCTGTTGAAACCAGATTCTGCGGTCTACATTAGTGGGTATTTGAATATCAGGAAAAAGCTGGATCAGATCAGGAATTACTGTATTTTGAAGGAAATCCAGATATAATGCTCATGTTAAGTTTTCATCATGGAATCAGCTCAGCAAAGGCAATTTGGAACTTGAAAAAAAAGGGGGGGGGGGTTTCATTTGAAAAAAATGGTGATGACATCATTACACGAAAGTGGTTCACCCTGTATTTATGATTTGAAACAATAGTAAATTGAAATAAAAAATCGACCTGTTTTGGGAATTCCTAGTTTTATTGTTCATTTAGCCAATAATGAATTTATGCGTTACTTTATGGACGCACTATCTAGTTAGTAAAAAAACAACCTTTTTTGACATTTTTTGTATATGGTGATATCAAGTTCTCATTGACTTATTCTTAACATTTTCATTCAAGTTAGTCGCATGATGGATGTAATTTCATCGATTTAGCGAAGCCCTAGAGGCATCTCTGAATCAGTCAGAAGAGTCCGAGTTCTGACAATCTCCTAATGTAGGCAGCAGAATTTAACTTGAAAATATTTCAATCATCCTGTACACACATTTCGGTATCACAGAGATGACTAGTTTCAATTATGCAACCCTATTAATCATGCGTAAAGGAATTGGCAGACTGATAAGACGACACATATTACTCAGTCGATTTTAAACCTCCGTTGGGTTCGGACGTGCGTGACGAAAAGACTTTCTCGTGCGGTGGAAAGTTTTCGCGAGTGTGTTTCCAATTATCCCGTGTGTGTTTCCAGTGATCACGTGTGTGTTTCCAGTGATTTCGTGTGTGTGTGTGTGTGCTTCAAGGACAGTTTGAGAAAGATTAATGGGTGAGTTTTTTTTGCATGTCCCTTTACACAACTGAACGATTTCGAAATTTTCCATCATGATACATCGGGTTTTTTTGTTGAAATTTGCTGATTTCTTGGTGAAATTGTTTTCAATGTTTTATGAATACATGATAAATGAACCCTTTCTTGATATTTAAGAAAAGATGCAATAAAATAAAGTATGCAATTTTATAGATTCATTTTTAATTTTGTTATAGATGGCATGTGACGTCTGGAAAACAAAGAACTAGGATAGAAGGTGTAATTACTACTACCAATCGGTGAGTGATTTTTTGACTCCTGTAACTTTTACAACCTCACATTCAGCTTTTGTCTCCTCACTTTCAAATATTTCACATTCCACTTCTAAGCTCCTCATAAAACCTATTTTCTAACTTACTGACTTTCTTTTTATTGTATCGATTTGTTAGGTTTTTTTTTCTTTCAATTTGTGTAATCAATGGGCAGAGGGGTTAGGTCGATAGCCTATTGGATCAGTGTAAATTGTTTCATTAATGGACATTTATTATTATTATTGAAATTTTCCATTATATGATTTCTCGAATTCAGATATTTATTCTTGAGATTTAATGAATGTTTTCTGTTGTTACAGGTAGTGTAGTTCTTCTAGAAAAAGGTAAGTGATTTTTGGGTTATGCATGACTTTTTGCACGAATTTCAGCGGGTGCACCCACAATATTCCGACGAACTATGGAATTCGTAGGATTATAGATAGAATCCTTACAGTCGAGATATACGTATCAGTATGTCCAAATTGCAATTTCTCGATTTCAACCTCACTTTTCCAAATTACACAGGCCTACCTTTTTTTCTGTGAAATAGTGTTTTCAAGTGACAGGTCGTTTAACACACAGTACATCAGAATACTGAATAGAACGTTTATTTTCGAATTGAAATCCTCGACATCGCAGTAGCAAAAGTAACAGTCGTCTCCAGTGCGATGGTACAAATCAAAACTACAATCGAAAATGCGCTTGAAGAAATCAAGCATGCCGTCGCAAGTGATTCACAGCTAGAAGTTCCATCGAAATTCAAATGCGGTTGGTCGAAAAGCGAATTTTCTACCCGATCATTAACGACAGTTGACAACCTCACCCGATAACACGCGCGGTACCCTTACGAGGGGAGAGTATCGACTTTTGGTGTCTGTAAGTTTTCCTCTTTACAAAGGAGGCTGTCACCTTAAGAAGTCGGTATGACAGTGTTTTTCGTGGTCGTGGGAGTCTTCCTAGTTCTTGATGTAGGTAGAAATTCGCTTTTCGACCCACCGCATTTGAATTTCGATGGAACTTCTAGCTGTGAATCACTTGACGGCATGTTCGATTTCTTCAAGCGCATTTTCGATTGTAGTTTTGATTTGTACCATCGCACTGGAGACGACTGTTACTTTTGCTACTGCGATGTTGAGGATTTCAACTCGAAAATGAACAGTCTTTTCAGTATTTTGATGTACTGTCTGTTAAACGACTTGTTATTTGAAACACTTTTTCATGAAAAAGAAGGTAGGCCTGACGATTAAGATGACAAGTTTCCAAATGAAGTGCATTTCATTTCAGGAATTATTTTATTTCAGAAATCATTCTCTTTCAGAATTTATTTTATTTCAGAAATCATTCTCTTTCAGGAATTATTTTATTTCAGGAATTATTTTATTTCAGGAATTATTTCATTTCAGGAATTATTTCATTTCAGAAATTATTTTATTTCAGGAATTATTATCTTTCAGGATTTATTTTATTTCAGGAATTATTCTCTTTCAGGAATTATTTCATTTCAGGAATTATTCTTTCTCAGGAATTATTCTTTTTCAGGAATTATTTCATTTCAGGATTTTTTTTTCAGGAATCATTCTCTTTCAGGAATTATTTTATTTCAGGAATTACTTCATTTCAGGAATTGATTTATATCAGGTATTAATTCATTTCAGGATTTATTTTTTTCAGGAGTTATTTATTTCAGATATTAAACAATAGAAAGTGCATTTTGCAATTTTGTATAAATGCCAGTAAACGAATATCAGAAATTATTCTATTTCTGGATGGGGTAAATGCAGTGAAATAACTGTAAAACGTGAAATAAGTGCCGCGTAGACTTTTCAGACATGAAATCTGAAACAATTAAGTGCGAGTGCATTTTGCAATTTTGTACAAATGCCAATAAACGAATTTCAGGAATTGATTTCAATTTCTGGAAGGGGTAAATGCTGTTCGACTATCATCTGGTTAATTCATTCAGATTATCAGTCCTTAGTGAAATAAGTGCCGCGTAGACTTTTCAGAAACGTAATCTGAAACAACATTATAAAGTGCATTTTGCGAATTCGTACAAATGCCAATAAACGAATTTCAGGAATTAATTTTAATTTCTGGAAGGGGTATTTTCCACATTCATGGTTTGTAGGCCTACTGGGGATGCTTCCATTAAAAAAAGCAACGCATTGAGAACTCTACCTCTTGGGTGATGAAAGAAACGAGTTCAAATGTATTTTATTTTGCCTAAATACGCCTATAAAATAAGCCAATTGCCATCACTTTTCTGTACCTTGCAAAAGTTTCATCTAGTAGCTTGCGCTTCTTCAGAATCTGTACTATTTTCTGACGGATTTTGAAATTTTTCAGTGATGTTTTCCAATGATTCAGTTTTAGGATCATTGAGTTCTTCATGTGAATGTGATGTTTCAACTGAAAATGATCATTTCATTCAAAATTAAATAATTATACAGTGCGTCCATAAAGTAACGCATAAATTCATTATTGGCTAAATGAACAATAAAATTAGGAATTCCCAAAACAGGCCTTTTTTTTATTTCAATTTACTATCGTTTCAAATCATAATCTAATATACAGGGTGAACCACTTTCGGGTAATGACGTCATCACCATTTTTGTCAAATGGAACCCCCCCTTTTTATTCAATTTTCAAATTGCCTTTGCTGAGCTGATTCCAAAAATGTATAATATGTTGCTTCAAATTGGTACGGGGTGGGCAAAAATGCAAAAAGGTACCTTCCTTACAAAGTGGAGAAGAAAATCGTCTCTTCACAAAGTATTTTATTACTACAATATCCGATAGCAAACAATTTATGGAATGATAATATCAAGACATCATTTACGACGACCACCTACAGCTGGAACATTCATAATAAACGTAGGATTATATGGGTTGTCTGGCATTCTCGTCAACTTGATACAAATTTCTCTAGATCTCATAATAAAAATCAATCTAGCAAACATCTCTTCTTCCATAAACAGGCATTTCATATCTCGGCAAATATAAACTTCCAAGCAATCGTGGTATATTCTGTCAACGTTCGGCATGTCGTCACACCATATGTCATCGACGGTTTCGAAGAATGACGAGCGTATACAACTGGACAGCATAAAGAAGTAAATACCATAGAAAGCGATGATCCTAATGAAAATAAATAGAGTGAATATTAGCTACGTATAGGTAATGATTATTGTCCATAATTTTTTTTAAATAAAGGAGCTTGGAAAACAACAGAAACATGGAAAATCGTGTTTTAAAACATATATTTTTTTAATTTTGGTGCAACGGTATAGTATAAAAAGTAGAACAAATATACAAATCATACCAGCACTGTATCATTCCTAATAAATGTTCATTTTTATTACATATAGTGAGTATGTATAGTTATAAATTGTATCATTTTGATATCAATAGTTAGTTTTGATGTATTGATGTTGTTAAATCGTTCCCAAACACTGATGGTAATTAATAAATACTGTACTGTTTTTAAGGTTTCAGATTGATCAAGAGTAAGACTAAACATGTACTGATGTGAAAAAATAATCATCAACAGAATATAATAGAACAGAAATAAAAAATAACAACAGAATCTTATGCAACAGTAGATCACATATGTCGATAATATTAGATTTATGAATCTGCTAAAATTAAGAAATCATACGGATGTATATATTCACAGCACAACTACATTGTATACAATATCTAGAGTATGAAATTCCTCAACATTCTGATTCAAGAACAACAATATTATTTGCAATTGACAAACAGTAATAACAACCAGGAAGAAGCAGATCGGAAGTAGAATCACTCAATATGATAAGTATCCAAATTAAATAATAATATAAAATCATTCAGCTTAATATAAATAGTTTGGCATAAATATTCAACAGTGTAAATTTAAATATTATAAAATATATTCATGTATATTATTTGAATTCGACGTACCATTAACTAGTTATGAATGCATCCGATTTAAAATGTATCCATTAAGTCTTATCAATCATGAGACTCAAACTGGAATAACAAAATAAAATATTTACTCGTACAAAAGTACAAAAAGCACTTAGAGATGAACCGGATGTATTCTTTGTCACTTGAACCACTTTAGAGTAGAAGTATGAGTTGTTGAAAAATTCATGGAAAATTAACCTCTCAGGTACAAAATTCAATATGTCGTGAAATTTTTTATAGTAGTTTTGGTTATATTATGTGATAAATAACTAAGTTGTGTATATACGTGATGTACTCTACACCAGATGTTCCTGAAAAGTGACGTATATTTTTTTTGTTTCTACAGATTTCCATATAAATAAGGAAAATATTCTAGTCAAACCTAAAGCAGGGGATATGATAGAATATTACAAAAAATGCTTGAATTTCACTTGTGTAGAAACAAAAATGTCAAAGCTACTTTTATATAAGCAAGAACGAAGACGAGTGTAATATTGGGTGATGCGATGCTAACACAAATGAAAATATAAGAGAAACCTACGATATGTTCAGACCTCATGCATCTTTAACTTGAAACAACTTTAAAATTCACATTGAAATATAAGACTTGATGTGCCAGTGCCAATAACAGAGGATAAAAATTAATTGATGATATCGAACATATAGCAAACATGAATAATTGTAGTTCATTTGAAAACTCAAGGAAACATTTTCACATCATATATAAAACGTCTAGTGCACTTTCTACACTATTTGTTCATTGAATGTGTATAATCGCTATAAAATGATCAGATAATCACTTCAGTATCAAGCTATTTCTTTGAAAACCCTCTAAGCGCCTTATTTCAATACATTCACGACCAACATTTCAAATGATCTTTCTGTGGTAGCGCCATCAATTTCATTCCGATATCATCAATTGAAGATAAAACCTCTTAGATCCAAATAACAAATCTCGTCTCCTGAACCTCTCTCCTCCGAAACCGAGAAGACCAAACACCAATTGACCGAAAAACTCTTAAAACCGCCGAATTAAGACCGCCCTCGCTCACTCCCCGTCTCCCTCGGGATCGTCTTCGTCCACCACTTCCTCCTTCGGTCTCGTCCATTTGATCAACGTTTCCGGCGACCTGAAGAGGAATACCAACTTTGCGAAAAGGTCCTCCTCAAGAAGGAACTCGTACGCCTCGCGCACCAGATAAATGTCAAGGCACAGCTGTAATACCCTGTCGACGTTTGGCAGATCTTCGAACATGATTTTGGCACAACCATCGGCGAAAAAGCCGCGAAGGACGCGGGAAGCCAAAAAGACGAGTGTTGTGTAGAGGCCGATAATGCTGCAAACGACAGGCCACAAAAATTGAGATGGTGGGAAAATATTTAAAAAAGTACTAATTATTATCAAATCTGCTGGTTCCATTGCAAATAATCTTCGAAATGCCTTTCACAGCATTCTATATTTTGAATAAAGTGAAGTGGAATCGAAGTCAAGTAGAGTTTTCAAAAGATAAAAAAAAAAGTAAAAACGACAGAATTGAACCATTTTCTGCTATATCAATAAAAGTATTAACAATGAACTATTTAAATCCTTACCCTCCTCCTGTGATGAAGTTCAAAGTAGCTGGAAAAACTTTATCGTTAAATGTATAAATAACGACGTAGTTTTCGCAATCCTCGTAAGATATTCTTTCCAAAAAAGTTTCATAATTTTTGTCGCCTGATTTTCCACATTCTTCGTTTATTTTCCACCATTCTTGGTCACTCAACACCGAATTGTTTGGACGTAACAGACTTATGGTGATGTTTCGGAATTCCTTCGATAATGCATCTGTAAAATATCATAATTATGTTTATGATGAAACATGGAAGCAGTGCAATTACTGGAATTACACTTTCAACTCGAGTTGAAACAGGTAAAATTAACACATCACTACATTATATCATCGAGTATTGAAATTTTTCTTACTCGGATAAGAGAGCATAAGATCGTCGACTGGTTTAGCAGTACCCCTGTTGGTAACTTCCAAAAACTTGGGCAAAAGGAATGAAAATTGCACCGGCTCCGCTTCCTCTCCTTCCAACATTTTCAACAAATTCTGACGAATCGTATTATTTTCTCTTTCCGTACTGGGTGGTATAGTTCTCTCAACAAAATCCGATATTATCCCGGAATCTTCTGGCTTACTAGTTTTGTGAGACACCTTGTATGATAATCGTATCTTTAAGGGTCGAGCTGGAAAAAACACATTGAACATGATGATATCCAATATTTAAAATTATTACAAAAATATTGATAGTCATTGAGAAAAGATCAGACGGAAAAAATAAATGTCTACCTAAAACTTGATCACATGAATCTGAATAATATCCCAGTTGATGTCCACTTCCAGTGTAATGGAAATTAATACAACATTGAAGATATTTTCATTATACTCACGTGATGCTATTTCTGCTATCATTCTTTTACGATCTGGCGGAGATATAGCCCACATATTAGCCGAATCTGAACTTAGTTTCACTGCAGCAACATCCACCGCCTCATAGTTATACAAAAACGTTTCGGATACTTTATATGCGTTATAGAGTGTCATAAGTGATTCCATTTGTTGAACAGTGAATCTGAAAACAAAAATGTTGCAATTTTAAATGTCACAAAATCAGTTATCAATCATACTGATCAATAGAGTTGCTTTGGGCGGTCATTTTGTAAATGGGTTCGTAAGGTCCTATGCGAATTTCCAGAGTGACGTCACTAGGAATGTTGGCTTCTCCAACTGTATTTCCCAGAGAAAAGAAGACCAACGGAAACCAAATGATTCCGATGATGACCACCAGTACTGCCCCGCCCATCAGGTACTTGATGGTACCTCTCTTTTTTTCTCCTCTTGGCTGAGGATATTCATCTTCTACATGTCTCGAACACTAAGATGAATGAAATAACATTAGTTGAAAGATTAACATTTCTGAAATTTCAAAAATTATGGGAATATTATTGAATTAGTATAACCCATTTCATGATGTAACTATTTTGAACGCGTACATATCGAAAATAAGTGAATGACATTGATTTATTTATTCAAGGTCAAAATCTGACTGTAAATTTAAAGTATAATCGGAAGTGATTTACGTCGACTCATAAATCCTTCAAAGACGAAAAATTATTTAATATAATTGAATGGTTTTCATATATCTTGTTCCAAGTTATAGGCATTGGAGGGTCTCAAAACATAAGTCATCAAGTTATGTTTCATCGAGAACATCTCACCTTCAATAAGTAGATGTGTGAAAATATATCTTCCATCTTGATCCAGTCGAACAGTGTCATGGACGTTTCGGTCCACATCCAGTCCATGCAAGTGCGCAGTTCGAAAAGGAACGGTACCAACATGAACCCTTTGTACAAGAACATGTTCACGTAACCGTAACCTTTGCACAGAAAATTGCCGAGAATCCTAGTTGGATAACCGCATCGGATTTGAAAAGCCGAGAACAGCAAATAGAAGCATTTGACCATGTAGTATATTTGGGGAGCCAAAACTTTGTTACATTGTCTGAAATACATGTCGAAATTTGGAGCATATTATTTTTTTGCAATTTTGCTATTGATAATTTAATTCAACTTGAGGAAATACATTGTACAATTTGAAAGACTCAATTTTTATAATAATTAACTTCTTATTTTAGAAATATCATATGAACACAAAATATAATGGCGCTTTAACGAGAGAGACGTATGACAAATGTATAACACTAACAACTCTAACCTATAATGATTCATTGAATTAATTATCACAATAAGCAAATTGCAAATAATTACAATGTTTTATTGATTTCTTACTTTCCAGTTATGATAGGAAACAGAATGAACAGCCACACATGCAACAGGATTATCTGAATGAACTGGAAGATGATTTTTCCCAAAATGTTCTTTCTCAGATATATACCTCTATCGATTATGATCAGCATGAATTGAAAGATTAGCATAAATAAAAACAGTGCTGGTACTCTGTTATCTTGGAGATAATCTGCAACACCTCCTCCTTCTTGCTGAGACTAAAATGAATAATAAAAATCAGTAAGTGACATACTCAATATTATTAGCACGAATATTGAAGAATTTTTGTATTTATAAATAAAAATTATTCGGTTTCCATCTGTTTCACGATTTACGTTTCGGTGGAATAAACGATAACTTGATTTATACTCACGCCAAATGATGTATATCCAAAGAGTACCACGAAGAAATTAATGAAATCACAAAGAAACATCAACGAATATACATCAGCAGCAGTTCTTGATGTAGGATCCAATAAATTCTGAATGAAGATTCTGAAATGTTGTGCATACTTTGATGCCCTGGAAAAATCGAAAATCTTGTAGTTCATGTAAAACAGTTAACATCCAAAATTTAAATATAAGTTACATATCCCAAAGACAAGCAAATCATATATGTCATCCCACTCTTCAATTAATCTGTGAAAATTGGATTCTTAATGTTGAATAGCTGGGAATTACTCATGTAGAGGTATTACTGTCACTTGCCATCAAGTTCTTCTGTATAGTAGATATTATTTATACGACCCACAACTCCCAAGAAAAATTCATCTCAGCAGGTGACTAATGCCTATTGCCGAAGTGAAATATAGCATTTTGATTATGTAAAATAATTCTTACGACAATTTCAGAGCTATTGAAATATGATGTATTTTCTGCACGGGCCTAGTTCTTATCAGGATTGTTTCGTCATCAGTTACTGGAGTGGACGATCTACTTTTGGATGACTTCTTGGATTTTTGCGATGAAGTTGACGCAATAGAACCAGCAGGTACTGCTTCTAGCCGATTATCATGCAGTCGATATTCGCCGTCGTCTATGAGAGCTGCTGCAGTCATCGGAGTACTGCTCCATATGCCCATGGATTTTAAAAGAATTCTGAGAAAATAATGATTTCGATATCATCGAAAGATTCAGAAGCTAATGAGGAAAATCTTTCATCGGTTTTTAAAAGTGAACGATCATACATTTTGTTTTCATTTAATCATCAAATAGATATTGAAAGACATCATCACGAAATAATAATCGCTCAGTATAAAATGTAAAATAATTGAAAAAATTATTGAAGTGTATTATGTTTCTGTTTTTGAACTTGCGTTTCGATTATCCTTTCGAATAAGATCTAATGTAACGATTGTATATGCGACACACTTCATTTGATTGTTGGCTTGATTTTATGACTCATGATCTCACCTGTGGAAAAAAACAACTAGTAGTAAGAACAGATCCCACAAAGCATAATGACTATCCGATCTATGCAGTCCCATGATTGTGGGTGGATAAAGAGGATTTGTTTCTGATATCGAAGTCTGATAAGCAGTTACAGCTCTCATTTGGTTACCAGGCATTATGTCGAATTGGAACAGGCACTTCAGCAGCACTACGGAAAAAGAACGCATCTATAGACATCTTGACAAGCTGTCACAACTCTATTCATTGAATAACAACACTAAAATTAAATGATTTCTATTCATGCAATTCAAACGAGTTTTGATTACATTTACTTTGAACGTGTATTACTCTAAAAATTTCATATTTGAATGAATACCTATGACTTCCGTGTAAGCTATGATGGTGACCCAGAAAGTTTTAGATGGTCTGGGGATAGTTAGAGTACCCCAGAAAAATACCATGAAAGGTAGAGGGAGACAGATGAAGTTTGCGTTCTTGATTTGGTTCAGGAATATCACGAAATAGCACAAAATGTCGGATTTGCTCATTATCATGTACCAGATGGCAAGTAACAAACGGAATATGGTCGGTTGATCGTAGGATGACATTTCTTCACCATATTCCACGGACATCCTGGTGATTTCTGGATTCGAGGTTCTCCTAGAACATGTGGATTATTTTATATTTTATAGTGAGATAATTATATTTTTATACAATGAAGCACATCGATGTGTTCAAAATATGTATGAATTTTCAGAGTGCTTAAAAAATAACAAATAACATCGACATTTGGGCATTAAAAATAAACATCGTGATACGCTAACCGAAAGATAAATGAAATAAAAAATCAAACTTTATACAACCATTCCATGAAATGAATGAATCGCCTTCGTAATTCATAGATGGCTCCTAATACAGCAATTAACATATATTTTTGGCGCCATAAATCACTTGAAATTTAATAACAATCGAACTATTACAATAAATTACCAATTTTTGTATCCTCATGAAAATGCACTAACTCAAGAGAACTGCATTGTCTACTACATCGTAGAAGAGATGAAGAAAACTAAAAACAAGTAGCGAATGTATTCAAGAGACGAAACTGAAAAATTGGAAAGCGAAAAGCATCAAGCACGGATACGTGCTCTATTCCTTTTACCTTGACGAACATGGAGAATCAAGTCCACGTTCCAGACTGGCAGCCAAAATTCGAATTTCGGGAATCGTGAGAACGCTCGCCTTGCGCCTACAGGCAACATATACAGGCGTATAGCAAATACTACTCCACTTTCTACTAATAATATATCATAACACGACCATCCTCACATTTCTCTCAAGAGAAAATAACTAATTACGAAATACTGAGGTCATCTAAGAATACAATAATGAAAACACAAAAATTTGGAAGAGGACTCAACTATAGTTATACTTGTTCAAAGAAAGGTAACCGTGACTGTCCAGTAATATACTTGATTTCATTGTATTTCATAGTTTTTTTTTTTTCTGTATTGTATTTTCTTATGTATTTACCCTAGAATTGGGATTTACTGTTAGGTAATGAAGAGTATTATTATTGTATATCAAAAACGAATCGAATATTCTTGGTTGCTTTAAATTAAACAGAGAATGAGGTATTGCTTGCCATGTTTTAAATATAAAATTACAGGGATACTCCTATTATTTTTCAATTATTTTATTCCGTTGATATTCATGGCCTCTTCATAATTTTATGTTTATGATGAACAGAAATGATAATCGACGGAAATAAAAAAAAAACTGAACTTGTGATATTCTTAATAGTCGATTTTTAAAAATAAACCAAACGTCGGAAACGATTGTCGAGGGAATATATCCAGAGACGAAATGTGTGGATTGATGATACTGAATCGAAATGCATGACACATTGTATACCTATCCAGCTCTGAAGATGTTGCTAATGCCTTGGTATCGCTTCCTTCACTCATTGGAGGTTTATCCTCATAGTCACAGTGATTGGAGTTCACCCTGTATATCATAAACCATCAAGATGTATTTAATGAGCGGCACTCTGTCAAAATGAGCTATCAATCGATTCATTCATTCGTATTTCCATACTGATTTCCATATTCCTTATGGTGTGATTATAGAGATCATGAATTCGCTAACCAAAAAACCGCCCTTAAAAGTGCGATTTGGAGGCAACAGCCTGTGTAGTTTAACTCGTATACCGAGACTGCATAATTTAATATCGAACGTATTGAAGTGTCACTAACATTTTCCATGAAAATTGAATATCTAGATAGACCCGGTGATACTGTGCTCATATGATAGAATGTCACTGGAGAATAATAGAAACTGGTTATTCGAGAGTGAAAAAATTTGGTGTGCTTGATTGAAATAAAGGAGTGCAGTCATTCGAACAGACCTCTGCAGCCTGTAGGATCCGGTCGGACTGTATATTGCGGTGATAGATTCAGACACCATCGCTGAGCAATCACTAAATATAAAAAATCACTAATCTAGTCACTACTGCCAACAAAATCTATACTACACAAAAGGTATTTTACGAATTGTATCGATCGAAATTGAGTACTTACATGGATTGTTGTAATAAACTATGGTAGGACCCTGCTGGTTGCCAGATTCTCCCAGGACCTATCCTTTGGCCAATGCTATAGTTTGTTCTTTCCTAAAAGTTAGAATGACATTAGTCATTTATATAACATCCGATAAAGATATGGAAACCGACTACATAATGTAATAGTACTGTTTACTGTTTCGATATTTCCTTATAATACAGAGTGCCAACAATTCCATGACAACTTGAAACAAACTGAAAAAGCGCCTATCAAAATGAACCAATTTCTTGTTACTTGGGAGATATTTTGAAGAAACAAAAATTAATTATGTTGTTCTCAATATTTTTTTCAGTTATAATTGATGAAAAATAATTCATACCAACCTTTAGAGTTCTCTTTTCCTTCTCCAAAACTCTCAGCACGTATCTGTAGTTGAGAGAATGTTTGTTTAAAAATCGCGTTAAACTGACCATAGCGCTCTCGATGAAGGCCCACAAGAATATTAACCATGATAATATCTTTCTCCAGATATTTGGCTCTAAAAAAGTATAGATTTAATTTTTTGCAGCAAATCAATCGTAAAGTGTGTAAAATGCATTCAATGTATAGTAGGAAAAATCTTATGATTGATACAAATTCCAGTTATTTTACTGTATTGTATTCCTAGTTGATTATTTTCAACTTATATTCATGAAATTCCATTTCAGTTACAGAATTCAGAATAATAAAATTAACATGAATCGGTTACTTTATGAATGATAACATGTAAATAAGAAGTACGATTATCTTAGAATTTGGATTGAACATAAAAAATAAGAACTGTGGACAAATGCAATTATAAACTCACCGGCATCAGTGAATTCACTGAAATCTTCATCTTTACTAGTTCCAGGAAATACCTCATCTTTCGGAAGCTCCTGAATTCTCACATTTCTTGGTTCATCTTCATCAATCTAACAACAAATTGAAATGAGTATACACAGGAAAAACCTTTGATGAAACCTAAAATGGAATGCAAAATATATACTTGCTTCAACTGTCAACAAAAACATGCTTAAAAATTGAAAAGTGCGAAGAATATCGCGCGACAATCCAATTTCAATTATTATTATTCATTATACAACCATTTTGTCCATTGATTTCCTAGGTTTATTATCATAGCTAGATGAAAACAAAGATCTCTGTTGTTAAGCTGTATAACAAAGTTAACTAGGAAGTGAAAACTTGAAATATGATCATTTTACATTAATTCCATTTTCCAAGTGAACTTTTTGTCTTTACACTTTCCTTATCTTTATTAAGGATTCATTCGCTACTGAAAAAATAAAGAATAAAGCGGTGCGAAAAAGATGCAGTACGTTCTACAGCCGGTTAAACTCACTGTGGGAGGAGCGGAAAATGCTGCAGATAACTGAGAACGTGCATACTTTCGTCGACCGGTCGGCAAGCTTGATTGCCTGCGAAGTATTGAGCTGGTGCGTAACGCAGTATTCATGTCCGACTTCATTGCTGTACTCAACAACTACACACACGAAACAGGGGTTAGTTAAGAAGTTAGTAACATGTGGCGTCCTTGATAGTATCAATAAAATGTGTCTACATTTCTTCGTCTCGTATCGATAATTCGAAACTATCATAAAACCGAAACCAGCTAAATCAAGGGCATTTAAAACTCTCGATAGTAAGATAATATTACTCATATTTGTTTTATACCTTTGCCGGGACTTTCTCTTGTTTGTGTAAATAAATAAGTGATATTCAAACTTTTCCACCATCAAACCACCACAATTATCAAAAGGAACTGAATGAACAAGTGGTAAAGATCGGATATATTACCTCTCCCATATCGGGTCTGTCGATTCTGTCTTCATCTTCCACAGTTGTTTCTTCTGGTAAGAGATCGATTTCTTCATCTTCCAGTTCATCGAACATATAGTAGTCACCAGATCGGATAGCTAGGAAAAATAAATTGTGTTCACAACTGAACAGTTGCTCAAATACAAACAACAAAACGCACAAAGGTTAGTTGAAGCTCAATAAAAAGTCCCTATATAAGTTCAAATACCCACAAATTAGTAAAAATCGAAATACACAAAATGTTTTCAAAAGAAAACGGTCGTCTGAGGTATTTAAAACGTATTTGTCATGCAATAAGCAGAGCTAATTTAAGTGTTATTATTCGCATGCATATGTCCATGAAACGATTTGATTTTCATAAACATCAGCAAAATCGTTTAATGGACATAACGAATGGGGAGTGAGATACTACTGTTATTCATTAATTTATTGAAGCAAGTACTGCAGTAAATTCCAATTATTATGACATTAGTTGCATTTTTTAGTAAGTGAATTATGAATAAATGATAAAAAAATATTAATAATTACGTAATTCAAAATATATTCTATTATATGACTCAATGTTCCTGGGATGCTTCATACAATGTTCATAATCAAAGAATTATATAAATATGTCAATTATAATAAATAATAATCAGTAAATAGACATATTTATATGGAATAAAAAAATAATCCATCTACAACTTCCATTGCATGCCTATAAGAACAAATTCACACTTTATACAGTTTCATAATAAAATTGATGAAAAATTACCCTCTTTATATGTAATCGGTTGCCTCACTGTATATTTTGGTCTACCGCTATAGATTGAATCTGTATAAAACAAAAAAATAGATTGTACAAAAATGTGTGTCAAGTGTTGTGTTGCTCAAATATATTCATGAATATTCTATAAGTACCTGAAAAAAAAAACTGTAATCGAATACTTGCATATTGTGTTGTGGTCGAAAGAGAATATTTTGTGGAATATGAAAATCGTGCAATAATATAGGGAAAGAAAAAACTCTATCGGATAAATTCCAGCAAAATACAGCAGAAACTGAAAATAATTTCAAAATCATTCACGATTCATCAATTCATTTCACATTCATAAAAATTGTAAAAAAACTCATAGTGCATTAAATTCACTCATTCAGGATTTCATGATATTATGATTATTCTACATGTCAACATAAAAAAATGTCTTCGTATCTTATTCCTCCAAGTAATTTCCTATTAATTTCTTCAAAACTCTGCACGAGTAAACATTTCTTAGTAAAAATCTAGAGATGTTATTCAAAACTATGGGATGATTAGTTACATTTAGATTTTTTTTTCTAGTTGGCAAGCATGAACTAAAAATTAAGGGCATAATTTTATCAGTCATTCAAGCACCCAAAAACACATATTGGCCTATGTATATCCAACACATTCATAGCCTCCAAAAATCTCATGTACATCTAGAGACACCAATAGTGGAACAATATTGAAGCTTATGTACTGCGACATAACCTTAAAATTCGTCGAATTACATTCATGATGACTCAGCGCAGATCGTGATGAGTAGGAAATGATGCTCTGTCTAGGTGTAACAAAACTCCCCGCCATCCAAGGCGGGCCTATGCTGGAAGGTGGCGCTGCCACGCCCACCTTGCCACGCCCCAATGTGGCGGGTTCCACAACAGTTTCGGGATAAGAGCTCTCGTCGTTATAAGGGGGCGGAGAAAAAACGGGAAAACTATCGTCGGTGGAGGCTGGGCGTGGGTTGAGTTCGGAATTAGGAGGAGAAGAAAAGGATAAGCGCTGTGGTTCGAGGTATCCCTCGAGAGAAACAGTCATGACAGCGGAATATGGGGAAGGCGGGGCGTGCGGCTGGAGGGAGGAGCTGCGCGGTGTTAAAGGGGCGGGTTCTTCTTCGTCTATTGGTGTGTGGTAACCAGCGTGAGTGGAGTGCGACGTACAAGATGAAACGGAAGATGATTTGGCGAGCG
The DNA here is from genome assembly GCA_037013635.1 of Plagiodera versicolora. Lineage (NCBI taxonomy): Eukaryota > Metazoa > Arthropoda > Insecta > Coleoptera > Chrysomelidae > Plagiodera > Plagiodera versicolora. The sequence goes on along the minus strand of CM072982.1, from coordinate 4,169,334 downwards.
GTTGGCCGTCTGAGGAATAGTAAACCACTAGGAGAAAACGGGAAAATGTCGAATTCCAAAAGGAATTATAAAATTAGAATACCTTGCGACTAAAATATAATCAATCAATAAATTATCACTGCACGTGTCTAATTCACAACATCATTTTGCTTCAACATTTCATATTAATTTTCCACAACCATGATGTTAGGAGAGGTTATTATTAAAACGGATATTAGAAGGATGTAAAAGTTCAAATCAACATTGTCAGGTGAAATTATGAAATATAGTAAGCTTTCTAGGAACAAATAATATATAACCAATGGATTAATCACCTGATAGGTTCAAATTTATTTTGAAAAACATAAAAAAAAAACAAAAAAAAAACGAGTAATTATTTTATACTTAGTGATTATTCCACAGGTTGACTTACCTACGTAATGGGAAGATTTAACTCTATCACCTTGTATTTTCTGTTGATTTGCTTTGATTCTGTCCATTTTCATCTTGATTTTTTCTAAAACCTTATGTTCAATGTCATCTTGTTCTTTCATTGCTTTCAATCTGATCTCTTCAATAAGTTCAGCTCCTGTAAATCGATGAAAGTTGTAACATTAAAAAACAGTACCACAAAACTGATTATAAAAAGAAATCAAGTCTTCATTAATCAATGAGTATTTTGCTTTCTAATTTGAATTTTTTCCTCACTCATTACCTCTGGAAGCTAAAATAGTAGTTGCTTTCGTATCGTCGACAATGTGGAAGAAATTATAGCTGTTAAAGATTCTTCGCTGTAAAATCAACAACGAGAAACACACAATGTCCCACGCCAATCCCATCGATTCTTCAGGTACCTTGCATCCTTGCGCTATGTCACTGTCGTCATCATCTACAGGGCCGAATTTCTTGTCACAACCAACTCCCAAGAGTTGGATGAGCCAGCAACAACTAACTGGGATTTGGTGGAGAAATACACAGCCCACAAGTTGAAACCAGCATTTGATAAATATTACTGTAACGTTGAAGCCCAGCAACATTTGCCACCTATGAACAAATAGATAACTTACATGCCAATATTTTCATTAACTTCACATTTCTTTATTTTACACCAACATAAAATACAGGGTTTATCACATGAAACATTTGTTAGAAGATGTCGACTTTCTATTCGAATATTATTCATACATAAATCATCATATCAGTCAACATCAACAATAGATATCAAATCAACTTAATTCATTCTAAAATGTTATAATTGTATAATTTCTGTTAAAGAATAAAACGATATATGGAATGAAAATACTATGAATATTCAGAAATCCAACTTAAAATCTGGCAAGAATATGGAAAAGTATATAACATTTTTATTTTAAGCGTAAGATTCTCCTAGCACTTACTGTCTGAGTATTTTTGGTATAGGCCTCAGGTAGAAATCAGAACCATGCCATAAAAATACAAATGCTCCAAGTAAGTAACCAATGGAAAATATATTGACCCTGTTTGTACCAGCTAAAAATACTATAGCAAGAGTTACCCATAGGAAACTTTGTAGTACTGCCTTTTTCAAAATATCGAGGTAGGACCTGGAAATCATAATTATTATTACCATTTTTTTCATTTGATGTATTGAAATTGGTTCAAAATTATATATCTTTATTGATTGCAAATAACCATATTTTGTTTTATTGGATAAACTTTCATTCTATTCTTGAAAACTTGTACAGAACAAAGAGATGATACGATGACTAATTACCTGGTGTAAGTTATGAAATCAGGAACAGGATTAATGAAATTGGGTTCTTCTGCGTGATGAATTATACTGTCATTAGAACCTCCTATGTAGTTACTGCGTTCATATCGTTTCTCAATTCTGAAAACCACCCATTGTCTAGAAACTACGACGAGTAAGAGGAAATCGTATATGAGTTTCTCAACAGGAGGAGGATTATAGTTATCAAGAAGGAATGCCCAATCTTGAAGCCCATTTAATATGTGTGAAGGATGATCCCACAAAAATTCTGAAAATTCAACCTATTGATAGGAACCAACGGGGTAATATAACCGTTGCTTCGTGATTTACCTTGACATAATGGCGGGGGTAGTCCTATAGCCATGAAAAATTGAAATGGTAAAATCACAGCAATGAAAATCAAGTAAAATACCCAAATTCTTGATAAAGTTTTTCTTCCTAATGAGAAAAGGATACACAGCCAAATTCCATAGAGTATTGAGTAAGCATCAAATCTCACTCCAATTACTAGGACTGTCGTTATAAGAGAAATCTAAAATGTAATACATATAATCCTTCACAAGTTCATAACAAGAGAATTATTATTTTAGTAATTTACAACAAATATACATCATATTTCTTGAAAAACGTGATGATAATCACCTCTATTCCGAACTTGTAGAACCCATAATTCGCCATATACTTGAAAAAATATGTCATATTTTTATCGGCATCATCTCTTGTGACTTGTGGAAACATGAAAAAAGCTCTGGTGGTAGGCAAACCTCGAGATGTTCTATAGTTATACTGTCTAACCGAAATAACGCTCCATAATGTGACAATAACAATGTATGTTATGTTCCATTTCAACAAACCAGCTAATGATTTATCAGTGTCGTCAGCTTTTTGGAAACCCAACCAAGGAGCTATATTCACAGTAGTGTAGTTCATTTTCGGATTATCTGTCACCTAAAAAAAATGCAAATTTTCATCAATTTTTATCTGTTTTGGAAATATTTTTTATTTCACATAAATAAATTTTCTTGTTGTACTTCATGCAATGTCAATATTAATTAATTGGTTAATGATATTGACATTTCTATATGGGTGTTGAGGTAAAATCTTATTTAAAGAAATTAATACCCATTTACGATATTTTAGAATCAGTGTCGTTTTTAGAACTAAAAATGTGTCTTGTGTGCGTTTTTTATAGAATAACCTATACATTTAGAAGATTAGAAAAGCGATAAAGCTGATTCTAGGGAGTATTTCAAGTGAGAATTACCAACCAAAGCAAGACAGACTGTTTCAATCCACTAGATCTTATAAGTACCAAGATTGGTTGGCAATCCATGTACATTCAGTTCTGAAAAATCTTTATGCATCCTCCCGAGACATCTATTTCATCCTATAAATAGTGAAGGTAGCGTTCCTCATTCTTTAGTTAATGGTTATAAGTAAATTCTAATTCAATTAACCTACCGTACAATTCACATTCCAATTCTCAGGTGTGATGTACTTGATTTGGTATATCATACGAACCAACAGAATCAAAGAAATAAAAACCGAACTGAAATATATAGCGAAGAGTTGCATATGCCTTCCGAAAGTGAAGGACATCGATATTAAAATGACAATGACCATATAGGCGGCGCATTTGTCGTGGATGCAAACCAGCATCGCGAAAAGCATCACCACTTTGGTCATGTGCAGTTCCAAGAAACGGAACATCATGTTCTTGAATTTATGCAGCTTTTTTAGCCATGACTGGGCAATATGTTGAAATTGTGCTGAGGAAAGTTCTGAAATGGAAAAACGCATTTATGGTATCAATCGTTCTTCAAAATATTGTCAAACAATTTGTTTTCATCAGAGCTTCAATAATGTAAGGAGTATTTCAAAATCTACATTCGCAGATATTTCCTAAGAAGAGAAGTGATTTTAGTTTCGAATCTGCATCATTAAAATCAACAAATACAATACACTCGTTCTTAAATAAATAGATGATACCATTGAATCTTTTACTTGATCTGTGATTATGTAGAAACTGAAATGTTCATATAGTAGCAAAAATTGGAAAATCGAGTCGAATTAATCGTATGCTTACGTCCAAGCTCGTACAAATCATAATTAGCACTTGAGAATGATTCTTCTTTTTGACTGCGATCGATGAAGGCTCCTCCTTGCATAGAGCTCTGTTCTAAATCTTCCGCATTCGGAACTATTTCGCTGTTGTTTTTCGGGTCTGACAGAGCCATGAAATCATCGTGAATGTAATGTAGTTGGATGACTGTTACAATTACGAAGAAAGTCGGTGTTACTAATCGTACGAACAACAATTTGGTATCAAATTGTTCTAACCCCATATCTTTTTGTCTGAAAATCAGAATAATATATAGTGAGCATCAAATGACATAGAATAATCAAATTATCACGTTATTTTCATGAAAACCCTAAAACACGCCTAATTGTGTTTTAAAAGGTAAACTGTAACTTATAACTCATTCAACATAACTTATGTTTTGAAATTGACTAGAGGGTGAAATTATACTTCATTTTGGAGGGTATACAACGTAATTCTGAAATTCTTCTCCAAAAAATTATTCTTAAAGTGATGACTGATGAGGTATCCCGTATACTATTAAAATTGCTTCATTTTTTCAATTTACCAATTGTTATTTGTCAGAAGTGACAGAAAAACTAGCAAGTATTTGTAAAAAGGTTAAGGCGGAGAAATTTTGTTGCAGAGTAAAATATATAAATATTCATTTCCACACCTGGACAGGATTTTGAAAAAAATATGAGGAAAATGTGTAGTAATTCTGGTATTATAGATATACTTACTGTTCTATAGGGAGATGAATATATTCCTTCCAATATAAAGGAAAGTTTTTGAACTGATATGTATAAATAAGTACCAATATAATCATTGAATAAATTATCACAGTTAACAGAAATGCGAACATCAGTTTCCGCCAAACTCTGAAAGAAAACTGAAAAATTTAAAATAGATGAGATGAAGAAAAAATAACAGACCCGGCTACAAACCTGGAACGACAGGATGAAAAATATGAAGAGGGCCATATAGACAATTCTAAATCCAGTCATTCTCTGTCCAGTGATGGCAACTGCAAATAGTGTTGTAGCAACTACCCAGATCCAACATTGTGTGATAAATCTTTTCATCAATCGCCCAAATCTCTCCATCGTTTTATTGCCAGTTGTTCCTTGATTTTTGTCGACAACTGAAATCCAAAATTATTTACAAATTTCATATTTTCCCATGCGAGTTTTGCTATCAAACATTCGACATATCTTGTGTGTTATCAAAGCTGAAATTCATAGACGAATTATTTTTATATATTGATGTGTAACAACTGAAGTTTAGTGATCCTTGATTGTATTTCGAAAAATTAGATGTTTCTATCAACATCATATGCTAACCTGCAGCAGCGCCGACAGTGACCTTCAAAGGGGCCGCCATATCTGCTATAGCACTGGTTTGTCTGGCCTCCATGCGCTCTTGTGTGTATTGTCTTAAAGTCACCCAAAACATCATGGTATACAGACACTTGACAATCAGGGGTAGACATGGTAAATTTCTGACTCTCTCAAAACCAATCTCCTTCAAATTGAAGCCCTCTATCTTAGCAGGTAGTTCGTCGTCAGTCAAGTTCATGGAGAATATATAGGTCGATATGAGGAGAAACCAAGCATACAGAACTAAGAATGGACTGGAGTGTAGCATGTTTTGTCTTTGCTTTGGCACGAGCCATATCAGGTTGGCCCAAATGAGAAGGACAAAAGTGATCCAGCTCAAATATGTGATGCTCCAAGCCTAAAATTATTTTTGTGTATAGTCGTTATGTGTCGTCATATACTCAATTACGTGTACTCACCATCATGATTATGTTGGTAGCAATGTACGATGATCGTACAATAAGTTGGAGAACGGATTCAAGGCCATATAATATATTTTCGAACAGAGTTATTTCGTATATTTCTTCTTCCTCTAGAAATTGATATACGGTTTAGCGCAACATAAAATTAGTCACGAGTATCATTAATACCGAATTCATCTAATGGTATTTCTTCACCATCTCCTGTCACTGTAACACTACCAGTAGAGTCCTGGAAAATTCCGCTACGTTTTCCTGAACCTCGTTTTTTCGGAGGACTTACTCCTCGAATCAGCTAAAAATTACATAATATTATGGCTATATCGTAATATATTACTTCTATTGCTGGAATCGGCATTTAGACTTAGTTAGTAGTTTTAGTTATTATACTGTGAATGAAGATCTACGAAACATTGGAACTTGAAGTAGAGAAAAGGGAACATTTGTTGAAATCTTCATGCACAGTTTTTTCAATTGGTCATAAAAGAAGAGAGTGAATAAAACATAATGGAAATAAATACATACGGGTGTATTCTCAGTAGGCTCAGCCCGTTTTTCTGCTTGTAAATTCAACTAAAAAATAAATTGAAAAGCAAAGCTTATAATGGCAAATTAATTAACATCGGCAAAACAACAGATCCAAGTGATGTTAGTCATGTCATTAAAAACACATCAAATTAAAAGAAGAATCGAACAATCTGTAAGCATATGAAAAAAATGGTGCCCACTGTAGTTGAAAATTTGTCAAGAAATAGGAAGAAAGTTAAGATGCGATTTCATATCTTAGACACATCGAATAGTTCATTTCTCAACCTGATCACTCCATATTTCTTAACAAGTTTCTGAGAAACTGTTCAGTGGGATGTAAGTTGCAAGTGACACTGCTTCAATTTGCAATTTGCCTTGAGTTGTCTTATAACGCAAGGTAACCAAAATAACTTATAGGTGTGACATTCAAAACCGTTATCAAATCAACAAACAAGCTTACTCGGACTTTTCGAGTAGCGGTCTGCCATTTCTTTTTCACAGTATTCGAACGTATAAGTTGCGCTCTTGTTGACGCTTGCGAAGCCATTTGCTTGCCCACGCCACTGGCAAAAGTACTCTTCTTCTGAATTAACTGAAATTTGTTAGTTCAAGGTAGGGGTTAGTAGCACAAGCAAATCCGTACCAATGTGTAACTAGAATGATTTCGATAGATTGGAAAAATATAAACTTCAGAATGTGAGTTGCACTTAGTTAAAATAATATATATTCAATTCCATAACATCTTGGTCACTTTGCGAATTTCGAATTGAATTTTCCTCTCTCAATTTTCAACTCATGAATTTTAGATTTGATTAATTTCAATTTGTGCTCGAATCCACTGTACGACAACATTTGATCAATGTCAATGTTTATTGTACACACCTCTGGTTTCAGGAGCATCTTGCTTTCCAAAATCAAAATGTAATACAAAATGTACAGTATAAAAGGATTGATGAAAGACGCCCATTCTTCAGTATCTGTGAAAACATACTTTCTTGCATCCTCATCATTTGTCGTGCCATTATTGAAAATTTCTACGAGCGGTGTCATTCCAAAATACCTAAAAAAATTAAATAATGCAGGATTAATACAACAAAATTAATGACATTTTGATGTTCACCTTGCATATGAACTATTTTTAGGCAACAACTCCTGAGACCATGGAAGTTGATAAGCGTACAGAGCCCACATGTGAATGAATAATATAGGAACAAGACAACAGAGTACTATAGCGAAAGATTTCTTCAATGGTCTGTAACAGGCCCACCAGGTGGAGGCACTTAGAAAAACCAGAAAATATAGTCCTCCCTGTACAGATGGTCTCATAACTGCTGCTAGACATAATGTTGTCAACACACAATATCGTCCTACATGAAAAAAAAAATGTATTTTACCAACACACTGTTCAAAAGTGATATTTACCTAGAGCGACCAGAAAAGTTTGAGATTTCGTTTTTTTCTGTTTCGAAGCGTCGCCATCTAAATTCGTTACAGAAAGTTCCATATTGATAGGTACGGGAGTATTGATTTTTTTCGCGGTTATATAAAATGCTATGGCGGCCGCAAAAAACACTATTTCAGGAGAGATCCATAGAGAAATTGTACCACCATTCATATCGTTTAACCTAACGAATCCAACGTGACGAAGAATTTTCTCCAAAAGAGGATCATCCTAAAAAATATTCAGAATTTGTCACTTTTTTCTAAACAGTATATATCATCCAACCAAATATAATATAGAACGAATAATATTTCAGAACATACCTTCAATAATTGTGCGTAGGGTGGCTTTAGAAGTAAAAACACTTGAAAAGCCAGCTGAGATATGGGCGTTAGGATAGATATGACTAGAAATATTTTGAAAAATATTCCAGTGTTACCATTGAGAGTTTTTTCTGAGGGCACTGGTATAAACGGCAAGCAACATAGCACCAAAAGATATATTGCTGAAAGACCGGATGGTCTGAAGACAATACCTAAAACAAGAAGGGTTATATGAAACAATACCACCAAATCAAACCCTATATATTATTCCCTCCAAATCGGTTTCTATACATGCGTATGAATGAAAGCAACATTCGAGAATTTTGCGTATTTTGTAAAAACCTATCAATTGAGAATAATTAAATGTTTTGGTCCAAATGAAATGAGATTATTGAATATTTATTGATATATCAGTTACATTTTGCGAAAGAGTTATAAGATGGTTATCCAAATCTAATAATAATGTAATGTGAATATATTTTTTTGTAGGAAAAATCTGATTTGAATTTCAGTTGGCATATATTTGCAAATGAAGATTCCAGAAGAAGTTATCAGGAATATGAAATGATTCGAAAGCATTCTCATATATCATACATAGTTGACGAAATTGAAATTGAAACAACCGGTATGTGTAACCAATTCTTTCATTCAAATTGTTAAAGAGTGATCTGATAAATAAGTCATTTATTTTTCATTTCAATTGACCAATGTATGGTCAAAAATTGCTCTAAGATTTGCGTCCCATAGTATCGCTGAAAAAAAAAAGCGACAACAGCGCATGCTCTGACAAACTGTCATGATTCCCTACCTTAGACTGTAATACTGGATAGCCGATATTTGAATTAAACACCAAATCGATTAACAATGGCGCTTCATAGGTTTAAAAGATCACTACGAAAGGTGCGTGAGGATTTTCGACAAAAAGAGGAACAAAAAATAAAGTCCATGTCACAGTGAATACGAGTATTCGCGGTTAAATATCACGACCCAAATTCTATTGAAAAACTCGGTCATACAAGAAAATTAGGGTAGAAGTAGGTCGAGTTATCCTTGAAATTCGTCTAAATTCATTTGACGATACTTCATGATCATAACAATTTGAAAAAAGTCAATTTCAACACTTATTTGATCTTAAATAATTATCCATAATACATTCTCAATTAGTAGTATAGTATGAGGAAAAATTAATGAATTTCAATGTTATTTTTTCAATATATCAAAATTTTCTTGACAATTGCATATCTAACAGTCCGTGAAAATATAAAAAATTCAACATACTATACAGGGCAAATCAAACCAGTCTAGGTATTAAAAAAAAACAAGCTCACGTAGAGGATGCATGTTACATTATTCAACAAAATCTATTCGCGGTATTTTTCGGGAACTTTATTAGTTTATCAATAATTTTATTGCTCAAAGTTAGTTTACAATGAAACAAAATCTGGCAATTTCCTGTCTAGTCATAATAGCTAACAGCCTACTGAATATTTGCATAAAACTTGTTTTGAGTGTGAATGATCTAGCCAACCGTGTGCTATCTAAATATAGAATATTATGTAGTTGTAATCGGATTCACTCAAATTATTGTTGAATATTCTTTCAGATATCACAGGGAAAATTAAAATGTTTCTTGGAATTCAATGCGATTATTTTGCACTTTGGTCTTTGTCAGCTATGCCCTGAAAGATGAACAAATTATGATTGTTGATTATTTAATTCGAAACGAAAAAGGCAGTTTGATTCATGCAGTACTAAAATATAAAAAAAATTCAATTATTGTAGTTGGAAATCATAGGCACATATATTTTATTTCGTAGTAAGTAATTTTTAATAATTATATCGATACTCGTACAAAAATAAAGAGATTCATGAAAATAGACTGTTATTTGAAAAGTTATCTATTATTCAACAAATTTGGGCACTAGGAATACTCTGATATAATAATAATGTTGAAATGTAACAAACAGAAATATGTTCCACATTGTCCTTACAGATAAAATGTTGTCTGCATGGAATATTCGAAAACAAACATCCCTAATTATGGGACGAAATCGAATCAACAGTGGCATCTGGAAATAAGCTGAAGGTCAATCAATGAAGAGACCTGTCCCATTCACAACAATCTCCCCTACCGATCCCACTAAAGTATATTTTGTACCTTATGCCAACAACCTTCTAGCGGGTATATAAAAGGGCGTGGGCAGATTTAATGGAAACTGGCCCAAAATGTTATCCAAGATTCTTTCGGCTCACTAGGTTTCCCCAAGCGAATAATTGAAATTCGTATTGTATTGAAAACGATACTGGTATTAAATTAGATTCATACAACTTATCCAGTATATTTCACATTTTTGTGTCAATCTTGTTTTCTTGATCAAAATTATAATTAAATCGATAATGAAAGAAGTTCAGAATTTGATATATCAAGGTAAAATGCAAGTTGACTAGAGAAGTGTTTATGTTTTAATGATAATAATTACTAAGTTCCTTGAGAACAGAAAAATAATGAATAGTTTATGCATGACTATCGAATAATTTTCAGGAATTAGATGAATCAAACAAAACAGTTTCTTGTTTCCCCATCTCTTTTTCGATGTTCAAACAAAGTACAAAGATTTTCAGTTTTGAAATTAACACTATACATGCTTACATAAACTGTTATTTGTATTGATGACTACATCCAGTTGTCTTATCAATAGGAAACTTCACGTATTGCAACAGCAATTTAGATATTTATGGAATTCGCATTACTATTGAACATAGTATTTGAATTTATATCGCTAAGTGAAATGAGTACATACTTAAAAACAGCTAGAGGAAGATGAGTATTTTCATATGAAAACAACGTATGAGTTAATAACTGATAAATGAGTTCATAAAGTAATGGCAATTTTGATATTTCAAATAAAAGATTTCCTTTTATTTTTCAATACCTATCACCGTTTTTAAAATGAAAATTGATCGAACTTATTTTTCGAAAATCATAACTTCCTGATAACTCCGATTTAGGAAATTACGATTTGAATTAACTACAATATTCACATGTATAAAAAAACGAAAAATGTTCGTTAATAAGTTGAAAAAAATAAGAGTTCTATTTTAATCCGTACATTTTTCTCCAAAAAACAGACGAATTACTCGGAAATGCTAAATTGTGAATACTTACTTGCACAAATTACTATTGGTAGAAAAATCCGGAAGAGAATAGTATTCAATATTTGATTTCCCATATCTCATGGACTAAGATTTCTGAAAAAAAAAAACGATGCGAATATGTTATTTAATTTATCAATTAGATAGTTGAATAAAAACTTATTAAAACTTATCTAATATTTGATAGCAACCTACTGATGAGATTAGCTATTGCAATCATAAAAATTTTGTGAGCAGCAAAATAAAGTGAATCTAATTATGATGAATGTAACGTTGTTCTTTAGACTCTCGACATTTTTTGCGTGTTATAGAAGAAATTTCATTAAACTAATTGCTTAAATGTTGAGCCATGAAACACGCAAAGTACATGCCATGTACTAATCCTTGATTATATTATTCCTGGCATGCATGTGATAAAATTGCTTGAAAAAACAAATCATATAGGATATGTTAATTTTTATCATGGTATTGTCGTTCTGATTTTCAATCAATTCAGTCATTATTCATTCTGATACCAAAGGATGAAACTTTTTGAAAACATTTCAAATTAAATGGTCTATTTTCTTTTGAAAATCTATTTCAAATGTGATGAGATTGAGTTACTAGGTGTTACACATTGAAACTCATTATTGAGGTTGAAATTATCAAAGAATTCCAACATGATGATTTTGATTATGTGACCTGTCGCAATATGTTGTTGGACTGAATCTTTGAAAACTTTCAGTCAATAAATGAACAATGAAAAAATTATTACAGGAGTGATGGATGTTGATTCATTTTCTTAGAAATGAATTTTGCAATAAATAAAATTCCACTTTCATGGTAAATGTTTCCTTGGGGCATATAACCATATCATTCATTTGTTCAACATAGCTGGATTCCAGACCATTAGTTTTGATTCCTTTAGGACACTATAACTAAATGCTAACAAATAACAAATACCTAACATTTTGAATATGGTGCACACTTTTATTGAAATTGCATAAAACCAAGGGAAAATAATTTTATGATTTATAATATTTTTGTCTCTCACTATAAAATATGCCTATTTGGGATGACATTTATTTTTTCGAATTCACAGCCATTAATCATAGAACCATTTGGATATTATTATTGCAAACTTGAAAATTAATTTGAACTTATTCATATTTAATTAATCAAAATAAGATCTTCATAATGTCAAATTACAATTAAATTGAGGATAAATATATATCTTTGTACAACTGCAGAAAATTCAACGAAGAAAGAGAATAATCAGAAAAATTGTATCACTTTCACAACTATTGAATATTTAAATATGTAGGTATCTAAAAATTCATTTTCGAGATATCGTGAAATTACTATTATGTACTAACCTTTTGATTTATACGAAATAAATTGAAGTCATTTAACATTAATCACGAAGGTAAGTTATCATATTTGAGACACTAATAATATTTTTACTTCATCATTCTAGGATATTCGATTCTATTGAAGAACCAATCCCTTTATAAACATTGAAAACGGTACGCACTGACACCTGCGCTGACACCACAGCTGAGTGATGAACTGAAAAAATCAAAAAATGTTAATTTTGAAATGTATTCGTGATAAAATTTCTATGCTGACATTTGTTCAACATGTCAACATTGTCAATAAATATCGACTTCTTCCTTTTATTCTGTCGTTACTCAGATCGAATAAAACTAATGAAACATCCAGTGTCAGTTCTTCTGTTTTTGAGTGTAGAGTAATGGCACAGGTAATGGCACAGAGTATATGGCCAAGACCACAGAGTTGTCACAAATTTTGAATATATATATAATGGCTATTTTTGCGCCCTTTTTTGGGTTGTTTTTATATAGATTTATATAGAATATATGCTTCGAAACACTATCTGTATACAGCAGAAATTAATAAAAATATGTCGAATTCTCAGTCGAGTGGCACCAATATTCAAAGTAAAACTCCTGCAATGATCCTCAATGAATTGGCTATTCAAAAAGGATTTGGACCTCCTTCATATGAAATCACCTTTAGCCGAACTGGAACTCACAATAACAAATATGATTATAGAGTGATTGTAGCCAATATAGAAGCTACTGGAAGTGGAACATCCAAACAAATGGGAAAGCAGGATGCTGCTCGCAATGCTCTAAAGATTTTAGAAGAAAATGGGATGTATATTCCTGAGAAGATGCCTTTGAAAGAATCTAGCCCAGTGATAACATCAAATTCGTTATCTGATTCCATTGTTACAGAAGCACCTAACTTTATTGGTGAAAATTCCAATTTTATTTCATAAAAAATTTATTTCAATTAATTTTTCAGAATGTTTAAAAGCACTGTGCATGGAGAAAAAAATAACTTATCCTACATACACATTGGTATCAACTGTTGGTCCTCCACATCTAAAAGAGTTCACATATGAATGCAATGTTCCTGGTATGAAAACAATTGCAACTGGATCTACAAAAAAAATGGCAATGCATCTAGCAGCTCAAAAAATGTTACAAGAGTAAGAAGCAAGTTGAAGTAACAGTATATTACTTGACAGTGCTTTTTTAGAATAAATAATTCTCCAAACTCAGTTTCAAGGGTCTTTAGACAAGAAGAAGATGTGTTTCACAATACTACTGTTCATAACACAGCGATTCAAAAGTATAATGAATTAGTTGGACATATTGTCACTGATAAATCCATCAAAATAATGGATTATCCAAACGCTATAAAAATATTGATGGAGAACTTTGGCGTGACCATTTATGATTTTGAAAAGGTATGGGTATACTATAACAATTTCTGTATCTGTAACTGATTCAACATCTTTGAAAGTAGTTATGTGAGAAGGAGTACTTGTGACGTTTCAACTGTGTGTTCTCCAAACACACTCCAACTTTGAGAATTAATTCTGGTGTAACAATTGTGAGAAAAGTTGTTTGCAATGATGAAATTTCATTTCAGGATCTCCAGGAACGTACAGAGGAATCCCTCACGAGGATTCTTGAAAAACTAGAACTTAAACATATCAAGTACAAGATACAAGATGACCCTGTGGCTGTATCTGTTACAGTCACAACTAATACCCCGTTTACTACAGTGGCAGTTGCTGATGATGAAGAATCAGCATTTCAAGAGGCATTATGTCAAGTTTTCGAAATTTTGAATATTTATATGTCAATTTAATAGTATATAATAGCAAAAGAGATATTTATTAGGATAACTATTGTTTATGAAAATATGAATAAATAGCCTTTTATTTGGGAATGTTAAGAAAAAAATCCATATTGAAAAATTATTGTTTATTCAACTGACTAGATGAATGAATCATGTTCATAAACTATGCAGTTTGTACCAACAAAATTAATATATCACAAGAACACAAAATAAATCACATAAAATACAACAGTAAAATAGTTAGAAAATTCGATTGTATTCTATTAAGTACACAGTCTTTGATGCAGATTGGACATACAATTTTATTGCCTGGCTGATTACCTCGTTTATTTTTGACAATTTCGACTGAAACCCAACTACTAAATTTTGGTACTTGCCTGTATAAGTCTGTAAAATTGGGACGTTAAAAACACAGTAAAAAAATCTTTGGCACTTATTTAGAATACATGGAGGTTATAATTGATACTACCACATAAGAATTATGACACTTTCAGATTATCAATAACTGCACAGGGTGGAACAATCATTCGTAAAGATATTTAGTTGGATTAACGTACTGAAAGAGTATTCCAACCTGTACTAACGTTTCTTAAAATATATTCTGTAATAATTTTAAATATAAATAAATTAGCTCTAATTTATGAACGGCACCTTCTGAAAAAGTACAACTTGCAGTCACAATGATTATAAATAATAATGTTCAAATTATCTACAGCATCTTTCGATAAAGAAAAACCTGCAGTTACATAAATGTGATAATTGTTTATCTATTAAAAATAATTATACAAAATATTTAAATAATAATATATTTTCTTTTTTTTTGAGATTGAGATAAGTTTCATTGTTATTGAGATGTCATTACAACTACAACTTTTTTATATACACTGCACTACCGAATTTGAAACATGTTGGTCAATGGTATTGGATAGAAAACGAAATGTATTCAATATCATAATGAAAATATCGAATAAAATAAGTGTTAAACACTAAAGATTACTGTTCCTATATGCATTCATATACACATGCATGAAAAATATAGTTTATTGTAAATCAGACTATATGAAGAGTACTTAGTTCAATTTTTGAAAAGCATTTAAGTAATTGCATTTGATCGAAATATTGAACTGTAATTCAATATTTTTAAATCCTTCACAATATATCATATATACTAATTTTGACAAATATCTCCTTTTGAATATGAGTCAATTAACATAAATTTTGTTCGAAGTTGAACTCACTACATTGACTTTCTTGAGGAACAATTGTAATAATGGATAGCTTAATAAAAATATATTTTGCTTAGCAAATATATAACTAATGAGCGTTTTTAGGTGAGCAATCGAAACTCAACATAACTTTTCTTTAAAATGAGTATGAAATAGTGGTATTGGAAATCCAGAAATAATTCAAACAGAAAATATCTTCACTGCACCATTGTCTATCAGTGGTTATATTTCAACGTTCAGTGCGTCGTTTATAAAAACGTATTCAATTGAATTGAAAATTCCTTATCAGAATTGTAAGAGAAAGGAAATATTTTTGGAAGGTGAATTTTTACTGTCAAAATGTAAAATATGAACCCTATCATCAACTCTATCCAGGATTTCACTGAAAATATGGCACTAAGTTGCATATTTCTTTACCGACCAGTGACCTGTCCATTACTTATATAAAATGATGAGACTCAACCATTTTTCTCAAATACACTGCATAAATAAATTCTTTCATAATTTTTTTCTGGTATTCTTCAGAAGCAGCAACACCAAAAATTATCGAATTATTTTGAGATTTTGAACATAGAAGACACGACCTTGATATAGGTAGATATTTGTGAAATTATCAATTAACTTTAAATAATGTAGAGAGCCATCGCTTACGATATGTACGTCAAGTATAAAAAAGTTGAATAACGTTAGATATAACATACATCGAGAATCATTGGGATTCCTGAAATCACACTTAAACCACAGATGACATCGAGCCTGTATGTAATGGAGACTTGGTTGAGTGATACCTCGCTAATTCGGTCACTGTTATTGCCACTTGCACCAAACCTTTTCCTTCCAAAACATCAGCAGCACAGCACAATAGATTCTGAAATACAATTATAAAAATTAACATCATACAAACAGACGAATATTTGTCATCAAGTCTTCATTTCTCAATTATGTTTGATTAACTACAAAAATATGTTTTGAAAACTAAATTATTTTTTCTTATGAATAGGTACGTTTTACACGTGTTTATCGGCTTTGAATAATTTCCCAAATGTTTAATTTGATAACTTATTTTCCATACATCAAATACACAATAATGATTTTCATAAATTTATTAAAGCTCAATAAATATACAAAAACACAAAATAAATAAATATATACTCTTATAAAACAAAATAAAAGGTTCCCTTTGCATTTCTTCGAATCTAATAGCTTTATGAAAGTTAATTTCTTGTAGATACGTCACTTTGAAGGGACTTCACTGATGGAACTTTTTTGGGTGAAAATATTCAGCAGTCTTTGATTTTTTAATACTGGAAAAATATTTTGTTGACTAGAATGTCCTTCTTAGAAGAATAATACTATAAATGTATATGTAATGATATATAGTGATATTTCCTTAATCAAAATTCAATTAAGCATCGTAACATGTAATATAAGCTGAACTATTTCTACTTAGTATAGATGTATATAATAATACAGATGATAAACATGGAATTTAGCACCAAAATATTGGAATGTGAGAACATGGTTCTTTCGTACATTCTTAACAGTTTATAAACTGAATAGCTGCTTTTAATCAAGCTGGCTGGACAAATTATTTAAATTTTTCTTTCATGTCTTATTCAGGATGTTTCTGTAGAATGCATGTGTTGGATAGATACCATGACTCATTTTTTACGAATTCTATAATTTTTTCAAAACACAATTGAGGCACTGGTTCAATAAAAATCGCATTTAAATGATGCGCTGAAACTTATTGCTAATATAAAACTTTAAAATACAACAAATGTACTCGATTGAGAAAGCAGTATAACTCAACATATCTAACATATTTTAATGGAATGTAACTTTTTGGCATACTAAAAAGCATCGAATAGCTAAAATAAGAATATTCTCATTACATAAATAATCCACAACAATCTTATTGAAGACTGAAGAATTTTCAGTTTGGTTCCTAATTTTTTTCGATTGCTTGAATTTACAGAAAAGCTACTGGCTGATGTTATTTTAAAATAAGAAACCGTTGAAGTCAATTTCCACATTAGCTATTTATAAAAAAATTTAGCTCTTTAAATTCCATCACAATTTTACTTATTTCATTCAACTATCTCAAGGAGATTTTGATTTGAATAATTGAATGAATTACTATGTTTCAATATTGAGAAAATATCAAATTCATCGTTGCCCTTTAGTTATGTGAAATGTGATATTTAACGATGTAAAGAACATATTGATATATTCTGATTGATAACTAATATCAACTCAAAAGATTCATAACCATATTTTCAAGATATACAATGCCATATTTTTTCCACCGTCTTTAATTCGAGGGAGGAAAAAGAAAAAGTAACAAAACGGTCCCCAAAAACAACCCCAACAACAGGAATGAGACTGTGGTTTCTTGCAGGGTTCGTCTTGGTGCAGGCTTCGATGACCTTATGACGGTCTTCTCTTTGTATTCTAGACTGCAGAGGCACTCGACTGTTTCGAGAAGTCGTGGAAGACCTCTTCCGCATAGAGCTTCAGTGACGTCGAAGCTGCTGCACAGACGATCCTGCAACCAACCACAGTCTCACTCACTGTCTAAAAGAAAACGGATGCAGGTCATGAATAAGACTGTTACAGTTCCTGGATGTTATTCAAATGAAAGAGTTTGATCACTGCTTTCTGGTTTCGAACAAATAATTTACCGGTTTTGACCTAAACATTTAGTATTTTTCAGGTTTCAGCGAACCAATCAAACAAAAACAATATTATCTCTCTATCGTTCTGAAGAAAAACAAGCTCACCTCGTCCACACCAATCTTTCGACAAGCTTCAATGAAATTGTCAACGTTTCTCCTGCACCTGGCCATAGTTAGTTTAGGCTACAAAAAAACACAATTGAATAAGAGTTTCTATATTTCTCATGAAATACGTACAACTGCAGGAGAAGGTACGTGAATACTAGCAACAGACCTTGGCCTTATATAATTCGCCAAATGACACAAAACCACACCATCTGTCAGTGAGGAAGCTAAATCTTCGGGCAATACCATCTTCAATTTGGCCTCAATAATCTGGAATGCATAGATTTTAGGTAGGTAGTGTATGGTCGATGAAAAAACCTTCACAAATCGAATATAACCTGGCAGTTCATGTGACTTACATTCCTTAGTTGGTTAATTAAGTCAGTCTCTTCTTTCGCCTTGTCAATCTCCCGCCTCATCGTAAACGACAATTTATCGTTGGGTAAGTCGTGGTTCCAACTGATATTTCTTGGCGTTTTTACAGCTCCACCCCCTTTAGGAGTACTGCTCGCGTATCCTTTCATGCTAGAAGCTTTGCCATTTGTGACAACTGTTCTGAGTGCAGGAACATTATCATGGGACATGATTTCACTGGAACCTACAACATACCTCCTATATCAACTGCCATTTTTTGAGGTATCATCGATGAAATATTATAAGGAATAAAAGGAGGAATCTGTGGAATATTCAAAATGCCAAAACAATGATGGAAATACCAATGGTCGCATCTTCAATCAAATGTTTTGAACAAGAAGTGATGAAAGTCGTTAATATTGAAAATTTGATATCCCAGGTCTTACTTAAGAATCATTTTTTTCGTCATATGTTATCGTCGATACATCCGACGTGGATTAAAAACAACCAAAAAAAATCAATCCTGTTGATCAATTCTCCTGCTTATTATCGAACAATGATATGCAATGAAGACGAATATTACCCCAAGTAGACAAGATATGTTATAAGACAAGAAATAAACTAAAAAATAACGTATGAAAGAGAGGAGTTTCATTTACCTTTGACAGGTGATTGTGGCTTGACATAATTCGACATTTTGGCAGATCCATTGATGCCGTTCGTGTGGGTGGTATGACTCGGAGAGTACGCTCTAGTAGGTGGTACCTTCTGTACGAGTTTTTTGGCGGTTTCATCATAAACTGTGAAAGCATGAGAATTGAGAGGATTGGGATCGGATTTGGAGGTAGCGAGTGTTTGGGAAGGTGAGAGATTGTGGGTTGGTGTGTTCGGTTCCGTTTTGTAATTTTGGTCGTCTTTCGTTCGATATATTGAAGGCACGTCTTGCGCCCGTTGTTGTTTTAGGGCTTCTTTGTACTCTCTGGAACCAATCAATTAATAAATCATTTGCACCGTCGAATAGAATGTTTTATTATAGTTTTTGTTCACTTTATGATTCAAATACATATCTACAGAGAAATTGGAATAACACTATTTAGACAGAAAATTTTCTCCACAAGAACATAAATACCAATGACGTCATATCTACTTGAGAATGTGATTCTAGACAGAATGCTGGTAATTTACGGGTTATTCAACTTAATTTATCCAACTCAACTGCTTTTGTTGGTAAATAAATATTTTTGTTATTATTATTATCTAGTTTATCATATTTCAGAAATGTTTTCATTAATCCACATATTTTCAAACATTGATCTGGTTTTCATAACCTTGGACCAAAAACTGTTCTAGATAAAAATGTGATTAGGCTATAATTACCTGTAAGTTTGTATTTGGTGTAAAGGCTTTTTATCTTCAATTCCATTACTGTTAGACAACATATCAGAACACGGACTGAGACGTGCACTGAAAAATCACACCGGGCAAGTTAGGACACATTACTACAATTATGGAATGTGGTAAAATGCATGACAAAATAATAATAGTATTAGATAGCACTCGCCGAAGCATAACCAAAAATATATTCATAGTTTTCCTTATATTCCAGTTGTATGTAACACCCCGTATTTTGGTTAGGTTTTACACGAAATTTTTTTAGTCTCTTTTGGTGAGTACTATACATTTTGAAGAAGTGTCTTTATATATGCATACCTCATATATTCTTTATTCCTACAATCTGAGAACTTGTCAAATTCTTCTGATCCATCAGTAGTTTTTGTCAAGTCTTCTTCGGAATTGCAGTCAGGTGCCGGAGATATCGTTGAAGGCGTTGATAAAGTGGTTTGAGTCCCATTTTGATCAATAATTTTAGCTGATGAAAAAATTAACAATTATTGATGAATTATAGCATCACTTATAGTAAAAAAAATTAATTTGTCACATAAAAACTTGAAACACGAAATGAATTATTACACTTTCTAATTATTTCTCATTAAATTACACTTTTTGATCATCAATTGGGGATTTGTAAAATTTTGGTAGGCATAACATGATCCTGAATATGGATTTTTTTAGTATCGAAAACATCATGGTGATATGTGATGATAAATAATTTTTATGCTTTCAAATTTTAATAAAACCTGTTTACCGTTCATTTCTTGTGACCACCGTTTCTCGTAACAATCGCTGCTAGTGCTGTAACCGCTGTCAACATTTTGTCTTTTGTGTTTTAGTCTGTCAGAAAGATGAAGAGGTCCTGGGGAAGAGCTGGCTCCGGTTCTTCTAGATCTCCTGCCAAGAGTCCCGGAACCCGAGTCCGTTCTTCGGCCGTCGTACTTCATCGACTCGAGTTCGAGGTATTTGAATATATGTACCCTGCCGCGTTTACATAACTACAAAAAATGTTTGCTATGAGAGGTCGATAACACTAGATATAATATCTAGTCATTGACTATATTTCTAAATAAACATAATCTATGTGACATTTAACGTTTGGAGCGACAATATCTTGCAACAATCTATTTAATTTATTTGAGGAAGAGATTTGGTGATTTCTTTATTGAGAACAGATATAGAAATTCCTTCTGCTATATTCTTTGGACCATGTTATTCACATTTTTTGTATACATGTCATATGTTGAATAAATATAATTATCATGTATGATTTTTTGATTACATAATTTGGATTATTTTGTCAGAAAAAAATTTTCAGATGCCGATTATAATTGCATTCAAGTGTTCTCGAGAATGTTCTACATTGCTTTGTTATTAGTTCAAAATAAATTATTAATAATACGGCTGACTAAACATATTTCAATGATTCAATATTCAGAGAATTATATGTTTTATATGACACACCAGAAATGAGGCCATTCAAAAATGCAATCAGTGAACATATTTCATTATTTACAGGAAAAATAACGCAGTTGAGAACGAAATATACTTTTCGAGGCATAAGCCCAAGCGTGAGGCGATGTGGTTTCATAATATTTTGTTAATTTCGTAAATCTCATTATCTGAATTAATTATAAAGAGACTAGTAAGTAGCAAATATTATTGAACTGAATATGCATGGAATAGAGAAATTACAAAATAACATTACTGGGTAAAGCAATATAACTCTTTTCAACAAACCAAATGACCTTCAACAAAATATTTGTGTTCAGAGTGATGTGAAACTCGACTCATACAGGCAGGTATTGAGAGGAGTACTATAAGTTCAAGTAAAATTAATAGTAATTTTGATTCGTTCATTGTTTGACCTCAATAACCAGCCGGCCTGCCTGTATTCTGCATATTTGAAATATTCGCTTGACAGGGTTTGTCCGATTATTGGCCAATTAATTCTGAAAGATGTTTGTTTTTGTCATTGAAGACGTTTGGATATTGTTTCAGATGTTCTCGACAGTTACGTTAATAGTATGTATATTTGATATTTGAAAATATTTGTAATAAATTATGACACACATATTCAAAAACTTAAAAAGTTTGGCACCGATTATCTCGAATTTGGAGATATACAATGATTTTTTCAACCATTTTCACATCAATAATATAATCGCATTTCCGAGAAAATATATTTTTTAGAAATCAGATGCCGCCGCGCCATCTACTGGAATAGGACAATGAAATGTTACAGTTTGTAGCTAGTTAGTAACGGATTATTGTTTGATTTAGAACTTTTTGGATAGCTTTAACCAACTCACACTAGCTGGAGGACTAGTCAATGGATTATCCTCGACGAACAACTCGATCAATCCCGTCATTTCTCTCATTTCGATAGGCAAACTTCCGATCCTATTGGCTCTGAGGTCCAGCCTAACCAACTTCAGATACGTCAACTCCACAGGCACGGCCAGCAGCAGATTGTTGCGCAGCACGAGCGATTGGAGGGCTTTCAAATCGCCCAATCGCGGTGGCAAATGCGTCAATTGGTTGCATGAAGCGTCTAGTTCCGTCAGATTTGACATCCGACATAATTCGTCCGGTAAGGAGGAGATATTGTTGTTGGACACCAATAGAATCTGAATATAAAATGGATAATGTAAAATTGATTCCATCATTCATGTTTCAATACACTTTCCTTTTTTTTTATTGAATTTTGTTACGAGACAAATGGAACAAGCTACTAAATGAACCTAACCCAACAACTACTTTTGATATTTTCCTATAACTACCTCACACCGTTATTACGTTAATTTGAATTTCTCTTCTGGAACTGTTGATATATTCCAATTGAGAAAGACTATCCTATTAAAATTTAATTTCGAGTCAGCTTCAGCCACATTTCAACTATTTCATTACCTAATAGTCATATCAGCTACTTCAAACTAGATGATGATATATTTCTTCGAATGTGTTCTATAAGAACATCATGAATTAACTACACTGTCAATATTTTGTTGCTCAAGGCCAGGGACTACGCCCAGTAATATATTCGTTACTACTGTTCAAACTAAAGATTATACAAATTAATTCGGTCAACAGTTCTACGATTATTTGCAATTCATTATTAAAGATAAACATCACAATGTGAAGAATTCTTCAAGAGAAAGAAAAAAAAAATGCTTATAAAACACCAGGGAGAGATTTTATAATGGATTCAGGTTCTTTGATGGTATAATCATAAATAGTGTTCGAAATAATTAATTCATTCAGTTCGTTTTTAGTTAAACGAATATATCAGTTTATGAACTCATAGGTCATTAGATTGAAATTCGATAAGACCGACCTTGAATCAGCTAATCCAGGAATGGTTCGGGTAAATTTTTGCATTAATGTCAGCTTTTTGATCATGAGTATGATCAACCTTTGATACAGTACAAGTTATAGTATTAAAATACTCCTTGTTCCCACTATTTGAAAAGGAATGTTTCATTAAAGTTCTACTAGTATTAATTTCAAGGTCAGGTTATCAGTTGAACATCATTCGATAATACCATATTCAAACTGTTGAGGCTTTTTCGATGTATTTAAACTTAACTAATGATATCATCTGAAAGTGGAGAGACGTTGAGAGAGCAGACGCCAAGCGAGTCAGTTCTAAGAAATTAACACACTCATAAAAAGTCACACTTTATGGCCTGATTTATATTGAAGATATTTCGGAAGGGTTATCTCAGTGGTATATAAGTGTTGAAACTGTTATGTAAATATCCTTCACTCTCAAGGAATTTGTGGGTTTTCATAATCTGCTTATTTCTTAGGCAAAAAACGGTCGTTTTTGTTATCACAGCTTCAGAATATTGTTAGATTTTTTACCTGTATTGGAAGTTGACATAATTCTCTAGGCAGGGTAGACAACTGATTTCGGCTGAGATCTAAAAAACTCAGACACTGGAGGTTATTGACAGCATCTGGTACTAATCGAATGGAGTTGTGATAACAATGAAGTTTTTCAAGAAAATGAAAGCCCAAAATTTCGTCGGGTAATTCGCAAAACCGATTCTTCGACAAATCTGAAACAAATAACAAACATTATTTATGCATTCTTTGGTCTTGTCAATTTTTTATATGTCTGAACATGGCAGAAATAGCGTAAATATTTAATCTTCCATAACAGATGTTCGACATATAAGGAATAAAGGAGTGTTGCAAATAAACTGGTATTGGTGTTTCATCTCTTTATAAAATCCAAATATGACCTTAAAACGTCGCACTGGAATGATGAGCGAAAACCGGAAAACATTTTTATCACAAGATGTCAACATTACATAAGGAATATTATTAACAAATCACTGGTCAATCAATATAAATTCTGTATTCTGTTACGAGTCACTTTTGTTCGTGAAAAAAATTACAAATCAAAGTGAAAGTAAATTTATAACCAATTCGTTTGTTAGGTAAAGGGCACAATAAAATGAAAGTGCATCAAAATTAATCATAAGTAACCATATAAAACTATAAAAAAAGTACTAAGAAAATGGAATAATCCTTGTACAAACAGTATGTATAGGAATTCATTCATCTTTGGTATGTCATTATAATTTCTCCTCAGATTGCTGGAGGAATTGATATAGATAAGTTCTGTAATTGGCACGATGAGGAGAATTGACAATGAATTGATTATATGTTATCATAAAATTGCGTTTCCTGTTTCAGATATTTCTGTCTATGCCACATTAATTTTTTCTGATAAAGTATGTTGCTGTCGAATTTAGGGTAGGTCGTGTTGAATTAAAATCGACTCACTATTATCATACCAGCTACAAAACTATGGTATGGAATATTTACGCTCAATTCCAGATTACATTAAAAAATCTTTTTATTCGCCTAATGGCGAACCGAGAGGCGAACTGATATTATGTGAGTGCCACTAAGGTTATGGGTGTTGAACAACAATGAATCAGTTCCTTAACCAGTACTTTTGCATTTTGAATAAAATTATTATGGAAATTGCATGGTATTCGAGCGGAAATTGTAACAGAATTTACAGAACTTGTGTTATTTCTCTAATTATATAAAATAACCAGAGCTTGATTAAAAGAAAACTGTGCCCCTGAACAAAATTTTATAGGTTTGCAATTTATGCGTTATATTTTTAGTTACATTATATCGGCAAGAATCAGATAATTTTAAGAGGCGATAAATAATATTACGAATTTATGAAAATGTTTATCCTGCCAGAATAACAAATAATATGAGAAATAGTATACAATCATGACAAGGTTATACCTTCAGGTTCTCGGTAATGAATCACTTCATTTATTATTAACTTTCTAGAATGCGAAAATACAATATTCGACTGAGATAACTATTATAAAATAGAATTTGATATTTTTTTTTGGCAATGAAAACCAAAGGGACACATGCCAACTTTTGATATCCAATTCTGAAAACAGAATTATGCCACGGGTTTCAGTATATGAGCTATACAGGGTGGAGACTGACTGGTTTAAGTTCTTGAGGGACTTCAATGTTTCACCATATTCATAGATTATTTATTATAGAAAGAGTTGTGAAATATTCAGTAATGAAAGTTCATCATTGAAATTTTAAGTTGCTAAGGTCATTAATAATTGAGTTGGAAACATTTCCGAAATTGAATCGAGATAAACAAACATGTAGCCCTAATTTTTGTTAAATTAATTCGGTCACCCTGTACTAACTGAATTTTATTTCATTCTTATTGTGATTGTGCGAGCTGGGGCGTCTCGAAAGACACATTTTGGCACGTGTACAACATGCACATATGGTGGGCGGAAGAGCAAAAACACGGCCATCCGCACGAGAGACTAACATATGGGAACCGATATAGAGTTGGGTAAGGTTCAACGTTGACTACTGCTATCGATCCGCATCGGTCCCCCAAATACAACGAAGGGGCAAAATAATGAGAAATGCAGTCATTTGAAAGGAGAAAAGGGAGCACTCAGTGTAGACGAAAACGAATGGAAAGAACCCCAAATGAAAACAAACTCGCTTTGGATGGCCAATAAAGAAGTTTACAAGAGGGACTCCATCGAAAATCACTGTATTCATGACTTCCATATTAATTTTGACCTGGAAACGAAAATCCATTTTATGTTGGGAAATTCGTCATTCCTAGAAATCCTAGTTCTGTTTGTGATGGTTATAATTATAATATACAGTGCGAGGCTTTAAATTGGGATAGAATCAGAAAATTTAAGCATTTTCGTTGCTCGTATTACCTACTCTCTTTTCGATAAAATAAAATAGTGTACATTGTATTCTGAATCTGAGACATTACGTTATCAACTATTTCTCAAATGGTGATAAAATTTTTCATGACAATTCTTTAAAGATTCACCAAACTGCACAGGCGTCCCAAATTCCACAAAATTGTTATTCTATGTAATTCAAAATATATTCAGGCAGAAAGTTGATATTCCGTAATGCTCAGTTTTCAATATACAGGGTCTCACCATTTTTTTTATTTTCGTCAATATCTTAATAACCTGATATTCTTAAAAGTTAGCAATTTTTTTTAGCCAATATATTTCGACCAAAAGTGTGTCACTAGATTATACAAACCCTGCATGCTGGACTTTTGTTTGTTTAAAAATTCCGCTTAAAAATCCCTCGTTTAATCGCCCCTTCGAATTTTGCCACGTACCTACTTTCGAAACACCTTGTATTACAATCGAAATTCGAAAATTAAATAATCTGATCAACTACTATTTTTCTTGATCAACTGCTTAAAATGATGTTGATTAACTAACAATATCTTAAACGGGGGTTAAACTGCACTCGTTTCAGTCATTCTTGTAGCTCAGTTAGAAATAGTGTAGTCTATAGGTGTCAAATCCGTAGATCTGGAGATCATCGAAATTAAATATTTTACGACAAGAAATAACTTTGATTTATAGTACGCATGTCAAAATAGTAAGATTGTTTCGAGTTGAAGACGTCATATTTCAAATAGGAAACACATTTTTCTCATCAATAAGAGAAGAAGGTAAAGATTCATCGACCTATCCGAACATATCTTCAACATAAATACTGTTTTCGTCTGAATTTATTTCTAGCCTGAAACTCGCACCGTATATTCACAGCATCTAACGTGTACAATTTCAATTACGATTACTTTACATTAGATGCAATTATATAAATAGTTTGCTCAATTATCGCAGTATGATAGAAAGCAAGGTCATGTTTGTTGATATCGCTCAACGAATCTCTCATAAGCACGTTGCTGTAGAATATTGTTTCATTTGTAAATAAACAAAGTGTTTCTTTCATTTTCCTTGGGTAATAACATCGGGCTGGGTGTATCAGTCGGTCTTTGTTAGGTGGGTTCAACGAAAGAAAACAAATCTATTTCCGATCTGAATGAATTAGACTTTGTAGAGTGTGCAACAACATTCTAGTAATAAGAGGTGAAACAGATTTTCCTACATTGGTTTTGAAAGTGGTGAAGACTTTCAATTGGGAAAATATTCGAAAATTGTGCAATAATTAGCGATCTTTTTCCAATTTCTCCTGTAAACTTGCACAAAAAATATCAAATTTAGAAAATCAAAACAATATTACAGTCTACCTACTGAACACCATAATTTCACTTTATGACATTATGTTATTTTTTATTTATGACTATTAGTTTCTGGAGAATAGTTGTTCTTTGAAGGTGTTGAACAGAAAGGTCTTGTTAATGACTAGTAGGCGTATGAAAGCATTAATAGAGTTTTATGTATAGACTTATTGTTTGTTAAGCTGGACTAAATTATAATTCAATAACCGCAATTCAATGTTGGTTGTGATTATATCATCAACAGCTCTCTCAAACTCCTGGATATACTTCATATAGAGTTCAACGTTTCATTGATTATTATGCCGACTTCATAAATTATCTAACGAGTATTTGCCCACGATATACATGATTTAAATTGATTTTTACAGTCGTTGCACGACCTTTGCACTATTGATTGTTTGAAGATTTCTTTTTGTCTTATATCCCTCATAATGCGGCAACAATAACAATCATTCATTCATTTGCAATGATAACTCATATCTTTTGGATTCTTTCGACTAGTTTAAGGTTTTTTTTTTGAGAGCACAGTAAAATTGAGACCAACATTGACTAAACCAGATGTGAATTAAGCGTAAAATGTTTTGCGAAAGAATACCCTTTTTCAAAGTACCAGCAATTAAGGATGATACAAGGTTGACCTGACAAATGATCAGATTTCTTTTCCATGATTATTTGTCCCATTGTTTCAACGAAATAACAAGCTGATTTTGATATTCATATAAAGCTAGTGGCTACGTAATTTTCATTATTTCTTTTGAAATAAATAACAGTATTCAATAAACAATTACAAAAATAACAAAAAGCTTATCTAATGTCTTCGTTTCTGTATTCGAGATTTTCTATGCGACACGAACGATACGATCGAAATGTATATTTTTAGTAAGAAGTAGGACTATATCGATTAGAGATATTTTTACATTCGAAATGTCAGGTCACAGCTCGAATCCAGGACCCATCCAGCATTTCATTTTGATACGCTACAAATCGAAATTATACACAAATTAGAGCATACAATCCGCGCGACATATTTTTTGGGCGTTCGCCAAAAGAAGAATTCCAGTTTATATCAATATTCTCAACACAATATGTGAAATTAAATTTGGCAGCCTTGAAAACAAACGCCTCTTTCAAACTTGACATTTACCGTGCAAGACAAGACACAATGTTTTAAACAAACCCAACAATAACTTAATTTTATTATTTGGGACAGTTGGTACCTGAAATGTTTCCGTCTACGATTTACCCGAAAATCTTCCTCAATGTGGATAATGAGTTGAAGTTAGTGTCATCGAATGAAAAATAAACATGAAAACTACCCTTATGTATATCAAGCCAGTCAGAAATATTATGAGGTGGATTATTACTCGAATAGATTAAGATTAGAATTGTTATATTTACAATAAGCAAATAGAAAACATTTTATGTTGAAATGAGATAAGTCTACTTCAGTTCCTCTCATTGATAAAGGTGATTCATTTCTATATTCCGGTTCTTGTTCAGTAATCAAAGTATATCAAAATATTGTAATTGATTTTACAAAGGTTTGCTGTTCATATAACTTTCCTAGACGTAAATATTATTATTATAAAGTAGTCAAACATCACACTGACTTATAGTTACATCATTGACTTTTAGCAGGTGCATTTCTTATTCTCTCATCAATTCGATCGAAAGATTTTGTACATTTGGGTTGGATCAAAAGAATATAGTTGAGCTCCACGTGAACCCTTCGGAGACAATTAATAGTAATGATACATTTGTCCAAGAATTGTTTGATTTCGTATCACAGGAAATATTCTCCCAGAATCAGGCAACTGTTCATAACAGTTTATAATAACAAAAATGTTTCTCAAACACTATCACTTATGGCAGCTGTGAATTCCAATTTTATTCGAGCGCACTTTGAATCGTTTTTTTGTGTTTTCGAGTTCCTTAGCCTCCTACATCGATTAAATATACTAGAAACTACCCAGACCATGCAGACAATCCATCTCAACAGATTTCTTGTCATAACGTACTCGTAACGTATTTCCAAATAAACAAATTCTGTTGCTATTTGAAGATTCGCCAATGCAGTTCATGTATACGTCACGCATATACGAACACGAATACCGAAGCTTTTCTTGAAACATTCTTAATACATTCGATAAAATGACATCTATTCTTTACAAGTTATTTCGGACACTTTGCTATAACAATATCTTTGTCGGGATGAATAAGACGCAAATATGTTTTTCGAATGTGTTCTTGATATCAAGCTCCTTATAAGATGTAGAATCCATTTAAAATTCTACTTTCAAATAATCAATTATGCGAAAATGAATTTGACTAAGACCTATGAGTAATATCTAAAAATAATATAATTACATTGTTCTAAGATAGAAAAGATGGCACCAAGAAATGTTTCATTTGAATTCTTCATA
Organism: Plagiodera versicolora; assembly: GCA_037013635.1. NCBI lineage: Eukaryota > Metazoa > Arthropoda > Insecta > Coleoptera > Chrysomelidae > Plagiodera > Plagiodera versicolora. The sequence continues at coordinate 4,139,351 of CM072982.1, read as the reverse complement.
TCCCTTATTTCTATAAATTTTCCAAATGTTATTTTCATTTCCTTTGTATGTATATCGTGTTAAGTCGTGAAAGAACTTCCTGTATATCTAGATAGAAATTGAAGAATCGATTTGTCTCGCATTTTTTTAATAAAAACAATGAAACCGCAGCTTGGCAAGCAACAAAACAAAAGAATATGATGGTTATCATAGTAGTAATCAAAGACGAGTTGACTATCTATTTGTTGTAGGGTGGTCGGTTCCCATAATGTTGGTATTCAATTGTTTGAATTCAAAGAGAGGAAACAAGACTTGCAGTAGATAAATAGCTCTCTTACTCAGAGCCAGCCAAGCATAACTCCAAAAACATCGGATATCCGCTAGTACTAACTTCAAATTCTTTTATAATTCCAGTGTAATAGAAAAGTATGTATATATGAGGCATCACCTACCTACACCAATAGATCTTTAAACTGCCTGTTTTCAAAAATTTTCCCGCTTTTTTAGTCTTAAATTTCGTATTGCCGAAACTTTACAGTTTTCAGAATTTCGGAGATCGTTTTTTCCTGACTGATACATTTGAAGATTATTATAATAAAAAGTGATAGAAAGTGAAATCAGAGTTTAATATGTCAAGCACATTATTATATGTATGTTCTATATCAATATTTGACAATTGATGTGCTAACGTATATATATTTTTTCAATCCGGAAATTCTGTATTATACGTTGCCAAATATTTATGAACATAATGATTAAACCAAGGGTGAATCAATATTATCTCAAGGTGGATAATGTTGGCACTAAGATTCGAATTCATTTTCATTTCAATATAGTAATTTATCATACAATCACATACATACAAGTATGCAGATGAATCCTAAATGTATATCAACGAAAAAAAAAATGCACAATCATTCAAGTACGTAAAATAGTTCAAAACCATTTGATAGTTTATATTGAAATAAATATTGAATAAAAAAATAATAAAATACCTCTCTTATCTCACACATCCGGATGAATAAATTATACATATATTTCAAGACTGTATAGGACATAACCTGACTAGAATTTATTAAATGTACAATATCGTTAAGAGAGTATTGATATTCGCATCACGTTAATTTTTCCATATTCAATTCAAGATACAAAAAATGCTCATACCTGCAGTCACAGTATCACTCAAATTATACTTGTCCCCAGTCTTGGGGAAGTCTTTAAGTTTTCTGTTGCTTAATTTCAGCTCACCACTTTGGTTTGCTTCTTCTAGAATTCTTTCTAAAGAACGAGTCAACTGGGTTTGAATATGTCCACTTATATTAGAAACTAACACTGCCATAGTTTATGGCCCCACGGCGTCAAATTCGATCATGAATTACACAAGAAGTATGAATATCAAAAGGAAACCATAAATTGATTAATCGTAACTCTTTGAATCATATTATAAAAAAAGATGTACGACTCGCTAAATATTTCTACTCTTTTAATTACAACTGCTATGAAATTGATAACGTGAAATAGACAACAGACTTCACTTCATTCGCGTTGTATGATCCCCGTACCAATGAATCTGAATGAATTTAGTGAATGATTAAAATCTGTCAAAAACTAGTGCGATTGTGTCATTGAATACTGTTGTTAGATCGACAGAACTAAGAATGACCGGATTTACAGGTATCAGACATTCAATGAATATTTCAGATCATGGATGGAAATATATATAATGTATGAATAATCTGTCAAATATTTGTATATTTCATTCGAAATGGAAGTTCGATTACCATGAGAACTAAAAATTTTATGAATATTACAAAAACCATCCATGTATCCACCTTTATTTTCTGACAGATGACAGGAGTTCAACAGCAGAGAATTCGATATACTTTGACTTGACAGTAGCTGTGACAGTAGTCTATGTTGTATCAACATTTGAATTTGTGAAAAATTGAAATAACTAAATAACTGAGATAAATGCAGGTCACAGATTAATCTTTGAAATTATAAAATTCGGCAAATGCAAAATTAGGTTCTATGAAGGATTGCCATTCAGAATTGAAAATTATGAAAATACGGTGAAAAAACATAAAACAAAAAAATTCGTGTGTAATTCTGTTGACCTAAGTTAAGAAAAATATCAGGTTCTTGGTCTATTGAATAAACCACTGATTTCGAGAAAGAAAAATGCAGTAGCAAAAACAATTACTCCACTAGGTTTCAATTTCCCAATGAATTTCATAACAATTGAACATCTTTCAGGTTCATTCAAAAGCTTAGTTGACAGCATCATTGATCAAAATGCCCAAGTACCCCAGGTACTGCTAAAGTCAAAGGTAATTGAATATCCAAGATTCTATTCAAAACAATGTGACCTAGGAACTTGTGTTCAACCACAAAGAATCATCACTCGAAGGTAACAATTGTAAGAATTAGCTTGTATATGGACTGTTCAATGAAAGTTCAATTTGTCATTCACATGCGCAATCTAGAGTATACCATTTCTAAAACCTGGGCCCTATTTGAAGAAAGGAACTATGCCTTGTATTCAGTACCATACTGAATGTTGTATAATCGGATGTGCAAAGATAACAAGAAAAGGCACTTTGAGCCTTATTTTTACTTGAAGAGAACCACACTGAATCAGCTTATAAATGTAGCCATTCTGACTTTGAATTTGGTTACAGATAGTGATTGGTTGAAGGAGTCTGTATTATATAACAATTATGCTTTTTTTAGAGGAATTGGATATTGGTTGGTATACTGAGAATATATTATTGAATATTTTAAACTTAAACTGTTTTGAAAATTCATGTAATATATGTACTAGTTCCACGACACTTTTCTATGCCTATATATTCAATCCTTCTTGATATAATAACTGCAATTCATAATCTTTCCTCTAAACATAGGTAGACCCACGATCTTAAATACAGGTATTGAAACTTTGACAGGTTGTGTTGTAAACATAAGGTTTGCTCTTGAATGGTGAATAGAATCAATGACACTGTCGTTTTTATGTGTGAAATTGGAAATATTGAATTTTATAAATACTATATCTAATCAATTTCAGATTATCAAGAAGACAAAACAAAATGCATTCAAGAAAACGATCGTGCATGAACTATGAAAATTTAATATATTTTTTTCAAGAATTATTCTAGAAATATATGAAATCTGATGTCAATGAATTTGTAATATCAATAAAATACGAGTTGAGCATTCATTGTAGGGAATGTATAAAAAAGCAACTAATATATTAGAGAAAGTATAATTTGTAACTGAGAATTATAACATTGCCAGTAATCAAGAGTTATTGAAAAGCTTACGGAATTAATGTAGATGGTTCTTCAGGTTTGGACCTCCAAAAATCTTTCAGTGTCATCAATATCAATGTTTGGATGATGTCTTCTTTTATGTTTCTTCAATTGTGTGACAGATGTATAGCTCTTATCACACATATCACATTTGAATTGTTTAATACCTGTATGTAGCCACATGTGATGTTTCAAATGAATAGATTGCATAAAAGTCCTCCCACAGTGGGTGCATAGGAACTTTCTACCTGCATGTTTTTTTTGATGATATTTATATGTGTCATATGTTTTGAATTCCATACCACATTCTTCACACACATGTTTCACATCATCAGAATGTACTGTTTGGTGTTTTTTCAGTGCGAAATTAGTAGAAAAAACTTTTGCACAGCCCTTATAATTACACCAATACTTTATATTGGAATGTAATCTCAAATGGGTATATAAGGAATTTTTTGTTTGACAACTCTTGTAGCAATAAGGACACTGATGTTTATGTACATCCTGGAAGTGTTTTATATATGTGCTATCATTATAGATAGTTCCATTTTCACAATGGTTGCAGTAGAATGAAACATCTTTATGTTTCACCATGTGATTAATAAAATATAACTCGTAAGAAAAACATACATCTGGACATACAGGGCAAAAATAACGAGTTCTTATTTTAACTCTTGGTGTTAATTTAGTATTTTTCACAAGCTCATCTGTGCCTTGAGGTTTGATAGTATTTGATAATGGATCAATTTCACAATTATAAATCTCAACCTTATTAGATTCTTGAAGATTATCACTTATATCTTCATAAACAAATTTGAAGTTATCTACTTGACTTATATGGCTTGTTTCATACATATGAACTTCAGATTTGAGAAATGTGTCGTCAACTTCAGCAGAATCCACATTTTCAATACCTTCACTAGTCTTGTTTACTTGATCCACAATATCACTTGTTTCTCCAGGTTCATTGTCATTACTATCAAATTCAGATGATTTTATATTGATATCCAAACACTCTTCAATTAATTTTTTATTATTTTCTCTGAATTGGTTGATGAAGTTATAGGCTATTCGAATAGTTTTGAAACATGGTATACATACAAAGGATGGGAGGTCCTTGCTTATTAAAATCTGAAAAGTAGACTCAATCAGTTCATACAAAAACTAGAATTCCATTTGATTTATTACCTCTATGGATGTACAGAAAAATAACATAGTAGAAATATCAACATCACAATTAACAATAGGTCCTTCCAGAGGATACATTTTTGAACAAGTTTCTAAACATACTCTACATCTAAATTGCTTAGTAGTCGTGGTATCGATTATAATTTCTTTTCGATGATCCATTATTCAAAGGCTGTTATCTGTGCTGTTATTACAAGTTATAACCAAAAATTATCTGAAAATTCATTTCTGTGGCGGAGGAATACTATGACAGACTGTTGACAGCATGACAAGCAATCGCCCCCCAGATGGGGAAAAATCAAACTAAAAACTAACATATAATTTCGACCAATTCGACGTATATATATCTACTAATTACCATATCCACAGATATTTTTCCAGAGAATTTCTTGTTTTCATAAAGTTGATTCTGTTTTATTATAATACTACGAATTATTCTGTAATCAACGTCACTAGTGTTTATAATTATGGATGATGACATACTGACAACATTAAAAATACTAATAATAGGAGAAAGTGGTGTTGGAAAATCAAGCTTATTACTTCGTTTTACGGAAGATAATTTTGATCCTGAACAAACATTAACTATTGGTGTCGATTTCAAAACCAAGAAGTTAACTATTGATGACAACACAGTGAAATTGGCTATTTGGGATACTGCTGGCCAAGAGAGATTCAGAACATTGACTCCCTCATATTATAGAGATGCACAGGGTGCAATATTAGTATTTGATGTCAGTAGCTATGCTACTTTTGCCAAGTTAGAAACATGGTTAAATGAACTTGAAACTTACTCAACTAAGAGCAACATTATAAAAATGATTGTAGGTAACAAAATTGACATGGTAAGTGTATTTCTTCTACAAAAATTGATTCACAAGTACTAAGAAAAAATTTCAGGAAAAACGAGAAGTTTCTAGAGAAGAAGCTATGAAATTTGCTAGAAGATATCAGACACTTTATATAGAAGCTAGTGCAAAAACAAAGGATGGTGTTCAGTCAGCATTTGAAGAACTGGTACATAAAGTAAGACCTAATAAATTTTATTTTTTCTATTGTACATTGAATGTTTTATTGTTCAGATTATCCAAACTCCAGGCTTATGGGATTCTTATGCAGCTGATAATATACATATTGGAAACAAGGATCATAGTCCACAGTCAGGTTGTGCTGGTTATTGTTCCATAGTTTGAATTTTAAATAAAATTAAATTTAAGTAATTTTAATGGTAATATATTTGTTGAAGTGAATTTGATATATTTTGTATAATTTTATAATATACTTATTAATGTATAATCTCACATTCAGTAAAGTTAGTATTGTATGACACCAAAATTATTTTCAACAGTTTGAAACTGTTTAAATGAAAACTTTAATATAATATATAAAAAAAATGCATGTGCATATTAGATTAATAATCACAACTCAGCATATTGTAATGGATGTGACTAATATATCTATTTTTTAATCAGTCTACTTAATACATCACGTTTTCTTTGTAATAACTTGGTTCTTGTTTCTTCAACCGATTCAAATTCAGGAGCAAAGCATACATGTAACACACCACCATAAAATGATCTTGTATCTAGAAGTCGCTTAGCTATCCTTGCAGATTGTATCCTCTGATATCGGACATGATAACATTCTGTGAATAGTTCAGTCTCAACATTTGGTACTACAGAAATTGATAAAGTTTGGCCATATTTAGAGCAAAGCTTCTTCAATTCAGTGCGAAGATTAATAGATGGAACTCCATATATGAATATGTGTTGCGATTCTTGGCTAATAGTATAAACCTACAAATAAAACGGAGAAGCAATATAAAATACACATATTCCATAGATATACTTGCCTTAACGGCAGTAAGCTTACGACCTTGTCTATACGCAGGTCGTGTTGCACAGATATTCTGTTGTATATGATGAGGTTTCATTTCACTTTTTGAAGTAGTTTCAATAATTTCATCATGTTTTGATTTTACTCTTCCTGATTTATTCATTACTCTTTCGAATTAAAAATAAAATATTCTTCTGACTTGATGTGGTGTTAGCTTAAAACTTCTTGTTGCTAATCTCACAGTTTATGGTCTACTCCACTCTGTACAATAGCAGCAAACACGCAGCACATTCATAGAACTTCTCTCTGCGATCTCCGTAAATGTAGATATGTATAAAAATATATATAGTTCTATGGATACGAGCAGAAGAAGACGTCAAAACCTGTGTCAAAACGTTGGAACATATCGAACGATCGAATGTTTATTCGATTTGTATTTATGATTTGAAGGGATGTATAAATAATTCATTTAGATTTAATGATTCAGCAGTGCATGTGAATTGAATGTACAAAAATGAATCGTTAATTGTTTTAAAATATACTTCATTGCTTCTTAGTATAACAGTAAATCATGAATCGATACAAAGTCTCAAAAGGTATGGCAGTTGACCTAGATTTGCTGTTACTTTTGAATTTTTCTATTTCTTTCAGAATCTCGCAATTCGCATAAAGTTGGACGAGCCCACTCGACACTGAGTGTTTCGGCTGTTGATTATTACTTGAATTTACCAGTAAACAACCATCCTTCACCTGCTATATCTACAGTAACCCTAACACCTGGTCGTAATAGAAATATTGATCAGGACATGGAAAATCTGAGAGCTTCGAGACAAGACAATCCATTTATACAGGTAGAACAATTCTTGAAAGTTTTGTAAAGTATTGATAATTTCATCTAATGTTTATGATTATTAATTGAAGCTCAGAGAATTATACATCCATTGAAAATTGATTATTATGCTTTCAATAATTAATCATTTGAAATACCTCAATTGGAAACCAGAGGGTTGTGTGTCTTATAAGAACTTATTTGAATAAGGACATATTGGATCAAATTGAATTGAATGAACATATATTCTTAGCAAGTCATTGCCAGTAGGGAGAGTCTAATCGATAGCCTGGAGTGTGAGGAATCAGATGATGCAAATTTAATGGCCAAGGTATTAATCAGAAAACTGTTCTGAACAAAATTATATAAGTATATATTTTTGTAGGAGTTGTGCTTAGATCTTGATTTAGACCCACTTTCTCTTCCTGAAATGCATGAGCACATGATTAGAAGTCCTCCCCCTACTAGTTGGCCTAAATCACCAAACTTCAAGGCATTTGACTTCACCCAAGAGGATGAAACAATGTCCATAGAAATTAATGTGAGTACATTGATACTTGATATGTGGTCAACTTTATAAGTCAATATTTACACAGGCCAAAGAATCCAAAGGAAGTGATCTCAAACCAAAGCATAGTAGCTGGGATGGTACAGAAATCTCACCTCTCAGGTCTGTCACAAAAGCTCATCATTACCAAGATCGTTTTTCACTTCTCACTCCCAGTACATTGCGCCATACTACTGAGGATAGTATTCATTTAATGGGAGATGATTTGAATTAAGTTGTATTATTTATACAAAGTAGTCCAAAACTGTCTCCCACTATTTCAGTAGTAGGTTGTGCATTAAAAGATGTACATTTCCACATAAATTCTTATTGGAAAATATCAAGAAAAATATGAAGTCCTTGAAGAGATTTGATGAATCTTCTAGAATAAAACTAAGATGAATGTTACTTTATTGAAAGTATTCCATCCCAAGATTTGTAAAACTGAGATTCCATAGTGTTGTCCAGAAAATTCAGTGAATGAAATTTTGTAAATGTGTGTAAATCAATTTCTATGTAATACTTAGTCACATATTCAAAATTTAATGCAAAACAATCACTTTTGCAATTGTAATTAATGGAATTTTCCCCAAGAAGAAGGGAAAGTTGTAGCCATAATATGAAAATGGTCAAATAACAATAGATACAACCTAATTATTTTCACAATAACAGTTACAGAAATATAGGCAGATAATTTTGGATCCCTTTGTATAAGAATCATAAAACCCTCTCAAAGTCACCATTTTCCATCAAAATATGACATCTACTTGACTCGAGTGTCAGAATATTGCAAAATGAATTGCTTCAACAGCAATGAATCTTCTGAACAATTCCATGAAATTTATGTCGCTACAAAAATATGAAAAACAAAAAACTCTTCATCTTTACCGATATTTGCATTTGTCAGTGAAATTAAGAAGATATAATGTTCTAAAACGTTTAGTGATTTGCCCAAATTCAACCAAAAATTATTCCAAGGAAAATTATCAATGCAAAAAGTATATGGGTTCTAGCACCTATGAAACTTTGGTATCTCAGTCAAAGTTTTGCCATACTAATGAAAATAAAACAGAGAAGCAGATACCTAAACCAAATTTTCGACATCAATTCCATAAAGAAACTGAAGATATAATGAACAGGCATATTACAGAAGAATTCAATGCAGCATTTTCTTACCTATCAATGGCTTGTTACTTTGGGAGATCAGATAAAGCTTTGCCAGGATGTCAGGGGTTCTTCACTCAGATGTATGAAGAAGAACTAAGTCATGCAATGGTTCTCCTTAACTACATTCTAATGAGAGGAGGTTATATTATACTTGCTCCTATACAGACCCCTAAGATCCAAGATTGGAAATCCATTGTCAATGCTCTCACTATTTCCCTGGATATGGAAAAGTCTATAAAGGAAAAATTAATCGAAGTTTTTGATATAGCTGAAAAGCATAAAGATCTGCATGTGATGGATTTGATTTCCACCCAGTTTATGGAAGAACAAAATAAATCAATTTGTGAATTGAGTAGGCTGTTGACCAAGGCAAAACTGACTGAAGATGAAGTGGGCTTACATTTGTTTGACATAATGATTTTTGATTCATTTGTGAAAAAATCAAAGGATAATTTGATGAACAAAAGAGATTTAGATAACAATGGATCAAGTGGGGTGTATAAGTAAATAAAAAAGATTCATCAGCTGTCTTCTTTCATTTAGGAACTTTGAGAAGGTTCATTTAGCTACATTCCAAAAATGGTGATACTTTTCCAAACATTCTAGTCAAACATTTTAGTAATTTAGATTTAGAGATCGACTGATACTAATAATTTAATCGTTACGATTTCATTTTGATCCAACGATATAGAAACCTTGTGGGTAGGGTAGGGGAGGTTCCAACTGCCCCTTTCAAGTTTCTCAAAATGGCAGCTTCTTTTCATATTTCCCGTGAAGTTTTTAATAGGACATGTATCTGGCAAAAGGTATTATAGAAGTGGTTGTGCATTTCTTTGCATACCACTCAATAAAGAATAAAAAATTAGATCGGTAATTGAAAAAAACCATGGATCGTTTACATTTTTACCACCTTTTGCCGGATGTGTATGCATCTAGAAACCATTTTATATGTAGGTATCTCAGTAGATCAAATATGATCAAATACAAATATAGGTTACAATGAGTATAGAACACAGTTGAGACTTCATCATACTTGTTCATTGAAATTACGAGAGAAAATATTGGAATCAATGTGTAAAGTTTCTTGTTTGATTATCACTTATTTCTGCGCTGTCATCTTTGGTATGGTTTAAAAAAATTTATAAGAATACAGTATGGTTACTGTCTAGAAATAAAGATAATTCTATTATTAAATATGAAAAATTATACACGCTAAGGAATCATATTGTCGATCTCTACTCGAATTAGATTCGATCTATTGTAAAAAAGAAACATTTGCCATGATTATTCTTATAATTAGAGATACCAATGCTTTGTTTACGTAGGAGTTTTGAAGATTATAAATATTGTTTTTTGTCGATTCTATAATCAATATTTTTTTTAGTATACATTGATCATTATACATGGAATGGTGTTCTTCACAAGATGATTATATTTTTAATGTGACCAACATAAAAAATGTTATTGTTTGGAATTGATGTTGAGGTATTTAAATATTTTATCCGATATTGTTTCATAATATATTTGATGTATTTACCAACGTTTGACGTTTTAACAGGGTGTTTATAAATACTTGGATAGCATGTGTGCACCTTGTGTGATTATCATTTCAGTTTGGGACATTATCAAAGTTGATATCTAGATCACAATGTGATCTTGTTATTTGAAAAGTATTTTCATATTCGCAGAGTTTATTGATTATATATTTTTTGTTTCAAAAATGAGTATTTGAGATTGTAAAAACCGAGACTTCACTGTAACCAAAAATATATGGAGAGTTGCTTCATTAGAAAAACATATTTAGTTCCTTATCACCAAAGTTTTTAGACCTTTTTTGGTCTTTTGCCGTGTATTTATAGATTTACCTGTATATTATAATCATTTCCCAGAAACATACCACGTTGATAGAATTTATTTCTTGTTTTGTGTTTTTTCTTTCGTATTTTAATATACAGGGTACTTATTTTGTTTTTGAAGAATCTACCAAATTATAAATCATATTGAATTCTTATGCATAGAATTTTTGCACTAAAAAAACATATGTATGTACACATAGCTTAATATCAACTATACATCGAGATCTAATTAATGTGTTTATGCAAACATACTATAAAGGCAATGTATGTCGTTCTGGTGCTCAATAGGTTATAATATTTTTGTTACTGATTTATCGATATTGATTGTGCCATTTTTTGTGATGAATTATTCCATAATCTGTCTGAAAAAAATCAGGTAATTTTTTATATAAGGTTTATCACATAACCCAATTTTTCAACTGTTTTCCATTTTGCAATTGATGAAATTGTAGATGTGATGAAATTATCAACAGTATATTTCCATAACAATTTTCCTGGTGAAATACAGAATCCATATTTGGTATCGGCTTAGTTGAAAACTTGATTTAAGGTTATGTGGAATTCGCTGTATTTCATGTACCTGTTCAAAGACTTACATTATATTTATGTTGGAGATATTTTTCAGTGTCTGTACCTTTATCAAAACGTAACATTGAATACATACCTATTGTTGAAACTCCTTTATAAAATTATATTCAAAATAGTGCTTAGGCGAAGAATAAAGTCATATATCAGAGTATGACTATTATTTATCAACATATCAATTTTAAATTGAATTGACAACTCAATTTTTTGTATACTTTTTACATAAGACGTGCTCAAGTGTATACCCATTTTTTCAAAGTTTCGAGGAAGGTAAACCACATCTTCTCATTACATGGAACACCTAATTTCTAACCTACCGAGTCTCAATACACGGCGAAGACAGGGAAATAATATGGGCTATGCTATTATGAAGAGACAGTTTGATGAATTAGGATTCTTAAGAAACTAAATCACAATCACATGTCTATTGCTTTATTGCTCATTCAGTATAACAACTGATTCATTATAATTATGAATTCATTTCAATATATAATTTCCTTCACAAAATTAAATTTTGTGTAAGCCTAATTTAATTCATTTCTTCTGTGTCCATCAAATCAAATTGATCTTTAACATTCCACTATCAGGTAATATCTAGGTACCTAATAATTCCAGGACAATGATACAGTTATGCATTCAAAAATAAAATCACTTGAATTTCAGCGATACCTAGGCCACTGCCTTTCCCTATCAGTTAAAGGTACATAAACAACTCCCATAAGAGTTTTTCTTGAAATTTTGCCATCTGCTAGTTTGTCAATCTGTTCAAGTTGTTGGTCACCACCAGCAGGCCCTACTGGAACTATGAGTCTCCCTCCAATTTTTAGTTGATCTATTAAAGCTTGGGGTAATGTTGAAGCTGCTGCTCCTACATGTATAGCATCATATGGCCCTAAATCATTATAACCTTGTCTACCATCACCAGTGAGAATATTAACTCTCCCACTTTGAAGCAATTCTGGATTATCTCTCTGTATATTTTGTTTGGATAATTCAACTAAATCTGGGATATGATCTACTCCTACAGCTATTCCTTTATCTCCCAGTATAAGTGCCATGCATGCTGTGAGATAGCCACTGCCTGATCCAACATCTAGGGCTCTTGTACCAGTTTCTAGTTTGTCTTTTAACAGCTCCAAGGCATGTGCATGCATATGAGGAGCACTAATAGTCACCCCAAAACCAATGTCTTGAGGAGAATCCATATAAGGGTTGTTTTTGGAGTAGTTGCCTCTGTTAACTGCTAGCATGGCATTCTCAACAGTTTCACTATGAATGATACCATTTAATTTCAAGTTTCTGACAAGCTCTGCATTAGTCTTGCCATGGGATCTCCAAGCCATATTTTTATACTGAACAATGAGATATTATTATGGAATATAACTTACGACAGGAAACTATATTAGAGAGTTGAAAAGGTGTACTATACTTTGAATTTTGTTTATAACTTTGTTTGTCTTTTTACTATTTGAAAGTATACAGATATTAAAAGTTAAACATCTTACCATACACAATGTTTGTATTTTGACAATTGTTTATTTTTATCAATGACATATGATGACAACCTTGATGTGCCTTGATCGTTGACGTGTCGTAGACACAATGACATCCGTTTTTTGAGTTTTTTCTATAATCCGTCCAATATATATTAATTCCAAAGTAGAAAATAATACGAAGAACGCGTATGTGAAGACTACCTGAACTGACAGCCGAACATATCCGATCGCTTAGTGGCGTCTTCACAGAGACGTAAAAGAAGAAGAATTAAAATCGTTTTCTTCGATTCCTTTATTATTTGTACATGTGATTAGTGACTTTTAATTTTCATCAAATCTTTTACTGTTCTGATTGTTTTCATATTTGTTGAAAATTTTCATCTAATTGATAAGGAAAAACGAACACAAAATGTTATTGATTGTTTCTTCGTTGGAAAAACTGTTCTTTTGACATTAATGACAAATATGGCGTTAACAGTTGCACAGTGTGACATACTCTTGGGTATTCTGGAACCACATAGTGTTCGAAATAACACCTTGGAAACTTTGTCCAATGACGTAAGAAAAAAATTCGCCACCTCGGATTTCTTCAGAGTAGGATCATGTCTCGTTATGTTACTCCAGAACAGCTTTCTGCCAGAACCGGAGCAACGGCTAGCTGCGATTACACTTTTGTATGAACTTTATCGAGGTGAGCCAGTAGCCAATACTCCGTTTGCTAATGTCTTCATTCACCTGTTGTACCCTCCTGAGCAACAGAGCAATGTAGGTGCTCCTAAACTTGAATATCCTGGCCAACTTCCTAAGTTATCATCTCAAGAAAAGAATTTTTTAACCCAATTGATGTCTGATACACCAAAAGATGCATTGTTGAAAAAAACTGCTATGCAAATTGTGAATGCAGATGTGAAACCTTCAAACATTGTGGATTTCTCTGCCATTCAACTAACTCTAGCAGAAAAACAATCAGAGTTACCTCAGACTTGCAAAACAGGCATTCCTGTTATATTACCATTGCCTGAAAAGTCTGCAAACAACTATTCCTCTGATGCAGTCAAAGACAGTGACATAATAAAGAAACTAGTAGTTGGAGAGAATCCTCCAATGAATCGTGTTTACAAACCTGAGTTTGTTACACTTGCACCTCCTCTATTGAATTGCCAAGATGAACTTGTATGGTTCAACTCCTCAGCTCCTAAAGAACACAATGTTTGTTATGATAATACAATGTGTGTGCCTGATGCAGGTTTTGAAGCAAGACAACTTATGAATAAGGCATACAAGACAGCATTGTCAATCCAACAACAACAGCAGTTGCTAGGTGAATTAGAAAAAGATACTAAACTAGTATACCACATTGGGCTTTCACCTAATAAGCTACCAGATTTAGTAGAAAACAATCCATTGGTAGCCATTGAAATTCTGCTCAAACTGATGCAGTCCAAGCAGATTACTGAGTATTTCAGTGTGTTAGTTAATATGGAGATGTCTCTACACTCAATGGAAGTTGTCAATAGACTCACTACTACAGTGGACTTACCTACTGAATTTGTCCATTTGTACATTTCTAATTGTATATCAACTTGTGAAACTATTAAAGATCGGTATATGCAGAACAGACTTGTTAGGCTTGTTTGTGTTTTTTTACAGTCACTGATCAGAAATAAGATTATTAATGTACAAGAGTTGTTTATTGAGGTTCAAGCTTTTTGTATTGAGTTTAGCAGGATAAGAGAGGCTGCAGCATTATTCAGGTTGCTCAAACAGCTGGAGTCTGGAGAGATAGGATTAGTTACTTCTTTACCTACTAATGTCAGAGGAAAACTAGATGGATGAGTGAGATAACAAATGTTTTCTTTGGAACTTTATAACTTTTAGTATTACTATGTATGAATGTATGAATCTGATATTAGATGGTATTTTTTATGGATTTATTGTTGATCAAGTTGAATACTATTGTGACTTGCACAAATGAACTGAACTCCTGAGGCAACAATAATGTTTTTTTTTTATATGAATTTGAAATTTGTTTATTAATAATGAGATTACAAAATAAATCTGAGGCTTGAAAACAGTTTTTTTTTCTTTATAAGAAATTAAGGTGAGGTGAGAGGGAATATTTATCGTAAGTATGGTAGGAAAAACAATATCATGTTGAAACAAATAACAACAGATATGGTTGAATCATTTTGTATATTTAGTTATACCTACTATTGCATTAAAATTTACAAAAACAAAAACAAACCGATGAAACAATAATCATAGAAGTTATAAATGCTTGGACGATATTCTTTTTCTTCGTTTCAACAATAAACATAAAGATAATATGAAATTTAAAAAAAACAGTATAACATTTTTATAATACATATTTCATCACTGAAAATTGGAAATGATGAATGAAAACAATGCAATATTAATAGTTACAAGTATCTGTTTATGTACAATTACAATTATTATCTCATACAACCAATTAAGAGCTGATGCAGGTGACAGGAGTGCTGGTTTTTTCTATTAACTAGTTCTTGTGTCAAAAATATTTCTGGCAAACTTTGAGCATCTGAACATTTCAAATGTTGTCAGAAAATTTCCAACAAGGTAAGGGAAGCAACTTTCTAAACATTTAGCAGCAAGATGTATTGAAATAAAAAATATTTGCTTTCTTGTTGCAGAACATATCTGGATATATTTATGAGTTCACAACCATCAATCTATAATATCTAATCTACCCTCTATTTCGTAGTAGGTTTATATTGTAGGTTCTATTGTCACATTATTCACTATATTTTATTTGGGTAAGAATGAGTTTCTGACTTAGAAAAATCGTAAATCTGCAATAAAATCTATATAAAAACATGCTCTTATATCCAACTGTCCAAGTTACTAATTCAATTATTACATACATCTATTATCTTGATAATGTGCATTTTCAATTCATATTGCTGCCATTTGGTAGGTAACCCAGAAACACAAACGAGAACAAAGTGATATACATTCAATATTCATCATGGTTTTGCAATAAAAGCGTTTCTTATGTTTATAAGTAAACAGACAAGATTTCTATAGATGCAAACTGTTGGCTAATAGAAGCAGACATTTATAGAAAACGGATTTCCGCAGTATATAACAACAAACAAATGAAAAAAAACTTCATTAATGCCCTCCTCAGTCACGCATTTCTCAAAAGTGGGAAATTCATGTGAAAATTACATTCTTTATTAGTATTTTGAGTTGGATGTGAACTTTATATCATAATCACATTACTAATACTGGATTCAAGTGATGTCGTTATCACTGAAAGGAATAAAAATCGACAATGAAATTGAAATGAAGTGCGTTCATACAAGTAGAAGTATTTATTCAATTTGATTATCAGTTGTTTGTTGATACAACTGTCACAAAAGTTACAGTACCCGTGCAATCACCTGTCAATCTCTCAAGCATGCTGTCAATCACACCCTAATCAAGAGGCTCAGTTCTTACACAGATGGAAAGAGTATCTTATCAATGTAGTTATTTTCTGTACAGGGTATTCGACTCAATGAATTTTCACATCAAAAAGACCCGAAATCCAAATCTCGAATGCATGAATGTATATCATCCTTACATTTAGTCTCAGTGACGGATCATATCGAAAGCCGAACATGGTTTTTCTGACGAAGTTATAGAGAACTTCGTTGGCCATTTACTTTGTGTTGTTTATCTAGTGGTTTTAAGGATAGCCTATGTTAGTTTTGATTATAAAGTCGTTGTTAAGTTGAAAATCGATTGTTGGGGATTTCCTACACTGATAACTGCTAGTTCCATCTGGGTTATAAAAAATATAAGGTCCCATGTATCGGGACATATAAGAATTTGTACTCTTTGAATCCTATCCGATGTTCCGATGACGACGATGGGCCCGAGATCTATACAGGGTGTTAGAGAAAAGTCTCAACAAGATGGCGACAGTAATTTGACCATCTTTTCTATATATTTAAGACATTTCAGAAACGACATGTATTGGTGTTGGCCCGCCATTCGTACCAATCTCATTCTTAACTCACTTTGGAATGTACAGGATGTACCAAATGGATCAAGCTTTTTGGAATATTAACGTTAAGGTTTTGAGAGGTGTCTAACTTAAAAATATTATAATCTCATGAATAAATATAATACATAGTATACTTTGTGTCTCAAAACTATTTAATTATCATTTTCTATATTAGTGAGAACGGCTCCACTCTTTTTATTATTATCAAAATTGATCATCTAGTTCAAAGTTGAGACTGTTGAGACAAATTGGATGAATATTTTTTTTTGTGAAAAGCGCCAAATTTCTTTGTGATATATCGTTCACACTGAAGATATCACTGATCATGTTGTAGTTTGAATAGTTGTATTGTGATTAACATAAAAACAGCTAGGATTTTTAGCAAGACTACGAGGTTATTAAAGTTCAAGAAGAATTACTAATACTTTTAGATATTTTTGCATTAGTCACCAATATCGTTATTACTTGTACCTCGTGCCATACCATATCACGTTATACCTTATATTGTACAACTAATCTAATCTTAATAATTCGGCTTTTTTTCAAATGAGATTTTCAGTACAGTCGAAGAATTTCATACGAGTATGTATTACTTGCGAAGGTACATTTGCCCAAAAATTTTGTTTCGATTCATTTGGTACACTCTTACATGGTATTTGTTCATAATACAATAACTATAATAGGTAAATTCGACTCCCAGGAAGGAATTGATTTATTTTCCTTTAGGAGCATTTTTTGGGCACGCGTGCGCTTGATATCAACTTCTTGTCATTAAAATTTCGAACAACTGTCAAATCAACCCTTTGCCATCTCTTTTTCTTTTGCGATGTTTCCGGTATACATTCGAAATATTGAATTACAGATTTTGATATTTTCATTGAGAAATAATTAAGCATTGGTGCACAGGGAGAGTTTTCTTAAAATTTCGAACGAATGTTGCTTTTTCCAAAATTACATTCTGCCCCGTTGGAAGAATACAATTCAATTTTTCAAATGATCTAACATCATCATTTTGTATTTTATTTTTGACTTGTAATAAGCCACTGCTAAGAAACATTTTTTCATTGTGGTGCTAGAGAAAGTTGGTATTGCTGCTTTGATATTTTTCTGGTCATTTTTTGTTGGAGAATGAATCATCCAAGAAAGTTTGGAAACGGAGAATACAGAGTGTTTAAGTTAATTGATAGGGATGAATAGAAGAACAGGTGTTTAAAAACGTGACAGGATTTTTCGTTTTGATTACAGAAGATTTTGTTTCATATCGCTCTGAAGGCTTTTTGAAAATAGGTATCGAGGAAAAAGTAGTCATTATACTGAAATGTCCAGCAATTTGGTAGGGAATTTGTGAATGGATTGAAGATATTCCAATTTGCTGAACACCTTGTATATATGATTCAAGAAGGTAGCCCCTCTGATGAATGAAAGAAAACTGGAATTTTGAAATAGAAATAAATTTATTTAAAATTTGAGGAAATCATTATAAAAAATAAATCTTTGAAAATACGCAGGTACAGTGATAATATATTAAAGATAATACAAGGGGTAGTCGAAAGCTACCTCGAAATAATTCACCATTCTTTGTCACTGGCGTCCGACACAAAATAAAATGAATCATTGAGAGTGAAATTATTAAGAGAAAAAAACTTGAAAGAAATGAATGAGTTGGGAAAAATAGCGCCGCGGCCCTGGGGCAGTCAGTCGCCTTAATAATACAATAATATTCAATAATTATCTGATTTAGGTTTAAAATATGTACAATATACATATAAATAATAATTTATAGATGTGAATACATTGATAAATTCTTGTAATGGAATCATTGCATAATACAAATTCGAAATGGATATCAATGTAGATGACAGATAACAGGTTGATATTTTTTATAGCAATCACTATATTAGTTTTTATTCAATTTGAAATGAAGAGTCATACAATATAAGGTGACTTCACAACTGCGTGAACTTGAGTGCTGAGATTTGTTTCTAGTAGAATTTATAGTCCCAACTTAAGGCTACGAATCTATGTTCAGAACTCTATATTCAATTCTAATTTGTGTTACACAATGACTCGAACATTACACTCGGGGGCAGGCAAAAAGTAGACCAGAACTTCGACGGACGCCGCTGAATTTTTGGTTGACTAGGGAGTGCGGAGATGATTCCAATAGACACAAACATTTTTGCCATTTATTATTCCTCGCCTTCATGTAGAAACGCCCGCTCCACCATTTAATATTTGCGACGATAGAGTGCAATATGGTGGATACGTAACCGATACGCATTAAATACCGGGAGGTTGATTGAATTTATTCTTCGATTCAGAAGTTGAACACACTGTTGATGAATTTTTCGAAGTACATTGTCATAGAGCATAGAGAGCGAAAGAACCAGGGGTTTGTGTCTTTCCTGAGACTTCTGCTCTCTTATTCTGGCGAATTGGTCCTCCAAAATGCACAGGGTGTGTTGGTGTTGCGGAGACTCGAAAACTTTATAGAAGCAGTTAGGTCACTGTCAATTCGCGAGATCGAATCTTCTGTCTTTCTCTTCTTCACTCCTGGGAAACATATTAGGATGCGCAGGAGATCAGACGGTGTTTATACTTATTTGTATCCATAGCGTGAGGAAAAATTCGAGGTCTAAATGCTTCGATGACATGAAACTGCGAATTTGAAGAAACAATTCGCCAAAACTGCTGTATACGTATCAGCCACGACCACCAGTGAAATGGCAACGTAGCAATGTCATGAGTTTGACGAATCGCAGAGACCTGTCAGTTACGTAATTTTGTTTTTCGGCGGTGCGTTTTTGGACGGGTACATGAACGAGAGCAGTGGCGCACGTCGGTGTCTATCGGTAGGGCGTTCGGGGGCTGTACTGGCTTCTTGGGGTCGCGTCGCAGGTCGTGAGATGGTCTGGCTGGCGACCCCCCGCCTACAGGACGTCCATCTCGGCCAGGGTGAGTCGGGAGGTGGAGGTTATGACGCCGCTGTCGGACGAAGCCGATTGGACGCTAGAGTGGTCGTCGGTGTCGCTTTGGGTGCTGCTGGTGCTGTACCCAATCACGTCCACCTCGTCTGTAGAAAATTCAAAACGTTCAATCAAACACACGAAAATCTAGTGAAAACAACCGTTGTCATTGTGAATGGACAACGACAATGTAAAACTACAATGACTAACAAAATTCTAAACTAAAACAGGTGAAATATTCTCATAAAATTGTCGCTGATATGTCACCTAATTAACAATTGAAGATGAATTACACGTTATTTAACGGACATTCCGAGATGAATCGTTTCCAAGGAAATATTAACACACAATATGGCGAGTCGAAGGATATTTTTCAAAATAATGCGATAATGAAAAGGTCTGCGAAATGCACAACTGTTACGTTGAATATTTCATTGTCGTTTTAATGGATGCCATAAAGCATTCCAGTAAAACATAAACGTCACCATTTACGGCGGATATTCGGTTCACGTAATATATACAGGACAGATCGATGCGTACTGAGCTAATATAAAAATTATGAGAACTACGGCAGTAAATCCGGTGAGTAGTATACAGCTTCGAAAACATAAAACGTAAAACAAACAATCAAACTACGATAATATGATCATTAAAGAAGTAAACGTACAACAGGGTATTACAGAGTTTAATGATACTTGGATATAAATCGCTTATCATTTATGTGCTCATTTTTCTCTAGGGATGAAGAGTCGATCACGATTATTATGTTGAATTAAGTTGAAGTAGTATTGGCGATTCGAAAAATCTACCTGGTGGTGAAATTATGAACTTGCCAAACAAGTCATCGTATCTGTTTTGCTAGTGCAAGTTTTTGATTTTCTCGAAAATTCAAAGACAGAACTATTCAGAACTTACTCGCATCAACAAAGTTCCTTCTACTATATGTTGTGTAGAATCGTGACAGCTTGTCAGAGTATGTGAACAAATTATAAATATTCATAATTCTAATTAGAATGAATAATGTATGGTTTGTTCAATATTGCAAAATGTATACAAATATTGAATCACTGTTATATATTGAGTTAATGTCATGGCATAACTTCAATTCTCTGTTACATCTGACAGAATAATCAGAGATTATACCACGGTCTAATACATAAGGTCTGGAATCTACGGCATTTTTGAGTGGTGGGGGGTGGCACCAGTTTTGAAGAAAATGTTTCCATAATTATCCGCTAGGAGGACATAGGGGTATAATCACGTGATTAATCTTTGACAACAAAACAAACGATTAGGACTTGAATAGTAAATAAAATCAATGACAGAAATATTATATCTTCCGAAATTCTCTCGAATAAATAAAAATCATTCTTACTTTCAAAAAGCTGATCGGATCTGATTTGTGATTGGCTGACAAAGTGACAATAGAGGACAGCGCTGCAGGTGGCGAAATATGAGAACCACGAAAATTTCCTCAATGTTTGGGTCACCCCCCACCACCCGAGTTGCAAGACCTATGTATACGATCGTGGATTATACTCATTCAAACGAATATGCAGATAACCCCCGGCGAAACATTTTTCAACAAATGAAATTTCCATAGAAACTCGAAGCAATGTTTCATGAATCCATGTTAAGCTGATGGATTAATGAAATTGAATAGGACAAATATCCTGCAGATATGTCTACTTACATTGCATTTGTGTGTGCAATAAACGCTGATCTTTTATGCATGGAATCTCGAGAAAAGCGAAAAGCTTTTAGGGCTTGAATAAAATATACAAGTATGCTTTGTCGTAACTTTTTAAAAATGAACCGTTCGACTGAGTTAATTTTTAAACATGCAATAGATGATTCGTCTCGTATCAAAGAATACATTCTAGTTTTCCGGAATTGGAATGTGGATTTCGACAATTTTGACGATTCACAGTTGAATTCCCAGATAATCTTCACTTATCAGAAAAATGGGTATTGAAGAGGATATTCCTTCCAGTCATGATATCCCAAAATTTTGTGTCGTTCATCTTCATTCAATTAATGTTTCAGATGTAGTTTGTATGGAAGGAATTCATATTTTAGGATTCAGCAGATTGTGGTAACACTTGACTCTACTGTTGTTGCTCATGGTTTAACTTCAAAATTTTAATTTCTGGTTCACGTTTTGAGTTCCTCTTCATTCATCACTCGTCCATTCGAAGTTGAGACTCGTCTTTCCATAATCATAAATAACGAGACCGACAATTATAGTGAAATTTCAACTATTCAAACTATTATATTATAATCTATCAAGGAATTTACAGAAAGAAATGGTTTTATGCCAGCAACATTCGTATTTTTCGAGAAAAGACATTAGGCCGTAGAAAGCTAGCAATATTGCCATTGCAATTTCATTTTCGCCATTAGTATCCGTTTCAGAAATGAATTTCCGCTAATTTGGTTAGAGTTAAGCTCGCAGATAGAAGCAAGACCGTCGGGGGGTAATTTCCATTTCCGCCAAGCACATACATTTCATTTGAATAAACTGGCTGACTGCTAAGGCCGCAAAAACAACCCTGCAGCTACCATATATTCCTCTTAAGAAGTTATAAATTACGATAAGATGGTGTTTTTTCCCCCTTCTTATCTACTTCTCTCTCTGCAATACTCGTTCGCTCTCTGTTCTGGATTCGTGCAGCTTATTAATTTCTGTCGACGATAAATTTTTCTACATTTTAATTCCGTAATCTCACCCATTTTACCGTTATTCCAATAAAGATCGAGAATCTGTTAGTCTCTAGTTATTTCAATAAAATGTGTCACCATATAGGCCAGTTTTTCAATACTCGGTTAAGTGAGTTGAATCGCAGCCTTCGGTTGAATGGTTACCTCAACTTTTAAACGTTCAATACACACATCTATATGGAAACATTCTAGTTTTAACTTATTTCTTGAATGTTCCTATTAAACGGTTATCTATCTGATGTCAGGATGCGTCAGGTGCTGTATTTTATTATCATGGCTTATATCCTGGCTGGATTATAACCTCACTTTAGTTCGTGGATTAGGCAATCCAGCGATCTGTCAAAGCGAAAAACCAATGTGGCGGCTTGGGGCACACACTTGGTGTTTACATATGTGACTTGAGTTGAAAACTGTTACATTTAGATCTCTAGTGCGTTTTTCATGTATTTTTTTAATTGTGGCTAATTATTAACTCTTTTACTGAAGAAAAGGCCTATCACATGCATTGTGGTTGGCTGTAGATCTCGTACTAACCGAAATAAAGTCGGCATGTAATCGGTTTCTACGGTTACTAATCACAGGTTCTTATAGAGCAGTTATGGAGTAAGAACGATTTAACTAGGAAGCGAAGGGCCCTATGGTTAGCTGCGATCAAGAGATATGATCTCACTGACTCCAAACTGATGTATCAGAGAGTCTGCAGTAGACATTTTTTTGACCAGAATGTCACGAAAAGAACAACATCAATTGAATAATCTAAATCAGCATCAATATACAATGTGAAAGGATCTAGATTATTAATTAATCCCAACTTAATTTAATATCGAAAATGAATGCTGTGACAAGAATCAGAGATAAGTTACAATAAGTTATAGCTTATCTCTGCAAGAATGAACTGAATGAATAGTTCCAAGCATACTTTTCACCAACGTCTCTGCTATTCAACATCAATGTCTTCAAATATTCACTCTCCATCTGAATACCGTTTCGAAACACCAAAAAACTCCAAAAATAAATAAAATTCACTGTTTACTAGCCAAGGTATCGCATTGTGTGCCCCAAGCCGCCACATTGAATGTCACGTGGTTTGGATTGCCTAATAGCAAAACAGCATTTTGTCAACACTGTCAGTACTTGGAATGACAACTTCATCACACTTGCTTTGAAATACACGAACATTTTGAATATAATTTTCACTTGAAGAACGATCAGTGCGGTACTAACTTAAAATTGAAGTTTGTGTCCAGGAAAATGCCTCCCAATAAGTTCAATGCCTTTACCAAATTCAACACATACATTTTTACAGTGGTTTGCAGATATCATAAAAAAGAATTCATCACCCTGTATCTCGAAAAAGAGGCATTTTATATTCCCATGAAAAGTATCTGCCCCAAGCTTTGGTGGCTACAACTCTGGATCACCCTGTTGAATGTCTACAAGATGGATAATCAATTGTAATCAGTCGCGTATGTAACTGAAGAGTTATCGACGTTGAGACAATCAACACGAAAGCCTTCCCAATGTAATCAAAACTAATTTAGTTCGACATGTTTCTCTATATCTCAGCATAGCTCTTAACGAAGGCATCACGTGGACCTCAGGACGTCTTTAATAATACTCTCGATCTGCAACTGAACAAGCAGAGAGTGTTGATAACGTTCACCAGATGTTGATGAGGCATCCGGAATTGTGCTATTACAAAACGTCTATTAATTACGATGATAACCAATCGATTATTATGAATGCCTGACTATTCGAGCGTTTATTTGCCATAGAAACCACCACTATAAGACGACTCTATCGACGTGTTCGCCCCAAACGTCGACAGACACGAACAAGAACCCCTCATACAGGGTGTTCCACAATGAATTGAAACGATCAGTTCCTCAGAAAACTGGTTTCAGGACATTTTGAAAGTTTGACAAATATCTACAGAATTTATGACAGCAACTTGGATATGATATTATCAGAACGGAAGTTGATTTTAACTTTCCTATTTCAGATTACCTTATTCTATCGTGGAGTTTAATGTACCTAATACTAACCGTTTATTAGATAATTAAAGTAACGTTTGCACATCTCAACATAATTATCGATTTCTCTGGTAGAGAAACTTTTATTAGTCCCATAGATGGAAAAGTTTCAAATTATCACCCTTTTCACATAGTTCAGTTATCCTGGTGTGATTGATGAGTAAAACTATCAAATAGCTAACAATTTTGAAATTTATGTAGTAGTGTGTAATACTGATAAACCACGAGCTGTTGAAAATTTAAAGAGTGAAAAAGTGTTCAATTGCCAATATATCAAGCATAGAAAAATTTTCGAATGGAGGATCTCAAAGGTATTCATAGTACTATAGTTAGTTGAAATTTTTATTGTTATTTCTCAAAAAAATCGAAATATTTCCGAAACAGATAAAGTTCACTTATTACGTAAGCCGTCCTAAATAATAAACGTTAACGTAGGAAAAATAATGTTGAAGTAGAATCACGTTAGCACAGAACTATCCTAGCATTTTGTAGTATTGATTTGGTCTGAATCTCTATTTCTAGTCTGGATATCTATTTTGAAATTACTTCATGATTTTTCAATTCAAAAAAATATATATATTCATACGACTGAGATGGAACAAATCATTGAAGTGCTATAGTGCAATGCAATGCAATTTTGGTGCTTGTTTTGAATATGAAGATAACGGTTCTTGATTAAATTTTGCAACCTTTCTCTCAGAGTTCAGTCGCTGATGCTATGCCCTGTTCTCTGGATAAGACACCATCTTTTTAGATTTTTTTGGCTCTATAATTTTTTTGATCTTGTTCAGCAGATATTGATATGTGTATTTGAATTCCGAGTAGTTTCTTTCCTCAATAAATTAAAGATAATAAGCGTAGTCTAGATATTATGAGATATTTTCAGAAGTTATATGCGTCTTTCAATGAATTTCCTACTACTAATCCTCATCGTATCTGAGTAAAGACAACCTTTCCCTTTAAACTTCATCGCAGTGGATTTACTTCACAGAAAAACGAAACCTCTTCTCGCCAGTTCTCTCAACACAGGAAATTTAATTATGCCCCGAGGCAGTGAGTGGATTGTACGGTGGTCGATTCGCAATTATCTAAATGAGAAAGCGAATTCAGGAGAACTATTGGAGTCAGTCGGAGGAGACCCAAATATCAAACAAAAGGCTTCGAAATGTCTACCTACCCCAATCAATTAATTACGACATAAAAGAAGGATATTCAGTCAGTTGCCCAACAGACACACCAACGAACAGAGTAGAGAAAACAATCATGAATTCGTCAGTGCTTGTTTCTGATGTTTAAACGCACATGCAATAATTTCGACACTTTCTTATTTGTCGAAGATTTTACGTTGGAACGCTTGACAATTCTGATTTGATGAGGACAACTTTCCTCTGAACGCTCATACTTATTTTGATTCCTCAACAAAGTAACGCTTGCAATAATATAACAAAATACTGCTCATGTTCATCATTAGAATTTTCAAGGAAGGTGGAGCACCATCCCTTATTTTATGATTTTCTTTACTTTGTAAAATTTGAAAACGTTCGACAATTATTTCTTATTATTATAGGGTTATTATGGAGTTATTGAATTATAACACATTTTGAACAGATGTGAAGAAGGACACATTGATCATTTCGTTCAATATTAGAGTTCTTGCAGATTTAATATTGAATAACAAAGAAATATCTACAGAAGTTTGTAAATTAAAAAGAAAGATGCATTGAGCTGACTGTATATCTTCGAGTAATGCTTCTAGTAAACCATGAGCTTCGTTCAAATGTCTACTAATAAAAGCTAATTCTTCAGAGTAAACCGTTTTATGTGTGTCCAAATGGAAGTTGGCATTTGCAAACATCCACAAACATCAGAGTTCCTATCGTTAGATCAGAGCAACGAAGTATCTCCATGTCTAATGAGGTGATTTTCTAGCAGCATCATAAAAATGGAGCTTCCGGAGAAGAATACTCTACTATGACACACGATAAAATGGATAAGACCGAAGGCGACCATTTCCATTGTCGTCAGTCCCAGTTTCCTCTCAATAAATTCGCTTTCTGCGCTGACGAAGAACACCATTAACCGAATTACCCTATCTCTGTCGAACTCCATTCTGTTTCCGAATTATCGTAAATCTTCGTCCTGCCAGCGGCGGCCACAATAAACTGGGGGCAGCCCTATGCAAGATGTCTCTTTCAAGTAGTTTTATGTTACAAACATAACTTCAATATTCACATTAATCTTGGAGGATCTTCTTGAATTAATATACTTTCTCTTTTTCATCTTGTTGCGACTGTGTTAGCGACGATAACGAATTTACAGAATTTTATCGACTCAAGCTGTCATACTGTTTTACTGTTTTTGTCGCCAAGAATGAAGAAGTACCATATTTTCGTGAAAACTCATTTTCAATGAAAATCAACATTCAGCATACAATCTAACTTCTCATCTTTTCTTCTTGACTTTGACATTCTGCATCTCTCTTGATCCTATGGTCCCTACTATATTCTGTCCCTTTTATGGTAACGTTATTTTCAGATAATCTATATCTTCTAAAAGAAACTGAACTGTCGAATACAGGGCGAAATGTTCCCAATGATTGCTGGACTCAGTGTAGTATCATTACTGTACATATAAATATTTGTTTACCGAGATGAATCTATAACTGATTTGAATCACAAATTTTTTGCATGTGAAATCATCAACAGGATAATCTTAAACTCTTGAGCTCCTTATTCAATCACCTCCTGACCTTCCTTCCTTACTATCTTCAAATCAAAATATATCTTACATATTTGACTTGAATTTAATAAATAAACTCTGGCATCTCTGCCAATTATCTCATACATACACAATTTTCAAAACATTGAATGAAAAAATGTTTTAGTTTATATATTTCGTAATAGACTATTTTGTTATGAAATTTCACTATGTTAGATATTATGTGAATATTATTCGTATATTATGCACATCACTGTTATTATTCATGCACTGAAAGTGGAGCATTCAACAGTGATGTTATATTGATAAATATCTCCATCAAGTTCGTATGAAGAATTGTTTCATCCCACGCAACTCAACGTATGAATAATTTGGCAGTACATCAAAACTTCACCTACCCTCTCGAACTGAAAACTTCATTCACTTTGGTCAATCATGTGTCTGTGTGTGTGTTCGTATACGGAAAATTTGAAAAATGAATAAACCAGCCCTAGCCAAATAAGAATTGCCAGCTGCTCGAATAAAATTAATCACAAAGAAAATTTTCTTCAGAAATATGAATTCGAATTAATTTCCAGTTGAACTTGAAATGGTACGCCGATGGAGACATTTCATTTAGAATTCTTATGTCGATTTATCTGTCGTTTCAAATTCTCCACAATTCAATTCGAATTAAAACATTGAAAACCCAATAAATGAGTTAAGAAATGAATTCTGTAGGAGATGAGTTTTTTTGAAAGGATATTTATGGTGGCTGAGTCTGAAAGGCTTGCAAGGTCATTGAACTGATGTTCTTTTGTTTCGTCAAAACTTGGAGACAAAGTACTGTATGGAATGAAATTCGTGAAATTATAAAATTACTGAACTGTAAGTAATTTTTCAAAATTGGTGAACACACTTTTTAATTGTTTGAAAGCATTCCACAATTTCTTTACACATAGTTCTTCGACTATACGGATTTGTATGTTTGAAAATGTCTTATTATTTTTAATCCTACTGCTTTGTCGATAGGAGCTGATAGTCTTCTGAAAATCAAGTGATTTTTGATTTGATTCGATTTGACAGAAACACGATTTGAAGCCTCCTCTAACGAGGGAAATGAGAAATTCCATTGCAACGATTCCAAAATAATGCACATCGAATAAATACGTTTCGTACCCCATCCGTACCTTACGATTCGCCCTCATACTTTGTGATCGAATTATTTTCGCGGAAACCGAATATTATTGGCTATTAGCTGGAAGCGTGATGAAATTGAAAAATTCCGTACCAGCACCCACTCCAATCAGCGATTGATTCTCCGATTCCGGAAATACTAATCAACGGCGATATTTTCGGCACGCAATTCCGCAGATAACAAAATAACTCGACGGTAATGCGATTTCGTTTCAGCCGAATCGAAAATCCGAATGGAAATATCGGGATGTCGTCAGTGGAAATGGCGGACACGAATGGCATTCCAAATCAAAATATTTTTTTGGGGAGAACATATTCATGTCAATCCATCAACATATATCTATATCATATCGGATTCAAAACTACACTAAACTGTATCTTTTCAAATTGCACCCCAAGTTTGATTTGATCCAACTCATCGTTTTTTTATCTCTCCATTCGATAGACTATTTTTTCCCGGTTGATAGTTACGTCATCAAAGCAATAGGAGAAATGTTGTCAAAACATAACATAAAGATTTTCATAAAATGTGATTTTTTTTTATTTATTGCTTCATATCAATTTGTTCTCCTCCAAAGTAATCCCCTGAATGACAATTTCACCATACTTTTTGATCACAGTGATTAAGAAATTATTGAATTGCGAGACATAATTTCGAATTATTTCGAAATAGACGAATGGATCATTTTGTTCAGATGGAATATTTGACAATGACTTATATTGCAACGTTCCATTCTGTCGCTGACAAAAAATAGTATAGAACGATATAAAATATTGAAATTTAATGTTCAAAATTCAACTGATCTGATTGTTGGGGTTTTGAGAGAAAATATTATCACTAAACTCGATAAAAATGAAAGATTCGCAAAGATCAGCTGATCGTAAAGAAATCGTTTTAAAAATGCCAAATACGTCGTTGAGTGTTGCAAATTGAATAAGTAGCGTGACATCTACGTGAAACACTTATTTACCAGGTCAAACGTAACTATCAACCTGAATAGACAACTATAGTCTCTCTTTTGTATGTTGCCTCAATGAAACACCTCTCGAATGAGGTGTCACTGGACCATTTTCCACTGACCTTAAAAAATTGTTGAAAATATGGTACTGACCTGATTCGGAAATAGGTGATGGTGCCGACGAAAAGGACGTCGTTGAATAACTACTAGATATCGTCGATGAGGAGCATTCCGATACGGAACGTCTCTTCGTCATGGCTATATGTATGGACAATTGATCCAGTCTCCTCCTCAGAAACCTTTGTTGTCGACTCAACTGGTCTTTAGTTGATGAGTGTTTTCGTTCCTTATCTTCGAGATTCTGTGAACAACAAAGAAATATCCGTGAGCAAACAATATTTTCCGGAAAAATAATATCACGAATATGAGAGTAATACAAATGAAGATGTTATTCCTTTGTGTACAGTTTCGAGAACATATTACCCTGAAATTAATCGTGATGATATGTTTGAAAAAAGACTCTGCGGTATAGATTGATGAAATAATTCATAGCTATGAAAATATATTGGACTCGAAAACTAAAATGATACTGAAATAATGGTTCTTTATAATTTTGATTATTATGATGCAGTTTATTGCCAATAAATAACAAATTTCCACAATAGTAGACTATAGTAAATACAAACTACCAATTTATTGGGATGTGATAGCTTGTCAGAATGTGCATTGAAAATTATATGTTCTGATTAATAAACACGAAAATACCGTTATAGTTTTCTTATCATAAATATTAAATTGTCATTGTTGAGCAGGGTTTACAATTATGAATTGAATGGTGCACTACAAAAATAACTAAATCTGTTACAATTCATTTCTGGAAATAGTTCAGTTTGAACATTTATGGAGTGCACAAAATTCAGATATGTAGGCATGTTTTCATGCTTGTGTTGCCAAGGTGTGATATTCCAGAATATCAAATGATATAATTAGTTATATCGATTAGCAGATGCAGGTCACTTCCTTCTCCTTGATAATCAGGTTTTCCGATGTCGTCGGAAATAGCGTGAAGCTGACCCGCCATTTGCATTTCATCAAATTCTTTCCGGTCCACGTACCAACTCAATTATTTTCATTTCATATATAGGTCCTCTCAGTTATATCCGTTTGATAGTTTGTTTGATTACAACATATAGAAATGACTCAATATGGTATCGCTATATTCACAAATAAAATTAAATAAATAAAAATATATTTGTTATATATTAGAAAAATATTGAGTGCTCGCTTTATTTTCAACAAAGTGTATATAAATATTTGGAGAGTTTTCACAACCATCGATTCGAAAAAATAGACTTTTGGTTCATTGAAGTTAATTAAAAGAAAATTATCTACCTAACTATAGTAGTAAGGAAATGACAAGGATTCCTTATTGACCCAGAAAGTATTTTTTTCTTATCCCAATGGCATCTCGAAATTATAAAATGATGGACAAGAGTGTAGAACTGAATAAATACCATTCACTTTTTTTTCCAAATTTCTGTTCAGAATTATATCAAAACATGATTCGTAAATGTTACCGCCAATGTTAATACGTTTCATCAAATTTGATATAGGAATATTTGACAATTTCATTGATATATCATGTGTAATCGGGGCACGATATTTTTCTTCCCTATTTGAGATAACGAGGTTGGTGAAAATTAAGCACAAACTGAAAACGTGACAATATTTATAGCAATATAAAAAAAATTAAGACAATCTAACAGTTATTGCTTTAACCCTTTTGCTTATTACTACGTGAATATAACTATATTTTCATGAATGAAAAAGGAATCTTGAAAACAATGAAGGAAGTTTCCTATAATATAACATCAAAATCGTGTATACTCGAAACCAACCATTTGAAATAATAAAGATGAGGCCACTTTCAAGGAAACAGGAAGTGTTGTGTGATTCAAAATCGTCACAAAATATCCGTGTAAATAATTTTTCAGTATTCTGAAATATTTTTAGTGTTCTGTAAACGTATAGAATTATCCACGGTTAACACAAAAAATTCAGTTATCGATTATTACATTCAGTAAATTGAGTTGTCACACCAATGATGGTCACTCAATTTGGACAACCCTGTATGTATTACATCTTTATGCGGTATTTACACTCCAACTTTTTCTGTTCCGTCTTCTAATTGGTGAAGCGGAAAATGACCGCCGAGGGCAGATCCTCCAGGGACCGGATCTGATTTTCATGGAAAATCACATACAAAACTGGTTCTCTAGGGAATGATGCCGTTATCGATTCGACACTCTGTTCAGCACTGATATTTAGTCATTGTCGTCAGAGTGGCGCTATAAACAATCTAATTATCAAAGCGAAACCGTTGCATCGTCCGTCTTCGTTAGCAGAAGGATACTAACGCCGTTTTCGAATGAATAATAGCTCTGCGTTCTTATATAATAATGAACGCCTAATTTTCATGTTCAAGAATAATATTACGCAAGATGCTGAGGAACATGGAGTGTGATATTCGATGGGCATGTTCCAGACACAAATCATTCCTAATTTGATAAAAAAGAATAGGAAGGTGTAAGTGATTTATATCTCGATCTGTTTGTAACAGGACCGTAACTAGGATTGAATTGTTTGTTTCGAACTTTCAGAGAAATCTCAAACATAATTCAGGACAAAACAGACAAAAGATTGATGTACATATATTTATTTGAGTAGTAATGCAAACTGAAATAAAGAACGAATTTAGACCAGTACCTTCCTTACTTTGAGAAAGCAAAGCCAATGGACATTTTGACGATGATATAATCATCCTCATGCCCGACAACTACTGTTTTGCATAAATTGATCATTGGTATTCATTTCATTTGACCTCACAAAATCAATAAATTGTTGAAGGAAAATAACACAAATGAACAAAAGTCCATTTACAGTTCGATAATATAACAAAATTGTGTCTGCGAAAAAAAGACAGAAACAAACATTGTTAGACTACTTGTTTTCGATATCATATGATTTGAACCAGATTGAATCTATCTGATTAGATTTTGATAACATTATATCACATGTAAGATGGGCATTTGGAAAATGAAGTGATGTGTTAGGGTGTTTGCACGCCCAGATAATAATAAAAAGAAATAATTTTATATTTCGTGCATGAAATTTATTTAAAATAACATAGCGCTTATTATCAATTGGAAAATGTTTGGGAGAATCGACCAATGAGTAGGTATTCTCCATTTAGTCAATTCATTGATCTCGGATGTAGTCCTGCTTTCAAATTTTCAATGGTGATTAACTTCATCCGTAACGAATCGATACGTCTGATAATTTTTCTGCTTCGAATTGAAAAGTAAACAACGAATGCTTAAATTAAAACTGACCCTTCGTTTTGTTCATGGAATGTGAATGATGCTTGCACATTGTTGTCAACGCCTTTATTGACACGTTTTCGAGACTGAATAAATGATCTTATTCGATAAACTTTACGGCGGTGTGCAGAAGTTTAGAAAATTGAACTTCAGAGAAAAATCAATTAGTCAATCAATGTCCCTGATAAGAACGACTGCTTTTCTTACGATTTCCCTAATCATTCTTATCAAACCCCAAGTTTAGTATTCATAGCAGCTGCATTGCATAACCATCACGTTGTAGGTTGTGGGCTTTTCTCAACATCTCTTCATTAACAATGATGAACGGCTCTATATTCTATTATTCATTATCTTTCGGTGCACGTTGAATGACAATGAGAGTGCACGCGATGCTTTTTCTAACTGTGGCAGATCTTGTTCCGTTTGAATTTCATTGGAGAAGCTGACAGGATGCTAAATCTTATTCAACGATGGAATCCATTCGGAAAAGATTCCACCAGTTCTAAGAGTGGCGATTTCGTTAGGATATGCGCCACAATACGCTGCATTAGTGTGACGTCAGATTTGGGGTAGGTCACGTAACTGAATCCAAACCAATTCTTTTCTTATAGACTTTTGCATTGTGATAAGTTAATTTTGGTGGTTTTAATTATATCTACCGTTTGAAGTAGCAAACAACAAATCATAAGTGCATTGGAAATAATGTTTATAGGTTATATGTCTTTTTTAATATTGGTATTCACCTGTATTCGAGCGATATATAATTCCCTTTGGAAACAATCGATTATTAAAGATGGAAAGAATCATGTCCAGACCAACAGGGTATCAAAAACGAAAGGATAATTTTAAAAAACACAGCTCAAAAATAACAACGACGCAAAATGCCATGAACGATTACTTTGTTTGGATTGGCTATGACCTTCCTCAACAGAATGACAGATGTGACGTAATTATGCGTATAGGGCAAAATCAATCGTAGTTTAGGAGGTAAAATCAGGTTTTGAGAAATTGTGTTGAATTCATGAAAAACAAATGCATATTATCAAAAATGTTTAATGGAAATTTTCTGGTGAAGATGAAGATGAAATACAGAATATTGTTATCAATTACATAGTGAAGTCGAAGAAGAAGAGTAAAGATTGCGTCATAATTCTTGAGTTCATATGAATTGAAAATATTTAAGTTGACACTTACGATTGAAATATGTCATAAATACTATTTATTTCGTCAAAGTACGTCCTATCATACCACATTCTGACAGTTGCCAAATCAACAGATGCACAACGCATAACGATTTTCACATTTTTTTCAAAATCAATTGATCGATCGTGCAACTGAATCATGATGTTCTTTTTAAATTTATTTTATTTACTTGGCACGTGGTTATCAACAATAAATAATGTACAGATATTCAATGATTCTCTCTCATGATAATGAGAAATGGGATAATATCGTACGAAACGCTGACTTTCAGGAATACATAATAGTCAGTCATGACGTGACGGATAATATCTGATTTCACAGTGCCTGATGACCATTATGACGGTCCCTTGCGCTCTAATCATCATCGATAACGAACACCACGGACTAGGATGATTGCGAGGCAAATATCCTGTCATGTGAAATACTCTGTTATACAAGGTGGTCCAGGTCTGATTGGGTTTGCGAAAATTCCTTTCAATAGATTCACCAACATCAAATAATTTTTTTGCGCTCAATTTTATTGACACTTGCAGATTCTAACGGAAACCTAGATGAAGTTACTATTACATAAAGGGTGGATGTATATACCTACAGGAAGATATATAATATGTTTTTGGGACGATATTTATTGGAGAAATAAAATTAGCTATCGTCTTAGTTTTGGAATACGGGAGACTTGAAATTCTTGTTTTGTTCCATATTATTGAGCTAGATTATAATGGAAACCTAGATGACGTTGCAATTGTATACAGGGTAGATGTTTATAATTATATCAACGTATCTATATATAACTGTCGTAAATGTTTTTTGAGAAATATTTATTGGTAAAACCGAAATTAGCTATCTATGATTCGGATTTCGGGAGACTGTACAGAGTAATTCATTAATTCAATGGGGAGATGAAATTTATATGTTTCAACTAGTGTAAACATTTCATGTCGTTAATTTGGAATGAGTGAGTTATAAGCATTTGGAATTTCTGAAAAGTTATCGGAATTGTAGAATACCCGATTGAATGTTTAAGAACACTATTTGAGGTTCCTATGAGAGTAGGTATACTCCTTCATTAATGTGTACATGAAAGAAGAATTCATCGTTGAAATGGTGGATAATCAAAACATTTCATTTAGTCATTGCATCTGGCAACATTTATATAAAAATGGAATGTCTTGAAAATAATTAATATCAAAAAACGTTCTATACAGTAAGTCCTGGATTTCATGTTAATTTGAAAAATACAATGATGAAATAGAGTAAGAATCAGTTTTTTGAAAGATAAAATGTGACCTGTTTTAGTGAAATAAATGAATAATAACCCTCTTAGTTCTCCACGAACCCTAATGGATTAGTTAGTTGAATCACCCTATATATTGATTATATTCATGGAGTATTTATGATACCACGTATCATTCGAATTGGGTTATTGCGTTCCCTGTTTTTTGTTTATAGAATTCTATCTACATCCAAATTCTTCCGATGCTGTAAATTCATTTTATATTCGACAATTTCAATCAATATTCGATGAATTCTCTCGTAAAAATATATGACCCACGCCGAATGTACCTATTATTTTCTATTCCCTCTCTTCTGTCAGTTCGAATACAAACTACGAATTTCTCTTGATATCTATTCCGCTACTTCTTCACCATTAAACATCTATTTCCTCAACCAATGTATCGACGAACTAATTCTAAACGTACTTTATTTTTCCCTCGAGGACGCATGGATGCCGAATTGAACGATGCGAATGCATCTTGTGAAAATATCTATCCTCCTGGAGACATAACTTCTCGTCTTACCTCCTGCATGCACGATACACACATAGGACATTTGCGACTGCTGCGGATCCCTACATCATTCTTTTCGTAGTCTACCCGAGGACGTTCAAATATTATTTTGCCATATTTTGTATTAGATAACTATGGAATGTCATAGAAACATGTCATTATTGAGATTGAAAACGTTCGCGTGTTCATTTACGATAATCTGATTTGAAAATAATCCGATTTTTATAAATATGTATGAACTTGTTTTTTTTGAAAACCTGACCATTAGGGTATAGGTATAGGAACATAATATATCATTTGGAAGGAACTTCAATTTTCTTTCATGATATTGAATGATATACAGGGCATTCCATTTGAAAAAATGCACTTTTCACCATTTTTGTACCTGTACAATGGAGAACGAATTTACGCAGACATAATTTATACACAGGACATTGATAATCTACACCCAAAATTTCAGCATTCTACGAATCCAAATACCGCACCAATAAACATTTAATTGAAGCTATATTTTGAACGAAAAATAAGGAAATCAATTAATTACGCGAAAACCTCTTGAGATAGGAATAGGGAAGTATCATACGAAAATAATTGAAAAGTATTAGAGAAACGAATAATGGAATAAAATACAGGGTGTTCTATTTGAAATAACAAAGTTGTTTCTACTTTTCGATATAAGCGGCAACACCACAATGCTGAAAATATTTTAGATCGATAGAACAAAACTGATTACTCGAGAAACCAAATTTTCACAATAATCCTAGGTCCCGTTCTTCATATACGTCTAACCTACCATGGAACGTGAGTGACACTGTTTACTATAAAAAATTTCGTGTAGTCGAAAAATCCACGGCTTGTTGTTCTGGGACACCCTGTATACGTTCATGAAAAGATGCCATGGCGAAGCTGATCATATCTCAGTGAACACTTGTCTAACACGAAGCAGAGTCGCTTTCTCCACAAATGAAACATTTTCGTTATTGTGGGCAATAAAATATCCAGCGTGTATTCCCGACAGTTTTATGTGAAAATTTCAGTTCTTGTGGCAGAAAAGGGAAGACAGAAATAGTCGGGGATGTTTCCTAATGGGACGATTGATGTTATTATTTATTGTACAAGGGCTTTCCGAGGTCTGCACTAGAAGATCGCAGATATTGATTGATATATACAGTGATTCCCTGGAGTTAATGTCTGAGTTTTATTTCTCGCAGTAGACCAGTTACTATTATCAATTATATATTTTCAAAAATGTTGTGGTATAAAATTTCTTCTACCAAGAACAGTATTCGATAGGATTATTTCAGTTATTTTGACATTTACAATATTTCCCTCTACATTTACTCAACACTCGAATCGAAAGAAGAAAAGAAAGAAAAAATAACAAAAACGACTATTGATTCCGGTTCATCTAACAATATAATTCAGTTGGGCTCTTCGGAACAATTATTGGCGATAAAATATCACTCGAGTTTTTCAGGAACATTTTATGAATCTCAATCTTCATTCGCAATTCATAAATATCTCGAAACGAGAAATATATGACTTAGACCACTTTCATAATCATGGGCACATTTGAGTGTCGCGAATCCTGTTGTCCTCAAAATTTGTTGAATGATTATGGGTTTTTTGTGGATTTTTTTTTAGTTTTCAATTTCCCATTGGAATATGCATTGATTTAGGAAAAAGTGAATAAGGAATAATTGCAGATCTTTTAGATTTATTATTATTGTGTCCTTTAAAAAAGCACTTGGTTGTTTTATTGTTTTGTTCTATTTTCGAATAATATGTTGGACCTTTTATGTAAAATGCAACACTGGAGAATGCATATTGGTTCTCTGGTAATGCTGCCTGAATTTTTCTATTCGTTCCAAATGCATACTTTCGACTCTAGATTATGTATACAGTATTCTTTTCCCAATAAGCATATAAGGTGTGAGTATATTTCGGTGTGGGATATGTAAATGATTATACGAATGAAAATATGATACGTGTCTGAAGTGCAAACCGAATTCCTGGAAATGTGTCGTATCGTCTCGCATAAATATCGAGAAGCGAACGAGGGCAAACTTTGTTAGAAAACCGTCGGCTTTTCCAGGCCAGAAAAACTGCCAGCACGTACCGGTGAGGTTTTTCCTCGCGCGGTCACGTGTTCGATATATTTTCGCGAATCGAGTGGAGCGAGCTATTTCCACCAGGATCTGAATGTTGGATATTGATTGAATAAAGCCTGACTGTATAACGCAACAACGTTTGTGTCCCAAGATATTTCCGATGAAGCAGCGTACACACCAAGATTCCAACACCGGCCAACCGAATCCAAGCATTAATCCGTTGATGTTTTGCATTAGAAAACAAACAATTACCAGACTTCTAGCAGAAATTCCTAAAGTATATAAGTTTATTAAAGAATTCATATTTGAGTTCCACAACATTTAGAATTTTGAATAGTCAAATTCACTCATGAGAAGACTTTGATGGGAAAATTGTAGATATTAAATTTTTATTGTAGAACCAGACCCTTGATATTTGTAAAATAGACATGACTTCAAGTGACCAGACTTCCAGCAGAATTAAAAGAACACCATATCCAGAGGTAATTGAAAATGCTAAAACTTCCAGGGAAATTCAAAATGACCAAACCAGACCAGACAATGTTTTATTTTTCAAAGCACTTAGCATTTTAGGTTTAGAAGTTTATAAAACGAAGTTTTCTCAATTCGCTCTCTTCGATTCATAATTGAAGTGTTTCTATCATAAAAGTTTTATGATTCTTTATTCATCTCTATAATCACTGAGGTTATTCAAATGACTTTACGATTGGTAACTCATATGTTATAAATTTTGGATCACTTTCTTCACTACGAAAAATTACTTCTCAACTCCACAATTGAATAAAATGAATATCTATATTGACAAATCTTCTCAATGAAGTGTTTCAATTTTAAATTCAATGTGGTTGAAGTTTTGATCACGTTATGGCGTGATTCTATTTGTTTTCTTCAGATCGTAATGAAACTTAGTTGATTCAGTGTTTCATTATTCATGGAAGAACACATTATCCTTTTTTTCAATTATAATAGTCGATAGCAATTTTCTTTCCCATGAATAATTCACCTGAAAAGAATATATAGTACAAATTAATTAGTAATAAAAAGTTACTTTGAGCCAAGAATTTTGTGAACAACAGCTCTTCTCAGAAATGGAGCTCAGGCTTCGAGAGAGTTTATAAGTTTAATTAAAGTTCATTCATCAGTTCCTGAAAACTGACACATAACAGTAGTAGGAGAGAGAAAGAGAGAAAAAGAGAAAGAAAAAAACATTAAAACATCCAGCTCGTTTATATTGTTTGTGCCTGATATCCGATGATTCTTTCTAATTAAAGACAAAAAATAAATCAAATAACTTCCTTAACTTTGCGAATTCTATTTATTTACTGTCGAGTAATTCTTCGAAATCTTATGAAGACTCTTGTGTCAGATTAAGTTGAGTTAGAATCGAGAATACGAGAAATTCAAACTTGGAATTAATTCATAAGCCTTTAAAATCGAACCCTCGATTTCGAACTTTTTCAGTCTAATAACACTGGTATTGAAGTACCTCACCTACTGAAAATGAATGAACTCAATCATAACAATGAATTTGTAATTCGAATTAGAACAAAATAAAGTGAAATATTTGAGTAATTTAATGTTCATATTTTCGTAAAAAATAAAGTGAAAACATTTAGAGGAATGTGACATTGAATTTGTGGAATAAGAACCTCAACCTGATGATGTTCAAATCAAAAATGGCATTCAGGAATCTTTTCGTTTTCTTCGAAATCATTGTGAAAGACATGATTTATTTTAGTTAAAAAATGAGAGAGAATCGGATATTTCCAGAACTGATGAAAATACTCTTCATTTCTTTTCAGATTAATATTCAGTACGGAACATGTCTTCAGTAATATTGAAGATTTGGGACTTTATGAAATTTTACACCTTCAAATTGTGGTAGTTGTCTGAATGCATCTAATGAAACAATCTTCGTGGATAAATAGTTTGGATGGATCTGAGTAGTAGAAAGTTACATGATCCTTAGTAATCCACAACATAGATATTCAAGAAATTCAACGTGAAACTCTATCTGTAACTCGAAGACGATTTCCGTTATTGTCAGCAAGAAGTATTATCGTGTGCCCTATTAATTTATACAGTAAACGATGGAAAGTCCCGAACATATCCTGGAAATTATGTCCCACAATTCATGTTTATTGTTGACGTGAACAGCTATCAAAGCGAACATAATGGTGGAGTTCTGAAATTTTTATGGGTTGGTTATGATCTCTATGAAAAATCGGAAACGCATATATGCTGGTATTAATTTTCGACGATAGGAGATTTCCACATAAATGGACGATATTTTTCATTTTCTTTTGAATCCATGAAAATATTGAGGTTATTTGTTATTATCGACAACGTAAGCCATGGAACTGAATTATGTAATGTTTCTTCTTTCTCTTTAATTCGATAGAATTGGGAGTTA
The DNA here is from genome assembly GCA_037013635.1 of Plagiodera versicolora. Taxonomy (NCBI): domain Eukaryota; kingdom Metazoa; phylum Arthropoda; class Insecta; order Coleoptera; family Chrysomelidae; genus Plagiodera; species Plagiodera versicolora. The sequence continues at coordinate 4,099,060 of CM072982.1, read as the reverse complement.
TAGGCCAACTATATAAGGTATACTAAAGGAGGTGGGCTGAGCTTCTTACTTTTTATCATCCATATTAGGTGGATATCAAAAGAAGACCATTTCATGTATATGTATCCTTTAGGATATAGAAAGTTAGAAATAATGAAAATACTAGAATGCGTATTAGTAGACGACATAGCAATAATAAAGATAATGAAGAATATCTTCGAGGGAATGGCCTCAAAACAAAAAAAAAAGACAAAGTGATGGTAGAAGTAGAGGTTTAACAAATTTAATTTCAATGTTAACGTTATCGTGATTCGTCCATTATATATGATTATACTTTCTGTCTGTCAAACCTGGTTCCGATTGTTTCGAATTATATTGTGAAAAAAACAATACGTGGGAAGAAGAAAGAGAAAAAAAGGAGAACCAGATAAGCAACAAACCGTTGTCTTGTTTTGTCACCTTACCACATTGAAAATTTTAAATATCGAAGCATTGAAAGATGAACTTGCTGGAGTCACCAAATGTTATTATGGAAACTGGAATAAATGAATTTTCTCCATTTGAGTATCATGGATTATATCTTTGTCCAATGAAATCCATAGGATTATACAGGAAGATGAGTTTCCTTTGATTGTGCTAGGAATCTCTAGGTTTTTTCTCGACTTCCTGCGACGTCGTATACCAGACGAAATATTCTTTGGTGGATTCTTCTTCTCGAATGGTTTTGGCAAGAAGGAACGCCCCGTTTGCGCCTAGCGATTTATCGACGTTCATTATCTCGCGGAAATTCCACCTCGTAATGAACTTTTTTCTAATTCTGTCTTATCAAAGGAGGCGGATTTCGCATTTTTCCTTTATAATTGATGAACTCGAGACGGAGCTAGCATAACACAAGAGCGAACATCGAAAATTAATGAGGTAACATCGAGTGATAATTAACAAACTCCTATGAGAATTCCACCCGATTATGTACAGGGCGATGATGTAGTGCACGGATCCAATCGGTGGTAATCAATTTGAATCACAATTGATTACTTGTTTCTCATATTTCGTTATCGATTTTGTTGTTGTCGAATTCGCGATCGAAAACTATCAATGAATAAAAAAACACATACATACATTATACTTGAATAAATTTGAACAAATTTGTAGCTAGTAAAACGAACTGAAGCAGTTGTATTGAGAATGAATAAAATTTGAATTAACATACAAACTTAAGTGAGTTGAAGTTACATTTATGTATGTATACATACGAAATAAACGTGAATCACTTTATATATTTGAAACTCTTTATAATTCTTCAATCACACAATATATTGAATAAAAAATTTTTCTATCATTCGAGAATTTTCAAGTGATTACCTATACACGGGGTATGTCTTTTTAGCCAATATTTTTGATTCACGTTACACTCCACCATGCGCATTCACCAAAATTGATAATTTATGTTAACATACTGTCCGCAAGACCTTCTAGGTTATCCTGAATTCGACTATCCGAATGAATATGGATTTTCTCACTCGTGCGTACCTTCTCATTACATATTTCTGCATGTTTAAAACATTGTTTTCTGTAACACTAAAATGTGTTCATCAAGCGCATTGAAATCTTTCTCCTTCAAAAAGGGGCAATAAATTCCTACATCAAAACCTTGCTCGGTGTTTGATCCGTCTTACTCTTCATGCCACTTCGAATATCATGTGTTTCGGAAAATCTTCTGAAAGCGAATCAATAATAAATAATCAGGGAATTTTTTAGATTAAATCGTTTTTGTTGTTTAAAATTGTTTGTTATTACCAATTGTAGTAATGAGGATGGTTGACTGAAAATAATCTGGCAATGCGTATATTTGTGATTCTTCCGCATTCATTTCGCATCTCAGTTTTCACCGATGCGATTGATGATGTTGCCGACAGAGAAATGAAAATCGATTTTCCGCACGGGCTGAGTAAGCTTTCCGGTCTTTTTAGCCGAAAAGTCGTTCTAAGATCGCGGGAGATGTTGCAATTTCGTTGATATTGCCGGATGGTGTGCTGTGCCAGGATAGGCGTCAATAAAGTGACTCATCGAAACGTTTTTCGTTTATCCAGAGACGGTGACCTTTTCACCCCGAGTTGAATAATTATTTCGTTTGCAATTTGGCATCTACGGAATTACTCACATCTATATTTTTCAAAAACGTGTAATACCTTTATTTATTATTATTTGTTGACATCTGGTCGACTGCGGAGTTGGGGCACGTACCTCCTGACGTATGGGTCATCCATTGAAGTCCTTCAGAAAGCTGGTAGCTCTTATCAAAGATCTCCTCCCAAAAGGTCAGGATATTTTTGATGACGCCTTCCTTGCATTGGAATCCCTGTGGATCTGGGTCGCCCAGATAAAAACGCCTCTTACAGGGCATTGAAAGGTGATGTGCAGTGATGTTTCATCTTCTAGTTCACAGAATCTACATAGTGGGTTATCTTCTAGCCCAATTCTATATCTGTCTTTCCGCAAGGTACTATGATCGGTCAGGATACCGATGATTAATTTTGCATTTTTCCTATTCGGTGCGAGTAGTTGTGCCTCCCATTTCCTCATTTGATCTGGTCTAATGAAAGATCTTGGCTGAGGCCTTTCTCCATGCCTGTTCTTTACCACTAATCATCGATATTTTTCTTGATGACTGAGTTGCAGTGTAATACCTTAGCTATTTTCAATTATATTCGTTATAATTATTGCTCTCATTGGTGTGACGTATAAGTCCCTTAATGTTATTCCACGTCGAGCTGACCAAACATATTTTATCCAAGATTTCATGTCTAGAAAATTTCAATTCCAAATACTGCTTCCTTCGAGTTAATCCATTTTATAACAGAACGGCAAACAACCTTTCAAACTGCATACAATAATGAATACATACATTAATTTGGATGTGATGAAATTCCTTTGTGAGCGTAACATGCCTTAACTTTGAAATGGACTCGGGTTGGGTACAACCGATCTCAATTATAAAATAATCGATTGAATCCAATAAACAATCTGATATAAACGCGAAATGGTTGTACAACAGAAGATTTGGTGCGCCATTCTCAGTCCTGATGCTGTGTTCCTCCCCGATGAAGTCCATAGCGAAGGGAAATTCCGAGAAAAGATAATTCCGAGGAATAATTGCGAAAGAGGAGAGTGATCCCATAAATTACGATAGTTACGAAAGATGAGGTCTGAGATATAGTCCCGGAGTATTCCCTGGATTAGGATACTGAGGGAGGACCAAAAGGAATGGGTTGGAAACAAAAGAGGGATCTCTTTATTAACCTAATAAAGTTGACGCGTTTCAGCTGAATGGTATATATAAGCCATCTAGATTGAGTCACACTTTTCACACTGATAAGCGCTCAAAACTCAGGGTGTTCTCGAATCCTATTCACAAAGAAAATGTTATACGATTGCACATAATTGAATATACTGAAGCAGACAGATAGACGTTAATTCCAAATGAAAAGTTAACTTACCTTTATAAACCTCTTAGCTTTCGTTAATAATCCTAATGTGGTATGCCTAGATGCTTCTGGGCCCAAAGGTACAATGTCTTTAAGTTTCTCTAAACAGTTCCTGAGGTGTGCACGCCTGTAAAAGAAAAAAAATATTGGTATTCAAGTAATTATGAGGATTTTTTGTAAAAAACATGGGAATGATGTATTGTGAATACGGGGAAAGTAGCAGCGAGTAAAGAATTTCAGCCATTCAGTAGTCTATAGCAAATTCTGCATTGTGGAATATATTTGCCGATTAGATATTTTTTTTTTCGATTTTTTTGAGATACATTGGAGTCTCAAAATCGCTAACAGACTCCCCCATATATTCTCACAAATAGTAAAAATGGCATTCAGTCTTGTTATTGATTGCCATCACTACATATATCAATTATTCAAGCATCTTTTTTATGCTACAAACAACTAAAGGAGTGACCCAAAGAAAAACTTTCAGATATGAGCTCCCAATTCGTTTCCTTTCATCGTCAATTCGGTCTCCCATTTGCTAGAGCCAATCCATCTTTGACGGTAGTCCATCCTATCTGTCTTCTTCTTCAATCTTCTTCTCATTGGGACATTGGCAAAGTTTTAATGTCCACGACGTCGTCTTATTTCAGAGCTCTACCATAATATTACGGCACGCTTGGGTATAAATACGGGGAATAGAGATGTATGAGGGTGATGTTTAATGTTTGTTTTCTAAGAATTCCCGCATTGTTTGCGTCATACGAAGTGATGCTGAATCGTCGCTTCTCGAGAGTTATGCATAATATCTAGATGGCAAAGTTTTCCATATTTCGGGCCAGGAGCTAAGGTGACAGAATGTTATTACTTGGAACTTGTTGGTGTTGATGTTGATACTGTCGGCATTGGAGTTTATATCATACGACGAAAGATATAATGAGAAGTGAAGGGTTCCTGAAAGGAAGTAGAAGGATATAACATTGTGAGTTATGAGGACAAATCTGCGGAAAGTTCTTTCTTTGGACGATGACGTTTTATCATCAGACACGGATGGCTTACTTAAAGAAAGATGAACTCCAATCTTATCCCATGAGTAAAGTGAACAAATCAAGTCAGAAAACTACCAGAATACTATTTGAAATGACCAAGGATATCGAGTTGGGCGCAGAGAGTTGGAACCTGAGACACAAAATCTTTAAAATGTGGCTATTTCAACATTCAAAATGGAAACGGTTCATATGGAATGAATGGAGAATTTGTAGTTACCATACAGATATTCCAGAATCAAACATGTGAAAGCGTTGTTTATAATGAAAGAGTTTTTCCTTTCCTGTCACTGAATGTATAAGGAAAGTTTAGGAAATCAATTTAATCAACAAAGTATTTTCTAGAGCCACTGATATATGTAGTTTCCAGTGAAGGACTGTTGTGAAAAAAAAACTGACATTTCAAGCAATTCATGCATCACGTTTTTCGTTCTTAATTTTTCACAAAAGCGACATTCTTCTTGGATTCGATAGAATATTTGGAATAATTCATTTTATAAACTTCTTATGATCTAAAAAATCATCAATCGTGATGAAGTGCATTTTGCTGAGTTTTTCCAAACATTTATTCTATAAAGTTATGCTCGAAAATGTTGTGAATTTTGAGTGTCAATCAATTTGGCATGATTTATATAATAGCGTTGTCTTCTGAAAATAATTAAAAATAATAATTGAAACGAACAAAATATTGACGGGGAAGAAGTCATCCTCAATCAATATTTTTTTAATTATTGTCCTTCAAAATATGTTCTAATGTGATGAGTAACTGTTTCTTTCTCATATTGATTGGTGGTTGACAATGTTGTGAATGATTATTGCTGGGTGTAACTTGTTTCAATTGGTTGAACATCTTGAATACCTAACTTCTGAGAGAGATACATACACAAAGAGAGGATCTCGATCTGTCAAAAGTCCAACAAATTCTCTGGGCGAACTCGTTCCCATCAAAACAACCTCCGCCTCCGATCGCCTTTCATCAGCTTCTCATCCAGACCAAACTTTGTCCGGTAAACATCGTCAGCAAAAAAATTGGACTGCGAAGCGAGAATTGCTTGTCAGCTTGGGTTATACGAATCACACAAAAGTTTTTCGTGACGGGTGTGCCGCGAAAACCATAACGCCTCCCCCCTTCCGTTCCCACCCTCGTGTCCGTGGTTTGACATGATGAATTCGATGGCCGACGATGGTTTATATCCCAGATCGGGCAGGATTCGCCTCGACGTGGAAATCTTTTTTTTGCCGAGTATCAGATACCGATCCATAATGGCTTTGCTGTACGAAATAGTGCGTGACTGAACTGTACGTGAATTGACAGTGCGTGAATAAACAGGGAGGGAATTACTAGTGCGTGAATAAACTTCAAGTTTATGTGAGGGATTTTCTATAGATACTGGAATGGTCTCAGAAATGGAAATGTGTATCGAAACCTCACGGAAAAATTCCACAACCTTCTATTATAAAAAATTTAAAAGCAAACTTCTTTCAAATATTGATGTTTGAGTCTTTTCGAATAATTAATCAAAATCACGTGGAGAACCCTCAAAGTTGTAACGTCCTAACTGCCCGACGAAAGTGTACCGAAATAGTTGATTGACTTTTGATGAGAGCGATAGAAATAGAGAATACGGTAATTTTAATCTGTAAATAGTGAGCATTTTGTAAATCGAAGTGCATTCGTGAACAATAAAAAACATATAGATCGATTTCGATCAATAAAATGAGCGCCAAAGGAAATTATCATTGCTTAATATTCAATGAAATCGATAATTACCGTTTTGTCAACTCCACTAACTTAATTTTGATAAGAAACACAATAATATTGATAATATTGACGATTCTCAACACAATGTTTGTTTTTTCGTCTTTTTCACTATGATTTCGCCTTCTATTCTGATAATATGAAAATGAATGATAATTATAGATTATTACCCCTTCCAACAGATACTTATTATACTCGATTACTATTCATTTTATTCACTTATATTGTTAGCAGTCCCAAAAAAATTAGAGAATATATAGATTCACACATAATTTTCAGTAATAACTGAATCTGTAACAACCATAAGGTTTCGATAAAAAATATTTGTTCTTAATTGAAACTGAATGAAATATTCTCAAGTCAGTACTCTGACATGCATCTAGTATAAGCAGTTCTGACATCACAAAGAGCGTCGATTTCAGAGTTTCTCCAAATATAAGTGTTTCAAAGTAGAGTTTTTGAATATTACATAATATATTTCAGGAAAATTTTATCTTTAAGCAAGTTTACGATCTTGTGTTTTCGTCTTTCAACTCCATTAATTTTGACATATTTTAGGATAGAGTATTATGAATCATATCCGATAGAAAAAAAATTCTACTATACTCTGTAGGACCAGAAACTAGGCGTATCGAATATTCAACAGCAAACACCATTCGTCGCTTTGATCAGCCGTTTGTCATTGGCTGTTCGACAATGAAATTTAGCCTGACAACTCACAAAATCGAAAAACACAAAAACGAAGCAACATGACAATAATTCCATTGTTGACTTTGCCATTATGTGTTCGATATGAACGGTGCGTGATTCGGAATCGAAATCGAAAGAAGAAAATGCAATTAATTCCGCTTCTAATAACGCACGCGAGCATGAAACAGCGACACATATTAGATTGACATCCGGCGCAATGTACAGGATGGTCATTGTTTAACCCATTAGTAGACAGGTTGATGAAGTTTCTGTCGATGAATTTGTTTAAGAATTGACCAGTGTTTGTGCATTGATCACGCATCAAAATGTAATTACAGAGACTTACTTTTTATTTGGAATTGAATTTTTTATGAATTTCATCGAGAATTATTTTCATTGGATGTTCATTTCGAAAGAAAAACTTGGATATTTTGATTTTCAATGTGAAGTCTCAATGGATTTTGAATAGTTTCAATTGTATATGTCTTTTCTTTAATTTCGACATAGAAGTGTCGTTTCAGACGTCTTTTGGTGGATTCGAGAAAATATTCGATAAATGTGATAATAACCTTGGAACCTTCAGATGACAAGACATTTTTCACATCATAAAATTTCCGAATTCATCATCATCTATGCGGATGAAACAAAAAATGATGTTATGTTGTCGAATTTTCAATGATAATCAATATCGGAAAATAATTGAATGAACGAAATTAGAATTGGAATTCAACGTCTCGTATACGAACAAAACTTTCAGATTCGAATTAATACACCAACACGCGTGTATACAAACTATACTGCATTGATTGGAAATTATAATTCAATTAATATGAAAATGGTAAACATTGGAGAGTTTACATGAATATCAAGAGGATTATACAGAAATCATTGAACTGGAATGTTGATTCTCATTCTCTTTATTTTGATTATTCCGTTCACTACCATATTGAAATCGAAGCAATATAATGTTTGGTGTACCATTATTATTATTACAGGGGTCCGAAGGATATACTGCAGCCGGAGGCTTATTGTGTTTTGGTGCATCATTGATATCGCTCATATCGAATGATTGATTTTATCTTTTTCAAAATAACAATTTTCCAGTCTACATCAAGTAGAGTTGAGAAACTGGCGATATTTCAAATAGAATTAGTCGCAATACTTCCTCCTCCATTGCTCAACACTTCGCTAGTGTGGCTTTGTCAAGTTTTGGCGTTGTTTGTTTTCACAGATAAAATTCATCTCTATTATTCTGCCAACAATTGGTATCGCGTCTCTCTGTCGCTTTTCCTGCTCACAAAAAACTTTCGGCGATTGCTGCCAGATTCCTAGCACGATCTCGATGAGTGTCGATGACAGCATTGTCCTGTTTCAGAACCTCTCTGTAGTGGTGTTCTACAGGGTGAGCTTTTACCAGACGCATCCAGAGATAAAGACGACTTGGAGTTTGAAATTTTTGTGCCAATAAATTATTGAAAATTATTAAACCAAATTGAGTAAACAGCAGGAAATTTGGGAAACATGAAAATAAAATAAAATCCTTGTGATCTTCTTCTAATCTATCTGAACCAGGTTCAATATTGACAAATACTTTATTTCTCCTCGTTAGTTGTTTTTCAAGTGGTTTTTCATTTTGTTCACACTAAGTATGATGAAGGCAAAACGTCCCCCAAAAATCACATTTTGTTAATGTCGACCTTGGGAAGCAATATTAACTAGGTTTTAAATTATTATCCATGTTTTTATTCTCATTGCACTAAACAAAAGAAGTTGAGGCCTCGTATTAGGTTATATGGTGCTTTTCTGCGTTTCAAGAAATACCATCATATGGAGGCCCCTTGAGGTAGATCATAGCTCAAGGGGCTATATAATAAGCTCGTAGTGGTATAATAATAAATATCATCAATAAACCAAGAACAGTAGCTTTTTTTCGTGTTGTCGCTTATGTTGTTGTAACTAGCAAGCCTGCTATGCAATTCAAATTCTCCGGTAGTAATCATTTTAATTTACGATAAATTTGCATCTCCCGTTTCAATAGTACGAATTTGTTGCCATTAAAAACCGGGAAATCACAGTATAACGAGATTTCACAAAACCATTTCCTTGTGCAATATTTTTTTTCCTATTTCGTGTTTATTTTCTATCGCAGCACTGAAAAATTATACAACATGATTGTTAAACTTGGATTAAAAATAATTGAATTTTTGCTCGCCTCACAAATCAATGAAACGGATTTGTATAGACAGTTCAGAAGTTAATTCGTGATATTTTGAGACTTATGTCATTTCAGCACGGAAGTGGTAAATGTATTTTTCGGTTCATAGAATTGAATCTAGCAGAAAAGTTGTGTAAAATGTCACAATGCATCTTTAACAAATTGTAAGAAGTTAATTAATGACATATTGGTATGATGGAAGGTCACCACTAGCAATATTTTAGCCAAAATGATTTCATTTGGAAACCTAAATTAAGCAAGTTTCGAATTCTCAAGCCGTTTAGATTAGTTTAATGAAATTTCGTTATAAATGACCTTCTGAGGAGACCTCTTAATTCCAGTTGATAACTGCAGAATCGTTCATTCTTGCATTTATTTCAAAGATGTCAGAACCACCAACTAGATGCCAAATTTCAATTTGAGAATTCTTAGGAATGAAACGAAATTTCCAATTTATATCATTTCTACGGGAATAATATCGTATCTCGGTCAGGTTTTCATTAGCAGGTACTTTCTGGTGCCCTGGCGGTGCTTCAATATCAGAGAAATCTTCGATAATTCAGCATTTATTGGCTTCCTCCAGGCATATCTGTTTTCATTCCGGAGTCCTCAATCAATTACCGTGGAGAGAAATAAGAGAATGAATCGACCAATCAATTTCAAGCAATAAAAGAAACTTTGCTCTATATACTCTAACTTTAATTAGATAAGTTCTCCAGTATATTGACTTGTTTTCATCGCTCGTCAGGATATTCGTACGGTTTACGAAAACAATTCGGTTCATATGTGAAAAAGTTGATTCGACTTAGTCTATGCAGTTTCTCGCAGACATCTCGAGTAATCTGTGGAGATGTCTTCATAAACAGTCATGACGACCTTCGGTCGAGTAAAGAAGTGTGTTGACATTTTCAATTCTTCTTGAGGATAATGAAATATTAAAAACTGATATACCATAGAAATGATAATTTTCATTATCCTGTCAATCGTTCTGATCGATTTAATGAATTGATTATGCTCTCAATCACCAATATTACACAATCCAGATACTCAGATTTATTTTTCCATTTGCGTTGTAGAAACCATGACTATCGATATTGGTGTTATTGGATGAGAAAGTTATGTTTAAGTACCGAATGCAAATGAATTGTCAGTATCATTTCAGAATAATAAAGCAAAGACGATTTGAGGATTTCAACTTAGCAGTATATTTTCGTTAAGCCATTTTATGGACACACTACTGAGGGTACAGAGGGTTGGTCTTGAACAATATTTCACGAAGCGATGTTTCCATTGACGGCTTATCTTCAGATAGCAGAATTTCTTAAAGATTTTTTTGTGTTGGACTGGAAATCACGACACAATTATCATTTGTTATATTCACCAACTTGATATGTGTCTGTGAATTGTAAATCAACACTGTATCGACTGTAAGAACCTTCAAAACGCCACCTCACAACGCCAACGCATACTAATGCTCCTATCGCTAACGACGTGCTGCTTTGAGGATCCGTGATGGATCGAGAAATGCACATAGCAAGCTTATTAGGTGGAATGCAGGAGATTCGGAAACGGAGGATACCTACGCGAACGGAAAAATACAGCCGCAATAACTTGACGGAAAAATAACGAGGAGAGAGAACGTGCATCGCCGGAAAATATACCGCAATTATCAAACCATCGCGAAGATTTTCACAATGAAAAGCGGATGACAATTTTCACAGAGATTCTTCTCGTCTCGTTGAATATTCCACAACAAATATGATGAATTCATGATATGCTTGGAATCATAGCGTACTAATAGATAGCTTTTTATTTCCAACAGGAATTACAGGAAATGCTTACAAGGTAATATTTATCATAACAAATTATGGATAGGGAATATGCATATGTGTATAAATGTACATACGTGTGTGTAAATAACTGATTAATTAATTATAGGAGGAAAGCTGCTGCTGAAAAAATAACGATATAATCGCTCGACAGTACAATGATAAAAAGGAGTTCAAAATCTATTGAGTATACATTCCAAAATAGATTTGAGAGAGCCTATATTGATGTCACATATATCACAGATCATATTATAATTAGAACACATTAGGGACAAGGGTGCCCTACTCATAACATTGGTTCGAAAATTTTCACAATAAAAGGTCGTCTCACTTGTAGAGTTCAGCCGAGAAATATGAAAGTTGACTTTTTGTAAAAGAGAGGCACACGAAATATTATTGTGTGGTAAATTGTAAAAGAAATATGTTGTTCCATAGAGACGACGAGTGTTCAAAGAAATAATACCAAAGTGATTCAAAAGGATTGTATTGTCGATCCCTCTTTGGGGATACATTCCTGTTTGTTTGAATAGCAAGAATTTCAAGAACTTTCTTTGAACATCTTCTACAGATTCAATTTCTGAGTCGGATACCATATCAAAGCCCCATAGTCGAGCCTGGACCTCACACACGCATAGAACAACGCGATAATTCGCCTAACATTGCGAAACTCCCTCGTACTTTTCATAACAAAGCCCATCATCCTATCTGCTGATAAAACAACTTCATTAATTTGCAGAGAAATCTTGAATTCATAGTCAAACCTAACCCCAAAATCTTTAATCTCCGTAACCCTATTGATGATATTATTATCTATTTGGTAGGGAAACTCGATCGTTTTGTTTTTCTTGATAATGATAGAATGAAACATTTTGAAATATTCAGTCGAATACTAAGTCTATATCCTGTTGTAGATTATCGCAGTCTGTATGGTCTTTGACAAGTCTGAATAACTTCAGGCCATCGGCATATAGCAGTTTAGAGCAGTTAATTTTTTTCGTTAAATCATCAATGAATAGAAGGAATAAAAGTGGTCCCAGGTTTGAACCCTGGGGAACACCGGAGCTAGGGGTATACAAAGGGGACTGGAAGCCCTCGTATTCCATGTATTGTCTCCTACCAAATAGATAAGTTTTGAATAGGTTCATTGAGTTCGTGGAAAACCCAAATGTCTTTAATCGATGTGAAAGTCAATTTGGTCGCAGGCTTTTTGAAAATCGGTGTAAATAACATCAATTTGTAGTTTTTTATCCAGAGCTTCGGCAACACATTGTGACAAGCACGAATCCGTGTTGATCGTCTGATTTAACATTTCTGATCGAGTTATAGAAAAAACAATACATGATTGTTTCGAAAACCTTACAAAAATTGCTTAGCACGGAGATTTGCCTATAGTTTTCTATCAATGTTTTATCGTAATGACGATATCAAGTAACGTTGAAGGCGCCACAGGTGAATTATGGTCTATTTGAGAATAGAAAATTGAGATAAAGCACGGACGTAAACTTATCGATGCAACGTCAACGTAAACTCGTCAATATTTGAAGACCATAAGCGGAAAGGATGGAGGTCCATTTTTCTCAAGAATGAGGTGGAATGTACCATCTATAAAATAATGGCATAACTGTATTTGTTAAAAAAGATGAGAGTTTAGGGATACAAGCATTCAAAGAACAAATGTCCAGGGAAAGAAGAAAGAAGGTGCCAGTGAACCGGCTCACAGATTTCGATATGAGCTGTGGAGCTGTTTAATTTGGTACATTTTGTCTATTTATGGGAGGAAATCTCATTACAGCTTGAAATTATCCCACAACTTACCCGAAGGACATACCATATGAGCCTACCACATGATTAGTTTGACATTCATACCGTTCCTATCGCTGTTCTTGTAGACATTCATCTTTTTTGCTGTTTTTATGTACATTTCGAGTGAACAGTTTTTTTGTATTTCAGAATAGGTTACCATGTGAACTGTTCATCTATTCACTTTAAACACTAATTACACTGTCGAAGAAGCTTACTGCCTCATATTTTATTATGCATTGAATAGTTTCATTATTAAGAATTGAAATTTGAAGGTTCAGTAATTTCTTGAAATAAATTTTGGTCTGCGAAGATCAGGACACTAGAGCTATTACATCCAACACCTTGTCTCTCATACATGAAGAGATTGTGAAAAAAATTGCATCTGAACGCAAAATCACAGATCGGCGAAACAAAAAGACCCATAGTAGCAACTGACGAACACAAAGAATACTTAACGAAGAAGTCAGAAGTTGCAGAATAGGTCTGCACAATATTAAATGGACAGAAGATTAGCTATTCATGAAGAAGAATACTGACTCAAGAGGAAATTTACAGAGACTGCATATATTATGAATAACGAAACTCAGATTAGTCAGATATATATCCGAAATGCATGGAAACATCAAGGAAATAGAACGGTTTTATAAAATAGTGAGGAAAAATTATCTGTTAAGAGAATATGTTGTATTTTTCTGATGATGAACATTTTGAAAGTCTCAAATTCACTGAGAGTTCAATACTAACCATAATTACGTCATTCCATTTCTACGTCGAAAAAACGAATATGACAACTGATGTCTATGTATGTTGTCTTGGATTGTTTCAATGTCACCTGTGTCCAAGAATGGTAATGAGCATTTTTTATGAATTAATCTCAACCTATACGAAGAGGGTACATTTTTTTGTACAATATCAACGAATAGCGATTGTTCTCAGATGCTTATGGTGAAGCTGCTATGAGTGAAAAGGACATTTCGTGAATGGTTCCAACGCTCAAGAGACCTGACTAGAGGAATTTCTCAGTGAAGGCTCGTGTCAAAGTCAAAAAGATTTAGCGATATCATTGCAGGTATGCCAACAAGAACTTTCGAAACAATCTTGGAATGTTGTATCCCCGATCTCATAATAATGATTACGAACAACAGTAAATTTTCGATTCTTGAAGAAAAATTGGAATTCCCAGTGTTATGTTGCTATTAGTTTCGAACTGGAGTAGGATGTAATGGAAAGGGGACCGTAATATTTTACAGGAAAACGCCGAACCACAGACAGCTCCAATATGCCTTTTCGTAAACCGCAGTGCCCTGGGGGCTCCGACATTTTCGCAACAATGCCCTTTCGCAGACAATACAAGACATATTTTCATTTAGGAAAGCAACGATATTATCGCCTTTTGTTAAAATTGGTCGACGTTATAGTTTCGGGATCGTATATGTAAATAAGCGGAAAATCCTTTCGTTAAGTTCGAACAGAACCGTATCGGTTGGTTTTTGAAAAGGATTCGCAATATATGACCAAAAATCTAAAACTAACAGAAATACATTATGTCCTTCACCGTATAGGACAAAGAAATCATTCTCCTGAATTTTGACGGAAATTCCTTTCAACTACTTTCATCATGTATTATAAATATGTAATACACAGGGTCGCTGGTATGTATGGAAACGGTCGATTATTTCCTAAAGTAAGATAGGTAGCGAAAAATGTTAGTTACAAAAGTTTCAAAATCATACTGAATTAAGAACTTAGTATGCAGGATTGGTCGAAAAGTCTTCAAAAAATTAAGCTGCTTTTTCTTTGATTGATAATAATTATATATCATTATATATTTCAATTCTGCTCGAAATTTTGAACAAATTTGATGTAGCACATCATTTCCTAAATTCAACCGTTTTCTTCGTGATTTTGAATGCCGAAAATAACTTCTCAATAAATTATCCAAACATGTTTCAGTCCATTTGGTCAGAGTCCATCATCTATGCGTTTTTCTGTAGAAACTTAAAAATAAATTGTAATCATATCCACACTCCACCTTGTGTGACTTTCATGATAAATATCCATCATCATGTGCTTTTCCTTTGATAAATTTGGGAGTCTAATTTCTTTAGTGTAATAGATATTACGTCAATAATGAGAATAATAATGAGAATAATTTCCAATATTCCCATTTTTGTCATTTCTTCTATATTTTGTATGCATTTTCGGTAATTTTTAATTCGATGGAATTGTTTTTACTTAGTATTTCGAATTGAAAAACACGAACTATCATCAACGAACTGATTCTTTTCAAAACAATGTCGAATTGGGTAAGTAGTGGGCAAGGTAGAGTGAGCCATTTTTGTAGTTCAAAATCCACTCCTTTCACATCAAATTAACATATACGAAATAAGGTATTGCACACCTCTTTTCATGGCACCTAATATATGGATAACCATGAAACCAAGTGGAAAATTTGTGTTGTAGACAAATGACTCGAATTCCTCCACTCAAGTTACAATGGAGATAAAAATATATCTCGTCTGAAGTGACATTACTATTGTCATCTCAGTTGAAAAACTGTACTAGAACAAATAATGTTAATCAAGACTTCTTTCATTTTCTTCTACATGGATACCCTAAGTAACGTTACTGTTTCGTGAACATTGAAGCTTTATGGTTGGTATTCCCGAAGCTGTTTCCTCTGTCGTCTTGTTTGTTTTACCTCATATTCAGTCGTTTCGTGTATACAGGGAATGATCAGGTACAAAGACTGTTGTCTATGTTCCATTGTTTCGGGCTATACCGAAAATTCCATCGAAATTTCTCTATAGAAATTAGTGTAATCGTCTAGGAAGGAATTACTTGTCATATCTGGGTAGGAATACATGCGAGTTATACGAGGTATTACAGAGGTGGGTCGTAAATTTTTGTTACCCATTGTTATAATTACCCAAACAGAATTGGTCGAGTGGAATTCTGTGAATTTAATTAGTTAATTGAAATTCTGAATTTTCATACTATTCATCATTTATTAATCAGATCAATTACTCTCCACATTAATCTTCCAAAATTAATCTTCGGAAGTGTTATTTTTAATTACTATTATTGAACAGAAATTGAAATAATATCAGTTGTTCATTGGGCGATGATATTCTCTTGAACATTTTCTTATAAATAGGTGATAAGGTTGGTTTATATTTTGTAATCCACATGATGACTAAGGATTTTTTATATTTCTTCACCCTGAAAATTATCGAAGACTACCTGCCGATAGTGCCGATATATTATTGGAACGTGGTTAACCAAAGTTGATTTTTTACAAAAAGTAATAGTCTGCATAGGTTATGTATTCTCATTCGTTGTTTCGTGCGAAAATTTTACAGAATTCGAATTCTGTTGCAGCGTTGCCAAGTTATTCAAACTTCAAATTTTGTAAGCTATCAGTAGAATGGTCATCTACTCACACTTTGTAATATTCGTAATATTTAGCGAAGATTTCATGGAAATCAATGGAATTATACCGGATGTTTGATAGAATGACACAAACTGGACCATCTTCAAATATCGATATTATTTTTTTTAACGAAACACTGTATTTTCCGAATAATATCAACTTCTTCCTAAATTATAGAGTATATACTTAGATACCAAACACTTTTTGTCATTAATATGTAATCAAATTTGTTTTCGGATATAATTAAATAATAAATAACATATATTTTTTTATTTCATCTGGTTACTTATTATTCTGCATTGTTGAGTGACACGTAGAAGATTTCTTTCAAGATTGAATCAGAGAATATTCTTTGTTATCGAAACTGATCGAGCATGTGATCAAAATGAGTTGAGTGAGAGTCAATTCTCAGGAGGAGTAGGTGCTTTTTTGAAAAAATCAATTGATCTGAAAAAACTTCGACCATTTGGTCACAGCCTGTTTATTCTGAAGGCGAATGACTATTAAAAAAAAAACTGTTAGCAAAACGACCTCATCTATGACGATATTATGTTACTTGCAACGAAAAATGACCATATTTGAGTCTGATACACCGTATTTCTTAGTTACACTTACGACTGCTTTTATATCTCCATTGTATCACTCATAACGTCGACAAAGAAGACGAAGCTGAGGATGAAATGAAAATGTACGTCGTTTCATCACGGTAATATCCAACATTGCAGCTTTACGAGGTTAAAGACCATATCTACTATGGGGGGCATGTATCAGGGTTACAAACATCAAACAGTAAATTGCGGTATGTGTTTGCAGCGACCATGGCTAATGGTGCAGTTTGGACACACCCTGGATGCAGGCTGGAAAGAGATATTTCCGGTAAATAAATAATTCAGGTCGTTTTGGTGCTTACATACGTGTGATTTAGTGTACAATGCTAGAATTTGTCTCATCGTTCACTGTTTTTTTTTTATTTTCATCAGGTATTATACAAGAATAACTGATATTGAGCTGAATGTTCTACATTATAGTAAAGTAAAGTAAAGTTCATTGAACTACGTTACATCTTTGTATGTTTGTAGCAAGTCAAAAGAGAAAAAATAGCTTTACAATAAACAACATAATGCTGTATATCACACAAACACTTTGAAATCATCCTACAAATCATTGAATCAGTATGACAGGACAACAGCACAAATTAGGATAGAGGATTATCTCTAACGATATTATATTCATTTGAGATTTCATATAAGTTATTTTAAAATGAGGTCATTCCAAATAAAATAGAGCTGACTTGAAACTAAGAGTACATGCAAACTTTTTCAATTCAAACAGAACATCTATACTCTGTAATGATAATCTAATAATCTATGAAATTCCTTCATGGTCTATTTATTTGGTACAGAAACCGACAAATTTGATAATTTTCTGATCTAGTTCACCAACGGCATTTGCACAAAAACGAATTATATTTTTTTTTATTGGTGCCCCTTTTTACCCATTTAAAGCACGCCCCAGCGTGTTTAAATCGAACTTTAAAAAACGCGCGTTTTTTAAAGTTACCATGGCAACATCAACAAAGAAACGAGAAACGTGACGTCTAAGTGACAAATTATTGATTATTGATTTGACGGAGTACTTTGTACATAATAGTCGACGCCTTGTACTGCTCCTAAATTTTCTGAAGGTAAGCCAGCACAACTAGTTCATTTATTTCTGATACCTCTTGCTTCATTTGATGAACTTGTCATATTCTTTTTTATATATATCACTGAATATTTCCGGTATTAACCTCGATTTTGCCTCACTATTCAATGAATTGATATTGGAATAATTCATTTTTGAACTCTGCGATAACAATAAACATAAAATTGTGAATGAATATCTGTTTTTCTAATTTCCATGACAACGAAAGGTGTCTTAATGTCACATCACGAAGTCAACCATTTTGCATTATAGTTTTCATTTCTATTCTTTGTAGTTATAATACCATTATATATTATTTCATGGTGCACCAATAAAAAAAAAATAGCGTAAAGTATTCGTGGATAACTGGTCTTAAAAACACTTGCTCTATTTCGAGCACTTCGGCTGCGCCGTCGTGCTCGAAAACTCGCGCGTGTTTTAAAGACCTCTTTATCCACTTATACTTTAATATACTATTATTCGATATGCCTTCAGCATTGAAAAGTCAATTCTGTCATTCGGATTTCAATAAATAGCTAGTTCTAATAGTTGAAGTTATGGAAATATTATACGGGGTGGTTTTCAATACGGTAAAACTTTCCTTTCAAAGTAATTACATTTTAGAATAAATAAACTCTCAAAACGATTGCTTATTGAAAATTAATTTTGAAAACAGTAAGATTCTTAATGACTTGAGGAATATGGAAACCAGCGGTGGAAAAATTAGTGGGTCATCATACTTTTTCGAAAAATATTTCATACAATTGATTTTCTTCAGTAAACGAAAATATTTCGGCTAGTAACGACAGTGACGTCAATAGTGACGTAAATTTTTGGAAATATCGTACTCAGAGTCGACATTCCACTATGGCAAATTGGACCGAAAAAGTTTCGTCTTCGGAATAGCATCATTTCCCCTCGAAAAGTTACGTTTTGTTTGAAATTCCCATTCCGCCAACTACTGCTGCGAATTGTCGACTCCGTAGGAATAGTTTTCGCAGATAAATGCACAGGGGGCGCTGGCAGGCAGTAATGTTGGACGGGTTGCTTACCCGCTTCCTGTTATGGAACATTGCCTCCACTTAAACTTCTACACGAAGAAAACACCGCACCTGCTGGATACTTTGGAATGGTTATTCCTAGAACTTTTTACGGGAGTCGTAACGTTCGCAGGTTCCGTAAATATTTGTCTCTTATTCACTAGGTCATACAACACGCTATCAAGCAAAATTTTGATGAAGGTTTTTATTCCCAAATAAAATGCCATGAAATTTATTTTTATTATACAGGAAAATTCATTGAAACTGATTCATTTCATTTTCTGTTTCTTCTTAAGAATGAAGCTAAATTACTACTACTCAATGGTCGCTAAATACAGGATACTTAGATCGAAAAAATCTTCAAATCATTGTTTTTTATTGTTAGATATCAAGAAGAAATTATCATATCATATGTCACTATTTAAAATTTTGGGGTAGCCACAAAGCTCCTAGGGATGAAACATATTCAGGGTGAGTTTCATCACGATCTCCCTCTCCAAAACTGAAATTTCTATCGACCTTGAGAGGCGCTTCATGTTTTGGATGACCCAGAAATCCTCAGAAAAAATTCATAGTGATGAACAAGAGAACAAAAGGAAGTCATGAGTACGGTTTACCAAGTTGAGGAAACTCTCAAGAGATTCTTTCTTTATCTGAAGAAGGATTGTTGATAGTATCAACAGTAAATTAATGTGAAATATCGACTTCTTGAGGCGGATAAAACTTTTATTTCTCTAGAGCATCTGCCATTTTGTTGGGTCTGCAACTATTTTTTTCATTTTGTCCAGTGTCAGGAGGGTACCTGTGTATATACTCCAGACGACGAAGATTAAGCTTTAGAGGCGCCCATACAGTATCGAAAATAATTTATCCATGATATCGTATCGATAATCGATAAACTGTGATATGGTTACTTATGGATAGGAGGTTGATAAAATAACAGTAATGGAAGATTAGAGTTGCATTTGTCTTCATTACGTGGTATTATAATAAATTTCCGGTCTCTGTTACTATTGTATATTTTGTCTCTACCACAGATATATTTTTCCCGATACTGTATGTGCGAGCAATACTTCAATAATCGTCGAATTCGATCAATAATCTCTAGAAATTATATTGTTTATCATGACTAATTCCTTTGAAGATCACATGAAGACATTACTGGTAAGCGTTTGTACCGTAACTTTTTCTTGCTGATCTTGTGAAATCAGCTTTCGCATAACTATTTCGGAGTGCGAGGCCAGATCCCGAAAGTTGTCGGTAATAGATGCAATTCCAGCGTAGTTTTGGTGTTGCGGTGATCTCTGTAGAAGCGAAATGGCAGCGCCTTCAGTAAATTGGGACGAAAACTGGAAAGGAAATTGGACAAATTCCTCGGCCATTTGCTAAATTAGATTTAGGAAGATGGCTGGACTTCGGCAACTTCATTGTCTGTCGTTAATGTGCCAGAACTGTTGGTTAAGTTGTCCCCTCCTTTGATGGGTGTTACTGACAAGTGAATAGTGATATTAACAATTCGGGAACTCGCTCAAACATTTGAATGATCGATTGCAAACATTTCTGATGATGAAATAACATTATCCAAGCACCACGGATTAGAATCGTGTTTTGCAGATTGAAAGGAAAATAGCAGCATACCTAACTGGTTAGCTAGTTAATTGCAGAAAATCATTTTTTTTTAATTGACTTACGCTCTTCTTCCATGATGATTTATTCTGAATTTGATTGATTATTACAATCACGAAATATACTCGTAACTCTGATGATGATTATCATGTGCTACAAAAGAATACAATAAACTTACTTTGAAATTCGCCTTTGTTGAATGAGGTACGATGTAACGAGTGAATATAGAGTGAAATAATAATCTCAACGAAACCAATTTCCATTATCTATTTTTCAACATCAAAGACCTTTTCATACCTTCCTGAGTGTTTCAGAGCTCTTCCAACCTTCTCGCTTTGGAAAATTGTAATTTCTGACCCAACACTGCAGATGGGCAATTCAAGCACCCCAATCCTTTTGAAGTGAAAATGCGAGTGAAAATGTATCCTCGGTCCATCCGAATGTGTTTGCTTTTCTCTGAACGAAACATCGTGGGTTGTATGTCGGTAGGTATTTTTCTCTATTTTAGGATTTTTCCTAGGGCTTGGTGAGCGATTCTGATGTTGTCTGTAGCAGAAACGGCATCGTGAAATGGAGAACAAACAATTCCAGGAGCTCTCGGCCGGTTCTTTTCTATTGAAACGAGAAACGGTTTTATCCTGTCAGTGAACGGAAGATTTTTTTTCTTACTTCAGGAACGGCTATTCATTCAGATACTACAAGGTGTAAAAAAAGTCAAATTTCGATTTGACGAGAACTAGAGCATAAAGCGACACAACGTTTCTGATTTTCTATACACAGGGTTCTGCATCTCCTCTCTTTTATCTTCTGCTGGAGCTAGAGTCAGGAGCTTAGTCGTATCTGGTAATCAGTTTAGCAATAGCACTTTCACTTATTGAATAATGTGAACTAATCCTGATCCTGAAATTAATTGATTCGTTGATATCTCTGTTTTATATTGTCCCCTAGTCTTTACTGTGTTTTGTTTTCAAATTCTAAAAGTTATACAGTTTAATATTGTTCGACCACATACATATGAGTCACAAACAAGCCAGACAGATAATCTCTGTAGGGCCTCAGTGATATATTTTATGTTTTTTTCTTTGTACTTGTACTTTGTTTTATTATTATTATATTCACGAAAACAATAAAACTAAATTTACTCAGAAACTCAATTATAAGAGAAATAGTTTCTTCTGGATGGAATCATGGTGAAAACATTGGATGAAATCTGAGAAAGTTGTTAAACGAGTGATATGAAATTGTAGTGGAAAACATGTTATGTTGTCCAGGCATCATATCTTAATTTTCCTAAATGGAAGTTATCAAACGAAAACTATTCAGATTACTATTTCAAAGGACAAGAATTGACTTTTAGATCAAACCATTGTGAAAGTTTTTCAACTCCTATGTTATGCTCGTTAAAGTGAATACCATAAAATTCAAAATGGTAATTGAAAAAAGGGTATCATGTACTTTGTATTATCTCGAAACTTGTATATACTGTTATTGCCTGACTACGCTCCTGGCAGTCGGCGATACACAGACAGGAATTCTAATAAATAATGATGTTACTACAGATGTAGTCAGTTTTCATTGGGAATAAGACTTAATTTCATCTCGAGTAGTAAACAGTGTATTTTAGTTTAGTATCAAGATATTGCGGGTGTTTCAAAAACATCGAACCCTCATAGACAAAACGTAACAGTTTCATAGTTTCTGGAGCATTATTCACCAATAAGCCTCACCTTAAGCGATAAACCCACATTATAGGATATCAGCGCATTGACATCAGTTTTCCAGTCTAATCCTAACTCCCATCGGCCGTTTTAGTTCGTACCTACTTATTCCCATCCCCAAACTAATCAGAAGCGAGTCCTGTCTCGAGGCGATGACCAAAGAGACCTTCGTCCGGAGTCCCGGATTTACAATCCAGATAAATAGGCGGCGGCGGACGTTCAGGGTCTTCCCATTCATTTGTACACGTACTATTTCCATTCGAATCTCCGTCCTTTTATTGCTCGAATGGAGATGAAGGCGAAGCTAGGTCGAAGGGATTTATGTACTCATCCACCAATTCGACTGCACTCCTGGGATTCGGTACCGGTGGCAGTCACAAAGAGATCTCTTACAGCACACATGGTGATATTAGACAATTGCGGTTGCACGACGAATAGATACGTGAACGTATCTTATGACAGCTCAGCATGCGCAGGTTTGATTTTATTCACGAGATACGTCCGAAGTATAGATACGGTTTTCTACGTACACTCAAAACATGGTATTTTTGCAGACTGAACTGTGAAATTTGGCAGCGAGTAATAATGGGAACCTAACCTAATTGGAAACAATTTGTGAAGTCGTAGTTCTGCTGATTATTATAGTAATGAGACTGCGAGCACTGATTTTATACAAGATTCAAAATCATGGAAAGACATCTGTGAGGTATAGTGGGGAACATTGTCAATTGTCATGTGGTTTTTCATCAAGGAATACGACTTCGGAGAAAGCGAGACAATAGATTTGTCTAATCCTCATTCGACTATCGATATGTGGAATTTGTATATTGAATATTTTGGATTTTATTATTTCTGATCCAAATGGTTGAAATATTCATCCCCTTCGGGTGATTAACAAATTTTAATTTGAATCCATATTTCAAGTTGAGGCAAAAATGAACAAAATTCTTCTGGAAATATCCTAATAACTTTTGAACTTTTTATACTTGGATGCCACCCATAAGTACATACAGTGTGCCCAAAATATGCACAGATCTCAGTAAACTCAAGTGTTACGTAGTAAGTCAAATAAACAAAAAGTTCCACAATTGAAGATTCATTGGATATATGCTGAGAAATCACAAAAATGTTGTAGGAATAAAAAAAATTTTGTTGCACAAGGTGTTTTCATCTACCAGACCTATTGAAATACCTTCGTCTGACACTTTGAGAGTTGAAAGATGCACTGGAGTAATTTGTTATTCGACTCTTTGCTGAATGGCTGGTGTTGACAAGATGGTGAACCATGAGCTCATAATACCATAGCTGTTTACAAATATCTGTGTGAGGGATTCCTAAGAAAATGGATTGTCATCAAGGTCTGCTAGGTTGCCAGATCCAATACCTATAGGGCATACAAATAAAATTTTGTCAACGCAGACAACAGTAGTGACGACTAACGACTGATGGAAAGAATGGGAAGAAAACCCTCATTTTACAATACTTCTTTTCATTCTGAAGGACTGTTCGTAGTGTTTGCCCTCTGTGGATCTCATCCAAGTGTTATCGACTGAATTACGTATTGGACGCTTCCTTTTAATTGTTCCTTCAGCGGATATAGAGTGAATGGACAGCCGTTTGAGGGCCTTTGTAGAATATCGGCCAGAAAATGGAAGTCACGATTGACCGCTGCTATTGGGCGAGAATAATTGATAAAACGTACCACATCAATGTCCTTTCGATAAGAATGCGATAACTGATGTTTCAACTTCAAATTGTCAGATTGGAGTTGAAAAAATGAGGGGAAAATATTTGAAGATATTTTTCTTGCTGTAAGTCCTAAGCTCGATACTTTCTCTGTCGAGTTTTGAGAGTTCTCATTGCAATATCGGATTTCGAAGCGAACTTTTGCTAGTTGAGGTGAATGCAAT
This sequence comes from Plagiodera versicolora, assembly GCA_037013635.1. Taxonomy (NCBI): domain Eukaryota; kingdom Metazoa; phylum Arthropoda; class Insecta; order Coleoptera; family Chrysomelidae; genus Plagiodera; species Plagiodera versicolora. The sequence goes on along the minus strand of CM072982.1, from coordinate 4,074,847 downwards.
TAATCGAAAGTAGAAGAATATTTCACTTTTACTGTGAAAGTAAATCATTTGATGACTAAAGTCTAGTAGGAGAATTGATACATGTCTGGAAGCTCCTGATATATTATATCAAAGGATCAAAATTTTCGTTCACGTGGATTCGAAATGTTATTCTGTTAAGAGCCTTCATTTCCATTATTCAGAAATACCTTGGGCGATGAGAAAAATAATCCATGAATTATTGTTGGACATTTATTCACGTTCATCAATTGGATAAGTCTATATAGGATGTTTCAAACAATATATTGATATAAATTACAGTAATGCAATAGTTTCGAAAGTATCGCAAGTATATTAAACAAAAAATGTATAATTGTTAACTATTTTCAATGCTAATCTTTACCTCGATTGAGAGTAATCATTAAATATTTATTTATTTATAATTATTTATTTTTCCCCACCTTGAGAATGGATTTCTTTCGAGTGGTGTTTAATAAAGAAATGTACTCATATTTCCAATGTTTTCCAGAAATCCTGAATTGAGAAAAGTTTTGACAAAATGAAATAATTATTTGAGTCTTGCTCTTGAGGAAACTCTTCAAGATCACTTTCTATTGCGAAGATCTAAGGTGTGAATATGATTTTGAAATCCAGGCGAGAACATTGCAGCACTAGTTTTTGGGTTTTTTCAACAATTCGTAAAGAAATTATCAAAGTTCACTGTGATGCTATTCAGCACAATTGGATGAGTTGAATAGATCTCTCAATCACAATCGGATAATAATTGCTGATTCTACTGTCATTGATATCGGATGATTTCTGTAATGGTGGTACCAAACAGAATGAGAATATATTGATTACAGGAATCGAATCGAAACAGCACTGGGGACTTAGACGACCCTACATGAGAATCCAACAGCATTTGTCAAAGCTCAGAGTTTTGCGACTACTCGAAAGCCTAAACAATAGCGAAGCGCACCGTCGCGATGATGCCCTCCTTTGTCTGTGGATCTCCAACTCCTCGGAGAGGAGTTCCGGCTCCATTTCGAACTTTGCATGCAACTAATTACGTTATATTGTTCACAGAGTAGTATAATTGGGCGATTATTGTATGCGTACGTGTATGTAAGGGTACAATAATGATGCTCGTTATGATGCGATCGATTGCGCTGCCAGAATCCGATGGCAGGAATGCTTTCAATGGGCCAAACATGCTGTCAGTTTCAGATTATTGTGCTCTCCGGCCAAGGACGTCACGTAGTACAATAGAACTTTGTGACGGGCAGTGACGTCCGCGAAATGTGGTCTTATATAAGGGTGTATTGTCTGTTTATTTGAGGTTCATAGTTACGTCACGAAAGAAACAGGCGTGACGTTGCCGGATGATAACTCAATCATTGAACTGAAAAAAAAATCATTTTCAAATGGAAGAATAGACTATTCAGTTCTTAGATGTATTGCATCATTCAAAGTGGAAAAAACATTGTGATGCATCATGAAAATTCACAAAAACTCAAAAAACTGTGAATCAATTAATTGAAATGTTCAAAAGATTTCCATAGTAGATCCACACAAAAATCGATTTTCAATAAACAGAACTTCAATGATTTTTGATTGAAGCTGCAAAACTAAAACTTTGTATAATTCAGCTGATCGTGAATGAAAAAATACATCAAATATTTCCCCCACCTCATTACAGTTTGGAGACAAAATCAAGAGAAATGATAGTCTGACTCCTCCCACTAGATAAATTCCCTCCAACTCTTGTAGTGACGAAAGGAGAAAAGCCTATTTGATTAGGGTTGATTGTTCTGTTATTATTGCAACAGGTGAAATGTTGCCAGTTTGGTAACGACTAACAGACAAACCTTGTCAAATAACAATGGATTCTTTGAACGATTTATTTGAATAAAATATTCCTAACTGTATATACAGGGTGTCCTGAGACTATGGTGAATGATTGATCGTAAATCAAATTTTATGAAATTTAGAATTCTCGACAGACCATATGAGTTATTTGGGGAAATTCATCTGAAATATATTCGAGATTCGGGACTTCTGAAGACAAGATTTTGTTGTCATTTTTGTGCGAATCTTTTCGTTTATTATTACTTTTAGCATTTGTGCCTTGAATTCAATTAGTCCCTACCAGATAATGTCAATTTGCCAAGAAAATCACTTGATGTGATGGAAATAAAATGAATTGCAAGTAATGTAAAGATTACAAACATATATTCAACATCTCAACCGACTAAATTGTCTTCCCAATCAACACCTCATTTCGCAAAATATTCCAGAAATTTGTGTTGAACTAGTGATATATTTTTGCAATGATAGTTGTTCAGAATGAAAATGTTTCTTATACTCGTATTTCAACTTTTTACCTCACGTTCTATATGCTAATCACCAAAGGTTTCGTAAGGGTTTGTTCGTCTCCACTCTGGGTTCGACTCCATCAGAATTGATGAATTCCCGTAGCACGCTCGACTTTATACATTTTTTAATATAAACTCGATCTGAACTATAAACTTGGCTTATCCCCGAAGAAATCGACCCATTCCGAACCATTGACTACCGTTGAATCTATACGTCTTCGCCTTTTCGTTTTATGGATTTAATAAAAACTTTCACTTAATAGAACGTTTACTGAGCTCGATATTAAAGTTTGGTTCGCTTCGCGTGATTCTTTACTTACTTATGCAGCATATTACTCCACCAGGTTGCACGTAATTCATGAATTATGTAGAATACACTTTAAATGCATATAATAACAAACATTTGCAATATCCGAATTGAAAAGAGCAATTTCCATAGTCAGTAGTTGGATTTTACAAAAAAATTCAGAGGCAGACGAGAATTACAGAGAAGTGTATCTGAATATCAAAGTTGTATTCTGTCATTTGATTCTGATGGGAACTCTTCTAGTAGGTGCAATCATCAGTCTAAATCCTCTGCAACATTATTCATTTCTTTATGAGACTGACATATATTACAGAAAATTTCAAAGTCAATCTCTCCGCATCAAATAAGATACTTCTAACCCTTCAAGTTTAATATATGCATAAATAGATTCAAAACTGTACACCTGAATTTTTCCGCATCATTTTATTCGTGGAGACAGCTACAGCGCCTCATACATCCTACTCGAGTTTCCAAAGCAATATATTCCTTGATAAAAAATGACTGGCGCCAAATTGATGACATATTAGGTCGCCTAAGACTAAACGTTATTGGCGTTTTTTTTTCTCTGGAGATTTTCAACAAAAGTTTCGCGAAAATTCGAATTTCAACATTCTAATATTATTGTATATTTTTCAAAACACTTCTCAATCCAAATGTTACATGGCATGAGTGATATCTTGTTGTACATACGAATTTATCATGGGTTAACAAGAGAAAATCAAGTTGATAGGTTTTATGGGTCTGATAGATGTACTGCAGTCAAAGGCTTATTATACTTCCCCTATCAATTTTATACTTTGAAAGATATTCATCCCTTTGAGTATTTCAAGAAGATCACTAAGGTTCTTTAGGTTTTGATCAGATTACCCTTGGTGCATCACTCTCCTGTAGTTTAGTGCCTCACAATTGCACAAAATGTGTTGTAGCATCAGGTTCTAAGCCGCACAATCTACAAGTTTGGTAACTTTCGTAAAGCCCCATCTTTTGTAAATGGCTTCTATCACGCGCATGGCCTATAAGGATAGCTGTTACGTTACTAATATTATTTGACCACTTCAAGTTTTTATGATATCGGTTCATCTGATACTAGAAAACAATTTGCTTGTCTGACAGCAACCTACTTGTTTTTCTTGATAAAACTATTTGAATTCATTTCTGACTTCAATACTTAAAATCAGGTTATCATGAAAACGGTAAGGTTTCTAGACTTTTCCCAAGAATCCTTTTTCAAAAGATAACGTAGATTAATAAATGTTTGATCGAAAATGTTGATTTTTGACAGACAAAAAAGTTTTGCGTATTTTCAAATAATTATAAGCGGGTAAGTGTCTTTCAAGATTTTCATAGTGGCAATCAAATAATGGATTTCTCGACTGTCCCAAAGTTCTTGTGAACTGACCTCGCAAATGAGGAGAGAATTTGAAAAATAAACAGTCAGCCGGATTCAACGTTTTCCAAACCCCCATGTGGATATTTACAGATGAATTTAATCCAGGCGAGAACTCGACATCGCTAATACATCTGCAAATTTTCCTGCCAGCTTGTCTAGGCGACTCGCCTTCTCCGTATTGTTGGAAAGATAAATAGCTGCAGAATATTCGGAAGATTGCCTCTGTATCTATCTAGTCGGCAATTGGAAAATGGATTTCACAGAAACCGCCGAATGATGGGAAAGTTTATTCAACGAACGACGTTGAAATAATATTTTGAGTTCTGGATATTTGCTGAGCATGGACTGTCGCATGAATTATTTATACGAGGATACGAATTCACTACATGGTTCGAAAGTACCACTTCAGTTTGTGGATATTTTCAATTCGATACTGTTTTTTTTTTAATATTGATGATAATTGATGAAGGAAAAATTATACTCTACGACTCCATGACAGAGCAGAGGTCATATTCGCTAATATTCATTTTAATTTTGTCGATAATGAGCAATCGTAATTGATTTTGAAGATGCATATTTTGAGAAATGTTGCAGAATGCAATGAATGAATATGACAACATTTCAATAAGTTATGAAATTTCAACGGAATTCGTCATGCAGTCATCCATAAATGATTTCTATCTTTCTATCGTTGATGACGTGTCTGTTATCGCTATTATCATTTATAGTCTGACTGAAATAATGAAAAACCCTTTTCCATCATATAAAGATTGTTATCGTGTAGGAAGTGGAGATTCCAAAAGCCATTTATGACCGATAAATAATTTGTAGCTTTTAGAACTGGAATAATGATCCACCGAAGCTATTCTCTATTCATTTTATGTTACTCACAGTGTGGATGTGTCGAGCCGAGGGTGGTTTTTATGCTATGAATAAGTTAGGTTATCAACGTTTTCCATACAATTATACTCTTTTTCAGGCCACGAGTGTTGGTATTGTACGACTTTATGTACAATTCTGACACTAAGATGAGTTCAGTCTTTATAAAGCGAGAAGTATGAATTCACAGTGTTTTCAAGAAAGGCAATTTTATATAATTCGAGCCTACAGAGGTGTTGAGAAATTGCACATATGACGAAACATTATTCGGTTTCTACATTCTAATGTCGGAATAAGGAGAAAGATTAAAAAATAGAATGGTGTACATGTATGGAACAACAATCAATAGCTTTCTGCTTCATTATTATGTAGCAATTGATTATTCATAGATGGGTTTAAATGGTAAGGTGAACATGAATTACATGAGATCAATTCGTTGAAAGAAAAAAATCTAGTGATTCGGTAATTTTTCAATTCATTTGATTCAAGATTGAAAAATAATCAACAAAATTCATGAAAAAATATGTAGTGCATTATACTATGTTTTCATAATTATTTTATTTTGGGCAATAATTCATTTTTTATTTCAATTTTATTCCAGATGAACTAATTGTATTATATTTTTTTTTAGTGGAGGCTAATTTTGTATGATACTACCAAGAGCATATATTTGACCCATTTGATATAAATTCGAATCTTATTTCTCAAATGCCAGATGATAGTGATTATATCAACTGTGTCTAATATTAATAAGGATTACAACATGGTTAAAGACAAAAATCTAGACGATATTCTGGTAGTCAACTTACAATTACATGGGCTATACTGAATGTCCAAGCTTACCTGAAAAAAATATAAGAATACTATTATTCCAATAATGGAAGAAGTTATAAACAAATATATGAATTTATTTAAAGTGGTCTGAATATTGGTACATTTTCGTTGTTCTGGAAAAAATGGAGATCGCTCCACTTTTTGTAATTAGTTGTTTGTGATATTAGAGTATATTAAATTCAGTTGATTTGATATCGATACAATTGAACTGACTGGTTTATTAATTTGACATAAGCAATCCAACATGAATGATGTTAATTTATTTTGTCCAATTCATAGAAATTGGAATGTCTATTCCTTTTTATATCTAGCTTTTTCCTTAATTTTGTAATTAATGGGCTGATTATAAAAACGTATTACACTCGCTCTCAAAAAGGTTAGAAATTGATTCGTCTTTTTAATTTTTCGCCAACAATAATGCCAACCCTGTATAAAAGTTATAACAAGTATATCCTCGGGTGACCCTTACGCGTGCTTCTACGCAACGTAACAAGACTCTGGAGGACCTCCCGATTATGGAGTGTCGCATTTCGTTCCCAATTTCTAGAAATTTATGTTCAATATATTCCTCGTTTATATTGAATTACAAGGGCATAATTTGTATCGGATCTCATAACTATCTAATGGAGCATCTTTTGGAAAAGACAATGTATCCAGGACCCTTAACTCGTACAGAGTTCAAGCGATCAATACTCACATTAAACAATGAACTGGACTAGTATACAGGGTATCCTACGATGAATTGATACAAAACAATTTCATTAAAATGTTATAAAGTGCACTACATTGAAACGTCGTACGGAAAATCTCTCAACGCTGTTTTGTAGGGATTGAAAAATTACAATGAGAAAGTGTCTTCTAATTGGAATTTCAAAACTTTCTGAACGGCACATTGTTAGACTTGAAAATGCACAACTTTTCTCTCATTTAACCATCTCCATATGTCTTACGGTTTCCGAGATCCCCATGATAGACATCCTTATCTGAATTCATTAAAACTCAATCATCCCGAACACGTAGACTCCAAATTATTTATATTTGACAGTAGAAGTTGTTTCTTGCCAATGTGAAATTGTTAAAGCTCGAAACATTAAAAGTTATCCGACATAAAATCTATCAGATCTTGTTGCTTGTTGGTTAGGAAATAATAGAATTTATTGAATAAATCATTGATCAAACAAGTATTCGAAGTTTCATGAAGTTCCTGGTGGACATTAATCAGAATCTAACTAAACTTGCAGGATCTGAGTTATCACGCAGACCAAAGTCAGACAGTTTAATAAAACAAAGGGCGAATTCCAAATTGACTAGAGATCATTATATCAAAGAGAAAGAATAATATCTCTCGAAAATTTTCTAGGTAATTTCTTCGTTTAATATCTGCAAATTATATTCCAGTCCAATTGGGAATTCATGCGTACTTGGCTGATATGAAATGAGAAACACGAAAGTTTTCATTCGTTTTTTCAGCTTTGCAGAATGAAATGAAAAATAAATACGTATCGAAAGAAAATCTAGCCACTCCAGTTTTTAATTACAGCTCGTTCGTGAAAGAGTTTAATGAGTTTCTTTTCGATATTCGGCGAATACGCCAGAAAAGCTTTTTTCGATAAACACTGACTTGATTACGAAAAGGCATCTTCGATATTTTCCTAATCATGACGTGTTAACATTTCAATTACATTACCGATATTCAATTTGTCACAGATGAGAGTATAGTTTATTACCATTAATGATAATTCTAGGTATAAACTTATCTACTAATTTGATCAACTCCAATGGACATCTAACCTCACATATCATACTAATTGAAATATTCAAGACGAATTATGCAGAACTCAGTCTCGCTTGGCAATACAAGTTTAATTTGAGACCCAATTACATGCATTCGCGAATGAAATAGTTGTTATTCGTATTGAAATGATATTTATTGAAATTTATAGTGCAGAGAAAAGAAAAGAAAATGGTAAAATACAAATAATAAGGAAAATAATGTTATCAACTTACATTATGGCCAATCATAAGGAAAGATTATATACTAGATGTTTTCGATAGAGAAATGAAGAGTTTATATATCGAATTTACAAGGAAATCATCATTTTATGAGGTTCATGTTTTTATATTTGACAATATGAAGGAGAGCAATACAATACTACTATGTTTAGTGTTCTTTGGTTAGCCGAACTGCGGTTGGAATTTATAAATGAGAATATTTTTTGAAAATAGTACGAAAGGATCTGTTGTTTCACCCTATACATGGATGCTACACCAACAGATTTTATTCTCCACTAGTTACGTTTCTGCAATCGTAGGATTCCAGTTGAATATTTATTACATACCTCAGTCGACAATTCGATGAGATTCTTGAAATTGAAAACATGGAAAGGGATAATTCTGATTTTAACATGATATTTTCACGACAAAATACTTCACACTTTGAAAGGATTGCGAGGCTATGAAAGTACTATAAATAATAATCCATATTTTTATTGAACTCTCCTCGTGGCAACTTTCGTAAAATATCAACACGATGAAATGTTCATATTACGATCTCGCATCTGACGAAATGCGTCCTTATTTCCTGGATTGCCAGTACTGCGAATATCGTCAGAGATGAATGTGCATCGAGTGCAACTTCAGAATTCTTGAAATTGCTACATGCCATTGAAAAGAAACGAATCTTTCTATTCTGATGCTGCCATTCATCGTTTGACATTTGGAGACGCGAATGCGATTGAGCTGGCTCATGCTACGACTTTTTCTTAGAAACTTATACACTTCCAACTGAGTTCCGTAATGGGCTCCAACATTTGCATGCAGCCGTAGCTTCCTTCATGGGACAAATTGAATGGAGTGGCTGCGAACACGAACACTCGTCTATATACCAACTGATTTCGATGACGATTCTTGTTTGTGCCTATGATTCCCTTTTTTATTGTAAAACGCGAATAATAACGAATCAATATTCTCAGGAATAACCCAGATTGAATTTAGGCTTTCATTCTCTTTCCTTTGTGTATGTTTTCGGTAAACACTGTTAATTACCCGGAAATTTTCTGCTTTCATATGTTATGCATGTAGAAAAAATAGCGATTATATTATTTCGAAACCTCCTCAAAGAAGCAAGTGAAAAAGCGACATATGAAGGGTTCTTCTCAGAAAAAATGAATAATACATATACAGGGTATTTTTTACATACATGTGTGTGTTTTTCGCATTATTGATTGAATGTTCCTTGTTTTCACAAAATAAGCTAGATTCGGTGTGTGAATACATTTTTTGACGATACCAATTATTTCCTGTTATACCCGGTTTGACCTCATTCATTTAATCCTTACTTCATTATTCCCAATAGAACGTCCGATATATGATCTAGTATTGAGTACAATGACAGTTCATTTGTTACCATTTTGTAATTTCAATTCTTGGTGTTCAATCTAGAGTGCCATCAACGGTTTATTTTGAATCAAGTTAATAGCTCTGATCGCGTTTTACTATTCGTTAGCTATATGTTCATTTGAAGTTCATTTCATAATGATTTATAATTTTCATTGAAAATAGAATGATTGTGTCTCTTCATCACAACTGAGTATCTTGCAATAAATACAGGTGTCCATGAACTCTTCTACCATACGGAAACTACAGGTTCTAGAGGTTATTTTATGTCGATTTAATGTATCAATGAACTTCTGGCGCTGACAAGGTTAAACAGAGTTAAACTGATCTGGGTACCTGGGCACAGTGGAATAGAAGGCAACGAAATAGCTGACGAACTAGCTAAACCGTACTTTGGCCCGGAACCAGTACTTGGAGTGCCCAAGAAACTACTTGGTAAATCCATCAAAAGACGAGTCACAGAATTACAAAAAATAGCCTGGGATAACACACCAGGACAAGAATATGTTATTCAGATAACATGTGAAAAAACGAACTGATGAGATACTTAGATTAAGCAGAGATCAGATAAGACTAGTAACAGGTCTCCTTACATGACATGCTCCTGTTAGAACACACCTACAGAAGATGGGGCTATATCAAGGTTGAAAATGAAGTGTCTCCACTTACCACGAATAATTGAATGATATTTCAGTTGATCAATCAAAAATCTGTGCTTTTTTTAAACAATTTCCTAGTCTAAATGAATTCCCAAATTTGAAAGTATAGCTTCAAATACTTGATGGATATCAACGGATTATACAAAGTAGCGAATTGATTATACTAACTGAGATTCTATGTTGACTTTCTTGACTAAACCCTCGAAAGCTATGGGTTCCGGAATCCCACAAGAACGTTTTCGTTGTTCCCTCATCCACTCGGATTTTGCCTCGGCAGTTTCTAAAGGAACACTTAGTGCATTAGGTCGTAGATAACAGGCCGATCACGGTACAAAGAGAGAGCCCCCACTATCTTATAGATCAGCGAAGTTCAAAACTTGATGAAGTTATTTCATTATCGGTTGACTTCGCTATCACAATATTCTGTGTCGCTTTCTGTTTGGGGATAATGAATAAAGTTTCGACAGGGTTGGCACAGTTTTATCACTCTGTTAGATTATTTTTACATTGTAATCGTTCATCCTCGCTCACAAAATTTCTTTATAAACGATTGAACTGTCGTAGTTGTCGTTGACTCAGTAAGATATCTTTTGCCGATTAAAAAAATATGTGAGAGATTTATCCCAAAGACTTGCGGTGAAAATCCTAGAGATTATTTTCATGATTCCAGTCAGGTGTAATCGTCATTGTGATTTTTTAATGGAATATACCTAGTAAACTCACCGAATAAATGCTGAAGTTGACCTTAATTGGAACAATTTTTGTATAGTCTATTTATTCTGGGTTGATAGTTGTGTCAAATCGCCAGATTGAGCCGTGTTGCCACATGTTTTTCACTTTTTCAGCGATGCTCCGAATTAACTCCGAATTAATAAAACTTGGGTATATAATCATATTTCATAAAAACTATTGAACCATTGTGAGATCGTGGTGAATAGATATTCATGAAGATTCTTTACTTACCTTTCGAATAAAATCCAATGAAAGTAAGGAGCTCCTGTTATCCATTTCGTGTTTAAAATGTTCTAATAAAGATGCAACCATTTTCTGGGCATTTCCACTCAATCCTCTCGACATTTCGATGAGAATTCGATGATATTAAGCTCTCAAAAGAACAATTTAAAAAAATCGCAATAAAAGAAAAATTCGTATGTAAACAAACGATTGTAAGGATTCGCTCCAAACAATTTGGCATCGTTCAATTCACAACGATGCCAGAATAAATAGACTATAGTTCGCTTTCCGACGTATCTATTGAAATGAACTATTGGGGGTTGGTTCACAGTTTTTTCAAATAAACATTGTAACATTTGTGATGTGTTTTATTTCGAGTGATGCCACTAGAGATCAACTTTTGATATAAAAAAATCGGTAAATTCTTTGAAAAATCAAATCCAACGCTATTACTATATTTCCATGGAAATTAAATGAAAAAATAGCCGAACGATGTGGTGAAAACCAAATCTCGATATCTCATTCATAGTCCACAATATCAATCAATAAATTTTTTTTCATCATAATACCAGATATTTTCGTTTTATTGAATATCGATATCAATATCTTATTCTTTCTTATTTTTCTGATAACAATATTTTAATTTTGAAGAATATTTAGGTATTATATAATGAGCAAAAATTTGGAAAGTATGTGGAATATAAAAGTGAACGCTACGTAAGAAAAACAAAAGCCCATAATTATGCCTTGAATATGTAAAAATTCTCTATTTTCTCCAATAACTTCCATCGTCCCAATGACAATAATTAATCTGTCGGTCTTTTTCATTCACTATCTACTTTTTATTTTGTAATCTTCATTCTTAAATGTAGATTTATTTTTTCGTAAAATGAGAACATATAGTTCACGTCCAATCTATTTATTAGAACAAAAACCCAACTATATTTCGTGAAATTACTCACTTCAGAAGAAACAACGGGGAAAACTATTTCAAGAAATCCACAAATACCAGTTTGATAAACGACCCACGTACAAAAACATTGCGATTATTAACATCTTGCGGAGTAAGGAGTATTCGAGAAAGACAGGAATCGCATCGTTTCCTGGGCGAAATCATCAAGAAGACAAATGACCGTCGTCGCAGTCACATTTGTCAAACAACTATCAAGGAAATATAGAATTCTTTTTGCTTGCTCATGTAACGTATCTGGATCGGAGGCGGGCCTAGGAATCGTAAATCCACCAAGCGAGATCAAGATTTTTGTCTCGACCTCACTCTGATATATTCCATTTATTATTGGAATATCGTCACGTGATTTGCTCAGTTTTTATGGTCCGCCGTTTGTCACGTTTCGAATGACGTTGTTTTTCCGTTCGTAGATCTACTATAACATCGAGAAAATATCTGGGAAGTAAACAGAGTAACTGAAGGATAGTGAAGCAGGTGTCTTCGAATAGACTGAATATATAGTGGTTGATAGTTGCTTTAGATTTATTAAATATTTTGTGCCAACACTCTAGTAAACACTCATTAAATTTTCAGCTCGTGCTACTGATGTCACAGTTATTCAACAGTTTTGGGTGGTTTCCATTTGATTAGCAGTCATTGAAACAGTTTATTTTAGAATTACTATTATAAAACATCATTCTATATAACAATGCCATAGAATCATATGGTCAATATGAATAAATATTGAATGGAATAACTCATAAATGAGTGTATTATTTATTATCCAAAGTCGATGTGAGTGATGGATACAAATTATTCAAGAAGAAGAAGAATGAAATTGCGATTGAGTCTTACTATGGAAGCAGTAACTTATTAAGGGTATTTGGATTAGGAATTGATGGTATTTGTCTTTCGAAATTGTTAACTGGAAGTTAAAGTTTGGAACTCTTCTCATGTTGTTAGATTGTAACTGAAATTAATTCAGTGAATTGGAGAGTGTAGCTTTGTAGGAAAAATAGAGCTTGTCGACAATTGAAGATATGCGGCAATTATAATCTTTTATGGATATTTCGGAGGCAATATCGAGTTAGACATGCATTTCGAGTATAAAAAATTCATATTCTTTCTATCTACATGATAACAAATTGTATCTGTTTCTTTCATAAATGCTAAAAATGTTCCACTGACTAGTTATCCATATCTTGAGAGGAACACACTGAAAATTTGTTATCAATTTGTTCGAAATAATCCCTACACAATTATGTCTATGTATTATGTATTTATTCTATATGCTTGCTCAATGTTTCCTTCTCATTTTTTTTTAAATACAACTACCATACAAAATAGTCGGTGTTCAGTTTAAAGACCTGGAAAGCTATTCAATTCATTAATTGGTACGCTTGTTTAACTTAGCATTGAAGATATATAGAATAATTACTGACAAAAATATCATCTGCGAATCATCAAATTTTTTACTGAATTTGAATAACTGAAAAATAAAGAGTTGTGTTTGAATCTTGTATATTGAGATCCAATTAAAAATGCTTCATTCTCCTAAGAAATACGAGTCACGTTATTGTCTTCAACAGGTATTGTTTATGTTAATTTTCTTTATAGTATCACAAAATTCCTTATAAGCTAATGACATTTCTCCCAGTTTTACCCGTACACTGAAACGAAAGCTGTAGTGTTGACATTCTCATTTCAATGCCTTCCAATAACAAACTCCAAACAGTCTAATACATCAGCAATAAAACAATATCTTTGGAATGAGCCGTTTCTGTTTCACGGTATACTGAAAGTGATTTATATTCATCATTGTCAAGTTCTATAGCAGTTGAAACTCAAGTCAATTAAGAAAAAGAAACAAAAAATTAGTCGCCATCATTACACGAACCGCTATTGAAAACTGTAAAGTACCTGCTGGAAAATTATAAACATTACAAAACATAAACTGAATATCCTTTCTGTCTTTGTTTCATGCTGGTAATATTTTGTAATTTCTGATATTCAAAAGTCTTCGTCGAGAACGAACTTGAATAGAACTCAAAGTTGAACAGCCCTGGGCTTCCAATGAAGTTTTGAATTTTTTGTTAAACATACCTCAAGTCGTTATAAGTTCTATAAAACCGTTTCTGTTTTACTTAATGAGAGCTTTGAATACTCTAAAGATATGCTTTGTTTTGCTTTTGTTCCATAATACAAAGTTGAATGAATGTTATACAAGATGATTCTAGATTGGATGTAGATAATTCATGGAGATATTATTGGAATCAGATTGAAATTATATACCTTACTTCCAGTATAATTCTCATGTCATGAAATTTGTTTAATTTTCAATGTAAATGCAATCCTTGGTCGCAGTATCAAATTGAACCTGTCTTGATAAATTCTCTTCGAATTATCCAAATCAATTTTTGAATCGTCTTCCATAACCATAATCTGCTTTATCTGGCAAATATATTCGCAAATCACAACAGTGTTCTTTGAATAGACATGAAAAATAAAGTTTGCTGTCGAAGCAACCCAGTAAACCATTTTCAAGATGTACAGAAGCAATATCCATTACGTTGAGAAGAATTTCTTTCTTAGAATATCTTTGCGTCGACACGGAGTGGAGTGAAGTTTCGACTTATGTTGAGATCAATAAATTGAGAATTTTTTCACCACACCAATTGGATCAATATGTGACTCTGTTCATGTTAATTCTATCATGATATATGATTTGATTCAACATAATGTTTTTTTTTGCTGTGTGCAAGTGGTCACCAGGATTCCTTTTCAGTTTACTATTTGTTGCTTTATATTCGATATCAATTGTAGTATAATATTCATCAAATTAATATTATTTGATTTGATTGCCTGATTTTTCAATACCAATTGAGAACTTATTGCCAAAAAATACACAAACTTGAAATGACATGCTGATTTTTGTTGTTTTTGGCAACAGTCCACTCATTTACAGGACAATACTACTGAATAATAGTATTATAAACGGTATTGATGCTTGAATTGAAAAAAAAATGTGAAGAATTCGGTTTTATTCTTCATTGAATAAATAGGTTCCCTGATGGTATAAGTTGTCTTATACCGAGTCAAAGTCGGTGCATATCAATCTGTGAAGCTGCTCTTGATGAAGTAGAGTTTGAATGTATATTTCAATTCAATATGCCACAGATTATACCACGATTCATTAAATTCTTCCTTTGTCTCATCGTGCATCTCTTCATTACTTTGAGAACGGATCTTGTTACAGACCTCCAAGCTAACCTAATCTGTCCAATCGCTTGTTGTACCACCACGAAGATCCGGAAAGATCAAATCATGTGCACGTCCGTTAGACATGGGGATGATTAGGTAAACGCCAATCCTCGACGTTGTGCTCGTTTCGAAAGTCACTCGCTGGTAATAACATTAGCATAAAATGTGCTTCGAGTGATAGACAGATCTTGAAAAGTGGAGTATTCCACCAAACGAGAACATGGCGAGAGAGAAACGTGGAAGGCTTTTAATACAATCAGTCGGAAATGACGAGAATGCATCGCTTGGAAATGCAATTTCTAAATTAGATGTCAGATTTCGGACTGCGAGGATTTCAGCATCAACACATGTCAAATTATAAAATGTCAAAAATGAGATGACTACGAGTCTTTTGAAGCGACCTGCAAACGTTATTGGAATTTTAAGAGAATTCTTCATGCTAAAATTGATTTGGAATATTCGATTTGATGTCAATCAACTGTAAGCATCAAGATACTTGTATTTTGTCTCCCAAAACACGATTTTATTCTCATTATCATGAAGAAATCACTTTCTCTACTCCTAAATTTTATTTTACTTTAAAGTGATTCTCTCGATGATATTATTGAATTCTTCTTTTTTGGGCCAACAAAAGTTTCCATCGAAATACTGATCACACGATAACTTATCCACGTTATTTATATGCTCAGAAGTTCATGAAAACCAATAATTTCCCGTTCCTAATACTGAAAAAATTGTATGGTATTTTTATTGAAATTGGTCTCACACCTGATCTCACACCAGGTCTCACACCTGAATACCTGAAATTTTTTTCATTCATTTTCAGTCTATTGAATCCTTGGCTTCTTTCTAAACTACGATGAGCTGTCCTTATTTCCTCATTATGATGAAAATATTTCATAGACGTCATTGCAAAATATTCTGTATATCTTATACATTGCAATAAAGAATCGATTGCTAATGATCCATAGAATTTATGGAAAGGCTTTATTTAATTTATTATTCAATACATACAACTACCAATTAATTTTACTTCGTCAATATTCCCGAACCAAAGAAATGTCTATGATATTACAGAGGAAATTTTTCAAAATTTTATGTTAGAATCTCTGTCAAATGGATTCGGTGAAATATATAATAATAATACTAGATACCAAATAATTTTTGGAGTACGCCACTGTCGACAACGAAATTCCAGCAACGTCGAAGGAAAGATGTATAATTCTGAGATGAAGATCAGGAGTACAGGAATTCGTTTACGCAAAATAACTAGACTTTGAAGCCGGAATTGTTTGAAACTACGTACAACGCGCTACTGCCGTATGGCTTAATGCAATTTGATGGGTGAAGTCTCCAACCTAATATGCATACGCACCCCCTTCCTCATTCCAGTCAACTCAAACACAACTTTAGGTCGCTGCATAGAGTTGCTCAGGCCTCGCAAGATTTTGAAATCAATTTGGGATCTAATCAATATTCTGACTCATCAGGTTCAGCTCTGTCATTTCGATATGTTCGATTGAAATAAATCGTGTGGTGATTATAAAATACAATTTCGAGTTCTGATGGATGGCAGCTCATTTTGAAACATGTATCAGAGGCAAACTTCACCTTCCCTTCAAAGTTTAACATATCTGAGAAACTAAAGGTCCGAAGAATGTAAATATTTTCAAATTCGCCCTATATCCCTAAAACGAAGCCAGAAAAAGATAATGCTTGACCAATCAGAGAGAAATTTCGTAAGGATATTAAAAATAGGGATTCACTTTTGTCGATTCGTAGATTCAATTTGATTATATTATGGAGCGAAAAACTTGGAAATTTGCCATAAAAATGGTAACCGGTGTGGTTTGGGTTGTTAACAAAAACGTTTTTTCATGACTAATTGTAAGTTGATGCTTTGTAAGATAAATAAAGCAATTTTGAATACTTCGAGAGTTATATAATTTATCCGATGATATTTCTTTTTCAACAACGATAACTGGCATAAATTACATGGTATAAGTTGACGTGATATTGAATTTTATAATGAAAGCAATAAAAATTGTTGGATAGATCATGTGAAATACTTAATGACATGACATTCAGAGTCTTGTAATGAGCTATAAAAATACTGGCATAAATCTTGTGGCAAATGTCCATTCCTTTTTAAAATATCTCCATTCCAAAAATGGTCGAGAATAGACATAGAAATCCAACGGAGAACTAGAATATTTCTCTTGAAATAATTCGATAACAGAATATATCTCCATAAACAGGCTGTAATAATATATTTTTTGCACAAGTTTGTGGTTTACATAATAGCAATGTTCAGAAAAATGTTTTTGAATTAACGAACTTTCATCCATTACTGTTGTTTCTTTATGTATTCTAAATAACAATTCATTATATGAATATTCAAAACATTTTTCACATTTCTTCTAAGTTTGCTAATTGATACCCACAGCTAAAATATGAATTTAAATAAGTTTGGTGTACATGATTCAGAATAAATGAATAATGAGTGATTGTGTTTTTGCTATTTGAAGAAGGATGATTTTTACAATTCAATTTTTGATTTCATTTCTTTCATACACTGAATTTATTGATCTTAATTTCAACAATTCTAATTGAAGCACTACCTCTTCGAATAATGAAGATGAAGATACAAAAATACAGAATAATCAGCATATCCAGTTCGACATGGGACATCCTGTATTTTTTATATCAGATCATAGTGTAATGTTGATACATTTTTTGTTCCATTCATGTAGACGTCAGATTGAGACGCAAAATATTGATCGATATGAACATAACCTCAATCACATTTGGGACACTTGAATGCGGAAAATATTCTGTTTGCACCTAGGTCTGGTGTTGAATAAATCACGGATAATTCGGTTCTTATGCAAATAACTGTGAGGCGACGTTCTTCCCTACCTATATTTTTATTTGCACAAGGAAAATTGGACAACATATCGCAGAGGTGTTTGCATCAGGAAAACCTAACTCACCCGGGGAAAATATAATTTGACGAGGGAGTAGAGGGATTCAGATACAAGGAATACCGATCTGAAATGTGAATTCAACTGGAATTCGACAAAAGAAGATATTGTCGATATCAAGAATATATGTTAGGAAGAATACCTATATTTTCACAAGTTGGAACAAGTTGTATTGATGGATGAGAATGGAGTGTTGGATAGTATGTGGAAGACATTTTCAGAAAATTTGAGAAATGTTTCAGATTGATTCAGAGTAATTCCATTTCAAATCTAGCTGTATAGTAGGATCAAGTCATTAATAATATAAATAAATTCATAGTTGGAAAGTGAGAGATACTCAGAATCCAAATGAATCTCATTAATTACTTTATTCAAATAATTCCATTCTGTTCTTATCGTAGATATTCCTACAGTATCATCCACATATTTCATACCAATATCAATACAAATCACAAAAATTAATAACCTAAAAATTTACAGTTATATTGGCGAATTTAAGATTGCAGCGCCACAGTCGGCAGTCACAAAACCACACATGCAGACATTGGATTGTTTCATTGCATTAGGTTATAAGTGTTTTTTCGTTAATAAAGTGTGAGTTTATAATGAAAATAAAGACATTTCAGACTTTTGAAGTGAGCTAGGGCGTCCATGTATATGTATTTGCATTTTTCTAAGAGTGGTAAGCATTATCATTTGTTTTATTCATTGTATTATTAGGCAATCCAGCGATCTGTCAAATCGAAAAAAAAAACAATGTGGCGGCTTGGGGCACACATTTGTGACTTGAGTTGAAAACTGTTACATTTAGTGATCTCTAGTGCGTTTTTTATATGTTTTTTTAATTGTGGTTGGTTATTAACTCTTTTTCTGAAGAAAAATGCCTGTTACGTGCATTGCAGAATACAACTAACACAAGGTATCGCATTGTGTGCCCTAATCCGCCACATTGAATGTCACGTGGTTTGGATTGCCTAATATTGAAAATAATACGAGGTTAGAATACTGTTGTGAATGTGAATGGTTTGATCAAAATATTTGCAGGTTTCTGATAATTTGTTTTGTTTTTAGATTCGAATGGCAAGATTTAGTTTGGTGTACTTTGAAGGCACAAACACTTTTAGAAGTGTTCATGAAGGTGAAGAAGTTTTGAGTGCTGGATTTCATAATATCATGATGACAAGAAAATTGTTTTCGTAATGGAATGAATTTTGAATTTATAATATTTGTTTCTTCTGATGTTTTTTGGTGAGGAGTGCGAAATAAAATAGATAATGTGAGATCTCGATCAACAAAACAATACCACACAAGAACTATGTCCGCACGTCTAGTTAATTTTTAGTGCCACCAGGTGGCGTATCGCTTATGTTCATTTGCCAATAATAAGAACAAGGTGCTAAGAGTTTACCTAAGCATTCAAGATGATTGTATTGTTTTGTCTCTTCATTATATAAATATACACTGAAACTTGACATTTGACATTTATATTATGTAAAATGATGAGGAACGTCAGAAAATATAAGAGAAAAGAAGGAAAGAGATGCTGAGTATTTAATTGAGTGTCTAATTGAATATTTTTGGTTATCATGAGGAAAAATTACTGTTTGGTGTGTCATTATAGTGCTTTTTCATAGTACTTGGCAGAAAATCACTCATGGTGTATGACCTCATTATTTATATTCACAATTTCTGAAAATACATTTTCTGTGTAAAAGAGTGTATGTACTCGTATATCACAGTAACAATTACAAAAAATCGCATTAAGTAAATTTGATAATAATGATAGGTTCGAGTCCATTTCCAGATATCAATCTTGGTGAGCACACTTCAATGGACTTTAATTCACCAACCGAAAGAACAATGGTGTACTTCTCAGGTATCACTTCAACATTCTCAGTTTCGAAAGTGTTAATTTCGAGAGGTTCTCCAAACTCTGAATAATTTGCAACGAACAGATTCAAACTTTTTTGGTTCAGTCGTTCTTCTATTTCATCTCATGTTTGTGAATCAGACCTGCAAACACGAAGAGGCTGCTGTTTTCTCTGTACACTCACCACCAGTAGGTAGCTCCACTGAATTCCACGCTCCATCAGCGAAAATTGGTCGGACTTGGGAATGTTTGGCCCCTTTCATAATGACATGGGATAATAAACGGTCTGACTGTATTACACGAGGGATAATTTGGGTCGTGCAACAAAGTAGTGGTATTACTACACGTCCTCTCTTCGAGCAGAATGTGATTGCCGCATCGCATCATTCTGGAGAGCGCGAAATGATGGGATATATCGCATAGTTCAGTACGAGCTTTTAGTACCGAATCCGACGGTCCAAATGGCGTAGCACGCTATTTCGGATGTGAGGCCTCGTTCTAGTGGTATGAGCAGATAAAGTAGCGTTACGTGGATTCGACATTTAGTTCTGAGGGCTATTAAACCTTACCAACCTCATGGCTGGATATGAAGGTATAATTATTGACAGTTCCAGAACGAAATGAGTGGGTGACTAGGCTTTTTTTTCCATTTTGTATCCTAGAATTATGTATGATTAACTGACGTCACGGCGTTTTGAGAGGATATCTGTCATTACATAGTTGCCATATGCCAAAATTCATCTGCAGTCAACATAAACTATTTGGAGTAACAAAAATGATGATTTATCTGATTGAATATTGCTAGTGAGAATGAATGTACGGATATCAAATATGCATTACAGACGTAGCACCACAACTCCGAGTATGCAAACGTGGTAAATTATATAAGGAATATAAGTTTGATATAGTCCAATTATTCAAGGAATATAGTATAAAATGAAGAGTATCTAGCTAACTACTGAATTTCTGATTGGTGAAAACATTGCTGGGAGCATTCAACATAGAAAATTATGGCAACACTTTATTGTCACTTCATAATGATGCCAAATTCATTTGGAGAGAAATCTTCGATTCACTAATAAAGTTCATTTATTTGAGACGATTTTTTCCATTCTGATTTTTGTTGTGTTGTTGACAACATTTAGTATTTACATCAGAAATGCGACAAAGTGGGTGGCGTCGTTTGATATATGCTCTGGAATGCAGTGGTTTTGACAAAGTATATTAATGTTATACGTCACAAAAATGCTTTCGGATGAAGGCAAAAATATTTTTAGTGCAGTTCAGTAGATCCCAAGTTGTGGAGTTCTTCAGGTTGGAAATGATAGCATAGATATTTTTTGTTATGAATGGCAATGGAATGATTTGAATTCAAGTGAAACAAAAGAATTTTCAATGAAATTTGTGCTTTGGTAGAGGAAAATGATTATTGTTTAATGTCAGAGTATCAGAGAAAAAACAATATGAAATATCCATAGACGACTATGAATTTCTAGGAAAACTAGACAGATAACATTGGCTGAAATATCTCATTTTTGCAGGCGTTTCACTCCTTCTCGATTATAACACTTTGCGAAAGTCATTCAATCATTCCAGATGACTAGATATTTAGAAGACACATTCCTTATTGTACGCTTGTCAAAAAGTTCGAAAACATTTCAATTCTCAAATCTCTAGAACTTCTCACTTCCCCCGTTCCTCCATCAGCATCGCAGCCACTCGAGCGATGGAACATCAAAAAGGAACAGCCTAATATCCCGGCCATTGTTTTCCCGAACCGGAGGAGATAGATACCGATTAACTATTGACTTTCCTCTCTTCGCATTTTGATGAGTTCGGATACGAGACGAAAATCACCAGAGAGTGCCGGAAGTGCGCTGAAGGGTTTCCATTTCCGTCACATCCACTCCTATATTAATTTACATGTACGACGAGCTTTTCTTGAATCTGGATCTAGAGGACGTTCTCCAGACGGGATCGGTTAGATGGAGACTTTCAGAAAGTCCCATTCAGCGCATCTAGACAGCTTATTCCGCTCGGGATGTCATTAGATGCGACTATCTGATGAGTAGAATTTATGGATTCCAAGATGATGAGCCATGGCTTACAGCGTTGCTTCAGGATGTAGACAATATCGGAAATAATTTATCTTGGATTTCGCAGTTTAATGAGATCATAAAGAACAGCTCGCTAGATTATGTGATGCTATATAATCAATACTGCTATTTCTATAGAGTATTTCTTTGTAGAATTGCCAACCTATGCAAGACAGCTTTTTTTAAACCACCAGGTCTCTAGTTGCACTCGTTGCAAATACCTTCACCACCTGTTGATAAAAGTAAGTGTCTAGGCAGAATGCATATACCCTCTTATCCATATAAATATGATGCAATGCTTCACCAGAAATAAAATTGTCTACTACTAGAAAATCAATGATGACATTTCTCATCAACCAACCTAGTGCAACAGCAACCACGTTGCATCGGTTGGTAATTTGGACTTCAAGTTTGGTGAGCTTGGTAGGGCCCCATCTTTTGTAAATGTGTTCTCACAGGCGCAGAAGGCCTGTTACTAATCTCACCCGATCTTTACTTAGCATGAGTATCTGAGCAGTTCGTCTTTTATATGTCACCTGGATAACAAGTTTACTATATTTTTGTCCTGTTATCACAATCTACTTTTTGTAGTACTCAGATCCGTCTTCTGATGCAGCTCCTAAGTGTGTTTTTAGGAACTCCAAGAGCTGGTTCTGGCCCAAGGTAGGATGTATCTGAGCCTTCTCTAGCTAATTCGAGGTAGCAAGATCAGTTTAACTCTATTTGACTTTGAAATTGTCAGAAGTTCGTTGATACATTTCCAGAGTCTGGACCAAACGTTGTAATCTGCAAGAGCTTTCAGACTTGCCTAAATATCCGAATGAATGGAAACCGTTACTCGTGAGCGCCCTTTCATTCTTTTTGCACATTGAATCATTGCGAAACTTTCACTGGGGTGTGTTCACCAAGCGCATAGAAGTGTTACTTCCTCAGAAATAGGCAGTAAATTCCCCAACCAGAATCTTTTTGGGTATTTGATCCGTCTGTATACTAGATCAGTATAACTTGCTCTTCTCTATTGAGGTCTTCGTGCCACTTCCTTCGATCCGGAATTATGGTTATTACCTCATTGTCCCCAGTTTGCTGGATTTTGAGAAATTCTTTCTCGATCAGCTCGAAAAATGGATATGAAATTGTCGTTCGACGTGTAGACTGAGTTGTATGCGTAGCTACTACTGAGTACAAAGACTTGAAAATCATTCGACTCACTTCTCGTTGTAGTCGAATGCCAAACACAAACAGCATTTGACCGCTGAACATAGTTGTCACATATCCCGACGCGGCTTAGCAGGAAATATGATAATTCCATATCGATCCCAGTGGAACCGATGAGAACATCACCATTCGGGCTTATCGACGTGCTTCGCCCGAAAGGCAGCAGCACTAAAGATAAAACTGCGGCGACCGGAGTAGAACGTTAAAACAGACGGGTTTCGCCGCAACTTTATCAAACCACTTTGGTATCCGCCAGCATATTATCCAAACTATTAAACAGTTATTAAGTGTCTCACATAAAGCGCGGCTGGGACGTGTTACTGTCAGATAGCACACGGGTACATGCTTAAAATTCGGGAATTATCAATGGAAGCTCTTCCCTCTTCTGATCATTGAAGGGAGACGAATATGGTTGTGCTCCCACCTGATCAGCTTGAATTTTGCTCCACCAGAACTTCCTTAATATACGGGGCATTTCGTTTGTTGGACATTTAGAATTTATGAATCTCTCCTAGAATATCGGCTTCCAGTGAAATTGCTATCGTTCTTGAAGTGAATGCACGTATTATATATGAACTCAGTATAGTCCATTTACAAGACAAACTAGATTATATTTTGATACCATTAGTGCAAAATATTCAGCTAATCACTGAAAGAATTGTCAGACTGTTGAACCTGAACCAACTTTTTGTTTCGGAGTATCGTTGAGGAACGAGACAAGCATCAACACGGTAGTTTGTAGTAAGCTTTCACAACAATCACAGGCATAACTTATATTCAGGAATGAAAAAATAAAATATCAAAGATGGCCGTGAAGTGGAAATAAAAGAGTACCCATATGAATGGGCAGGTTCAATTTCTGAAGGGTAAATTCAGTCACATGACCAATTCGAATTGAAATGATTCAATGATGTAAATACCATGAATCAATATCCGTTTCAATGTTTGGATGTGTATAATTCTACTTGAATGTGTTCGATTGTAACAATTTCACTGCAAATGGTAAAATAACTGGAGAATAATGGAGAAATTTCTAACCAGTGGTAATTATATACTTTTCCAGTCCTATCGAAATTTGTACATCCTGTACATGTCGATCGTGGCAATAACATATGGCATTGTGTATAGTTAGGATCTATTTTCACAATGGGGATATCCCTACTATTTTCGTGAACTACGAAAACACTCAAAATATACTTTATATCGTGTTCAGAGTGCTATCTTAATAACCAACTGTAGTTTTCTTATCGTAATAGCTTCCATATTACCTAAGCTGAATTACATTTTCGAATTAGTCAACACGATCATTAGGGCAACGTATCACTATGTAATACTTCATTCCTTTTAAGATACGTCGAGACTTATTACAAGGAAGATAAAAACATTCTATTTATTTGTGTTGAATGACTTCCATAATGGTGTATTGCTTTCAAACGTTTATCGCTCCCAATTAAATGAAGCAAATTATACAGGGGCTTCTTGAAGTTATTCAAGTTGCATTAAAATTTCGTTTCGAAATAACACAATAATTTAGTTGATTGCATATTCAAGTACCTAGCTATTATTTTACTTACTTTTTTCCTAGTACTCACTTTTTTCCCAGGGAAAAAAGTAATTTCAAAAAGTGATATTTTTTACCTGTCAACAGAGATAAAACTTTTTTCCTGACACAGAAAAAAAATTATTCTTTAATCTTCTGCCAACTAAATCCAGAGGTGAATAGGAAAAACAATACAATATTTCTATGGACTGGCATCGCTTGAAGAAAATTTAAAAATATTTAAAGAATGTATTGCTGCAGGTTTATTTTGGCGAAAAATCCCAAAACTCTAGAATATTCAACTATATTTTTTTATAATTTGGAAATAATGTGACCCTATATCTTGCGTGCAATTCGAGCAGAAAATGCGTTGCCTATTTACGAATAAATATGCCCTTAGTCATTATTCATTTAGAGAAGCATCATCGCTTTATAGCTCCCAAATATTCCGAAAATATTAGAATCGTATCCAATAATTCAGCGAGAAGGCGAATGCCAATATAAATTTTCTCGGGATATTCATAGTGAAATTAGGCACATAAATAAATATATGCATATACCGTTGGGTGAATTCCTGCAATCTGCCAGGATAAATTGCCTGCGAAGCATTCTGAATTACGAAGGTCATAACACTTTGTCACCAACACTTAGCGTTCACCTTTTATGAGTTATGATTAATAAACAATCAGCTGGGTGCGCTATTAAAGCACCCTCTGCGAATAGTTGCCATTTATTTTTATTCGCTTTAATTATCCGATTTATTCATGGCAGAGGGGTTTGCATTCGAGGTTCATTACCAACAGAGACGATTAAAGCTGCTCTGTGATTTCGAACGATTTGCTGGTGAATATTAACACTGTTCGGCTTTGATTTATTTCTGGCTATGTCTTCTTTGATTTCTGTAAATATACATGTTGTTCAGTACACAGTTCTTTGATTTGAAAATCTCGAACTAAGAAGGCGAATATAATTATCAATATAGAATTGAATTAATCTAGAAAAATATTGTTATTGTAAAAAAGTGTGTGGCGCTTTCTAAAAATTGATTTTTGTATCACAGAGTGTCCAATGACAAAGATGATGCTACTTTTTGGAAAATGTGGCAAGTGATCATGAAAGGATCCGATTTCTCAGGAGTATGCACATTTTTCGTATACGTTTAAGGTACCATCCAGCCTATCCCACTTTGTATAATTGAAGTCTCTGCAAATCTTATGGTTTAGTGGTTTGAAAATTATTGAAAATACTGAGATTTTCATTCAACAATCTGTTTACCAATTTTATAGCACGAATTGTGATGTTATTTCATCAAGAATTCATCAATATGTTATTCACACCAGTGCAGCATTTATTATAGATTTATGTGTCAAAAATTTTCGAATCAATTTGGAACCGCATACGCGACATTCTACTAAAATTTCTAGCAACATAAAAACCCCAGATTTCCATGTCTCCATTGATTTATTTGCATACGCCACGGATGGAAATTCGAACTGTGTGCTCAGTCGGTCTTTGTACAACTGAAAGGCCTTTTCCTCTATTATTTTGCTCTATTTTTCGGTGGGAATCCCGAACTTTTCTATTTTCGCAATCGATTTCATTCGCTTATTCGTCTGTGTCTGTGAAATTCGACAAATGAAACTTTCCAACTTTTCGGCTAAAACCGGCTTTTGTTTGCTTTGTCAGTTCGATGTTTATACTGTAGATTTTCGGGGACACGTTCGAAAGCAAAAATGGCTCGTGTCCAAAACATTAGTGGAGCAAGAGATATACAGAGAGAACGCTAATTGATGGGCAAATTATTTCGAATTACATACTCGTATATTTCCTGATTCCTCTGAATGTTATTGATCATTGATGACATCGAAACACCAGCACGTGTTAGCTACAATGAGGCAAAATTCACAACAATAATCACGTTTCTATTATCTCCAATATCAATAGCATCACTTATTTCAACTCTTTCAATCGTATGGAGAATTTTGCACAGAATGTATGTACATATTTTATTCACAAAAATGATATAACGGTGAGTTTGAAACTGAGAAATGGTTTGAAAAATATACATGATTCCTGAATTGAAAACTAGAAATATCACATATCCAAAAAATAAAGCGTAGATCATGAATGGGTTGGGATTTTTGTTATCCTACAAACAATATCTAATCTAACTCAATTTTTCTGTATCATAACGGCTATAACAATGTTTCATTTTATATTTCATTGACCTGGGTTGTAACAATGGAAACACCTCAGTGAAATAACCTTCTCATTTTATTATTGCTGTCGAATAATTGATTGATTGATTGTCTAGTTGATGAAAAACTAGTTTTTCTTACTATTCATTATTTCAAATGTATTTTCATAATGAATGAATTTTCTGTGTATATCTTTGAAATTCTTAGAACGATTTGGTTCGAATTTGGCAATATCATTTGGCGTTATCAGAGGTCACGGTCCTACATACAGGTCTATAAACTAGGAAACTTTTGAGTGGTTGGGGGTGTCACCATTTTCGAAGAATACTTATCCTATGATTAATCTTCAACAGTATTGAAAACAAAACAAACGGTTAAGACTTGAATAATCAATAAAAAACAATGGCCGAAATATCATTTCTTGCGGAGTTCTCTCAAATAAATCTAAAAACATTCGTATCTTCACCTAGCTGATCGGATTTGATTTTCCAGACCTGCATGTAAGGCCGTGTCGAAGGCTTACAAAGGCGAAACAATATGGGGATCAACGTCATCAGTGACATTCATGTGGGCAGAATCCTTTTTTCATTAAATTACACAGGAGGTAGGTAATATAATATGTGGTGAGCTTTCATCTGAGTGATAATCCCACGATTTAAATATACGTAAAAAGTCGAATCTGCACATCGAACGTATATCCTAACGTAGAAAAAAATGAATTGAGATTGACATTGAAATTTCAGGATTGGTCACCTTCATATTTGCAACTGTCGATTCACTCTAGGTTTGTACAAATTTCGTTGGATAACGGCAACTGTTTACCCTAATCCAGAGCCATAAATACTCTAGTACTCCTGCGGAACATTCACCAATGGATTATTATTACATTTATCAGATCGCTCCAGATATGGGATAATTTATGAAGCAGCCAGCCATTACAGAGGATTTGAATTATTGGGCATCGAATCTCGCGAAGCAGTTTAAACAGCATTCTCTGTGATTTATCGAAAAGAGTGCTCGTAAAGCGTCTTCGGTCCTCGGTCTTGCGGGGGAGTTTTTATTTCTGTTTCATGCAAAACGGCAGCCGGATGAAGAAAAAGTACTCACGTTTTAGCGCGAGCGTTGCTAATGAAAGCGAACTCCACTTGGTGGAAGGAATGGTCTGCATGCGATTGATTCAGAGATTATTTCGACGAAGAAGTATGGTTTAACTTTTGTGGGTTGAAGGTGGTTTATACAGCGTGATAAAGTGAGGAATGAGAAGTTGAGACACTGGTTAATATAGTAAATGAAATGAAATAAGATTGAAAGGCATATTTTATGACAACGAATTGAATGAACTTGAATAAAAGGAAATGTGTTCAACTCCGTTTATTCAATCCATCCTTATAGTCATGAATTCTGTCAAAATATCAACCATAAATCACAATAATTCCTGATTGGATTGACTAAATGAAACCTCCGTTTCCTAATTTTTGAAATTAATCGTTATATTCGGCTACACATATACCGGGTGTCCCAAATTATCGTATACATACGAAAATTCGAAAATTAAAAAACTGTTTTGAATGACACTAAAATACCTTCATAATGACTTATTATAAAAAACTTCATTGCATTTGACAGGCTTGTGCACCTACCTGTCATTTTTTATTTCAAAATGGTACCCCCTGTACATTTTCAATGAAAATTGCATGTTATTCCATTTGTAATACAATGATACAACATACTCGTTATTTTTTATTATTGACAACAATTCAGTTATCGATTAACTACAGTAGGTAGTGTTCAACAATATTTCTAGTCATTTTTTTTGACATCGGCATCGCTTTTTGACAACTATGATTAAATGTCCTTTTTTTCAGTGACCTTTTTATAACCATCGGCAGAGGCAATTTATAATTTTTATAAGAATAATTAGGTAATATAAAAAAGTCTGAAATGTTAATTTTTTATGTTAATTGAATGACACGCATTTTTCAATGACAATATACAAGGAGCAACATTTTAAATTTAAATTTGGGACAACCAGTATACACTGGCTTCAAAAAACGGACAATAAGTTGCTTTAAAATTCTGAAAGTTTGCCACTGAATTATCCACATCCTGTGATGACTTATGTTAATCAAACTAGATTGGCAAATGTGACATCCATGAGCTACTATCATTTTTCATTATAAACTTTTTCGAGTGGTGGTACAAAACATAATATTTTCAGCTAAAATTTTTACACGTGAATATGCCAATGAAATTCTAGGAGTATCTAGATTACTGAAAGGAGTATCAAAGTCTGCAAGGAAATATACAGCATGATGTCATTAATGACATGAAAATGATAATATATACTAGGTTATGATGGCGCTCTACATTATATTAGTATATGCTTCTAGGATCCTTCACACTGCGACTTTTACTATTGTGTACGCCCTCTCATGTAAGAATTCTGTATCTAGGCCTATCTAACATAACTAAAAAGGCTAGACCTTAAGTAGAAAACTTTAGTCTTGACAAATCTTCGCAATAAAACGGAATGTGTCTTTCGTTATAAGCCACAGGAAGGTTCAGGACCAATTAGGGTGGTCCTTCTCTGGCCACCGCATCAGCCTCTTCGTTGCCCTTGTAAACTGTATACGCTCTAAGAAGCAGACATAGAAGACATCCGAGCTATAGAACCCTGTACAGATGCTAGATTTGCAAAAATGATGTTGGATGTTGTCACGTCAGAAGGATACACTCTGTATAAGTATCGACAAATGAATAATCACACCCATCAGGTTGAATTATTTCAATTGAGTTCACTGAAGAACACTTCAAACGAACAGTGTGATTTCTCTTTAAGCAACTGAGAGTCCACCTCCAGATGAACACGAGATACATTCAATGTTATTAGTAAACAATGCTATGTCTGATTCGCCCGTCGAATCACAACAATAATTACACAATAACAAACTGGCAAAGTGATCATCTAGACGCCTACGAACGAATCGACAAGAATTAGAGAAAATGACTCGGTGGTTTTCAATGGAGTGTAATTTTCTATGCCCCCGATATGAAGAATACCTGGTATTACTGATGATTGGGAAACCATTCACATCCATATCGAATGACCATTAATCGAGTTTTTGATTGATTACAGTAATCACGCAAACTATAATAATTACGCTTGGGATTTGATATTCCTACAAGTTTTGTATTTCAATTGTGTAGTTCTTATGAAAAATTATAATATTGAATTTTTTTGTAAGGTACTTTCTGCAAATTCAATAATACACAATTGGAAAATGATTTTATTTGACAACACAGTTTTTATTAAAAAACATGAGTTAACCTAGCATCATTGATCTTTTTTTCGATACAAATTTACTAGCAAATAGAAAATTTGGTTATTGTCATTCGTTTCTAGTTATAAACAAAAGTTCGGTTTTTCGACACGGTTATACAAGATTATCGTGGTTGTTACTATTCTTTATTTTATTTTATTTCATTTTATTATTATACATCATTTTACAGCCGAGGCCAAATTTCTTACAGACGTACACAAATTATACTATAAATACAGGAAATAATAGTTGAAACACAACAAATCACATAATTCGGGTGTGATTAAATCTATGTAAGAAAGGTGAAAAAAAAGTTTTTTGTAGAATTAGGAGATATCAACCAGTGACGTCAAAAAATATCAATAAAACTGTTCAATATCGAGTTCAGATCTGAAATTATATTTTTGTGAAAGGAATTCATACTTGACTATGGTTGGACATAGACATAACAAGAATGTTTTAAAAAATGAAAAATAATCTTAGAATGTTAAAATTCGAAATTATTGCAGAAATTTTGTAGAAAATCGGACCAGAATCGAAAATCTTAACACGTTGAAGCTGAAATCTCCAGAGAAAAGAAACGCCTATAACATTTAGTCTCAGGCGAGATATCACAAATACGAACAGACCTAATATGTCAATTTGGTGCCAGTCATTTTTTATCAAGGAGTATATTGCTTCGGAAACTCAAGTAAGATATATGATGCGCTGTATATAGCTATCTCCATGGATAAAATGATGTAGAAAAATTCAGGTGTACAATTTTCAATCTTTTTATACATATATCAAACTCGGAGGGTTAGAAGTATTTTATTTGATGTGGAGTGATTGAATTTGAAATTTTCAGTAATATATGTCAGTTTCATAATATACCATAAAGAAATGTATGATGTTGAAGAGGATTCAAGGGAAGATTTGCAATTTTTCATCTAAGTAATGTTGGATTAAAGAATCAGACGTAATAATTCAACTTTGAATGTCCAGAATGAAATGACATGATACAACTATGATATTGCTTGTTGGCCAAACTTCTAGATTTTTCGGTTTGCAGCCTGGGACTATTGTACACATTTTGCGCAATTGTGAGGTACTAAATTACAGGAACCTTGAAACCTAGTGACCTTTGTGAACTGATCAAATATAGATCAAGGACGATTCTTTCATTTCGTCCATCCAGATAATCTGAATCCAAATCAGTTCTAACGTGTTCAAGCTAACAATACTCGCTGGGTGAAGACGCTGATAACGCTCTTCATCGCGATATTTATATTTCACTTCGAGTTAAAATCTCAGTCGGCAACATCCACATCGCTATAAATCCTCGATGTGCATTGTGTGAGAATTTCCGAAAGTTCAGCATTTTACACGTCCTCTTTTGTGGTCGGAGGACGGGCCGACGTTTATTGCGTACTTCTTTATATTCCCCGGGGGCGGAAAGACCGCCGCAAAAATATGGAGATATCCTCCCTCTTTGTGCGTTTGATGGCATCAATTAGACGTCCAGCACAGCAGCCATCAGCGAACGACTCTGGAGATTTGGAGCTTTTATGAAGGTCGCAATTCGGTTGTAGCCAGATGACGTATGCGACACGTTTGTAGAATATGGCGACGTTTCGCGAATGGGCTCGTCAGATGTGGTCTTCCGAATGTATTTCGTTTGGAGGTGAACTTGAGAAGAGTGGCTTGCACTTTTTATGATCTCGAGATAGAAATATCCCACGAGAGGTAAATGAATGCAATGCTGTCGACGTCATAATTTTTATTATATTTACTTTATTTCGCGAGTAATATTGCCATATTTATGTCTATCTCTGATAGGTTTCGATTATTTTATAATACAATATTTCCGCAGTTATTTTACTGATTTTTACTTCCATTCATTCCTGCAGCAAGGAAATGGTCCTACAATTTTTGTTTTCATTATTCTGGCTTCCAAATTATATTTCAGAGTCCATTTGATGTTAAAATAGCCTCAACAATAGCCTGCCTCACGGTACTTCTTTGACATGACCACCTATCGATATTCTGCTTCTTTTACTGAAATTGTCCTCCTCAGCCATATCGAGTTCATTCTAGTTGAAGTCTCCACCGTGTACATCAAATGAATAATTTTTTATTGAAGAAACGGAACGATGTGAGAAAGGATTTATTATTTCAAGAAAAGTTATTTCCATTTTTTCTATTCAAATTCTCAGCCAAATTTAAAAAAATGAACAGTACAACTTGAATTTCTTTCACAATCTTCGCTCTTCCATATTAAGGTTTCTATCATTCTACAAAATCTCACGATAAAGAATGAACCACCATATAAACTTCTCGTATTCATCGTATTTTTGTTTCCATCTACTAACATGACGTCAAATCCATGTCAAATCTGATGAACACTCGCTCAACTTACATAATCCGTTCTAAACATCTCTTGCCTTATCGAAGGAAACGAAATGTTGTATAAACATGTCAATTTTGATTTAGAGATTGGCGGAGTATGAAATGTGTTGGAACCAATAAAGCAAAACCGTGAGCGAAACGATAAAATTGGAAATAGAAGAAATCGACTTGGACATACGAATCCAGGCTGACGAAAGTTTCTTGATTCTACTTTGATAGCACAGCCAATAAAATGATGATATAAAGTCTTGTTGTGATGACATAGATTCGGCTTATTAAACGGTAAACCTAGATATCCTCTGAAAAATATCAGGTAGGGTTATGGGATTACCTCAGACTTACCCCAAAAGTAGCCTCAAAAGAGTAGAACAAATGTGCTGACCAATTGCCTTATAGAGCAGAGGCCATTAGAAAGAAGAAGAGGAAGAACTAAAAGTTGTTATGTGAATATAGAACGAAAGAGGTTGGGGTTTTTATGACTTCACTTATAATTAACATATTTCAAGAGGTCAATATATACAAGGTGTCATATGAGTCGATCGAACTTTTATTGAATATGTGTTAGTGAACTCCTCGACTATAGGGATTTGTGCAAAAGTTGATAAGGCACTTCAAACTTGAATATGGATAAAATCATATATAATTATTTAATAAAAAAACAACTATCCTGTTTCATAAACATACTTATATCCGGATTAGATTTGAATAATATAAATTCAGGAATATAGCATGAGTTTAGGTGACAGGAGGGAGCAGAAAATAAAAAGTGAAGGAATATATCATGACATTTCGAGTAACAATTATAGTGAAGAAATAAATTACTCAAACAAGAAAAGGAAAAATTTAATTTTTCGAAATTCATTACGTGAGTTCTCAATTGCGAATAATTAAAAATTCTTTGTTATGAACGAAGCCCTTTGATACGTTCAAAATGTGTAGGTATTTCCAAATGTTTTTGTTATTCCATTCTTCTGGCATTCGAATTAGAAATTGCTGTTGAACTCGTAATTTCTGTGTTTCCCTCTCACGAACACAGAAATTGCTCGTCGAACAAAATACCGCTTCCCCTAACAATATACTATACTTGTATTTTTCGCCAATTAACCTCGACTAAATTCGTTATGATGTGTATAGGTGTATACGAGCCTGCGAAGAAGGCATTCGAATTTAGAGCTAAAACGAAAGCGAGGAGGGTTTTTTGAAAGCAATTCGTGAAGCTATGCGAGCAAGAATTCCTGGACCCTAATGGTATTTGTATAATTTTTCTTCTCCAAGAAAAAATGTTTCCAGACATTTATTTCTCGGGCTAGAATGCTGTACCGTTTGAGTTTAGTGAAATTGGGCTGCATTGTTTCGAGGGATTCGAATAAAGAAAGATTCAATGTTATGGTAACGACGTAAAGAAATAGGGAAGAGTTTTCATTTGTTCAGTTGTTTCATTTTGTTAATGATCGTTTGGGAATATAAGCAATATGCCAAGGATGTAAATGTACTACAAAATCAAAAAGCTCTGGAAGTATTTCTTAGTCGACTTGACTGAATGGATTATAAAGAAACGAAAATAGAACAAAATCAACAAAAATAACTGCATCACTTTGTAGATAAGAATAACTGGTCGAAATCTAGCATATTACAGCATGGATGATTAGGTGGCAATGATTTGATTTCATAGATTTTCATTTATTTGAACGTTGTTAACTATATTTCTTTGAAAGATTAAAGTTGCAACTTCCAGTGTCATATAACTAGAAATACTTGATATGAAGATGTTTTCTTCACTATGTTTCGATCGTGTACTTTTACAATCGTCTTCAGGTAAGAACTATCAAATTTCTAGGATGTGGTCAGATTTGTACAGGAGATGTTTCCGGTTTAGTATGTCGTAACCATTCTGTTCGACTGACTGAAATGTTGTTGTTTATTTCGAATTTCCTCCTCAGTCAGTGTTATCTTTATGGATGACCTGTGCTTCCGATCTATATTATTCTGGTTGGTTGGACGCCATCTGCAACTCCCGATTTGATGATTTCTCTTCCAGTCTTTTTTCATACAAGGTGAAGGCACGGTCCATTAATTTGTGATTGTCCAAACTTTAGTTTTCAAATGAATGAAAAATGAACAGTCTCTGAAATATTCAACAATTTGAAGCAAGTGACGCAAATCAACTTATCTGGTTCATCCCCTAGGGAACTAAATAAATGAACAGATCTATACGAAGCAGTAATTTCATGAATGTTTTGAAGAACAGTTTTGGCCGTATTCAATCTGTCGTAAAAAACAGAAAAACAAGTGAGCCTGTCAAAAAGTGAGCGACACCGCTGGAAAGTTCGCCCTTCGAAAACAATAAAAGGGCGTTATGGGATCGCATAAAAGTGAATTTTTTCGAATGAAAAAGTCAGTCCACCGGGTTTTCGACAGCCCATCAACATAAAACAGTCCTCACGAAAAAATGTTTGCGTTTCAGTACTTTCCGAACCAACATTATTACACTCCTAAATCCTAAGTGTGTATATAATCGTAAAACAGTGTGTATTTTGACGTTTCGATATTGATTTCGATATACCAGGTGGACTAATGGAGTCTTTGGATCCTTACCTTTCAGATTTACACAAATTTTTCTTTAATTTTAGTACTGTGTGGATTGTTTTTTATGTGGCAATTTAAGTTTAAAATTCTTGAAAGATCAGAGCTACCTGTATTTTAATCAATGTTAATGGCGTTAAGTTCTTACAGTTTTATGAATACCAGATAGATAATACTTTCAGTATCACTGTATCACTAAGATATTTATAGGAATCTGATAATCTGTCATTCTGTTTCATGTGAAAAAAAAATAGGAGGAAAACTCGACGATGTCTATGAAGAGGTATGGTTAGAGAAATTTTTGTGCCTACGTACTTCCTATCTACAAGGTTGAAGCTATATCTTGGGAACTATCGAAAATTGGGTTCCTCTCAAATGAATACTTGACGTGTTTGGATTGTGAATTCGGAATTTTATAGGAGAAATTCACCACAGATCCACCTTGTATTGCTCTTTGAAAAATATTCAATTGTAAACATTAAATTCACCAAAATATCGATTCCGAAACTATTTTCAACTTCACAGAAATCAATTACATCAATCTTTTAGCTAGAAACTGTGTGAGATGTACAGCTTCGTTGGAATTTCAGTTTCGTTATTTGGTGGTCACCACAAATTTAGGCTGTTAGATGTTTTGAAGAATAACACACACTTGAGTATTATCGAAATATCGAGGAAAGTTGGTGAAAACAGCCAAATTTCATCAAAATAAGGTGAAGCAATCAACAGCAAGGGGGTCATATTAGATTTCATTGAGAAATAAACAAAAATGATAACTATTTTATAATCGAACGTTGAAAATTTTAAAGAGGCCTTGTTGGATGAAATGTGCATTTTTTCTGCGGAGAAATCAATATTATGTTTATTTATACTGTGGCCAAATCAGTTATTTGCAATGTATCTTTTTTGTGGACTGGACTTCTTTTTGCGTGAATTTTCGCAATTTAGTGCACCTGGAACTGTGAAAGCGTCTCTAAAAGCTTTATCAGGGGCGCTACGCCCAGCAAAAATGGGGAATAGATGGGCCTGTCGAGGTTTTTATTGCTTTTCGGAAAAGTTACTGCCGACGATATGGAGGCGCTTTCCATAAAAACGATGCCAATCGAAAATTCCGACTAACGGAATGGCACAACAGATAGATCTATCGGAGGATAAGGATTCAATTAAGTCAATTTGAGGGAGCCAAAACAAGCGCATTATGTATGTAGTGTATAAAATGAATACCTACATCATCTATTCAGAAAGAATTTCTTACCATATGGAGGAAGCTATCATCTAGTATTTGGATACTTACCTGAAAAAAAAAAAGGAGAATTAAATTTATTACGTATGTTTAGGTAATATCGGTTAGTTTCAACAGCTGATATCATCAAGAATTATGACATGAATGCTGGAATATACAATAAATCAGTACAAAACACGTATCCACGAATAACATGGTGGTTTTAGATTGATGTCATTTGTACTTCATGTTTATGAGCAAGAATTCTCAAAAATTCCATACATTACTTCTTCGAAAAACGTGATTTCCAAAATCTTCCATTCAATACAACACATGTCACATTTCCAGCAAAAAAATACTTTCAAGTTTTATCATCATGGTATAGTTTCATTTTATGAACATCAAATGGATGCAGAAACGAACTTTTACTAAATCTATGACTGAATAAATTATTACTCTATAACAGAATAATAAACCACCTTGAATTACTGGATTATACCAAAACAAACACTGAAATATTAGGTGGTAGATTATAACCCCTTATTCAATTGCGATTTCGGAATTTCCGCGATGAAAGTTGTTTCTGGGGGAAATGCTAGCTTTGTCTCCTAAAATTATCATTAGATCTTAAGGCGTTGGAGTAAAGTGAGGAACAAAAATACACGAAACATCAGAAACGTCAAAGAAAAAAACATCAACAACGAAAAACGTCAAACGACAAATGAAGAAACGTCAAATTCGTCAAAACTAAAGCAATGAAAGGACGTTTAATGTTTTTGATGATATGTTGGTGCTTTCCTGACTGCTTGATACGCTAGATCAGGACGCCAACTCCCACTCGGTTTGAGGTACATGGGAAGATATTATTAAAGAGTCAACATGTATGACTAGGTCCAGACTATTCAAGACGACCTACTCCACAATGTATCGTCCTTCAATATTTATTCGTGAGAGCTGAATTCTGACTCCCACATAGAGCTACTTTATAGATACATATAGGTATCTAGCGTGTATCGGTTTGTTCGTAAAACAATATTCTGCTAAAGCTGAACATATATCTTTTTTAATGTTACTTGTTTCCATTTCGTTTGCGAGACCATCAAAACCGAGTTTCGTATAAATAGAAAGAGACTGTTAGCGCTCCCATGAGGCCATGCCCAACTCTATTAAGCACTTTGATAGATTTCCCAAAAAACTAGTATTCATTTAGCCTCAGTTACTACAGGCAAACCCTAGACCATTCACCTTTGATCATTGATTTTCATGCTGGGAGGATAAAAATTGTTATTGTACATATACAGGATGTTTCCGAATTGCACGGTAATATTTCAGGTACGTATTCTCTGGTACAAAATAAGGAAAAAGTTCTCATGAACATGTGTCTGTTCTCGATTATTAGCGGAGTTACAGGGTGTTAAAAGTTGAAAAAAGTTTTTATTTCATTGTGCTTGATCCACTGCAGATAGAGCTTACAAATTTTGTATGAGTATCAAGGAATATGAGCTGCTTAATATGAAAGTAAATGTTTTCCAAATACCATATAGGGTGTTGCATTTTCCGAGTTCTCAATCCATAAAAGCCTTAAGAAAAACTTGCCCGTACGCCACTGGTGAATTTCAATTTTTTTTTTAAGTTCTTCAACCTAAATTTTATCCCTCTTACTTTTGGTCGAATTCCGTTCAGTTTCCTCAGAAATTAATTAATTTGTAAAATGGCTCAAAGTTACATACTCTGATATGTTTATACTATCATGATATTTGATATTATTCAAAGCATCAACATTAAATAAAAAAGAAATTTATTAACAAATGCTTAGAGGAATCGTTCAAACTTCTTTCCTAATTTTGTAGATACCAGAGAATACGTACCTGAAATATTGCCGTGCAACCTTTTTGAACATCCTCTTCAGCCAACGTTCTTCTCTATGAATGACAATCTAACCCAGAAAATTGATTTGTGAATCAAAATTTGGCCTATCGCAGCTGCTCCTCTCAGAATAAAACGAGCCAAAACTTCTTCGATGAGTAATTATTCACAACCTGAAGAACTTGAGCTGTTTTGACCTCAGTTTTGATAGTAGGAGGAACATCACAAATAAATGAATTTCGTACACATAATTTCTGTTTTACATAATGGATAGAAACAATGTTATGGATATTGAATCACCGATCATAGGAAAGTGAGAAAATAGGCAATAATTGAGATTCTGATTTCGTAGATGAATGTATGAAATACGTAAATGAAACTCTGACAATATTATAATCGTAGGAAAATGAATCCGCGAATTTTCTACTATGCTTACAGAAATAATTCAAGTGTTTTTCATATTGTGTACATTTACTAGTGAGATTGCTTTGCGAAAGCGGAAATTACATAGCAGTTAATAATATTTGCAGAATGCTTTGCTTTTCGCTTTAATTTTCAAGAAGGAAAATTCTTTGGTCCCTCTGATAATGAATTAGGTACCTCCCCTAATCGTAGATGCTTGGATTTTTAATCAATCAACATCTTGGGACGATGAATTTTTT
Source organism: Plagiodera versicolora (assembly GCA_037013635.1). NCBI lineage: Eukaryota > Metazoa > Arthropoda > Insecta > Coleoptera > Chrysomelidae > Plagiodera > Plagiodera versicolora. Next base: position 4,035,920 of record CM072982.1, on the reverse strand, counting down.
TGTGAGTCCATTATAAACTGAATTTGGATTCACGAAACATTCAGAAATAATGTATTATTCACATTATATATGAACATTTGAATAAATGTCAATCAGAGGAATATTACTTCAGATCATCTTGTTATACAGGGTGTTTCAGAGTTGTAGTGATGAAAGCCTAGGAGAGATTCCTGTCATAAAAATACGAAAAAGTTCACTCAATCATGTTTTCTAGAATAAATAGTATTCTTCTGCAATTCTATATTTTTAATGAGCACTTCGGAAGCTTCCTATTCGCATTTCTCGTTTGAAAAATGTATTTCTACCATCTGAGGAGAATCCATGAATTAAATCACACATTAAGGGGGATGGAGGAGGTCGACGAAATGTGACTAGAACGAAGTGGCTGCTATACCAGATATAAATAATTTGAAGTCCATGTGTTCAGTTTTCAAAAATTTATATAAGACATCGTTCTTTGTTTTGTCATATTCTTGAAATGTTTGACATGTTAGTTTTATTTGAAAATCATTTACTTGGAACATGACCAGCTGTGACAAAGACGGGAGAGGGGTAAAATCATCATGAATTTCATGTGACGTAATTTATGGATGATGTCCAGTATGCGAGTAGGAGTTCAAAGTTTTCTGTGTAGTTGAAATATTCCGGTGAGCCAATAACTTGAGAGCTTTATCAGTTCCACAAGTTACAGTTCGTACGAGACGATAGAATTTAATAACAATTTTAATTTCGCCTCACATTGTCAGAAAACACAGAGTGAGCAGTTATTATGGAAGAGGGCGAAGAGAAGTAAGCCCCCGAGGAGGTTCTATAAAGAAGAATAAAACGGAGTGGGACCTGAAAGCTGTTGGAAATAAATCCCCCAAGATCAGTTTCTCGGAATAAACAGTAATTGCGACGAGAAGTTTTCAGGAAATGTTGAAATACAATTTCGCTGTTGTTAGGACCCGAGCCGTTTGTATCGGAATGGCAGAGAATTTGCGCGAAATATCTTATTGTTCGCTTTTCTGAAGTCGGCGAGAAATAACTACTTACCTGACTAAGCTCTCGATTGTATATCCCCATTCTCTTCCTTTGAAATCCGAAATTGGACAATTTAATGAATTCCGGTTATCGAATTCCTTCCAATTCTTCAGAGTATTATTACAGGAGTCGTCGTCAAAGATTTCATCTGGTATTGTTCCATACACATTCACAATCTCCTTACAGACTTCGAATACATTCTCTTCATTTCAAGAAAAAGAATTGCTTCTTTCGCTACCTCTATCTCAATCTGAAGAATGAAACCTCAGCAGCACTGTTTTTTTTTTTCAAAAATACAATTATCTCGGTGATTCGTTTGGGTATAAAGCTGATTCACTGATATTTCAGCTTCAAAACTAGCAATCAGTAATTAGTTATAATTTGGTAAAAACTATTAGTAGCATGACACTTAAATATAAACTCTTTTTACAGTTTTTAAAATAGTGAAATCTAAGATTTTTTCCTGGAGTGATAAACTTATTAGTTTACATTTCTCCAAATGGAGAATGTGACAAGAAATTCATTGGTTAGTAGTGAATGACGTTCCATATAAAACTTGTCAATAATAAAGTTTGTGCAAAGTTTTCTTCAAACTTTCAAATGAATCTGCCTTGTTTGCATCAATTGTTGAACAAACTAAAAAATGCATAGATATTGATTAAATTGAACTCATAGGTATGAAATATGCAGCATTCATTTTTAATTTTTTCATCGAATCATCGTCAACGTTTCCTGTTTCTGACACATCCACAGTTTTTCAAGTTATTCTTTATTGAAGCAGTCGACAGCGTATCTGATTTTGAAGTGGTTATTCCCTAAAGACCGTGACTAGCAAAATTCTCCCTTTTCGATCCTATTAACGCCGAGCCTAAATTCATAGATTGAGTGGTCAGTCATTAAGGTGGTCTGTTTCTTCAAAAACAAATATTCAATATCCCGTCATATTCAACTATAGTTATCAAAATACGAATTCCTAGTGAAACAGTCAAAAACCCTTGAATAATCGATTTTGATTTAACCATTGAATCGCAATTAGAAGGATTGATATAATAATATTGACATGAAGCCATTAGATTGAATTTCAATCCATAATGACTTGAATGACTTCGAATATTCACCACGAATATCGAGAAAATGGAGTTTGATAACTTTCACAACAAGATAGTGAATAGTTTGGCATTCTTCGAAAATAAAACATTATAATGTATGATATAATTGCAGATGAATTTATTGATTGTCAAATTAAAAAGGAGATTTTTCAACTAGAAATGATCTCGGAAGATATGTTAGCTGTAAACATCTAATGGTCAGGCTAGGTGAATAACTTTATATAATCGAAATTCGGTACGTGCATATCCATCTGGAGCTTCAATAAAACAAATGCAACCAACGTGTCGCGCGTCGAAACAAAAACAATACATCGCGACCAAATGCCAATATCGCCTGAGGTCAGGATACCGACACAACACCCGAACATAACATCTGCAATCTGCAAGCGTCACACGTCATTTCGATTTTATTGCGTGCACGTGACCGTGAGGAGGAGAGGAGCCACCACGGGTGGGAGGAGGTATCGGGCGGAGGGGGGTTGGGGCGGCAGACCGTCCAACTTTCTTGCGACGTGCCCCACATACACACTGGCTCGTCGCACCTAGCTACTGCACATAAATAATTGCAAATAGCGGTGGAATTACCATAAAATATAATACGTTTCCGCACGTACCCACCTCTTGATCCGCGAAACTTTTCCACTTTATATAATACGTAAAATGAAGGTACATTTCAGTGAAGAATTTTATATAGAATACGCTGTATCTTTATGAATTTGTCATTAGAATTACAAGACACATTTCGATATTATTTTAACCTCTTGTAATTTAAATAAAAAATAAAGGACCAGTGAACTCGGTAACTATACGAAATACAAAGAAATTGAGACCATTGACTTTTGATTTAGTAGTTGTTCTCCACACTGTTTTCAATGAACATTCCCTAATTTTTACAAAAATTAATATAAAATAATCATGGAAAATTACTTCGAGGAAAAGATATATTCGGTATGACTCTTCACCACGGTCTTACATACAGATCTGGAAACTGGTAGGGTGGCCCAAACATTGAGGAAATTTCAGTGGTTCTCGTGTTTCGCCTCCTGTAGCGCTGCCCTTTCTTTTTCTAAATACCAATGTTTTTTCGATTTATTCAAGAGAATTTTGAAGATATAATATTTCTGTCATTGATTTTATTTACCATTCAAGGCCTAACCGTTTGCTTTGTTTACAATATGAACTCTTAAAGATTAACCACGTGATCATACCCCAAGACAACTACGCTCCTAGCGGATAAGTATGGCAAAGTCTTCTCCAAAAATAGGGACACCCCTCACCACTCAAAAGTGCCGTAGTTTTCAGACCTGTACGTAAGACCGTGGTTTCAACTAATTTGAAGTTCAGTGGTTAGCTAGATACTTTCAATTCTACACTAAAGGTATTGAAATAAAAACCAGATCTGTCAGAACTATTCTTCTTGAATGCATAGCATTTTGAGGAGAACTTACTATGTCATAAATACTTAATTTTCATTGAATTGTATCAAATATATAAATTTTCAGCTGCGTGCACACATTTCAGTGAACACCCGTCAAGTCCAGTCTTCACACCCCTTTGTGGTTAATTTGGTGACCTGCAGAACACCTCTTTTCAAAGACTCGTTCATCCAACGAACAGCGAGGCTCTGGAACACATTGCCCAGGGAGGTGTTCCCCGAGGCATATGACCTTTAGAAATTTAAAAAGAACACCAATTCCTACCTCCTTTCCCTTCTTGGTTCTCACGATGTTCTCTGAACATTACAGGATGTCTCCTTTCGTGGAAAGTATTGTATAAAAAAAAAAATATGTTCTGAATAGTTTTTCTCTAACTTGAATTCAGAAATCTTAGAAATCTCCCTCTCTTCTCCAGACTCTAAGAAGTCGATGAAAAATATAGTCCAGTATAACTGAAACTTCCCAACTATATTTTTCTTTCGAATATCCGAGGTGTTGTGGAAACGGATACAGTAATTAATGTTTGTGCATCAGGCAAGAGATTGCTTTTAGAGATAACGTGAGCCGTCTGGGAGTAGATCCGAAGTGAACTTTTCTCATCCCTCTATAGGAGTCTCTCACTTATCCGCAAACTTTCTCGTACATATTTGATACATTCCCTGCGGCTTGTAGGGTATAATAAAGGACTAAGTGAGGTAGACAATTCGTCGTAATTTTGTGTATTTTCAACATAGTACAATTTCGTGAATCCACCAAGTTTGTTTTCGTGGAAATTGCAGACCACGTACGTTGATTGATTGATCGAGGATGTGAGAAGTTTGATATAGTAACGGTGGTGTACAGTCTGTATCAGTCAGAAACTTTCAGAACGAAATGAAGAGGAATTTTTGGGATATTTGGTCTGGTCTGGAGGTCTGGTAGATGTGGAAGATCTGGTATGAAGGGTATAAATTGTCTACAGTAATCAGTTTTTTCACTTTTCATAACACAATGACGTACATGACTCTAATACAATTGGTAGTGAACAACATTTAGGGTATAATTATAGCAGAAAAGTTAAAATTTACTGGAGTTACATTGCCCGTAGAATCAATAATTTTCCTTGTAAGGGGTAGTCCTTCAAGAAGCCAAATCACAAATCAACAAAAAGATACTTTTCAGTTTTGCAACTCAATATTTGAATCAACATTTTGTGCTGGTCATTGGAATCGGATATCCTAGATTACGAATAAAAACATATGGGAGTGAGATGTCCCCTTTATTATTCACCAAAGATGAGTATGGATATGTATATGAAAATTTCTACAGAGAAAATAGTGACTTTCCTCGTATAGGGAAGAGGATTGAGTGACATCAATTGGACCAATGTGGGGGTAGTCTAGATAAGTCTTGATAAAAACTTCATCAACTAGGACACACAACAACTTCAAATGAAAGATACGAAACTTTCAATTAGTTCCGTCAAATGAGTTGCGGAAATGTAAAATTTTCAAAAAATAGAATAATTCTTCGACAATATAAAATAATGAAACAGAACAATGAAAGACGAACGAAAGAAGTGTGAAAGTTCTAAATTTAGCCTCAAATTATTACATTCTATGATACATTGAATTCTATCATTTGTTACTTACACTGCTCAGGGAGGTGTTCCCCGAGGCATATGACCTTCAGAAATTTAAAAAGAACACCAATTCCTACCTCCTTTCCCTTGCTTCTCACGATGTTCTCTGAACATTACAGGATGTCACCTTTCGTGAGTTTTATATAAAAAAAAATTAGAATTTTATTATTTGAATATGTCGGAATTCACTTTGAATATTGTGGACTATGAATGACTTGAATTTTCGACGTTATAAAATGTTTGAGGTACATTCTGGAACAAGTAGCATGGAAAAAACAGAAGAGAAGATTTATAACTTAACCTAAATACGAGTTATTACAGAAAATATTGATTTCTTCATGATAATTAACGATGTTCAGAGCATAACTACGTAATTAGTATCTATAATAACCCAAATAATTAATAATTTCTTCATTAATGTGTTTATTGAAATTGGGGACAGCATTTCATATAATGTATCAATGGAAAACTGCATCGGTAATTAGTCAAGAAAAAAACTACTATCCTGTCATCATGGCTTTCGATATTTTGTTATACGTTACATGTTACTATGTATCATCCTATAAAATTGAACCATGAACTATTAAGGTTGATCTACCAATAATTACAAAAAATGCATTTCCAAATGCCCCTGTCGAATAATCATGGTGTCAAATTTCTGTTCAGTAATCAAACATTCTACCTCTTGAACACTAGAGACCTCCACTTGTAATCGAATCACGGCTGGTAAAAAAGCGATTTTTATTTGTGAGGCTATAGGGGCTTTTCGAACAACCCCTACATCGTATTAGCCAGCCCTTCTTACGGTCTGTTGCTTCTTATCTGGGTAATTCAATCTGCGTTTACTGCTGATGAGCGAGTAGATCGCGTGATCACCTAGCATGTTGAGACGATCGTCTCTCCTTGATGAAGTTACTGTTTTTAATCAGAAAACTGTTTTTATATGTGATTGATGGTTACATGACTGATATAATACTATGCGTCACGAGATGTCGTTATGAGTTGCTCGTATGCGACGTCACATATTTACCAAACGGGGCTTCACCATCTGATATTATTTATTATCTATTTGGTAATTTATTGTATATTATAATGAACCCTATGGATATACCGTGTGCTCTTCACCGCGATGAAACTCATCCAAAACATATTTTATCATTTTATGGTGACTCCTAAATTTATTAAATACGACATGAAGATACAGTCAAAATGCTATCGATGATTATTTTGTAGTTATGTAGTTTGGCCCAGAAAATATGATTCGAAAATAATATGGATCTTCACTCACAGTAAACAATCACGAATTCGTCAATGATTATTTCAAATTGTTCAAATGCGCACGCGCGGTGGAAATTTATAAGAATATATATTTATTTCTTCAAGGAATCTTTACTGGTTTCCTTTATGATGAATAATAATACTAATATATACATAAGAAACACAACGAACAAACATGAATGAAGTGATAGTAAATTGGAAATGACCCTGGAAGTTAACTTGCTATGGGCATCTCTATCTTATACAATGGTAAACTTAATCCAAGCAAGGGTTCAAAATAGTATAGTATAGTGTATAAAATGTAACAATAAAATAAAACATGCGAAAATGTGAAAATAGAATTGAATACACAGAATAACCATCATAAAAAATCTGAACATAACTTAAATGACCAATGTGATTGACTTTGATTCGTTAATATAGCTTTTTATGTATCTTCTATATTCAAATCTCGCAACCATTTTATTTTTGTAAAGAGAGGTATTATTTATGACTCTGGTAGTATGGGAAACTTGACCAAAGTTCGTTTTTGCAGTATTTTCTGTGAAAACTCTTCCTTTTTTTGGCGTCTGGTATAATGATTTATGGATGTTAATTCGTTATTATTTTTATATTGTGAACAGAGAATCTTATAATAATATAGTTTCACCAGTTCTAGAATAGATATATCTGTCAACAGTTTTTCTGTAAGTACGATTTTTATTGTGAATAATCTTAAAAAAGTATTCTTGCGTAACTTTCATTTGTTTATATAGATTTTGAAAAGTACGAGGCCTAAGACTGTTTCCTGAGGCACGCCGGTAAAGTCTTTTTGTGGTGCACTTGATTCTTCCCATTGGCGTTTTTCAACGACCTATGCTTTTGTGAGTGTATGTAGGAAATATTTTTTGTCTTTCATTTCCTCAGGAACTGAATCTAAGAGATTTCCCACATTCCCCTGGACACCCTGTTTATAAGGCAAATCCGTGAATCTCACGGTGTGTTTCTCCCAGTTGAATTATTAAATATCATCCCCGTAGTAGTCATCCAATTATCCGAATTCCCCACCAGCCGTGTCCTTATTCGATCGTAATTCGTCATGAATAATAATATATCGGACGACAGATGATGCATCGTGCCAGCCGTGGCCCATAAACTATGACCCCCTCCGTGGTCGTTCCGATACCGTCTGACGTCACGTCAGTCATAAATTCCTGTTGGAACGCAGGGCGCTTTTGTGTCCCGTAGTCGAGGCTGAAAGGGCGAATCAAGATAGTGACGTGTGGTGGTGCTTATGCCGTAATTTAAGACTGCGAATGCGGATGAATGAAAACCAGATCCAAATTATCCCTTACTCTACGTCAATAGATAATCTAGGATATAATTTAGTGGAACACATATCTTATGTATAACTGCCACCATGATACCAGCTGCCAGCTACGTCATGAGTCAAAATAGTAGAATGTTCTTTAACGTAGACTTCAGATGGGGAGGTCTATGGCATTTCTCATCAATTGATGAAGTTGAATTTACTCTTGTTTTACTTTTTGGTTAGTTCAAAACTGAAAGACAGCTGAAGTTCTACTGATACCCAAGAAACAAAAGATGACAGCTCATGCGTGGTCATTTTTAGCGTATATGATTCAACAGTTCGATATCGCTTTTTTTTAACAAAAATGGTATAGTTCAACTGATGAACCATTCTGGTTTCATTCGTACACTTCACCATCAATGAATACAATTATGATATTCTTGAGATTGACCTTATTACAGCGTGAACAAAGAAAGTAAGGAAACTAGACACATGTCTTGACAAAATTGCCATGTGATATTTCCGAAACAGAATTTGAATTCATACAGAATTGTAAATAATTCATCTCCTTCAATAATGTGTTTCAACGAGAGCGGGAAGTCTAGGGTAATACCCCTGGATTACCCAATCAAGACAGGGAAGGAGAGTATGATACGATCAAAACATTGACCTCTTTCTTGCCCAATATGATGAAACAGGACTGAGTTTGATTCTTATAGGTTATTTTCAACATCATATTTTGTCCTCATAAAAATACAGCTCACTGATAATAGAACCCACGGTTTACTGATTGTAAAATATGTTATTACCATAATTCGAGATTTTCTGAACAGAATACCTACAACTCAAGGTATTTTCCTGATGGGTTTTATTAATCTTTTATTTGAATGAATATTCTTTGGAATTGAAATATCGGAAAATAGACAATAAAAATTATATTTATAACAAATAACTATTCTGTCGTAATAGCCTTTAGTTACACTTACATAGCGTCTCATGAAGCTTTTATTCAAGATTTGAGCTCAAACAATAAAAGAAGATTTCGAAAAACGACATTGTCAATGTTCGAGTGAATTGATGTGTTTCATTTTATAAATGATCAGTGGAACCTGCTGTGTATTTACTGTTCAGTACATTGAAAGTCGTCACAAACAGACCTATCATATACGATAATCGATGTAAATGTCGTAAAAATATGTTGTTCAATAACACCAGACCAGGTCGATGACTGGCTAGTCACGAATGTCATTGAAGATATATTATTATGATAATATTTGTCATAAACGGATAAATTTCGAGAATGATATTCAGATATGTTGCTTTTCACGGTAAGAAGAAGGATTAACCAATCAAATTCCGTTTCCTATAAAACGTGTTTGAAAACCATGGAACACAATACATGCAGTTATTCGTTTGTATAAGACTTCCTAAATATGTGAATTTTAGTGTAATGTTCATCTCCAACTCCATGCTAAACCAGAAAAAAGACCGGATGATTGAGAAAACTTCATGATTTATTCAGATCAGATTCGGCCAACATACGGGCTGTTAACATTTACAATGATTCATTGATGGCTGCGTAGACTGAAATAAGATACTGAATATTTCGCCATTTATTACAGCAACAAGTATGATAACATATTCCTGGATAATGATAATTCATACTTCAGCGCCGCATTTACCACGCTTTTCTGCTTTGTCTCAACCTCGTTATCAACGAAAAAACGCCATATTACTGCATCCTATACCATTCACTCAGCTATACAGTATCGATATTATTTATCTACGGTATTGTGGTTCAATGAGAGCGAAAAGATGGGCATGTTGAATATTGAGAGAGCATTACAATTTCTCCACGTTGACTATTTCGAAGTATGGTATAAAAATATAATCGGATTTCTTGTCTTCTCTCACAGATTTCTACACCACAGATATATTTTCTCGATATTGTAGGATCACTTCTTGTTCAATGGGATCTCTAATTTGATTGAGGAAAGTAATGTTGATATTCACAAGTAGTTTTAGAAGAAAAATTGGTCAAAAATTTAATCAATATGTTATAAATGCAATGAGTTGGATAATGAGTTACATAGTGGGGTATTGAGGCAATTCAAATTAGGCTATAATTATCTTGAATTATTTCATTTTTCTTCCAAAAATTTTACGTAAAATACTGGATCAAAATTATATGTAGCATAATTTTTGTTCGAATGTCTCAATTGTATTCTAACTTTCTTCCTGGAGTAATGTGTATGTGCTAATTATTATGCTACAATGTTGATTTCATTCACTTATAAATGTGGCATTCTAGAACGAATGTAGCAGTTCGATGTATGGCTACGTGAGTAATGTGTGTACACCATACCAAATAATAATTTAATAATTCATCTTTATTTACAGCTAGACCGTGGATCCATTTCCCAATTTCTTACACCACGAAGTTGTAATTCCACAACGAACTTTACTCGCTTTAACCTCGGGGATATAGTTTGTGCAAGAAGTTATGCACTGTCTAAAATCCATTTCCAAAAAATAACAAAATAAGACAGTGTATCATAACTTATCCCATTAATCTTCCATTACAAGTCTCTTGCAAAAATGTCATAGAAGTTCAGCGGATAGAAAATGGTTCTAGTTGTTTGGAGAATGCGGTAACTGAAAATAAGAAAACGACGAGTGTTGTAATTCCCACAGGAAAATATACCTGGAGTATAGGCAGAATTCTATGAGAGTAACAAGGAAAACTAGTGTATTATAATCCTACGTTATCTAGAGAGACACACCGCTATTCTTCTCTTACCAACACGTCTAGTGACCTTGTCCAGCCAATTACAAAGCATATCGATAATATTTTTTCGAGCTCTGGAGGAGAAACTGTAATGCTCTCTCAATTTTTAATAGGCTATTCCTTTCCCTTCTATTGAACTCAAATACTGTTGATGAATTATTTCCGATACTGTACATCAATCGCAATTGCAGTTAAAAACAATGAAATGGATCAAGAACGAAGAAGATATTTTCATTATTTCATGTCAACAAACAAATCAATAATAAACCGAAGTTCGCGTTTTAAAATAACGTTCGTTTATATTTTTCACGAAGTGTGCACAATTTATTTCAGTTTAATTCTGGCAACTGCTGGCGTTTCGTTTCTGAGAAATATCCAGACAAAAAGAATTATTCCATTGCATCCTTTCCGTTGTGGACGAACTAATAATCATGGCATTCTGCCCGACGCACCATTGTTTTTTCGCACACTCGATTCACAATGTAGCTACAATGAATAAGTACACTCAAATTGATTCAGATGAATATACATTCCTAGAGTCATTGATACGTCACTAGTTAACATGGGATTTCAGCTGAAAATTAAGAATACTTTCTTATTATTGGAAGAAAAAAGAGTTGTGGGAATTGGAATTTGTAGCACCTAGTTTCGGTGTAATAAAATGATATCCATTCGATTGATTTATCAATTCATTATACAGGGTGTGAATACGTGGATGTTTGTACCCATCAACTATCCACAAAATTGTTTGACATTTTTGACATTATCCCAGTGGCGAAAACATTTTTTGTCGTTCCATGTCGAGAGTTTCGTTTTTCGACTGTCACTGTCACAAGTTTTTGGATGTAATTTCACTAGTCAATACATCTATGACTGCAATGAGCTCCTTACAACCTTGTTTAATTCATCTGATTCTTTGGACACAGCAGTAACTGTAGATAAGTAGGTTGAGGAAAAGTTGAGCCACGAGTTTACTTCCTGCGTGTTTCACGCCTGTACAAAACGGCTTCATCGAAGGCCTATTGAAACGAAAATTTGAAGACAGATTGATGGAAACGTTGCTTGAAACCCAAAGTATGCAAATTATTCTCCAAGCAACTAAAAAGCAAACTGGAGTTAGTATGAGATGAGCATCACACAATGTGCCTCTCGTTCAAGGTACAGAATAGGGGAGGAAACTGCGTTTCATGGGCTGATCGACAGTATCAAAATCAGGGAGGTGCAAAATGACATCCTGACGCCTATCGCATGCTACAGTTTCGACATCATGGAGGTCGGTGTTGGTAGACAAATTCGCTTTGCGGGTGTGGTTGGTTTCCTAGCCTCAATTGGAAAGCGTCCTTCTTAGGGCTCGTGCATATATCTGGGCACCCGGTTCAATGCGAAATTAAATTCAATTCAATCGTAGTCTCACCGATTGTTCTGTAATAAGCGACAAGTTGATGAGTTGATAGACTTCCTATTGCGTTGAATTTCATAATAGTTATCCGGAATTATGTATCCCTGAATTTTGAAAGTTTCACTTTAAGAAACTGCTCGTATGTAATTAAGTTCATGTTGATAATAAGATGCACTAACATTTTTCAATGACGAATAGGGTAGTAGACCTTTGTAATTTATTTCACAATCATTTCAATCATCATCTATTTTTTGTTCGCGAGTTGGAATAAAGCTGGTTGATAATAATAAATAATTGAACTTTCAATTAATAATGATTAGAATAGATTATTTAGTCACCATAGTTCCGATACAAATGGATTGAGTTATCAGATTTTTGTCTAACCATTTCCAAAAATCCGACCTAGTCAATCTAGTCAATCACAAAACTTCTAATTGATAGAGACATAGCTGAAAACATTTTGGCATCAATACTTATCGCAACACTTCACAGTGACTTCACAATGATACCAAATTTATTTGGAGAGAAATATTTTGATCCGCTAATAAAATGTTTGTTAATTCTACTTATCCACAGTCAATAGTTATAAAACGTTTCTAAACAATTCCAATGATAAACATAACCTAACGTTCCCTTTCGGAGTATCGTTGAAAATAAAAAGACAAGCAGCAACGCCGACCGTTCTAGAGAGCTGTAACAACTATCTTGGAATTGATATACAATAATTATTCATTTTAAATGAATATACTCACTTTATCACTGTATGAAATCAGTATTATTGAACCATCTTCCTTGAAAGAGAAACATTTCATATTGCGTTTATGAATGCATTCCATGCTATTTATACTGACATTATAATTGGAACATGTTGAATAACGTCGTTGGAGAATTTGAATATAAAATGAATTTAAACTGAGTGTACGCTGTTGAATCGCTAGAGGAAAGCAGGACAACAGCAGGAGATGAAATACACGTGGTCAAATGAATGAAACATATTACGGTGTGTACGTGATCCCACCTGGTCACAAACGAATTTAATACTCTCGATATTCATCAACGTCAACATGTTCGTTGAAGTTAGATTGTATGAGGGTCAAACTTGATTTGCATATTTTATTACAAAGATGCATTCAGAGATAATGATACTGTTCTTGCTGTTGAGTATGCAGCTGTTCACCTTTAACTTTTGTGTCTTTTTTTCTGTCAGTTTTAGCACCTCATACCAAATGTCAAGAACATTTTACGAACAATAAATGATCATGATGATTATTTTTCCATATCTCATCAATATAACATAATAATAATCATCATAGATTCATAAATGTCAAAGTCGAAGCCTACTATGACCAGAAAAGAATTCCAGAATAGGATCCATGAAAGTTGACTTGTACAATGTGTCAATATCAAACAGCGATTCATTTTCGAACTCACATCAGTTGACTAACTTCAAGACGATGCCAAACGTATTTGGCAACTTTCAATCGAAAATCAATCAAAATCATTTAGGAAGAAGAACATTCAGAACATGCCATTTTGGGGAATCATAATGATATAGAGTATAGGTTTTCTTCATGGATCATAAAGAGAACATAAAATGAAAACCATATTTTTTATTTCATTCATCTCAATTTGGGTAAATGTACCACTATTTTTTCCACTAAATAGTATTTCTTTTAGTTGTAGATTTTTTCTAGATCCGGCAACATTGCACCTGTTGTTCATGTGACGTAACTATCAACCTAAAATAGACTTTGGTTTCCTAGGTCACGATGACTATCATCGAAAGAGTTCGAGTATTGGACATATAAAAAAATACAAGGCGATATATTGTTGCTAAGTGAGTCGGTACTGAAATTTATGTTGAAAATGCTACTTTTATTTTGAGCTCTTTATGTTCAATTATATTCGACAAAAGTTGTTACAGCAAAACTTCATATGAGGGTGAGTATTCAAGCGAGTTTCAAGATGAAAGAGCCGAAACTCACAGTGTTCGTTATTTATTCCAAGTCGTGTACAAAATGGATGGAAATAAAAACGATTCCGATTTCAAATTTAATGGCATGCCGTATGTCCAACTCATGAATCAAATTTATAGGTAAGAATTACATTTGAATTTCATATGCAATTGCGTGAAAGCTGCTTTACTTTCCATCCGTTTATACTAAATTTATTCAACTCCTTTCGAATTGCGGGTTGCATAATGTACACGTTCAAACATTACGATAATGTATTCTTTGAAAATTATTCTTCGAGGAAAATAATGTATAAGTCTCTGGCGACTTCAACTTGAAATTGAGGACTCATATGCATAAAAACATGTTCAAGAATATTTTTGGGTGAAAATATTTTCATTAGCAGAGAAAACGAATAGCACTGAGTTGAGTCGAGTCGATACTACCATCGAACTATTATCGATTGAAATCAACAGTATTTTCAGGTAAATTCGTCTCTTTCAACAGGTGGCTAAAACTTGAAGAAATGACTCAATATTAAGACATTGAAATGTGCCAACTCTAAGAAAGCATATTCTATTCAATATTTAACAGGGAATTTTCTGTTATAGATCTCAAATCTCTTATTCTTCCACTAATAAGAAAAATGAGAACAGTAAAGCGATCGAAAATACCTGAAAAAACTTCAGTTACTTTTCATCTCCGTCCAATTTCCTTTCCCTATAACAACGACGCATCTAGGTATGTCTATTTCGTATTCGAGTTGAGATCTTTAGAAAGAGAAAAAAAAATAGACCAATGAAAAACAATTTGATGCTTTATATGTAGTTTCAGGAGCTACTCACATGTATGAATAATGAATAATTTATACGGAACTCTTATGGAAGATTCAAAGATATAAAGTGTAAAGAATATGTAATGTAAATAATGTAAAAAATAATTATTATTTTCCTGCATATCGTTTCATTGAAAGTTGACCAACTCTTGATGGTTGATGATTGATTTATGAATATTTATATACAGGAAGGTCCGATTTCTGATGCAGAAAATTCAATATAAGAATTTTACACGCATTTTAAGAGTTTTGAAATTGGTACTGAGCGACAAATTTGTACACAGTAGTTATTCATTGGATATTGTTCATAAATTTGATAAGGAGGTTCCACCTTTCTGATCATAGACGTTGAAAGTTTTCGAAATATGAAGCCTTCATGAGAATTCAGTGTGTTGATAGATTCAATGATCAACAAAAAATTCACCAGCAACAATAAAGATTTCTTTAATGGAATGTTGTTGTTTTTAATCCACATATTCCAGGATATGTCATCATTTTGTTGTTTTTCTTGTCTGGTTTTGCGTCATATTTTATTATCAGCATGCAGTATTTCATGTAATACAAATCAAAGCAAAAAATCGAATGATTCTGATAATTATTTGAATCCTCGATACTTTCAACTAGAATTCAATTCAAGCTTCAAAGTTTAAAGAGCTACTTGGACGGTACATAAAAACACGGCATTTTCATATGTGAATGCCACTGTCTTGCTCTTGATGATATCGATCTTCTCACAGGAACATAAAATATTCACCAAGATAATGGGCGTATGAACTCAGTAACTTTCTATTTTCAAATATTCATAGTGATGGTTTCTTAGTTTTTCGTGAAATTGAAGTGAAAGGAGACAGTATGCGTGCGTGGTCGTTGACGATGCTTTCACAAGATGCTTCAGACTTGATTTTGTTATATTGGTAGATGTCGAAATGAAATTCGTTTATTCAGATCAGAAGAAGACAGGATTTCTCAGAGCTCTTTCAAAAGCGGCCATTTCCGTTGCACTGCAGGATCAACAAGTTCGTCGATTTCAACGTTAAATTCCCCATGTACGAAGTCTTCTTATTTTTTTCGTTGTGCTGTACACTTGCATCCAGCTCCATTCCACTTGGAATGCATAATCGATAGAAACTTCAGCTTAATAAAACACCGCCTCATGAAAATGCAGTGCGAAAATTTATTATCCAAAATCCAGCGACTTTATATCTATTCAGCACGACACATTTTTCAAAGTTACCGTCGCGCAAAATACGAATATTGAATGGGAAAGTAAATACGAGAAGCAAGTTTTCGGGCATAAAATTAAATTAAAAACAGGAGCTGTTCGCACAGATAAGGCACATATATATCAAATTTCAATCTATCGCGGAAAAGGTTATTTTCCTCTTGCTTGGGTAGACGAAGTGAGAATGAATATTCGATGAAAACTTTACCAGATGATTTATTTTGTAGGTAGGTTTATGTAGACGTAGGTTCAATTTTCTACTTTGCAGTCTCCATCAGATTTGCTTTATTTTTCATAAATAGTCTTCAGATAACCCATTATACCAGGTTGTAAGGCCAGAAAATATTCTAGTTATTTGCAGAAAATAATGTGTCAAAAACAACCCCCAAGAAACCACTCCAAACTTATAACATATAAACATGAATATTCGTCAGAAAAAAAAAACATCGACATTTTCAAACTCATTGTGTTTTCCCCTTCTTTTAGCTCATTTCCAATTATAAAAGGGTCTTGAGTTTGATATATTGGAATTCTGGAATAATGTGGATCTTTTCTCTCATATCAATTGAAATTGTGCCCCTCTAATGATTATGTTTATAGTTTCGGGACAATAACAAAAAAGTTGTGAAATCGTGAAACATTCTGTAAAAATCTGATTACGAGTGAGACACCTGTACAAAGGTTTTCATTAAGCCACAGACCTGATAAATTGCGTTACAAGAGACAATTGAAGATGTACAAAACCGAGACATCGTGGTTACAACTGCGTTCAGAAACTTTATTCATAATAATATAATAATGGTTGTCAACTGTGTATTCAGCCATTCCTATCCTTATTCAGTTTAGAGACAGATCAGTCAATTGATACAAAAATCGATGGTACACTCAAGTAACACTAGTGAACTTTTCTCGATTACACATTCTGAAGAATATAAAAAAAATATGTCACACCAAAAAAAGTCAAAAAGGAACATATAACAATATCATTTATCGATGTTTCCTGTTCAGGAATAGCTCAAGATGTATGAACATCCTAGTAACCACGAAAAATGATGAACTCAGAAATTGTCTTTTGATTTTGAGCACATTTCACTCGAGTATCAGTTCAAATACTTAATTTACTTCTCAGAATCCCTTTTTTGGACGAAACCCTGGAAAGGCAAATTTATAAATAACAGTTCTGAGTGACAAGTTATTCAAAACGCTGACGATGCTAAATAGAGCGAAAGAACTTCCAACGAGTCGGAAAACTTTCGAATAGTTGGAAAGTTTAGATTCTGTTAGCCGCAAATTCATAAGTGACAATCAAGTTGATCGAGAAGAAGACGGAAACGGTTTCGGTCTTCCTCGGGGTTTTGTTTTTTGGCTGTTCGTTATGAATAATGACTCCACGACTGGTATTTTTCATCAAGCATACACAATAATTCGATCTAAGTTAGCTTTCATTAATATAACTACTTTATTCAATGAAATAATAAATGAGTTGCTGTATATTCATTTGTTGATTTGAATTCATGTTTGAGCATGAAGTACACAACAATTATCATGTTAAATTGGACAGCAGAAATAACTCGTGTTCGTCTGCTGGACGTTTTTGACGCACCCCTACCATACCGATATTAAAAATTAATGGACTTTCGCCTTCTTACTCTACTATAAACTCAAATAACACGAGACCAATTTCGCCGTTTAATTATTCAATCTGAAAGGATACATAGGAAAGTGATAGAGTACAGGAAGTTGTATTAACAGATGATATATATCTGCAAATTATGCATAACGTGCCACTAAAAGTTGATACCAAATAGTTACTCCACCACATACCACAAAATCTCTATATTAAAACTTTTGGAATCAGATAGACATGAAAGACCTTCTAAGTGAATCAGAGCGTTCATAAAATACGCCAAAATACGGCTCTGAAAATATGATCCCTTCAAATGTTGAAGTGGTTCTCATGGCACATCGATTCCTCATAAGAATAATATAACATTTAAATTATAATTAATTCTCAATATGCCTTCCAAGTATGGTTTCGAGAAGAACTTTTCAAGCGCCCTTAAGAACAACAACTAATGTAATCAAGAAAAATAGTATGGAATGTTCAAGATCCCAAGAGAATCATCTAGAAAAATTGATATCGTTTTTTCCGATCTGCGGATTTTACTGAAATATGTGAATTTTAGTAATGAGCATAGATAATACATCTCGATATTATAGCTAATAATTTTTTCATTCGATAGCAACTTTCTCTGGGAAATAATCTGTGGGTTTTGTTATTGTCATCTTCCTAATCTCTGATAAGTTCGTTTATGCTTGGTGCTACTATAGTTTATTATTATTCGCGTTAGAAACACACATTAAACCCAAAAGTTATTTGATATAGTCGGGATAACCATCGTGTTCAGTGATCTCCCCTCGAAATAAACTATGGCGCTTAAGGGATTATCCTAACTAAACAATATCGTCATACGGAGTGTCTTGCTCACCACACCGTCCAGTCATTTCATGAGTTTCGCCAGCCAATCGAAACGGTTATCTACGTCACAAATCGTCCAGACGGCCATGGTTCATTTTTTTGAAAATATCTCGACTGTATTGGGCGTTCACTTCCGACTAGACCAAGCATAACATTCAATTTCATCAATGCATTTTCTATATCAAGCTATTTATACAAATGGCAACGTTGCTGAACGCGAATTGTTTATTCTTATCGATTTCATCCAAACACATGGGAGTTTTTTCTCTCAAGAAGCGACTTTAGTTTGGATCTATTTTGAATGCAGTGAATTATAAAACTATTTATAAATTTGTAAGAGA
Organism: Plagiodera versicolora; assembly: GCA_037013635.1. Classification (NCBI taxonomy): domain Eukaryota; kingdom Metazoa; phylum Arthropoda; class Insecta; order Coleoptera; family Chrysomelidae; genus Plagiodera; species Plagiodera versicolora. The sequence goes on along the minus strand of CM072982.1, from coordinate 4,017,146 downwards.
ATTTTTTTTAGTTTTCGTCTCGAATCATAATTTTTCTCGACTTGAGTGAAAGCACCATTTTTTTCCCACCAAATGAATAAATTAAACTGTTATGTTATGAACTATTTGTCTGTTAGTGAAAATATTTGAAAAATTATATGAAATGTTTCAATATAACTCGAAACCAAATGGTCCGTTATTCTAATTCAAAATTTTCAGTTCAATGATTAATTTACGATCCGGCAACAACGCAGGTAACTATCAACTTAAAATAAACTGACTATACTTGATTCCTTAATGCAAATATTTTCAATACTGTTTTTCTGAGAGCACGTCATGAAGTGATACAAGAATTTGATAGGGAAATTGAAAATCATGATGGAATAAAGGATGTTCCTTTTGGGAAATTGACATCTTTTCTAGGTATAATGAGATGTTGTCTGAATTCAACGATATTTTGTCACCGCCCGAACAGCTAACCTCACAAAATTTCACACTGTGGATCATTTTGGATTTCCATACATGTCCACCGTAAGCTCATCGTGAATTCTGGTTGGAATAACAGTAATTTTTGCCGTGCGCAGGCAAGGAAACAAACATGGCGACCGAACCGAAATCAGTAGTTCGCACACAATTCAGTCTCGGACAAGCCGATCGTAAATCCGGCTCTGGACTGACATTCGGATTATCCGATTCAGACATTCTTGGATAGACCGAATTTAATCAAAATGCAAATTTCATTGGTCTGGCAAAAACGATAATGTGTGGTGGGTGGACTGCGTTCTGTACGGTCGCCGCTAGACAAAAACTCTGTACTATATTTCGTCAAATGATGGCACGTATTTCATCTGCATTCGGTTTGTTGAAATGCAATCGATCCGAATTCAACTCGTTCCTGCCTTGTATCACCGTTCTGATATGGGCCAATGTTATTTTGATTGACAAAATCAATGGAATTTCAATCACGATGACATAACATCAAAATTCAAATTTTCTTCTATGAATTATCATCTTGAAATAATTCACAGCATCTGATAAATAACACAATTTTTTTTTATCAACAATTGAATAATTTATACTCTCGGTATGCTACTATTAATAATACGGTGTGACAAATTTTCAAAGAGAACAAATTATGTCTGTCCACTTGAAATGCTAGTAGATTTTCGAAAAATCCTTGAAATTTTCTCGAAATATCCATATTCGAAAAACAAGTTTAGTTTCAAATAAAAGCTGTAGTGATAATCTATACGAAAATGGCCAGGAAAAAAATCTTGTATTTTCATGATCTCTACTTGAAAATAATTTATGAAAATTCAGACTGTAATGTTTCAGAATGATATACAGTTTCATTTATAACCATTTCCTTTGTAGCATGGTCGTCACTTAAATTCATTGTCTATTAATTCTAAACTATTCATTTTTTTCCTTATTCATTATCATTCAACCCGTGTACCTTTCTACTCCTTACATTTCTCGAAACAAAAAACAAAGCGGAAATCCTGAAAAGTAACTAATTGTCTAGTAATAGTTTTGTCTGTGCCGTGTTCAATGTAAATTTAACAAATGACTTATCGGTCTGACAGAAATGCGGCGGCCGTTTATCATCCGTTCACAATGGGGGCATTCAAAGTAGTTGTTATACCTACTAAATAGATTAACATTGTCAACGGTACCATTTCAACCAATCAATGATTTCTCCTGAAAAAACCTATAGGTAGATAACAGAAACACAAGCAATTTGTGTACCTTTGTTTTGACTATCAACGATATAACTAAATGCGGGTTTAATGCTTGTATGGGTTATCAACGTTGGTAACGATGATATGCTAATGAGTTAAAATATTGAAAAAGTGAAAAAGAACTCAATACGAAAATGTGTGATACATTAAATTTGAATGTTGAATTTTTGATATCTTGGAACCGAGAAAATCCGTTGTACCGAAATTCAGTAGAGCATCTACACCTGACGTCACATCCGATTACAGCCAATCAGAGCAATCTAATTTCAAATGGTTTGGAGGTAAACATTCACTGAAACAATAGCTTAGAGCTTGTGTAGAGAATACTTTTTCAAACATTCAATAAACTATCAGTGCGAAACAATACGAATTATCAACTTGAATGTCCAACAAACAAATTAACAGAACAGGAATGTTTGAAGTTCTTTTTCCTCTCCAGACCTGAAAGACACGCCCATTTTACGACGCGCCGCAGATGCTCTGTTCTGTCATGTATAGAGTGTTTATGAAATTCAACGTTTTAAAATATTATATATTATTGATGTTTCCAAAATCTAGTGAAATTTGTTTTTTATATTTTTCAATATAGTATTTGCTAGTTTATTCCCAGTTTTCAACTCTATCATTACACAATATATTAAATTATATTATAAATCTATTTATTTTGTTCTTGTTAGAATTTCAACATGCCAATATTCATTAATTTAATTTGAAATCGATTTTTATTTCAGATACAGTAATATATAGGTTTGAAAGAGTACCAGAAGTTTTTTGGAAAGGAATTCAGATATTAAAAATTACAGTATTCCCTGGGAAGTCGCTACTATTTTCTGATACATATATACTTTTGTTGATACTTTTGATGATATCAAGTGGTACATAACTTATTTATACTAGTAATTCTCAAACTTGGAATTTCAAAAATTAGTTGGATAATAATAATAATATATATAATAACTATATTATGTCTTGGAATGAATAGAATCTAGGAAAGTATCCATAATTATAGTATGTTAGATTGGTAGCTTATTCCAACATACAATTGAATAATTATCTCCACAATCAATCATATAGATTTCAATGCATTCATCAATCAAATTTGTTTGATCGAATAAAGATATAGACATGATCTTGGAATCAATTCGTAAGGTTGATAATGAGCACAGGTCTGTTATGTACTATCATTTGATATTCCAACTATGTCGTTTCAGGGTAGCAGAATTCAAATTTCAATCAGACACTATCGTAGTTCAGACTCGTGGGTCTAACAGAACACTAAAGGGCGATTAATATGTCCTCCAGCTTCACAAAGGCCTTTGAGATCTGTGAATATGTATAATAGATCATTTTCGTAAATAATGTCGGGCCGAACATGGGGTTCATCAGAGAGTAATCGACCGTTACTAATTTAGTGTGTTTCACACAAATAGTCGGAGATGTTATTGACAGCTCAAGGGTAGGTTTTGAAGAAAAAGTTGCCATAATTATCCGCTAGGAGGACATAGGGGTATAATCACGTGATTAATCATTGACAACAAAACAAACGGTTAGGACTTGAATGGTAAATAAAATCAATGACAGAAATATTATATCTTGCAAAATTCTCTTGAATGAATAAAAATCATTCCTACTTTCGAAAAGCTAATCGGATCTCATTTGTGATTGGCTGACAATATAGGACAGCGCTGCAGGTGGCGAAACATGAGTTGCCAGACCTGTGTATATGATCGTGTCTATGAATAACGTTGATATTCAACTGTCAGTGACAAAAAATAAATACTGATAGTTCTGATTGAGGAAAAATTATGGAATAAGAACCTCCATCAGTATCATGGGTAATCGAAGAAAATAGAAAGTAAAGATTCTTATAGATCGGGTAATACTTGTCAATTATTTATTATTTCTTCTGAAATAAATCCTCAACTTCGGGAAGAATACGATTCGATTCGAATAACTATGGACTGTAGAGATTTCGATTTTTGTATAGGCATCGGGTGACATGATGAAGAGATGAAGGTATATCATATTCATGATTTTCAGTAAATCATAACTAAACCGAAGCAAAGAAGAAGCAGAACAATGGAGAACATAGCGAAAAAACAAGAATTATTGGTCCGATTGATTTATCCACTTTCAAAACATTCTTCGGGATTCTCCAAAAACCATGTTTGTTTTCATAATACAATCCAGACCGACGTACTTGTGATGAGAGTCATCATTATAGCTTGAATTTCTTCTTCAGTAGAGACAGTTTCAATCCTCGAAAGTTTTGTCTTTGCTCATGTTCGAATTTTGCTCTAAGTTCAATTCTGCTTCGAATGCAAGCTGATACTTAATATCCTTCTCTCTAAGAAGATTCCGAAGTTGTGTCAAACTTCTTGTTATTCGGCAAGTTTTTGCTATTAATCGAAATGGGCCCATTCTTGTAAAAAGCGTGGATTATGCCAAAGAAAAATGTTGGACGGACAAAAGAAATTAGGACTTCGCTAATCCTATGATTAGATGACTCAATTTTTCTGGTATTATGGTGGTCGAATAGTTTCGCCAGAATTCCCATTAGTTGAACAATATTCATTAATTTAATTGAGATCCATGGAAAATCAAAGTTAACGACGATTACACGAAGAGAAAATATGGACTTATGTGGTCATAAGTGGTCTTCATATATGGAATGTTGAAGTACTAGAAATGAAGGAAGATTCTACAAAAACAATCGAGAAGGTATTGTTCTGTTTTATTGTGACTATCCATTTTGATAGTCCAATAAAAACTAAATGAAAGAAACATTTATTGCGCCTAATTACAAGGTACAAGGGATTTATCATAATATTAAACTCATATCAACTTTCAGAAATTACGTCTTTTTAGATACCGCCAACAATTTCATTGCAATTTTCAAGATTGGACACGCAATGATTGATGACACGGTGCAGTAAAATCTGATTTCTTCAACAATTTGGAGTTCGAGATATTGGATGATTTTTGACCTTCGCTTCGAAAAAGTCTGTTGCAGTAAGGTCTAGAGATCACGAAGGTTAATTTGAATTTATAAATAGTAGAATAAGTGGACACTTCTTAGAGAGCTAGATCCGAACGTTTGAGAATTCCATGCAAAAAGGTAATCTGGTTTGTTAATCTGAATCAAAAATAAAAAAAAAGGTGAATCATGGATCAGTAATAATTCGGATTCAAATGTGTTGTAATATGAAATTTCGATATGATCAAAAACATGTTTTATATAGTCAACTTCTGAACATTATTTTTATAGAAAAAAGAGTGGTTCTCCATAATATATTCATATCTCACCAAAAGTGTTCGAAGTTGTCACCATCTTTATTCTTGGAACTATCCCTCATCAGAATTGCACTCACCTGGACAAAAGAAAGCAGTATAAGATAATGAATATCTGAAATGAAGACAATAATAACTAAAAATGAACAAACTCATTTAAGCGAATTATGAACATCGTCAAAGACATATTATATTTTCAGAGATGTATTTATAATGAAAACTAATTATTTTGAATAAGCACAGTTTTCAAATAACTCAAGCATTCGAACGACTTGGTTCGTTTGGTTTCACGTGTATTATTTCATGGATTCATACAATGGATTTATTCTATTAGAACTGTAATATACATATACATTTTATTTAATTTATAACTTTACATTACAGTCTTCACAAAAAATAAGATTCGAGCAAATAATAATAATAATCTTCATTTCAAAATAATTGTTCACAATAATCATGTACAATTAAAGGAAAAGTGTCATGGTAATAATACAATAAATAGATAACATGAGATATTGATTATTCAAAAAATTCAAGGAAGGGCTCTATATTAATTAAAAATGTCCTTCATTTATTTTTGGATTTTATACAAGCGTGATAACACCCTTTTTCATATTGGCTCAATCGATGAGCTGGAATCGATGAATTCAGAGATCGTGATGAATTCATTTTCAGATCAACAAATAAATGCCTATTTTTAAACATAAATATCAACAATGACCAGAAAAGTCCTGGATTATCAAAATGATTAGAAATCATGAACCTGGTTGAGTCGTCAAGGTATTGAAACGAAACAAAAGCTTTCAACCATCCGTGTTAAATTCATTGTATTATGTATAAACAATATGTAAGTGAGTATTACATTCAGTTCTATTGGGAACGTTGTTTTATTGTCGAATATAATCTCTTTTTTTTCTTTTCAAGATCATCCTCTGTCCCCAAATACCCCACATACAGCGAACTCTTGGCAAATCACTCTGTATGACGAATTCCAATTGGACCATTGCCAGAACTCTGAGAACAATGACTTTGAATCCCCACAGCTTTGCACAAAAGCAAAAAGAGGAAGTCTCGCAACCCCAGAATGGAGATGATATTTATTAAATTACATAAACGGATCGACAAATCTAATGGCCCAATTTCGTTTTACTGTCCGCTTCCAGGTTATTTGGCAAAATATCGCAGTAGAGGAAAGCCAAAATGCTTCGTTTTGGGTCGGGATACGCTTGGTTGGCATCATACATATCCTCGGTTTGAAATGGTAACGTATTTTGTTTACTTGGGATATACAAGTAGAACATGAAGATGCAAATGATGTTTTGATGGATTAAAAACCGTTAGTTGAGACTTTAAAGGCATTTTTTTCGAAACGACATTTTTTAAAATTGTGTAGACATTATTGCTCGAAGAGAAATCAACTGATCGATTTGGAATTGAAACTGAGAAATGACCTAAGATATTTTCGACTGATCGAAAATTGCCAAATTGATATAACGACAATTTTTTACCCCAAAACACGACACTTTTATTCATCACGTCATTTTAATAATTCTTGATATTTTATCATTGGTCATTGTATAGGAAATACCTTCAACTTTGATAACCTTTTTGATTTTTTTTGTTTCAGCTACTCAGTTGAGGAACTATTTTTTTGTTCCTTCAAAGAAAGCATATAACTCCGTTATTTCTCAATATTATTCTGAAAAATATGAAGGGTAATATACCTTATTATGTTCAAAGAAATGTTGACATCAAATCAGAAATGCTTAAAATTATGCAAACGAATCCAGAACATCTTGCATAAAATAATTAATACATTTTAGAGCAAAAGATTTTCAAAAATGAAACTCTCTTAAAACAAAATACATGATGAGAAAATATGAAACAGTAAGCTCTGTCAACAATGTTATTAGTGTTTGAAGTAACTAATTGAATAGTTTTCATGGAAATACTGAAATGAAAAAATATTTACTTGAAATGAAGTGAATGTCGAAATAACCATGTGGTAGGCTTGTGTGGTATGTTCATCGGGTAAGTAAATTTTTTGTTTTTTTTTAACTGTAATGAGATTTCCTTTCTTGAAAAGAACTAATATGCTGAATTCGGAATCGGAGAGCCTGGCACTGACATCTTCATCCTTCTTCCACTGGACATATGTTTTTCTAATGCTTATATTTCTGAATTCTCATCTTTTGTACAGTTCACATGTATGCTAAAATACCATTTTTTTTAAGAAATAGATCTCCATCCTTTTTCCCCTGTGGTCTTCATATGTCTATCTTACTTTAGGAATTTTAGTCCTAGGCGATTATGATTTCATCACTACTAAATAGTGAAAAATCAGTGTGTTCAAACAATAGGTAGGGACAAAAAAAAAATAAAAAATGTTACTGAGTTGTCTACCGTACCGGACACGCATAGGGCGAACTGTATAATATTTCTTGTTGCGTTACAGAGAACACTTCCAAATTATAATTGAATCCGTGACGTAACGAACGAACGAAACATCGCCTGTGTTTGCACGTGCCGCATCACGAGATGAACTTCCGCACCCTCGTCGTCCAACTCCCAGCTCCCAACTCTCGACAAGTATTCGGGAACGATGAGCTTCTCGAAGAAACTTCCGGCACACCGGCCGTTTCCGAATGATCGATTATTTTTACTCGAGACGCCATATTCATAACGTTGCGAACTAAGATCATTCATCTCGGGTCGTCAAAAACACTAGACGGATGCGTAAATAATAAAGGAGTTATATTGAAGGTAGCGAAATAACCTCAGCTACTCGAAAAGATGAAAAGTGACAACTTAGGCTCGTCTCAAGGTTATATTTTTCAAAAAACATAATGGATGAAATTCTTCAAGGAAATCTTTGTTGAAGCTCATTGAACAATGTGAAGGTAAAAAAAATTGAATGATTCGTAATATTTGGATGTTCTCAATTTTTTCAATTTGTTACAAAATCTTATATCAGGAGTTGATTTGGAAACTCCTTTTGTTTTTTTAGAATGATCTCGCGATGTAATGGTTGGCTAAACCACTGAAAACTGTCAATTATTTCTAACATTTCATGAAATTCTTTCGTAAGCGAATTTTGTGCAGTTTTTGTGGCATGGCACTTATCAAAATAAGCAATTGTTCAAAAACTCGTAATCGATTTCTGGAAATGAATTACTATCACAAAGGTTTTTTCAATAAATGAATCTATGAGAAACAGTTTTCCAAGAGTTATTTCTCAGTATTTCTCTCTTAGTAATGTAATGTTTCAAGGAAAATGTATGGACTAACCATCCTATGCATTGGAAGGAAAAGATGAGATTTTGTTTAATATCATCAAGAATTTTTGTAGAGGCGATCTTTGAGGAAACTGAAAATCACTCATCTGATAGGGGCTAAGTACGTTTCAAGGTGAGCCTAATTTGAGGACAATTTTGATTTTGTTTTATCTGATTCTGAATTGAGATAGATAAAATATAGATCTGTACTTACTTATTATTTTGATTTGCCCAGGAATTGACGCGCTCAAATTGCTCATTTTGATTTACTTCTTTCCTCATATTATTTATTTGGTATACTTTTTTTCTAATTGTTTTATATTAATATGACATATTACGTATTTAACAGAATTCAGGGATAGTTTCACCGATTTCAAGAAGCCTAATTGAATTCAAAATGCGTACTCAATATTCTAATGTCTCGACTCTATCAAAATTAACTCGATAATTTAGTCTGATTTCTAGTTTTCAGCACATTTTCAATATTCCACGTGTTTTTGGAGAATAAAAATATAGAAACATATTTCACGATGAAGATGAATATCAACTCTCCATCCTATATTTGCTCAATTAATTGTTATTGTCACTCAATATTTTTTTCACAGTAATGGTAAGAAATTTTATCAGCGGAATAGAAGACATTTCCATTTCTAGAGAGAATTTGTTTATGATTCTCACAATACGTTTGGTAGAGGTCTTTACAATTGAGACATTATCTTTCCATCACATTCAAGGTGAATACTCCTTCTCGTCAAAATACTCCCCACAGTCTCTCTCTCTACTCCTCACTTTTAATGAAAAGCGACGAGATTCCAAAACAATTCCGACAAAAGGGCATTCACGTGTCCTATCTGGAAATGTTACATAATTCGCCCTTCTTTTATCTGTCGGTTATTTTGTGTTTTGGCCATGATTCGTCGATAAGAGAGGAAAACACTGAGAAGGTTGTCTTTGCTGGAATGTAAAGCTATTGGCCCCATTTTGTGTTACTTGATTAACTATAATTTTCATTGAAAAGTGTATATTGATTAATACTACTCTCAATGACAGGATCTGTCAGTATATGTAATGGCGTAAGCTTAATTCTTGAAAACATATTTCAGGAAATAAATTATTCACGAAAATTTTTTACTCGTCCTCTGAAGGTCTTCCAACGACTGCTTCTAATTTCTTTATTGTTTTCGTTATGTAGTTCACTGAGAGTTTGTGACTTTATTTATATGAGCCCATAATAAATCAACTAGCTTTGTCAGTCGTCCTTTTCGAAATGTTTTTTTTCTCAATATCACAGAGATATTTCTCAATGAACCCCAATGAATTCTCAAAATAGTAAATTTTTATAGCCAATATACCTATTGTGAAAAATAAATCGATTTGGATATACCGAATCAAATAGTGAGGAAACAGATTTAATTTTCATTCATTATAACATTAAATTACACCTTTTGATGACATGTTAAGCATTTCTGAAATATTTCAAAGATATTATATTCACGGATCCCGGACAAGTAACTGGTCAGTTGTTCTGCTGGCTAGTAATGGGACACCATGCATACGAGATCGTGAAGAATATTGAGAGAGTAGGGTAACAAGACAAGGGAAATAGTGCTATATCTATTGCTATTGTGATATTATTGTGCGAATTGTTAAATTTTTGTTATTTCTGGGTATATTTTTTCCTGTACTATGTATAGAACAACCCTGTAGATGGAGATTGAACGGAAAGGCCATGTCTCGTCCTATATCCGCTTTGCGGTTGTTTTCGTGCCTATATTAGAATGCGAGTGACTATCATGATGGTGATATATCACTGATACGTCAATTTGGGAGTTCGTAACATTATATCTGCGGTTAAAATTGAATAGGAGTTGTCGTTTAACAGAGAGAAATGAATTCTGTATTTCCATCTTGGATTCCCATTTCAGCTGAAGAAAAACTGAAGACTGAATTTCAATTGTCATGGAAGCAGGTAGGTGTATCCATTTTCATCGATCTGACGCATTCGAAATTTCCGGCTCCGATCAATGACAAGATGCAGATGTGAATCTCAAATTATTAAAAGATATTGAAACTGAAATAACGCTGATTCATCGTTCATCAAATAAAAGAATTGTCAAGTTTTTTAAATGCACTGGAAGCTATAAAATGGTATTCCTTGTCCCATCAAAATGTATAACACCATACAAAACATCAATCCTATTCAAGTTGTCCTGAGGATTTTAAGTATGTGTGGATACCTGGTCAATTGTGTCCAAGAATTGGAGAGCGTTGAAACGGTAGAAGAAAACTGCCTCATTGTGCTTAAATTCCAACCAAGAAATACCCTCGAATTGTATTGTGCCGATACACCCTGTATATTTATCGGTAGAACGAATTTCCTTTGTTAAGGGCGAGGTGTTTTCCAGTCCAGTTGTGAGTTTCTCAAAAGATTTCCGCCTTCTTTCTTTTTCGCGGAAGCGAAAGGATTAAAAAAGATTTCCAAGGATCAATTTTGTCGTGATTGCTTTCTGTTGTAGAGAGTGCAAACCATTTAATTTCGATTCCGAAGTAATGGCGACGATTCTGTGCTCGATATGAGGACTATCTGAGATTCCAATTCGAGTCTGATGGCTCGCTTGAAATAAAATCTGATCAAATCCATCGGTGAACAACTTCGAGAAGGACAGCTAGATTCTTGGGTTGCTGAGGAAACTTGTGATTTACACGTCTAGTTTCTTGGGAACTGGGAATATACTTCGTTTCACACATTTTGGACTTGTGTTCATCAATCGTCTTCATTTGGGAATGTTCGTAAAGTTCAGTGATGTTCTTACATGTTGAAAGAGCTATTGAGAAGCCGATGCATTAACACTCTAATTAGTCCAGAACCTTTTCGTATCTTGCAGAACATCGAATAGTACTTAGATCGAAAAAAAATGAAATCAACTAGAATGAGAATGAAGGAGTTACCAAAGAACTGTGGTCTACTTTCATGATATCTACTTAATTGAAACATTGAAACTTGTGAACAGTCAGGATCATGATAAAGTAGAATAGACTCAACGGTAAAATTGTGTTTATATTCCGTTTCAAGTTTTGATATGATTTTTGTTGGAACTTACGTATTTTAGTCCAAGAAAACACGATTTTGGCAATATTATCTTGGAGAAATTAATACTTTTCGTGATATTCCACTTTGAAGTTGAAATTTCACCTTCCCTTCTTGAACGTTTTCGAACGAGATTGTACAGCTTCCTGGCTGATTTCTTCAATAACGTGGCTCATTATATGTTGTTAACTCTATACTAACCAAACAACGTTCATATTGCTGATCAAAATACGTATCAAAACTTGAAGCGAGCAATTTTAGCTACATTTGCAAGAGGTCCCATAAGCACAAAAGCCCCAATATAATGTGATCCTTGATTAATGTTCTGGTAAGTATTCAGTTGCTCTGCAAGTTTATTAACCATTTTCCGATTATCTGAATGAACATGCTATAACCAACAAGTTTTATGATGTTATGCCAACATAAGCCATCATTATTCACAGCTTAAAATGTTATTTCTAGATATCTATACTCAATCGAAATGAATTTGTTAATCTCTTTCTATTTTTATTTACTCTATAGTGGGAATTTCACGACCCATTTAGCCATCTTCTAATCTAGAGAGTGCATTTGAATAGTGCACTGTCAGTAGATAATTTGTTAGAACTTGGGAAATCATTAATCAAGGAAACGCTGACTGAGACATTTGAAAATACGACCGACTCAAGATTAATCATTCTTAGAGCGACTTTGGGAACTTTTTGGCGTCGACCCGAATTTTTCCAGGAATATACAAAACGGTATCATCAGAAGATCTATAATTTGATAACGGCCAGTATCCATCTTCATAAGAGACTGTGGACGAAATGTATCAAAAATGATAGACTTTTGAATGGATATCCAGTTGAAAATAGTTTATCTGAGTTTTGTTCAGTTTCAGAACAATATTTTGAAGCCTAGCTCTGGAAAATGGAAACGGGCAGCTTGTATATTGAATGATATTGTCCAATTCTTCTTCCACAAGATGGTGAAATCACAAGAAAGCCAACTCTTCTCAAATATATCACTGAACAAACTGACTGAACTACAACAAAACAAACCGACAAATTCCCGTGAGCGTTCATAAATCGGTTATCGACACTTGACCGGTACCAAAATAATCGCATGCACCAACGAATAAGGTTACTATGCAATGATTCCAGGTCTATTTTTAGTTAGCATTCGCAAGTTTGTAGCGCCAAAATCAGGCGAGCAAGCACGAGGAGCGCACGGCCAAGGACTGCAAACTTTCGATTGGGACGACCAGTGGCGGCACGTCATTATGGAATTTCCATAATTAACCGTAAACACGTTCATGTGAATCTTAAAAAATATGCACTGCGCCTGAAGATAAAACACATGTCGAAGAATAAGTCGTTACAACAACCTTTCTAGGAATAAGAATCAAGAACATAAAAAATATGTGGCTCTGTCCCATGCTCTAGGATCTCCATGGGAAAGTTGGAGAAACCTTAGTCTTGTGAGACTATTGCATTGTGTGTTATGTATGCTAGAAAGGTTGCGACTTTTCTTCTTAACAGAACCTACAAATGGTTGTGTTTGCCATTACGCTATTATCCACATGTTTGTACACACTGTAGCAGCTGCTTCTCGAGCTAGTGTGTCAGCGTCTTCTTTTTACTTGTAGCCTATGTGGTGTAGTACCCAGGCTAAAAAATGTATATTAAAACTCTTCTTATTGGGTTTCCCGAAGAATCACAGAGGAGTGAGGAATTGACTGATTTGGAACTGATTGCTTCTATAGCCTTAGTGACTTTTTACAGGGCACAGTGATGTTTTGCTGCAACTTGTCTTACGATTGGCTATATTTATATTTCAGCAAATTTCCAAGATGAAACACATCGAAATTCCAGATGGAGTTTATTCATGGGTTATTTTCAGTTTCCAAATATCTAAGATAACTCAATTATATATCTGAATATACCAAGATTTATAGGTTTTAGTATTTTCAAATTTAATCTAGAAGAAAATTGATTCTTGAGGTTAAGTGGAATCAATCAAAATCCATAGTAACTTTTCACAGTACTAATTCAACTTGATTATTATTTCAAATAAACGTTACCAGGAAACTTTCAAGAAGAGGCGTTGAAAGTGAAATACGATATCGGAAAGATTGGAAAATATTGTTCTGGGTCAAGTACTTAAGTTTATCCCAATATATTGAAGTAAAGCGCTACGATTGTTTTAATCTTTTTCGAACAAATACCCATCTGTGTGAAAATGCATTTCCAGCACTAGTGATTTACTTTGTGCAATGTGTTCCCAGCAATCGATAAATGGGAATCTTGTTGGAAATATTGCGAACTCGTCGGACTCAATCGATGATATGCTGAGTTAATAGATTTTATGAGAATATTATTCTCTTTCATTAATATCTCCTTTCGTGGGAAGTTTTATAAAAGAAAAACCTTGAAATTGTCGAGAAAACTGTGGAATTGAACAATCATGTATGACACATCCTTGTAAAGAGAATTAAAAATGTTACCGAGAATGTTGAAATTCAAGATGAAAGTTCAAAAGAAGAACCAAAGTTGATAGGTATTTTTCCGTAATTTCGAGAATCACTGAGAAAGCGATGCCATGTTCAAGAACACTATAACAAACTACCTGAATAAATTTTATCCAGTATAATTATCCTAAAAATATTTAAAACGGAAATTATAGATTTCGTTCGTTTTTTTGCGATATATACTAAACCATCAGATATTTTCAATAGTTCCTCAGGATATTATTTTGCATGAAAATGTGCAACTTTGCGCCAACTGGATCAACTTCGTTTCTGAGAGAGCGAGATCCCCATAGTCGCGTTGAAAAAAGGAAGGGCCTGTATAATAACATATACATTTAGATATTCGAGACCAAGTTTGAACTTAGTTGGATTCAAATTGAGCATCAGAAGCTTTGAAAAGACACGAATTTTTGTTTTATAATTGACAAATGAGTCACCATTTTATATTTTTCTTAATTCACTCACCTCCTCTCTATAATCAAGTTCTTCAATTCCTCACTGGTGTGGAAATTCGACTGTTTCCCACACAATAAAACACCAACTACATTTTTTACGATTCCTTTCACAGTACTTTTGAAATATGAAAAAATAATTCAGCGAAAGGCGAGACGAGAAGAACGTGAAGTTTTCAAATAAATTTAGCACTGTTGGGCCCTGGGTACAGAAAAATTGCCCTATAGTGCCAATGAGCAGGAGTTCAAATCGTTCATTCGGAATTAGAGCATTGAATGAAAATATCGAGGAATATTTTAAGGAAAAGAAGTGGAATAATTAGAGTGCAAACATTTTCCTCTATAACCAGTGATTGAAAAATACCAATTTGTTCAAACTTGTTCATTTCGAACTTCACACGTCTGATCAATACGGATTATCAATATCTGTGAATTCGAATGCTACTCCGATTATGTGATTGTTGATTGATACTCACTCTCCAAATTTAGAATAAAAATATGTGATCGAAGAGTGAAGTGAACTTGTTGATAAAATGTGAAATTATATTCCCAGTAAATGTGATTCCCTCCTTAGTAACCTCCGTCCGATAAAAGCAATTTTTTTCGAACGCTTTCTAGTCGTCGTAACAGTCGGAATAGTAGTTTTCCGCTATAGCTATCAAGACCTTCTTCGATTCGATTTTTGTCTCCCCGATCTTGTACTTGTATTAGCCTTTCGAGTTTGCTGAATAGCCAAAAATCGCACGCAGTTAAATCAGGCTAATGCAGTGGTTCCGGGCCGATATATGAATCGAGTTCAAAAGGGTTGTCAATCGACAAAATTCAAGCACCAAATTTTGACAAAGCCTTTGATGGTTATCCAGAGCGCGGTTCGTCTTCAAAACGCGTTCTCGGTCAACTTTGAACGTTGTACCACTTATAAACTTTTTTGTGCCTTAGTTCGATCACCAAAGGCCCAGGAGTTTCAAATTACAAGTTCACCTTACTTTTTGATCACAATGGCATCACTGCAATACCATCTTCTTCTTGTATACATTCAGTAATCGAGATCAATGTCATTTATCAATATCCACTCAGTAGTTGGAGTTGGTAAATATAGCTTCTGATGAACTGAAATTCATATAGAAGGCTGTTCATTTTATACGATTCGGCGATCGTAGATTTTTCTTTCAATAGCAATCCCACTATTTTAGGAGTTTATATGATTATAATTTTGAAAATTGACTCGGCTATAACGGAAAGGTACAACGAAACCTATCATCAATGTTGAATGTTGCCAGAGGTGGGAAATTTTCATTTGAACCGGAAGTGGACATTCAAAACGGGATTATCCGTTATCTATTACATATCAGTGATTATAAACTGTTTTAATATCATCACAGTTTTAGTGGGGAAATTGTAGACTGCACTAGAACTAATATATTTGAGAGTGCTTATCTCGTATATTTACCATGATATAATATGAGATATACAACTATTTTGGTAGAATAATACGATTCCCCTTCGTTATGGGTAATTCATCAAAACAATAGAATAATTACAGTCGTCAGTCTGACATAAATTATACTGCCACATATTCATGTCAGCGAATATTTTCGTTCTTTCGAATTCAAGGAGAGAAACAACTGAATCCTTCGAGCATAACTTCTTCAGATGAGTTGATGAAGTCATACACTTAGCGGACAAGTACTTTTTTCCGCTAGCGTAATCAAAAATATATCATAAATCAATTCAGAGCACTTTTTATCGCACTTTGGAATCTTCGCATTCTTTCAGAAGAAGCTAATATTCTTTCATTTCTGCTCGTTGATATTCCTGAATTAATTTTCGCGATGAAATTAATACCAGTTTTTTCATTATGCCCACGCCAGCGCCCATTGTCTCAAACTCATTTGGAGGAGGTACGTTGAGAGCAGACAATATAGGCTCTTCTCGACTGTGTTTCGACCATATCTTGGCAATCTTTTACAGTCGTTAGAAACCATCCATGTTTTTCCCAGCAGAGAATTCTATAGGCGAAAATATAGGAGAATAAGGTATACCAAGAAAGCGTTAATGGGACAATGTACTAAATATTAACGGCACTTTTTTCTATCCCCACAACCTCTTGGAATTCAAGGATTTTTCAGTATTTCACTTAATAAATAACGTTCCTTTCGGAATTGCAAGGTAGATAGAAGCCTTATTTGTGTATGTCTTCAAGTGGGGGCTATTTTCAAGTGATCACCCTCTGAAGAAAGTTGGTATATAAATCCAAGACATCCGAGTTATATGAAGTAACCCAAATATGGACCCTTATCTACATAGAGGTTACATTACTGATGGACATGGGCGTACAAGAAGAAAGAAATGAAGTCGGTATTCGGAGTGATTTGACAATGAGATCATAATCAACATATTTCACAATATAACTTTTGGTGTTAATGAAGTTCAATCACCTGGAGAACGTACTTCTCACATTTTCTCCACTTCAATGGATAGTCGAAATAAATGAATCTGAAAAAATAAATCATGACAGATTTTTATTTAATTAATGGAGATATCGTTTTAACTCAACGATTCGGATATGTTACAGAGTGGCAAATCAAAATATATTCCACATTTTTTACGCGCACACTATACCGGATGATTTTATCACTACAAATGAAGAAGTGAAATTTATATGCATCAATTCACAATTTTTCATCAACCAAAAATGATCCTTTTTTATCTCGAGAAGAAATCTGGTAATTGTATTGAGTGTCTCAATATAATATCTATCATACGAAAATATTAAATTTCAAGCCTGATAAGAGTGGGTCAATACTACTGATTTTTGAAGCTGCTAGGAACAACTTCAATCAAATCCATCTTTTCCTTTGTTCAGTTGTATTTCATTAAAATGCGTTTTGCGCGTACTTCGAGAAAGAAATAATAATCGGTTGATTTGAGCATAACATTCACAAAACGTTTTGTTATGTGATATGATGTTTAATCAGATCATCTCAAAACACAAATAAAATACCACATCGATATTTTTAATTCAATCATGGAACTCCAGATTAAAAATTGAAAATCTCAAGATAATGAAAACAATTCACCCACTGAAAAATCTATATCTTTGGAGGCAATATATCTACCGCTTGTAATTATATAAATTGAAATGAAGAAATTATAGTAGTGGGCCATTTTACGAAAAACACATTTTTTGTATATGGAGGATAAACATTCAATAATGTCTCCGCATTGATATAAAATGCTGCAGCGAATGTTATCCTCAGAAAATATATTTCACTTGCGCCACTGCCTAAATCTCCCCCTTTGCACCTTCATCTTTCACTGACCTCATATCCGACCGGAGTTCGTCGAGTTGAAGTGCATCAAAGGGTGGTGACACGCGCAGTAAACCCAAAACTAATGAACACTTTGTATGCATAGATATAAAATTGAAGCTCGAAAAGTAGCAAACGCGCGACCGCATTGTATTCAGTGCTGACCGTGTAAACGAAGACAAGATATTTTCAAGGAGGAAATTGCGTGGTTGGTATTGATTCAGGAGATTTTTGGGATAGTATGGGGATTATGGCCTGGCCAAGGATATTCAGTTATAGAGGACAGCTCACTCTATGCCTTCGACGTAGTTTTGTCATGTGACGTAACGATCTCGTTGTTGGTTGAAATGAAATTGAGAATATCTTCGATAGTACTGAAGGTACCGCGAAAATATTCGAATTCGGTTTTTAAGGTTTTGAGTATAAACTAATCGTACTGGACAATTTCGAGTAGAGCCTTATTTAGGCAGTTTTTCATAGAGTTTTTGGATATAGCATCGCCTTTTCGGTGATTCTCAAAATGGTGGAGAAATACCTTGTCAACTTTGGTGATTGTTATGAACATCATCTTTACTTTCAAGGTTTCAGATTTTTTTATGTAAAACTTCCCACGAAAGGAGACATCCTGTAATGTTCAGAGAACATCGTGAGAACCAAGGAGGAAAAGAAGGTAGGAATTGGTGTACTTTTTAAATTTCTAAAGGTCATATGCCTCGGGGAACACCTCCCTGGGCAATGTGTTCCAGAGCGTCGCTGTTCGTTGGATGAACGAGTCTTTGAAAAGAGATGTTCTGCAGGTCACCAAATTAACCACAAAGGGGTGTGAAGACTGGACTTGACGGGTTAACCTCGAAGAGACCGCCAAAGGAGAAACAATTGTTGATATTTCAGAAGAGCATCGCCCATAAAAATATCTATAGAATAGAGACAGATCGCTAACCCTTTTACGGTGTTCCAGAGAAGTAAGCGAGTTAGTAAGCGAAGCATCACCGACGAGACGAATTGCCCTTTTTTGGACAGAATCCAACAGCTTCAGGATATGTTTAGGTGCTGCGCTCCAAATATGGGAACAGTATTCCAGGACAGGTCGGATTTGTGCCTTATAGATCGTAAGCAGCTGACTGGAAGTGAAATAGCTTCTGGCACGAAACAGAAAACCAAGTTTTTGGGATGCACTTTTAGCAATTGATCTCACATGACTTTCCCAAGAAAGGTTATTGCTGATAGTTATATCAAGCATCGAGATGGATGACTTTAAAGGTATGGTCACCTCTGACAAGTTTATGTTGGGCATTGTGAGATAACTGATCTGATCAATAACTGACTTTTGTATCACGGTTTTGTCAAAAATCTGATTTTTCATTTTTTGTGAGGAGTGCTTTGGATAAACATTGTACTCCTGTTGTCAACAACGTTTAGATAGTTTGATTAGATTCCAAAACATATTATTCATGCATGTGCTGGAAGAACAAAGAGGCATAATACAAATTCACTGGACTTCTTATCAAAAAGCCTTACTCGATCGCTAGACATTTCTCTCTTGAACTATTTTTTTTTTGTTAAGAACATTCGAAAATGAAGTGTTCTATTGTATTCTGGATCATTAGAAGTTTCTTTCAAAACGACTGCTTTCGTAATAGTTAGTTGATAATTGTCAAAAAAAACTTAGCATCATCGTCTCGACTAGAGACATACAATTTTGGGCTTAATAATAAACTGTCAAATGTTCACATAGTCCAATGTTTTTTTTCCAAAGCACTCTTCGCAAAAAATTAAAACTTGGATTCTTGACAAAACCTTGATATTGAACCACCACGTGTGGTGCATCGTTCTTCATACTTTACATCTTATTACATGTAAATAGTTCAGCATCTAAAGCAAAAGCATGATACTACCTACATATATAAATGTAAATCGTGGCGAAAAAAAATCTTATGCGCAATCTACGAAGTGTAAGGGCACTTTAGTGTTACTTTTTTCTCGTCAAAATTCAACGAGATGAACGGGTTGCAAATGGTGAATAACTTCATTTTTTAATTTGCATAGCGAATGTAGCTCTAGTTAAAATTTCATGACGCGAAGAGATATTTTTGAGGTTACGGCTGACGCAAACCCAGCAAGCGTGACGAGATTACTCCATACAAGGCATAGAAGCACCAAAAATGGGGAAAATTAGGAAGAAAATGGAAACATTCCATTATTTCGTATCCTCCGAGACATTGACCAACTTCCAAATTCATGTATGCCACACTGGAAGACATAAAGTACATATATGGAGAACAGAACAATGTTTCGTTTTTAAAATTGATACTCAGAAAGTTTCAATAATTCAGCGTACAGATCGAGGTGATATTTTTTGTAACGTTCTGGAATTAGTAAATGAATTCAGAGTATAAAATATTTGGACTAAGAGGACGGTGTAACGACATATTAGGTAATAACAATGACCTTCAGAAGAAAAATTATGAAGTAATTCTTGAAGAGACATTCCTTGACATAAATGCATTCGAAGCAGATAGTACTTGGGTTAATTCATTTTATTCACATATTAGAAATTCGTAGTTTTTCTGTATGTCAAAGTAGCCTATTTTCAATGAAGATTTCAATTATTCAATCATCAATCATTATTTCTTCATCAAGATCAATTTCAGATGTGACTTCCCAACGTAATGATTTTCTCTCATGCTATGGAATAAACATTCCAAAGTTTGAAAAGCTTGCAACATGCCATGTCGCATCTACGTATTTATTATTCATTGCCTTTCCCTTTTTTCAATCCAACAAGAAAGATCTACAACTCCAAATTGCTTGGCAAATTAGAAACATACTCTAATCGCTTGAAGAAATAATAGACGATCATCAAAGAAAACCACACTGATAGCTCTGTAATTCAGAATATTCTTTTTTTTGCAAATAATTCTAGGAAAACTATCACTTTCAATGGTAAATATATATTTTGAGATGAAAATTGAAATCGATAGCTTACATTTATGAATTGATCATAAACAGAATTTTTCATATTTCCATCTTATTTCACCCACTAATTAGTTTTAGAGAGAATGAAGTTATAAAACTTGTTTCCATGTTGAACTCAGTTTTTTTTATTTGCTACATCTTAATATCAATAGATTTAGAATCTTAAAAGTGGTAGATGATATAGTCACCCTGCGATCTTTATAGATATGTGTCTAAGTCTATCTAGAAAACCTCAGCCTTGACAGACCTTCGCGATAGGACAGAAAATATGATGAGGTTTCCTCGTCTTCTTGACAGAACCAACAAATGGTTGTGTCTGTAACTCCGAGATGCTTATATATTTTTCAAGTCTACAAGGTCCTATCAGGAATCCATCCAAGATTCATTCCCGGCGTTCTTTTTCAACATTCAGGCGATTATGTTTCTTCTTCGTTTATGGATTTGGTGTCAAGTCGGGTGAACTGGCAGTATAATCTCATGGGTCTAAATTCTTTATTATCAATACCTACTGCAGAACAATCGTATCCATTACATTATTCATTGAGCAAGAAACAGTCATCGGGTCTCTTTAATTCGTGTCTTGTCTCAAAAGTTCAGATATTTGTAGTGCGATACGTACTAAACAAATTCAGTATTCTATCGTTTAAACATTTCGATCTCGTTCCCTGCCATGAATAGTAAATCCAGGAGAGAAATTATCCAGGAATTTGATTGAATTCAGAATAGACAACACATAAAGTTAGAACCACGTATACAAATAGATTCCGTTCGATCATTCCCACAATTCCAATGCCGATACCCAATCGGTAATTGTTTCTCTTGGAAAAAGGAAAAGTCAACTACTCTCATTTCCCTCCATGAATAGGGCACGTGATACTATTTTTCCACATTTTTGTCTCCTCGCTTCAGACACTCACTCACTTTGTATTCCGATTATTCCTACTACAATATCAGATCGTGAACTCTGTCTGGAAAGTCACGAACATCTAAACGGTAAGGTGTTCGTGACAGTCTCAAATCCAGCGATATCTAGTCGCAAACATCTCTTTGTCTCTCTCTATCTTTCCGCGTCATCCTACATCGTACCTTCCCTGATGCGACACGTTTTCGAGTGCTTCGAGAATCATGTCGAATCAGTTGCTCGAATCTCGACCGGGACTGTCCCCTCCCCCCTCCTACAGCCCCCCCTGCACCGCGGGGGCACACGGGACGACCACGACGACCCCGTGACGTCACAGGTAATATTTCTAGTAGGCAAGAGGCGAGAATCGATTTCGGGGTGCCGGTCCGTATGCAAAAAATGACCCCAGGGCGTGTTGGTGTATTTATTACCGATTTCCCGGAATTCGCCAAATGGACTCCGGGGAAAATGACATCGGGGTTTATAAATATTTCATATCTAACCCGAAGCCATCCTAATCACGGATGTAATTATATGGAGAGTTTCATCAGAAGCTATATGAAGCAGAGACCCAATTCCAAAAAAAGTGGGAAAAACCAAAGTCAGATTGAAATTTTACCGAGTTTGATTGTACCAGTTCATTAACCAGTTTTGTGCCAACTGTACACTTTCATATTGTTTTATTTGCAAAAAAAATGTACTGGTGATTGATAATAATCAACAAAGGATAAATATGAAATTGTGAAGAATCGCAAAATATTCTAAACAAAACAAACGGTGAATGAGTTCTCATTCGACGAACGTAGACAAACAGTCGGTGAAATTGCAAAGCCCTCAGTCTTGATTTATGCCAATTCAACAAATTTACAGAGATACGCTGATGATGAGACAATGCATGCAATATTGGAAGCCCATATTGAATTTGGAATTAGAGAAAATGGTTTAGTTCCCAGTCGAAACTTCACCTTGACACAGATATCCATTGCCTTGGTCGATTATTTGATAAAGAATCATGTTTCGAAAGCCTAGGTTCTATTTTCATTGAATATCCCGATATGGGGCAGTGAACGGAATTTTTTCCATTACATTTGAAGTTCAGTCAGCATTGAGTGTGAAGGAATGAGTCGTTTTTTTTGTCATTAGTGTATGAACAATGAATAATGAAAATTAGTCTGGACTACTACAAGAGACTACTTTTATAACGTTTCGGGGTTTAAACTCAGTCATGATCGTCCGAAATGAAAAACCGACAATTGGAGAAGCACCGAGTAATACAAGTAGCAGCGGCAGGAGCATGAGAAGTATAGTGTTCACATTCTCATATTGCACACTTCCCTACCCGATTGGTCTCGTGTGCAAACCCGGTATGTAAGTGATAACATCTTCTTTTAAAATTCGCAAATTATCTCTCTTAGTTTGAAATGGAAGAAAGAACAATGTGTAACCTTCTCAGTCACTCATCGGTAACACCCAACAGTATGGAATATTGATCATTCAAATCCGTTGAATCATAATCATTTGAGATTGTTTATAAGCAAGCTCCTTTATATTTGCAAGAATATATTATAAAAAAGGCAGATATGATTCGTTGCAATTCGAGATTCACATACAAGGTTTTTACAAATGCTTTTCATTGAAGGATTGAGAATATATAATGATTTACCTCTATTGGTTAAATCATCAGAGAATTTCAAAAAAATTAGATTAAGAAAAATGTATTTTATTGTGAGAATTATATTGTTTATGTGTGACATTCTAATGTAATTTTCATGTTTATGTAATAGTCATCGTTGGTAAATAAAGTTATATTCTATTCTATATGTTTTAGTGTACTATATCGAAAATATTACGCAATTCAATGAGATCGCGAGAAATAGTAAAGCTGCATATTGATAGAGCATTATAATTTCTCCTCAAAGAAATCAGCTCTGTAATCTGATCATATGAGGATAATTACATGTTTTCAAACAGCCAAGTTCTGTTTTAGATTCGGAAAAGGTAAGCAAAAAATGTTTGCAGATCTATTCGATTTTATATCCCTCATAATGAAACTTCAGCTATTGTGTCTAACCTAACGTAACTTTCTTCCCTTAATATTAGTTACGATGTCTGATCCTCTACATACAAATGTTTCCTATATTGCCCTCACGCAGAACATCACAAACTCTACGTGTTATATTTCTTCGAGATTTCAAACGCAATTTCTCAAATCCTCCCCATTATTTTGTCATTACACTAAGAACAAAATTACTTCGCCTCGATGCATAAAATAGCACATGAAGATCAGAGTATCACTCGAAAAACACGTTGTATCGTTTGAAGATATGGATCCGATAATCCGACATACGAGACGTAAAAACACAAACAGCGTAGTACTGAATAATCTACGAGAGTGGCATAGAATTCCATTGCTCATAAATGCAAATGCTCGTACATGAATAACATTAGGATAATAAGCTAGCTGAATCTGATACTAGAATACGTGATCTCCTTTACAGTGTAAGTGCCATTATGCACCATCAGGAATACATTTTGATGTCTTATTGCGTTGAACAGTTCGCGAATGGGAAACAAATAGTATGGAAATATCGTCACATCACGTACACTTCTCAATATATTAGTATTTGCTTCTTGTGAATTGAATGAATGGACAATTCAGAAATGAAACCTGAAATTCAAATGTATGTCAGGGTGTTTTCTTCAGGACCTGAAAGTATGTTGTATTTTTATTAGTCTGGACCAGTTTCACTAGTTTTGATCGAAAAGGAAACTGGTAAAATGGAATATCTCGAATATTAAACTTCTGAGACTTCACATATATGGTATATTCAGAATTAGTAGTTAGATGAACTCTACATGTTGTCAACTTATTTCTATTTCTCAATGGAACACCCTTTATCTGAGGAATCACCCATTTGACTTTGACCACATACTTCAGATTGATTGAGCTCCCGACAGGGCAGGTTCTGTGAAAAAGACGAGGAAACCTCAACACACAATCTATTCCATTTCGAAGGTCTGTTAATGCTAAAGTTTTCTACACCGAGGAAAGAAAAACTGCAACTTTTCCGGTTCAAGAAGGATCTCAGGTCTAACCTATGGAGAATGGATACAAATATAGGCCTAGACCCAAAATTCTAACATAACGAGAAGGCTTTTACAATCGACTTGAAGTTTACTCTTTTGATGCATACTGAGGATCTCGAAAATCTTGTTGATGTGTTACAAAATTCATCTCTTACTGGTGGAAAAAAAATTCAGATTATTCTTGAATCAAATCAATGTTTTTGAGCAAATGACCTTTTTGATCTACCAACACTTATTACTGTAAACTTGTTTTCTTGTTTTAATAATTTATTATCGTAAATACGTTCTTCGCATCTTTTCGACTACTGAATCTCGTTTCTTCCACAAAACCATTCAACTCGACGAATAAGTATCTACAATAAAGTATCCCACTCACTTTTTTATAGCATCCAAGTCACCTGAGATTTCAGACCAGCTGATGAATCATCGACCCCCTTTACCCCTACCAACTCCTGTAAACACCCATCAAGAAGGCATCGACCTCTTTATTTTGTCGTACGACAAAAACTGTTTATGTGGAATAAAGGTGGAATGACCCCTGGATACAGACACGTATGTTTTCTTCAATTCATCACGGAATAATATCATTGTGTAAGTGTGGTTGAAAAAAATTATTCAATATTTTTTGGGATGTACTTCCGCTCGATATCGCCACCAGAATTTTTATCAGCTCATCCACGATTGAACTACTATTACAGAATATTCGAGACAATTAATAGTATGAAAAAATTTGATCTTTTTCGAATTACGAGCACATCCTCAAGAATTTGAAATGATAATTAAGGAGGGTGCTGAAATTTGAAAATAGTTTTATTCTCTCTCTTGCTTTTGTAAATTTGGGACAATTATAATAAAGAAAATTGATTTCTCAATTCAAATTGATATTCAAGAGAGGCAACTAAGAGGTTTTCTCCATACACGTTTTCATTGAATTATTAGCTTATTAGTTTCGAATTAATTATGTTATTCTAGTCGAATGAATCGTATTAGAGGCAGAATATGTGTCATGATGAGGTACTTCAGAAATAGATTGTTTCAATGTTTGTGTATGTATGACACTCGTTTGTTATAGTTTTGAAATTTAGGGATATGGAAAGCTACATCTGGCAACAGCAGGAGTCAAATAATTCACGGATTACACTATAACAGGATTACAAAGGATTACATAACATATTAGGTTACGAAACTCATGATTATGACTAAATCCACCTCACTTGGCTACGTCTCAGTTTATAGTCGCATGTGTTCGATAGGTATCGGCATCGATGAAAGCCTGAATTGGAAAAAACACTGCTCTGACTTGATAAGCAAAATTAACTCAATTTGCTATCTATTGAGGAATCTAAGAGAAATCCTAACTGAACATCAACTCCTTGCTCTATATCATGCTCAAATTGTTTCCAGGTTGAGATATGGTATATGTTTGTGGGGTAACTCTATGGCGATGCCGGACATATTCATTGCACAGAAACATACTCTAAGGGTGATAGTTAGTGTGCCTAGAAATTTTTCTTGTAGAAACTCATTCAGGGATTTCGGGATTCTTACACTGTTCTCTTTATATATATTCGAAATGGCTGTTTATTTTTTCAAAAATAAACGAAAATTCATCAGCAATGGGGAAATTCACAGGATGAACACTCGTCAAAAACATGATTTTCACCTACCTTATCGAAGGTACAAAATCTCAACAGATACGCCATCTGTAATGGGACTAGTCATTTTCAATAAATTACCGAATAATATAACACAGGTAACAAAGTTTTGTGAATTTTCCCGATTGCTGAAAATATATTTGTTGGATGGATGTTACTACAACCTTGGCGAATTCTTCAACTCATAGACATGTTATATTTTTTTTCTCTATTCTCTGTACATTTTAATCTGTCTTTTTAAGTGTGTATGTAAATTTGTAAAATTGTGACGATTTCTATACATATATGTATGTCCAAAGAAAAATAAATAATTATTAATATTATTATTATAATTTTCAAAATAAAAAAAAAATCCTAATATCACTCTGAAAGTTGAAAAAAAATTAACGTATTTTACGAAAATCACCTTGAAAACCTTCAAGATCAAGTTCCTGAATTGACTATTGTTGGCTTTCAAAGAAAATGCGGTCAACTGACCAGTCATTGTTATTCTTTTCGCGTAAGGGCAGAATCAATTTCCGTAAGTGTACTGGCTCAGAAAGGAGATAGGCAGCTGGAGTGGTCGAGAAGGTAGTCGAGACAAAATAGAAATACGTGATATGAAAAATTGCGTAGGGGGAAACTGGAATCATTCCTGATAGCCTATCCCTTGATACTTCGAGAGTAACATCGAATGAACTACAGATTACTATTTGAGGTCGTGAAGAAGATTGAAATTCAGTCTCGAATGCTATCAGAACAAGTCACTGATCTAGCAAAACTTCAGCATAGATTCTCTGGAGAGTTTGTGTGTAGTAAAAATTTCTAAAGTTACACATCATTCCATTGAAAAACATTTTACTGTGGATGAGCGTCGTCCAGTTTTTTACATATTTGTAGATAATAATTTTGTCTAGAATTAACAAACTTTATCAGAGAATTAAAACTTTCTTTGAAGTATTGCCACAATTGTTGATGCCTAATGTTCCTGCTATATCTCAACCAATTTGAAGTTCAGTAGTTAGCTAGATACTTTTCATTTTGCACTTATAGCATTGAAACAGAACCAAACCGAACAGAACTATCTTCCTCAAATTCCTCCATAATTTCCTACGAAATACTAATGGACAGGTTCAATTTGGAAATGGTTTCAAGATCGAGGTACGAGATTATTTGATTCAATTAATCTCGATGTAAAAATGAAAGACTCTTCGTTTAAAACGAAATGAGAGAGTAATCGAATCCTGAATTCAAATTCAAAAGTCTTCACTTATCGAGGAAAATTAAATCTCGATTCAATTTCTTGCTACGATTCCTATATCACATAATGAACTTGAAAGTCAAAAGTATTTTTTGGTGATATTTATTTGGTTTCATTCGATGCTTCTCCAAAATCGTTATGCTAACTTCATTCTTACTTCACATTTTGACAGATGTCAAATCAGATATTCTGAAACTCACAAAAAAAAGAACTTAGTTCAATTGATCGTCAGTCCAAAGTAGGTTATCAGAATGAGTTTTTTGAAAACTTTCCCTGTTTGCTGTAGGTACAATAATAACCAAGATTCCTGTGGAGATACGCGAATCTGGTACACGCTGTATAAAAAGATGTGGAAATGATAAAAACGTGATATATGAAATCAAACGAGAAAGAAATGCACGCACCAAATTTTCATTACTTCTCACGTCTTGCAGGTACAAGGAAAAGCTTCTACGGGTATCGTTTCTGTTTCTGGCCGGTGGTCACAATGGGGGTGCCTTTCCATTTATTGAAAATGTCATTCCCTTTCCAGATAATACAGAATATCCGGCTGCCGATTTCATAAAAGCATTTCTCTTATTCATTCTACATGGGGATTGGAAAATTGGATCAAGATTTAGTACTGAGGAAAGTGAAAAGGCCGAATTCGGTATCAGAGAAAGGAAATGGAATATAAGTTTATGTCAGATATATTTATGTTTATGTATTTTCAGGTTCATAGGACAACGACTGTAGTTTCAGACAAGCAATTTTGGGCAGATGAGTTGTTGAAATTATACTTTTCTTCATCTGGAATAACATTCGTAGGATTTGATATCTATTGCAAAAATTTCTAAATGTGTACCTATCGCACGTCATCACGATACATATTCCGTTGATTACATGAACAACTTTCCAGTTTCTAGTTGACTAATCGATAAGTTTGGGTTGAAAGTACTGTGACTGACTGTATTCGTCATCCAACGAAAAAAAAAATCGAAAATGAAATGCAAAATATGTTGTTGATGAAAGAAATACTATTTTCATGACCAAATTTAGTAACAGGTGTGCCAATAAAAAATATCGCCAATATACCTGCTTCAGCCAGTATACAGGGTAGTTCATTAAGAATGGGCAATATCTGAGCTGGAGATGATACACACCAAAATATGGCGATTGAGCTTAATATATCACAAATTATATCACGCATTTCACCATGGGAAAATTCACCTAGTCGTGACATTTTCCTATTTTACTACAAACAATCCATTCTTACTTGATGACAGTGAAATTTTCGAAAAAATTTTCACACTAAAAAGTTCTGACACAAACTTAAAAAAAGGCAATGTAATATCGGTGGTTGAGGAATCTTTTCGCTGACTGTTTGAAATGCAAATACCTTGAAAATTGATTGAGTTACATGAAATGAAAAAGAGTACTCTTTGAATTCAGAATTGAACTGCCTATAGACTTTCTAGTAATTTTAGCCATAGCTCGTTAGGCGAATAATGTATGTTGTAGTTTACCCAAGTAACAGGGTGTGACTAACGCCCTGTATGAATAGAGAAATCCAGCACGAAATTCGTAATTTTCATGCCAATTTTCTAGAAGATATTGCTTAAAATAACAAAGTCATCAAGAAATTTCAAATTAAAATCTCCAATTCAGAGATTGCCCAATCTCAATGAATCACCCTATGTATACTATTCATTTTAAATTTGCTGTCAATATTGTAAGGTAGTCGAAAGTCAATAAAAATTGAAACCATTCTCGCGAATTCCTTATTCGACTTATTTGGTTACAAAATCCAGAATTAAAAAGATCGTTCATGGTGTGGATTTTTTGGAAGTTCACGCTGTACATCTTTATGTCAGAATTATTCATTTGGAAACGCAGCACGAAAAAAAAAATTAGGTCAGTAAATTTGTCAGCTCGAAATGAATTCATACGAACGACTTAGATTTTTCCTACTATCACAAAATGTTTAGCCGACAGCAGTTCCATTATTTGTTTCTATCATGAACATTCCGTAATAGAGGGATAGCGTGTGAAGTTGAGTTGCCTAGAAGATAGGGCCAGCCGGTATAATATTTTCTTTATCTTAAATTGGATATTTATTTATGAAAGCGAGCGGAGATGAACATGTCATCACGACCAAAAAACGTTCCTTGTGTTCGGAATGTTTTGGTGTTTGTTTTCTTTAATTTCATCTGCACAGGGTGTAACGAGTTCAAATTTCCTGTGGAATAAATCAGTGAGGAATGGGAATTGTTGTGTTGAAAGCAGTGGCATAAGTCGCAATTACAACTCAGCAGGAAAAAGACTACCAACGCCTAGCACCGCCACTGTTTCTACAATTACTTCATGGTATTTGCTCAAAAAGTAGAGATTGACTCTATTGTGAACCAAATGAAGACGAAACTGCATACTCTACTACTGCTTAATGATATGATTAAATTTAAGAAGAAAGTTTATTATTGGTAGTTTCGAAATGATACGAATCAATCGCTGATTGTGCTACAAGATTATTATTTATAATCAATATATAATTTTTATGTCAACTAATTACTAACAATTGCCGAAGTAATCACTCTTAGTTTATTTAAAGATTACCCTAAAGCTACCACTAGCCTTTCAAAAAATGTATGTTCAACTGTAAGTAGTGAAAAAAAAATCAATATTCAACTGATTACGAATATTTTTAATCATACGAGGCGAAAGATTTGCTTACAAGCTTCGAATCGCCAATGGAAATTCGTTGTTTTGGAATAACTCCTGAGTATGAGGGACATTGAGTCAAAATAGCTTCCTTATTGAATCGAGAAATTTCAACGCCCTGTGTGATGAAGATGGATGCTGTAAGACAGGCACTTTATTATCTACTAGTTTATTATCGATGAAATAAATCGTTTTCGAAGAAATTAGTGAAAGCATCTAGGTCTTTTTTTTTGATAAAGCAAAATGGAATTCAAACAAGAGGAAAGTTCTATTTTGACTATGGTTGAATCTGAAGAAAAAAATATAAAAATCAACAATTTCTATGCCATTGTATTTCGTATGTTGCATTTTTTAATAATGCTTCCTTTTTTTCAGAATGAATTTCAAAAACGAGACAACAACATAGATTTTTATTTACAATGGAATTCAATCTTTTATTGCACCTTTATCCGAGAACAGCTCAATTTATCGATAATAAGACCAGAACACCTTTTTACTGGTTTAATAATAAAAATTCAGCACTGAGATCTTTTACATTTTTCCGAACACTCTTCATACATCGTACGTGTAATACAAAGAGCATCCTCAAGACGCAGTCGGTATTCTATTTCGCAGTTGCAAAACTTATGATTTTACCCCCTATCGGCTATTTTTCCCTCAATATAACACAAACTTGGTGGTGCAGCGTGTATATTTCATTCTCATTTCGGAGAACGCCAGACATTCTGCTTGAGGGTAATCTCCCTAGACGTGCAAACAACCCCCAGTTGACTTACAATGTAATCAGACCAACGCCTTGTTCCTTCTGAGAGACATTCAACTTTGCCAGCTCTGTGATCAATAATTTCCTTTTTATAAATTCAGAATAACAAATATGTGAAATGATATAAGGACAATTTTTCGGTACACAATATGGAAATATCAAGTCATACTTGTTGACGAAGTTAAATCACAAATTGAATACAACAAAATTAGTCAATAAATGAACAATTTCGTTCTATAGCCAAGAAACAACTATCTAGCAGAATGAAATACTTGGATACTCTGTATTTTATGAAATACATTCTTCAATATCTATCAACAATATTTACTCCAAACCAAACAGTACTGATAGCAAAATGTATATCCAAAACTTTTTTCAAATCAATGGGCCATAGAATTTTCAATCAGTTGTAAACTCATGTTGAAGAATTCACCAAACGAACTCACAAGACCTATTTGTGTTGGTATTATTCTTTTATCAAAAGACAACAGGGATGGAAAAATAATCTCAGTTCTTGACTTGGATCTGTTGAGAATTCAAGTTTATCTGGCTGCAGAATAAACGATTTCTATTCAAAATTTTATCGGTATGCAAATATCCGTTGGTGGCGATATAATGGCGACTAATGATCATCGAGTCACGTGGTATACATTATGCAAAACGGCGGCGCCATCTTCTTTCCGTTTCATGAACATTTCGACCCCTGATGCCGGAGCAGGCCAACAGTGGCGGTTCACGAGAAAATGTTGTTCGGGTACACGATATTATTAAAATTTCAATAAAGTGATATAAAACTGGACTGCTCTAACGAATGGTATAAAATACAGTTAGCATCAGAAATGATTTATTACAGTACATGAGAGAACATTACAATTTTTCCTCGATTAGGTCGAAGAAAGGATAAAGATATGCTCTGTGATTGGTAAAAGGAAGATCTTTTGATACTCTGTGGTGAGTTTCAGAAGGAGTGAAATATGTAACCACTATTTCATTTCTACCTAATCTTGAACTATTTAACTCTAATCATGTGTGTTGGGAATTGATTTCTTATTGTCTCAATGAAAATGATTAGTTTTCTTATTATGTGACTCGTAACTGATAGAAAAAAGTAGTTCATCAACTCCATTTGTCGATTAGAAATGAATTACAGTAGCACAATGGAATTACATAGGGTATAAAGTTTGTATCAACGTTCAACGGGTAAACAAAAATAGATTAGTTACAGGAAGTTATTTCATTAATTTGGCTCGTGTAGGAATTGAAATGCGTCAAACACAGAAAAGTTGTGGAAAACGGCAAGCTCCGATGCATATCGGTGAATTATAGTGTTAATTATTTCACAAAGTGAAGGTTTCTATTCTATATACAATATAATCCAATATTTATTTACATTTAAAATGACGACGCTATCCTAAAACTGTTCGTTAATTTATTAAAAATTGCTTCGCGAATTAAAACGTCGTTGGACCTTTCCAAAGTTACATTCATCCGAAACAACGAAGAGGAATGAGAAATATTCGCGAAATTAGACCTCCCCTCTTGCTCCTCTTAGTCGCCCATTTCGATCTCTAATGAACTTCTTTTGGTCGAGATAATTTTAATCTTAACTTTTAATGATAATTGAGGTGGATTTTATTTCGCGCTTCGTTGCAAGTCGTTCAGTTCGTTGGTGGTTCGTTTTCTACTTCAATTATTTTTTTTCATGAAAATTCGAATGTGCCACCATGTGTAAGTAACCGTTTGATTTTTCGAGTTTTCGATTCACATTTTTTTAGGTCAGCAGATATTCAAATAATTCGTAGTTGAAAAGATTTGATTATGTATTAAAAAATTCATGAGTACTAATAGGAAGGAAAATCCATGGCAAAAACTCCCAGAAACTTTCCCCAATTCTTGTTTTATGAATTGCAATTTGTTGTTTTCATAATATACCGTATACAGGATCATGGTATGCCCCACTTTTCAAATTTAGTTTCAAAACTAAAAATTCAAAACTCAAGGTATCCTTTACAAAACAACAACATTCGACATCTAGTTTCGCCGGAAGTACCTGTTAATTTCGATGTTTAAATGGAACACCCTGTATTTCATAAGATTTTCGGACTTTTTCTGAATTCAACGATACAAAGAAAGTTTTAAATATTTTTTCAAATAATTTTTTCTTTATTTTCTGATTTTCTTTTAGCTTTAAGTTTGATTGTATTTATCGCACAACGCAATAAGGTATGTTGATGATCACGTTTTTGAGGGTACTTATAAATGGTACCACGGTACCAATATGATTCCATTTGATAAGACTGAGTTTTGGTCCAAAAACTATTTACATAACATTACTTTGATTATAAATCATGTAATCCAGTATTTCCGATGATATTCAGATTTTTCTAGCACTACACGTATTATTTTCAAACCATCATGGCACACTTTCAAAAAATTGAGGGGGCAGCTATCAAAGAAAAGGGGTAAAAAAGTTGAGATTGAAAAACATATTCAATTTTATCTTCAATAACAGAGATAGTAGGTTTGTTCCAACAAACATTTCTGTATGGTTTCGTTTAGTTCGCATGCGCGAACTTCGCATAGTTTCGTGACGGTACAAAAACATGCGAGGGTTGGCTCGGTTTTATGGACGGTTTTTGGCTACTTACGTTCTACAAAATTGAGGTTATTGTTCTTTTGTTTAAGAATAATCTTTGGTTACAACAATACCCAAACAAAAAGCTAGGTTAGCCAACCTATTCTCTTGACATAGAATTTCTTAATGCGCATGTCAGTACTCATGAATCAAAACAGTTTTAAATTTTTAGCATGTCCTGAAACCATGCAGCGGACGATCACGAGTTTGATTGGAACAAGATGATGGTCCGATTACGATCACTTCTCGGTTGGAACAGACTAAATCAATGAGGAAGTTTCCAATATTGAGATTTTATTTTTTCCATAAAATATATGAAAAAATTATTACACCCGTATTTTTTCTTTTTTTGTGCGATCGAATTTGACTCCAGAATTTCGTTTTGAAAAACTAGTTTTGGCTCCTCCACCATTCTGATGACGTACCAAGTGAAAAACCGGGTTCACACAGGAACAAATTGAGATTTTGCGTGCGGAAGTACAGTGTTGCCCTGCTTCTAATTTATTCTAAATATTCGGAAAAACTGACCAGAATATCTTGGTAAAATATGTCGTGGATTTTGCAATACCAAATCATGGATTGTTTACCTTTCGTGATATAATATCATATATGTCTTATGAAATATAACTAGCACATAACATGCGAAAATATATGAATGCGATGATATAATCGAGGGCTATGGCTGAATAGAAAATAAATGAATGAATCGAATTTGTTCTTGAAGTGAATTATTTCAATATAATTAATCTGATATCAAATATTTTGTGTTTGAATTTTCGGAACAGCTTTCAATTTATTTTCATGAAAATAGAAAGGTAGTTCTGGCAATTGCGCAAATGCATTCGTAGATTTCGTCCGCGATCATCCGGATTACACCATAACATAACTTACGATAGCTATATTCACTCTAAACTCACTAAGTACGTCACAGTTTTCCGCCTCAAAATTTATAAATTGGTTTATTTTGAAAATAGAATGATTTGTATTGTCATTCTAGAGTGTAGAGATATCAAACTAAATAGTTGAGTACTTATTTGATGAGAATTCGTCATAAGGAAACTTCTCCATTGCGCATGAGCCGGTTTGAAGACGTGTCGGAACAAACCTAATAAAACATCATAAGTGCAAATTAAAAACTTCTAGAACAGCTAATTCACTCACAGTCCCAGAGAGGAAAAACAACGAATGAATTTGGAGTTCCTTACGCCGCACAGCGTCGGCTTACTAATTATCTAGTCGACCTGAGCTAGCAACGTCTTATAATTGTGACCATACATCTTGCCATTCCCGCCGACCTGAATTATTAGGCACGAGGAAGAATGAATCGAAATTTATCTGGCAAGGGTTGAGGCCGCCGCCTCGGGGGCCGCTCCGGCTTATTGAAGGGTGGTTTACGAGCCCGATTTTCGCCTCGGCCCGCGGGGGAGTGTTGCCGACGTAAATCTTAGACGTTACGTAACGTCGGACGGGCGTTGCTGTTTTCTTAGTTTGACGGATTTTCCCGCTGAATTATCGCCGTTCGTTCGTTGTTGTTCGAACGGTTGGTCTTTACATCCTTTAAATGCGAAGCTATTTCTTATATACAGTGTGTCCCAGAAGTCGACGTCAAGTTGAAATCGGGCAATAGGCAAAGTTATGATAATTATCAGAAAAATATAACAAAATATTTGAGTTGCGCGTTAAAAAATATACGGAAATTTGAAAATAATCGAGAAAATTTGCACCCTGTGACAGTTGTTCCACTCGTGTAGCTATTGATTTTCACTTTTCAATCATCTTTTTTTGAAAAAGGACGACAAAAACTCAAAGTCTTCTCCACACAATAGTAGGTAATCTTTAATTATCAAAAAAGGGAGACAAAAATGTTTCGATTAACGCTGTGATCATCATCAGTATTACTAAAATCTGAAAATAAGGAAAAAAAGGCCTATGAAATACTAAACATTCGATGAAAAAAGTATAAAAACAGAATCGTAGGTTTGAAAAACCACGCATGGATATAAACAAATAAGTCATTACATATATGGACGAAAGAATATGGGATAAAACCCCCAAGTCACACAAAAAAGACTGAATACATTGTAACAACAGTATTCGGTCTTATTTGTGTGACTTAATATATTGTAACAACAGTATCTTTCACTCCACTTTGGGCTATGGAATATCTCCGTCGAATCATCTTCTTTTTTGTTATGAAATACTGAACAACGTTACGCAGTATCGATACGTTCACGTTTGTGCTTTGCATTGAGTAATAGTAAACCATTTATTTAGGTAATAGCTACATATAAGAACAATTTGCCTTATTAAAATATGAACAGGAAAAAATACATTGTTTACATATTCGAAAATTAAAAATCAAACGATACTAAACGAAGGATTCTAATAAAAAAAACGAATACAAAATATGAGGAGTACAAGTAAAATTGGATTTGAAACTGAATAAAAATAAAACTTATCTTGGCAAAATATAAAGAATGGGAAAAATGTAAAAATATAATAGTTGAAATGTCTAAAATTAAAATAAATAAAATACAACACTAACACTTATCTAAAACAAATAAAATGTATGGAATAATCAAATGTGTAAAGATGAAAGGATAAAATCCGGCTTAGTAAAATTAAAATGAATAAAATACAACCACTTACACTCATCTAAAACAAATTTTCTCTAGAGCCGTTTGAAATGGTTATCACAGTTCTTCCATGAAATAATCAAAAATAAATCATGAATTCCTGTTTTCAAGACATGGAGTATTAGGGTTTCATTGAGATAATTGTTCATTAAAAAAACTGCTCAGCCTTATTTGATTTTGAACAATTTATATCTGTTATTTTAGATCTTCATTCTCTTCTGAGTATTGGGATTGTGTTTTATTTTGTATTTGTGTTCATCCTGTAATCAAACTGACATTGAATGTTATGTTTGAATAATGATTTATTTCTTTCTGTTAATCTACAGGTTATATTCCAGAATGAAATTTTCTTCATATCAACTATTTTGTCTTGGAAAATTTTCCTGAACTGTAACGAATAAATGAATAAAAATGAATATAATTCGTGTTCAAACTCACCAACAGCCAACTCACCAACTCACAATACAGCCCTCTACCACTCATCTCTTATTCTTCCATCAATTTTTCAATCATAATATTCCAAAAAAGAAGAAATGGATACATTATTGATTTCCTATTAATCCCGTTTTTATTTTTAAACGCTCATTTTTTCTCAAACAATCGATTTTATAATTACGTCGTAAAGATACATCTCAGATTCCACCATCGCCTAAAAGGAAAACAATTTGATGAATATTGCAACAGAAGCAATTTCAGGGGAAACTGAAGGCTCACAATGGGGAGAAATACGTCATAATGCCGTCGTCCAATTCCGTACGAAGAAACGAGGATTGTGATAATTCGTTTTTATATTTCAGAAAGTAACGTCAAGTCAATACCAATATTGAAGACGAAACACAATGGAATTGGGTCACAGTTGAAAGGGATGTGTCGATGAAATAACATTATTCTTCTTGGCAACTGAGACGGCAAAGATTTTTTTTATGAAAACAGTTTTTCATTTCTACGATTGGACCGAGGCTCGTGTATATGGATTGAAAACATACAGAAGTATCTGAAAAACGAGAAATGCGCAGTGACTAGTTCGTTAAATAGATATACAGGGAGTTCAACCAAGACGAGACAATACTGAGTTCATTTTCCCATAAGGACACCCTGTGTGTTTGTTCAGCATTGAATTTAGCGTAGAATTCTGAATCCTGTCT
Organism: Plagiodera versicolora; assembly: GCA_037013635.1. Lineage (NCBI taxonomy): Eukaryota > Metazoa > Arthropoda > Insecta > Coleoptera > Chrysomelidae > Plagiodera > Plagiodera versicolora. The sequence continues at coordinate 3,979,764 of CM072982.1, read as the reverse complement.
CTATAAATGCTGCCAAGAAATTCAATTACCAATATCTTCATTTTAACAAACACCCAGTCTATGATTTCACTATCTTGTAGAACTCTTTTATGTGTTCTCCGAAATTGATTATTTTCACGAAAATTGCATTTTTAGTTTATGAATTAAAAAAAGCTCGGATTATGACTTTCAACTCCTATTTTCGATAATTTCTTATAGCGTTGTACTCATTTGTTATTTATTCAGGTAGATAGTAACTTTTTTGTTGCATGAAAGTTTGTGGAATTCGAGAGCAACTGGAGCGAAATCTTTAATACTAGTCCTCAGGATAATTATTGGTATTCCATCTAGTCCCATTTCCTTATTCGAGTCTAGATTTTGCTAGATTTGCCTTATCAATTCACTGTGAATAAATCCGTTCAGTAATGAAGTACTGCCTTCCTTCCTTTGAAATTTAGAATTGAGTTTATTAAATTGCATTTGATAATCGATCATATATTATCCCCATTGGCGTAACTAGAGTTGACTAATGGGGGTTGTCGATACCCACCAGTCAACCACAGTTACTCAGATTTTTATTTTTTCAAATTGTTACTTGCATTTTTTTTATTTCTTCTGGGCAATGGGGGGTTACGACCCCAATAACTCCTCCCTCGTTACGCCTATGATTATCCCTTAATCTACCTCAGCTGATACTGTTAATAACTGATTGTTTTCCAAAGCTAAATTGTTCTCCAACTAGCTATCAACATGAGCTCGTTCGTGGTTCTGCATAGACAAGGATCAAGAAACTGAAAAAAGGATATTTAAAAAAAAACTCCCCAAAAATGCAGGGAACAGACCCATCCATGCCCATTGTGATATTCAAACGGAATGATATAAATAAGCTAGTTCAACATGCACAAAACTGGTTGCGCATTAAAGTCGAACACACGATTCTTTCATAGATCGAAACAATCTTGTATTGTTTGAATAGGGCATAATTTAGTATTTATGACTTGGAGCCGAATGCACCGACCTGTCTGAATTGAAAATGTGTTTCCACTTTTATAACGAATCGATATATTCCATTACCACCAAGTAACAGTCTCGATCGATTACTATCGCGTTGTAGACGACAGCTGTTTGATACAAACTAATAAACAGTTGGGTTATTTGTTATTGTATCATAAATCATACAGCTAGCTAGCTATTCGTCAATCATTAAATGTTCACAGTTTTCGATGAAAAATATTGTTGAAAACTGGAGTAAAAAAAGAAGCATAGTTTTAGCTTAAAAAACGTCAAACAGTTAATTTTCTTTTGCTGATTTGACAACTTCTGTTACGAAAATGTTTCATTTAATACATGATAAATATATTTTATGAGAAATGATAATGTGAAATAAATGAATGAAATAATCTTGACTGCAATGAGAGAAAATCAAAATAATCAAAAAATCATAACCTAACTAATCCAAACTCCTACTTACTATCCAGTCATATAATTTGTAATGGATTAAAGTTTTCCTAGTTTGGTGCCTATCCAGAATTTTGTTTTGCCAAAATTATACTGAAGAACTGAACTACAATGATAACTCATAGTTAAAGTGTTTAAACCACAAAAAATACTCAACAATAGACATCGATGTAGTCGCATTCGATAAAACCACATAATTCCGAATATTCTACTGACCTGATCAAGCTTAATTCGAGCAAAATCGCAAACGATTGGGGACCGAAAAAGAAGATTTTTTAAATCTGCCTCACAAAGCTTAGTTAATGTTTTAAATTGTTGATACACAACTTCCTCTACGAGTACTATACGTATTATCTTTTATTAGCGAATTGCACGATATTCACAGGATATTGCGGACTAATTAAACAATTCGCTTGTAAATAATTCCATGTTGCGTACTTCAATTGTATGAAGAACGCTATTTACTGCTCTGTTTCATAATATTTGTATGATAATACACAGGATGTTTCATGAAAATCATTCAATCATTATGTGTTTATTGTATTTTTTCAATGTCTGCCCGCAAAGTTGCCATCCAGCAATGTAATTGAATAATCGTCGAATTCTCCTTTTTTAATGTGTGATGATATTACTAGCTCATGGAATCATTGGCTCCTAAAATTTGAAGTGCGACTCAGGAGAATGTAGAAAATGATCAACTCTTTCTTTTGATGTCTTGAGGAAATCAAGAATCGAAAATGGATTTATCTGAACGAAAATTAGGGTTGACCATCGATACACTTAATCCTCGTTATTTTTATAATTCACTTATGCATCAGTAACCTGGAATATATACAAGTTGTCCGTTTTTCTAGAGCCATTATGGTTATCGGTTGAATTTGGGCAAAGTTGCGTGTTTTTGTGCTGAATTATAATCTAAAATGAATTGAGAATAGATTAGAATCTAAAACTCTGCTTTTTGCGATTTTTCCAAAACTATTCCCCATTTCTCATCAGATTATTATTATTCACAACAAAAATACGCAACTTTGTTCCAATTCAACAAACTTAGTATCTCATAAGATAAGCGAGATCCCCATGTGGCACTCGAAAAATGAAAACATAAAACAGTTTCTGTACATTGCCAAACTACTTGTTACACGTGATATCAAATTCAGAGTATTGCGAACCATTGTTTCTCGTTTTTTTTTTTCGGTAAAAGACATAAATTTCGGTTAGGAGGGAAGGAATATTCAACTACTTCGTCGTATAACTGCCAAAACGTGTTTTTAATACGTGACCTCATCAAGGGCAATGGCCCTCATCCTTTCGGAAATTGTCCTCGGAGAAAGTTTTTCGCTCTGAAATGGCTTTTTAACGATACAGAAGAGGAATTGCTGCGGCTGTAGTGTTCGATGTGTACGCGACTCGACCTCTTGCCTATCCGGTCTACTGAGGCAATTTTATGACATTTTTATGGCCCTTTTACTGCTGTAATTAAAGTATACACCAAAACAATTATTGTTACCGAGTGGAATCATCCCTGTACAATTACGTGATACTCAGATGCTCAGAAAATACACCTTGTCGCTGAACAATGTTGAGCAGAGTATTAATAATCGTGAAAGGAAAATTAGTTAGAGACTGTGTATCTTAGGTGGAGGCATAAAATATAATTGAGATTCGAGTATTTTTTTACTGAAGGGGTCCAAAGGGTGCACTGCAGCCAAAGACTTATTGTATTTCCTCTCCCATCACCTTAAAAGACATTAGCAAAGGAGCAAAAGAGATTACCAAGTTTCAAGGTTCCTACATTATAGCTGTCTTCAAGTTTTTTACCGTAAACTAAGCGAACAGAAACCGATTTAGAGGAGGAAAATGAACATGTAACAACAGACGAATAATATGAGAAATTTAAACTCGCTGCATATGTTTGAGGAGTTTTTCTGCACATACGTTCTAGGCACATCAAGATGAAGAGTTTGATTACTTATTGATTTCCATAGGAGTCAGATCTAGTGACCTTGGTGGTCACCCAATGAATCCACGGCGCTAGGAAGTAAACACCTGTAGTAATTAAGAATTAAGTGGAATAATTTATCCATTTTTAGAATTTTTTCAATTCTACTTTTCCAACGATGTATCGCACGATCCGCCTGGCTATTTGAAAAAATTGAGGAGACAGCTATTAAGAAGAGAGGGTGAATGACGTGACGATTTTTTTGCTGAAAAACACCCCGTTTGCGATATAAGTTGACATGTTGAATTTAAAATTGAAGGAGGGGAAGGGGTAAGATTTATTATCCACACTGTATAGACACCATTGAAAGTTTTCATTTCTAAACTTGAATTATATAAGAGCATGGAATCGCTTGTTTGTTTTCACCTCCAGAGAAGCTGTATTCAATATTGTCCAATATGGTTTCGCCATAAAATGTAAAAGAGATCAAAGAGACGAGTGAGCACTATGTTTATTGCTATTTGCATATTCGCATGGTATAGCAATCATAGGGTGCATATTGCCGATTTTGCATAATTTTAAATATGCGCATGCAGTCCGACTCCACTCTTTGGAAAATGTCTCGTTCGTCCACAAAGGATATCAGCTGATTGATATAATGCATTTTCCAAATTTTGCTGACATTGAATTGATTTTCATAGATTTTCATATCGTTATCCAGAGTATCAAACTGTGAATGTTGACAGTAGTTCACTTCATCTCCATAATTCCTCCTTTACCTCTTCTAACTCAGATTGACCTTCAGTTAGCATAAAAAAATGGGTGAATACAATGAAAAACGCGTAGCTTAAAACGGAATAATATCTTAGATGTTTCTCGTTCCTTTCTTCAGAATTGAAACTTCTCAAATATTCAAGTAAGAGGTACGAAGTTTGGAGTAATCAATAATGATCGTGTGCTGATGATGTTGTGGAAAAACATTTGGCACATGGGTTTGAAAATAACGATGTCATTTTGGATTTTCTCCACGCTGAAAATTTGATATTCACACATTGACACAACTACCAGTTATTCTTGCATATTATAGAAAACCCCCCTGTACGAAGAAATCTGTTCAAGCTGGCATTCTCAAATTATTTCTCTTACTCCAACATTATTCATATCATACATTTGTTTCATAAACTATTCGATGCTATGAAAATTCAATAATTTCGCTATCATGACATCTGTGAGTTCATAAATGTACCATATTTCATAAACGTTATAGATTGTATGTATCTATCCGTAAAATTTTTATCGCTCTGTATAGGGTACTTAGAAATGAGGAAGTTATAGCCTGTTGAATCATTTTGAATAGGCAGTTTGTTGAAATGAACTATGACACTTTCAATATCTCATATTTCACGATACGTTTCATTGATCCGTTTTAGATACAATACCTTGAAATTCAATAGAAGTTTTGAAAATATATATCCATTCAAAACTAAGCAGGTTGATATTAACTCTCAGTATAACCGGAAGTGTCAAAATTATCAAATTATTCCAGATGAGTTGCAACCATCAACATATGACGACTATCAAGATTGCAAATTCAATAAAATCATTTCCAGGAAAATCGACTGCTACAGTTCATCGTGAGCACCCTGCATGTGGTATCGATCTTGTGTCTTTTTGCACTATATCCATGAATCCATGAATTAGTGAATGCAAATCCAACGTTTTGATGTTCCACAATCAACTGCGCTATCTGTATTATCATACGAAGTACTAACAAATGCCGTTAACGACCAGTCGGTAGAATTTGAATTGGAAATTGAATCTGCGCTTGTCCTCCGTACCCAGAACATAATTCAAACACGCGTTCTCGTCTGGATTTTATTCGAATTTATCGGAAACGGTGTCTGGATGGCTACACACACACACTTTTTAGTCATGCAAGTCAGGCAAAGAATTCACTGCCCTTGCCAAAAGTAGAGTGGGGACAGCCTTCTCGGCATACTGAAAGCCAGATCTAATACGTGAACATCGGATAACGAGGACTACGACGAAAACGTGTAAATTGTAACATTTTGAGTTTATTCGAGGAATTTATCTCTTGAAAGGCTTTTGAAATGGCTAATTCAAGATCTTTTGAGAGAAATTGTTAAACGTATTCAAGTTCAAGTTTTCTTCAAAGATATATTATTAATGGTTGAAAATACTCAAGAAATTATATCAACTGTGTTCCATCACATTGTTAGAGAGTTAGAAAAAAGTTTTTCAAGAATACTTCTCAAGATAAACAGAATTTTTAATACACTAACTACGTTATGTATATCATTTTCATTAGATATGACATTTTATGATTGAAAAATTAAGGATATCTACAAAATTAAAAATTAAGTTACTATTAATGATATGGCGTAACCCTTGGAGGTTCATCCTGGATCGAAGGGAGTGGCACTAGAGACCACACTAGAGAAGAACAAGGTAGACTGATCTGGTATACAGACGGATCAATGACCGAGTAGGTTCTGGTGCGCGAATATATTGTCCCTTTTTGAAGGAGAAACTATGTACTTGGTGAACATACTTCAGTGTTCCAAGCAGAAATGTTGCAATTATGCAACGTGCAAAAATATGTAATGAGAAAGTCCTCACGAGAAAGGGAATCCATATTTATTCGGATAGTCAGACTAACCTTAAAGCTCTTGCAGGTTGCGAAGTCATGTCCAGACTTATATGTGAATGTATTAACGAACTTTTGACACTGTCAAGATCAAATAGAGTTGGCGATTGAGTGGAATAGAAGATAACGAATTAGCTAATGAAGGGAAGACTCCTTATCTTACTCCTACCTAGGAGCTAATGACGGAAAGTAGCCTGGGATAATACACCAGGAAAAGAATATAGTAAATGTGTTATCTAGGTAACATGTGGACCTTGAAACCTTTGTAAATTACTCAATTGGATTAACGTCTTTTAGTATTCTCAGTGTGATAGGGAGAGTACAATAAGCCTTTGGCTGCAGACCCCTTCAGTAAAATGAAATGAAAAAATCATATTCCAAGCAATTAAAATTTTTCGAGAGAACAATATGAAACTCATTTGAACATCATCAGCTGATTCCATCTATTTGCCTCATAAAATCCGTAATAATTCCAGAACTGAATGGGAGTTCACTTTTTATTTCCTACATCACAAATTATGAATATTATCATCAATAATTCAAATATGGAAAAACTGAACACGCAACGATCCTCTCTGGATGGTTATAACCATGAGTAGTTATTTGAAATTAGAATTATTGTGAATGTTTAGTTCACAGAAAATGGAGTTGGAATGACGTATGAATAGTACCTTTTGGGTGGAGGCCCATGGTATTTGCCAGCCCTGCCACTGAGAAAATGTATGAATCGAAACAGGAGATACTTCTTATAATTATCTTATTTTAAGGAGGTAGATGCCAGATTTTTTAAAATCAACACTCGACAACTCTTTTCAGAAGCTCATTTTCTTATAATTTTAAATATGATTCCTACGGATGTTAGAAATATATCGAATTCGAAGGCCAAGAGAATACTGAAAATTAAACTTCTTCATTAAAATTGTTCATATGAATTCAGTTTCTGTGTACTCGTATTTACTGATCTTGATTTCTCAATGAAAAGACTGACTCTACATAAAGATTTGTATTGGTATTACTTGTTTGAGTGGCTTTCACTGTGTATTGTTGTTGTTTATTTCCAATAGTACTATTTTTGATAAATTCAAGAATTAAAATGTTTGTTTCCACACGCTGTATGAGAAAATCATCCCATTATTCGCATACTTCAATAAATACAGATCTATTTCAGAAGCACTTTATAAGGACTATTGTTTTTTTTTTTCTTTTTGTGTAACGCTTGTATATAAATGATTATTGAATGAACTGATTATGTGATGTACACTTGAGACGTTTCATTGATTGAGAGTCATCTGTCGGGGAACTATCAGTAAAACTGGGATTATTTGCAGGAAACATGGTTGTCCAATACGCCGACTTCGCCAAATGAAATACTCCGACTGGCAGCTTTTACGATGCATGATATGATGAAATTTCAGGCTTCATATAGCACAAAACCAGACAAACCGTTTCGGTTAATCAGGATTTGTGGGCTTCTGTCGAGAATGGCAAGAATTTGTACGCGCTCACATAATTCAATATTGTAGAATGGGGATTATGTGGAAAGGCATTCAACCTGACTTGAAATAATAACTGACAGCAGCACAGTGGATTTCTTGTGATAGAAGTTCTGTCTTGACCGATTTAGAAATACTTACAGTATATGATGAATAACTCGGAGAATAAGAAAATAAAACACGAAATATGACTAGTTCAGCGGTTCTATCAGAAACGATGAACATTTTGAGATAACAAGATTAGAAAAGTCAAATATCCCTCCTAGGGTAATGAATGTAACCATTTCGAAAAAGAAAGTTCAAGAAACATTGACGAAAATCTGAAGGCAGAACGTCCTAAGGAAATCTGGAAAGGAGTGGCAATGTGAAAAAATGATTCATTGAGAATTGTTATCTTCAATGAATTGGATATTCTGTAATACAACACCAGATAACATACTCTCAGCTCTTCATTTCATTCCCATTTGTCTGACAGATTTTTTCATTGTATTATTGTAAACCAGTGGTGGAAATTGGAAATTATCAATTAAAACTGTTGAATATGGAGTTGATATGTACTTCACAATAAATTGAAACCACTTCAAACTATTATATTAGTTTCATTCATTCAATTTTCAAAAACAAAATTGTACTTGAGAAGTTTTTTTTGAACTAAGGTAGACAAATCTGTTATGTTCAGACTTTCAAAATTTACTTATGTTTATTCTAGCATCAAAATTTCAAGAACCACTATTAGGAGTATTTTTTTCGATGAACAGATCCTTCATTCATTATGGGCATAGTTAAATCGTGAGATTTCAATTTGAATAGGTGTATTTCAACAAAATCGAAAATTTCTTTAGAGTTCAGTATTTGGGTAGTTTTTTCTCCCTACTAAATTGGATCTTGATATTTAGGGGACAGTAGTAAGCTTAGGAATTCTGAACATACTTTTTGAGAAACAGTCAATGTTACAATAAAATAGTGTTTTTGACATTGACGCACAATATCAAAAACAATACGAGCACGGTTAGTTGCGAGTCAAATACTGATTAGACATTTTCCAGTAATAATTGAAACTCACTATGCATGGAAATGGTGCAAATTTTTGTAGCGTACTGTACCTAAAAGTTAAAAATGCATTTGACCGAAAGGACGGCCATTCCATCATGTCATCACTGTTAATTCGTTATTTCTCCCACTCGTTCGAAATAAATTTCGAATCGGATTTTCCGGATGGATTCTGGAATAATACCCTTGAATATATTTCATATTCATATAAATGGAATGTTGGATTATAATGAATAACTTTTGATTAATCACTAATGTGTTATCCAATTATGATTGTTATCTGGGACAAAAGCCGTGTTGATGGAATAGTGGGAATCCTCCATTTTAGTATTGGTTTTTATAATCATACAATGTCACAATGCTGTGTTGGTGCGATGTTGCTTCAAAATAAATGAAATCAAATGTATAGTCAAATGTCAAAGAGTAGTCTGAATATTCTTTTCATTACAGTCGCCATTTAAATATAGCTGATTGACATATCTATTTTTATCTTCAATGATACAGCTCAGAAAAGATTCCGTTGATGAAAACTCGAACTCGTGGTGTAGATTTTCAAGCGAGGATATAAAGAGCCTATAATTTCGAGTGATATGGACCATGTACTCTACTTTTTATTTCTTGATGTCAACCGGATGTTATTAACATATTCAATTAGCAACTCATTCAAGCACTCGAAATTTTTTCCTTCCTTCTTTTCACCAGCATTTGCTTGTTTCTTGATTGTTTGAATGTTACTTGTCACTTCCATAACATACATGTTGTTGATGATCTAGTGAATATCCACGTAATGAAAATTGCCGAAAGAATACAGTACAAACATCTTCAGGTGAACTTCTTCCATCTGGATCTTGATTTCATTGTTTAAAATTGTAGAATACGTATCCAATATATATTGAAGAATTACGCCATCATTATAGTTCGTGATGTATCGTATAAATTGATTCAAAAAATAGATTGAAATTGAAAATTGACGAAATTCGAGTTCACCAACAGCATCAATAGAATATTCTGTTGGTCCATGAAGCACGAATTGTGATCTTTGTAGACATCTGAGCATTTTTGTGCAAGTATGTGAGTTGCGAAATATGCTTCTGAGTATTTGTCATATTTTGTTGCTGAATATTTATATTTTTTCGAAACCGTGATGAATTTATATTCTAGTCACGTTTTAGGTAATCTTACATGTTGATGAATAAATCTGTGAATGCCCTTATTTGATCTCTGTCTCCAATTCACCTCAACTACAGTTTGACCAGTTCAATTATAACAGTGACAATCTAATAACTATAAATCTCATCGCATCTCATTCTTTCTTCATTCAACTACTCTTTGCTTATGGTTGATTCGCAATTTCGGCTGGAAATCGCAACGATAACATCACAACAACAAACTGAATTTCATCGTTTCAAGAAAAATATCTGGTGGAAACGGAGATTGTTTCCTCATCTGACAGCTCTTCTAAGATTGATTGAAGATAAGGAAGCCCGGGTGTTATTCTGGTATCAAGAATACCCTGGCGATGTAAATTGATTATATTACCATATCATTATCGAATATTCGATAATAGAGGCGATGAGTACACTGAATTTGGCGGTCAACTGAGACAATGGACAATATTAGCATGACAAGTCGTGACTACAGAGGCGTACGTATGCAGTTGATTGTAACAGTCGTTGAAATATAATTTTCCATTTTCTACTTCAAGTGCGTAAGCATGCAGTTTGTTCCGCCAAACTTCAAGGGTAGCTGAAAGAGTGATCCTAGTAGCTTTTAAAACAGCTAGGCAAGCGTTTTTAATTTTTTTCCCATTGGTACTGGTTTTAACTGTACGAAGAAGATAGAACTCTTCTCAATTGAAATGCATTTCTAGCCAATGGAATCGTTTATTCAGTTCATACCTTTGTCGATGCTAGGCGTCCTTCAGAAACATTGAAATTTGTCTACTTTATAGCAACTTGTTTGTACTGTTTCACTATGAAATGTATAGTTATCGATAAATTTGTCCATACAAATAAAGTTATTGTATCAGTTTGTTTTCAACTGTTTCGTAGATTATTTGTGACCGAATGTAAGCAAGTTTATTTGTTGCTTGTTTGTATCAAGCACATAAACTGATATATGTCAGGTGGTTAATATTTCGTAATTTGAATCAACTTGTCTATTGTTGTCTTCTGCCTCGATAGTTCTCCCCATTATGCTATAAGCATTTTTATGTCATGCCAAAATAAAGATATAAAAACATAATAAAATATAATGTTTCAACAGAAAAAGAGCATGCAGTGTGTTCTTGACGCTGACTGACAGTCTCAGTCACGATATGACTCCAGCTGACTGTTATTCTATATAATTAAAATCCATGTAATATGCAGTATGTTTAAAGAAATATTTTTCATATGGTTCCTATTTATAACCGTGGTTTAATTCTGTGATCAATGCAAGTTTATCTATTTATTGATTTATTTAAAGAGATATGTGACAGAATAATCACTGTTGCCACTCGTCTTCTTCCAGAGAAGTGAATAATCTTCATGTGTCTGATTGGGAGAAAATATATATCTTTCGATTCAAGATTGAAATATAAAGAAAAAAATTACTAATATTTCTACAATCTACAAATCCTATATAATGCAGTGTTGATTTGTAATTCTTGTGAACTGTGGTCAATTACACACTGAAGAAACTGGCAATGAAAAAATTAGGATGAATTCTAATTCTCCAATTTTTTATTCTGGAAAATATGATCACCGATAATGGGACTCCCTGTACTCCACTGGTCCAACCCTCTGGATGGTTCCAACGATAAGCCAATGCCGAATATACATACATAAAGTAATCGACGCTGACATTGATGAATTGCCATATCCATGTCAACAAGTGAATTTTATTGCATCTGATCGCTTCACTTATAATCATCCAATTTTACTACACAGTTTCCCTCTGTGGAGAAAGATTGAGTTCATAACAGAGTGCTCTCTGTCTCCCATAATATATTAATCAATTCCCATGTAATCGTTTTTTTTGCGTCTGGTGCTTGTTAACGTATTACGAGCTTAGAGGCAGAGGCTTGGGGATTGATTTTTCATAATAAATATTTTGTCATCGACGGTGGCGTTGAATTATTAGTATTAACTCAAAAAGATGACAATGAGAAAGTAGAATGAGTTTTGTTCGTTCAAATCAATACCTGTAGTCGTGATAGTGAGGAGCTATTTATTTAGAATCATTTGTTATTATAACAGACTGAATGTTGACTTTATTGTTTCTATAAAACACAACCTTGCATAATGTTGGTTTCGATTTCATGCAAAACTAATATAATACCCAAAATTGAGTTACGATTTCAGCCATAAAAACTAGTTGAGATGTGGAAATACTCACATGGGCACACTGTGTATTATTGAAACTGCCTCCTTCGTTTGTGTAGGCGTGTTATTCGATTATAATTCAGAATGCAAATGAACCTTAGTGTCTCAAATATATTAGATAAATATTTGGTTTCAGCGGCATAAAATTTCCCACGTCATTTCACACCTTCCCAGAATTTTTTTCTCCAGAAGTAGCTCCGAGAGGAAACAGAGTTGTTAGTACATTCTTTAATCAGACGGCTTTGGTACAACTTCAGAAATGAAAAAGCCTGAGGTCAGTCACCAACTTATATTGTGCTTCTAATGTTTGCCGAGTTTCTGTACAAACAAATTACAAAAATATCTTATGAAACGAATCTTGGATGATGTTTGAACATTATGAAATATGTATAGAGTACTACTTTATTCAAATTATTTTGTATTCGAAACTGTAACTCGATTTCATTTGATTTTTATATCAAAGGCGGTTTTGAGAGCAATATTGGAGTAGGGGTCGTTAGAACATTATTTTTCAATTCTATCATGAATCTTTTTAGATTAATCTGAAGTAAAATTTTAGATATAATCATTTCCATTATTGTTTTTCTGTTTTTATGACGTGTTTAGGAAAATGGAAATAGATTCAGATTTGCATTTTAATATTATTATACATATATTATACAATTCCTTCTGACTTTGGGTAACGTCATCTTTAGTAACAATGGCATTTCAGACTTCACAATGAAGAAATTCCTCAAGTTACAATATCAACAACTGAAAACATGTTTTCACCAATAATCGAACTAAAAAGTAAGAAATCATTCTCAGTAACTAATGGAGATAATGTCCTTATTATAATAATGTATTTAACTCTGTGTTTGGGAACCCCACGCTTCTATAAAAGTGACATTGAATTTATCATGAATACTTTTATTCTTATCCTACGATTCATTTGTCAAGTTTGAACAATAATTTATTTCACACTCATACAGCGTGTTTTTTTCTCAAAACTACATTGCTGGTTGGTGAAACTTATAGAAGCGTTTTAAAAAGTTATGATGTCACCAGTCCACCGTATATAATTTAATGTAAAATACGACAAAACCAGTATATAATTTATAAAATTCACATAGGTAATTTTAAAATATATTATTTTCGAATCCAAATAAAAAATCGCTATGAAATTAAAATGCTAGGATTTAATCGAAAACATCGTGTGATTTTGCGGAATACGAAGAATTGTTGTTGGTTTCAACCACCTCTCCGCAGTATCATTATATACGATGTTTTTTTTTTAATATTTATATGATTTTTAACTTGACTGTTGTGCCTCCTACACCACTGCTCGCAATTTCTTGAGAACGTCTATGGATTGAATTAAACTCGCAGATTGAATATACGTATAGTATCTACTTTTCTGCACGCAACTCGTCTTTCAAGTAATTTACACCAAGATAAAAATCAACGGTTAAGAAGAACTTCCAACGCTGCATCAGTGAAGTGGAGCACCAACGAAAGAAGGGCAGTGCTTATACAATGAATCATTTCATTTCATACTCATTTCCACTAGGCATACGTGATTCGGAGACATGGAATAATTATTGCAAATATTATCTGTTTATATTCGCAATTGGAATCTTCATATCCAGTGGCGTTCCGGATGACAGATCAACCAATATTTTTACAAAAAAAAGGTGCGCTAGTGAACAGTTATAAAGGTATGAAAGCTATTATTTCTAGTCACATACAAGCTAGAAAGTTTATAGCTAAAGACTTGGCAAATCTCAAGAATATTGGAGACTAGCCGAAGATAACATTTACTTGAAGTGATGGTTTGAGGTAGTACCTCTACAGAAGAGTTGGATCAAGAAATGGTTGAAATTTGACATACATATTATTCAATTCATTGTCCAAACACTGAAAGTTGGCTTGGTTTACAAACAAGGAAGGTCACCTTCAAAATTTTAATGATTGATCGATTCTCAATCGATAGAAAATTGAATTGAATCGAAGCACTATATATAAATATCAATAGCTCAGTGGCCTTTTTGCAACCAACTATATAACAATCGATCATATTTCTCTGAATACCTTGAAAGACAAAAATAAATTGTGAAATTTGGACAATGACAAATTTTATTCATGAAAAAACAGTCCCCTTGACAGATTTGAAAAATCATCGATAACTTCGACATTTTCGACTTTGGAGATAAAGTTTACAGGAACATTCTTATTCAGAATTCAATTTCTCATCGATTAGGAATATTGTATTCTGGGAGTACTTTTGAAAAACTTTATCGTAGCTCTAAATTTTGAATATTTGTCCCGTTCTTAACATCGTAATCAACGATGAGAATATCACTACTACTAAAGCCGATTCATTTGACTTCGAAAACTCTGTATATATGCTATTTCGTGTATGTAGGAAAAGTGTGGACAGTCCCGGAAAAAAGTTTACTGCCAATGGTAAACCAAAAACACAACAGCTGAATTCTGATATAGTCGGCTATGGAATTATCATGCCTTACACAAAACATATTTGTGCAAAGAAAGTATTACCTGACGCACTTACATAACACCCTGGAATGAGCTGAATTTAAACTCTATTTCTTTCTGTACTTTGCAAAAACCATCAATCATTTCTGAACCCTGCATTGGTGGCCGAACCACATCAATGGAACAACTATCAATAATGATAGTCGAATTCAAACTACATACAGGCAGAATAGTTGGTTTCCTGAAGCGGCTTATATGTAAATGAGACGTCCATTCAGAATTATGTTTGAGGTGGAAATTCCATAATATAATGCACAGACATCGCTCAATGTATATTGGAGTTGAATTTACGCCATTGTGTTGTTGCATATTGATCTCTGCTCCTGCTGATTATGTGACCGCCCTGAAATAGCAGCTTTTGGGCAAGGAAATATTGAGCCCTCATAATTCGGGATCTCGCCAAACCAGTTCCTCGTGTTTCATCACAATCATATAGTGGACTACCCCGATCTAGTGTTGACCTAGGCTTCTCAGTGAGTTGATCAATCATTTTTCGCGAAATATACTCCTGATTTTGGTGGTTCATTTTTTGCAACTCATATTTGCCAGAATTTCAACCAAAAGTTCACATACCATGTTCTTGTTCAAAATATTGATAATTGATGACTGGAAGGTGAATCATTCTCAATTTTTTCAACATCAAGTACTGTCATTCCGCATTTGTTACGAATAAACAGAGCCAATTCTGAGAGTAAATATCTCAGGTTTGATATGGTTAAACAATTCAAATTCCACAGGTGTTCCCCTACCCTCACAAGTGAAATTTGCAAAATGAATATCAAAGGTTGTAAACTTTGCTACTAGTGATGATAGATGACAATGCTATTGTGACCAACAATTTTAAATGGAAGCCTACGGCAAGCGACCTTTCCAACCTATTCAATGCTACTAATTTTGTTTGTGTTCATGACAGTTCTGATGACTAAGTAGTAAACATGAAAAATTAAAATACATTCAGTTTGATATTCATCACATATTTGAAAATCAGTATCTACTTAAAGAGGTATCAAAAAGGTATTTGGTTAAAAGTTTCAACGGAATGGCCACCTCGATCATCGGACTTCACACCTTTGGATTTTTTGTGGGGATACTCTAAATCGAAGGTTTACGCCACTGAACCTGGAAATATTGACGTTTCAAAACAACGTATTTTTGCAGAATATGAGACAGTAAGTAAAAGTACGAGAAGAGTTCAAAAATGAGATATTTCACTGTCAGAAAGTAAATGAGGGTTAATTAGAGCAATTTTTGGCCACCTGTGTACAAAATTGGTGAGTGTCATCCTCGGCCCTTCACCAATATTTTTGTGATGGTACTACTGAGGACAATGACCTGAGGTTGACTAAGTCTTTAGTTGGAGATTTGTAGACTTTCTAGCTTGTCTGTGGCCAGTGACCTTTTATGACTCTTTCAATGTGCTATAACAATCACAGAATAATAATTGGATATCATGTCTTCGTTGACCTTTCACTTCTGAAGTTTCAATTTATATAAACAATACAAAATTAGAAATAGAAAAATGGTACGTATATATCCTTCGGTACAGTCGGAAAACAAAAAATTCTAAATATTTTTGTTATCCACAATCACTCGAAATATTATTTCAAGCATTATTTTGTCATTATTGGACAAAATAGTACCATCAATGCAGCAAAGATTACCCTCGAATTTATGTCATGTTTGAACGTTATAGTCGTTCTATTATTCCAGTGGTTTTAGCTATTCTTGAATGCACCACATTTATGCTAGCAATTGTAAATAGCTAGACTGGGGAGAAAATAAATAAACAGATGCAATGCGACATTGAATATTCTGTTGTGTCACCATTAACTTATTTAGTCTGAAATATTGAAACTAAGCGGGAGCATAAACCGTTCTATTATTTGAATAAACCAGAATAGCTACTTGGGATGGTTGAAAAATGCCCGAAAAGAAAAGGATTGATGAGATTGGCTTATCTCAAGTGAGACCATAAACTGTTTACAATGTTAGTTGCGGTTTTCTAAAACTGAGTTCTTTAGCTTGATAAGATCAATTTGGATTCTCACGTTGGCTATTGAAAGTTGGATACAACAAAAGATATTTTTCAATTATATTATCGATGCTTATACAGGATGTATTGTTGTATTGTGACAACGTACAATTGATAAATCAAAAACCAAAATTATAAGGGTTATGATCAATTGTATAAAATTAAATATTATTCAGCCTCAAATCTAAATTTTTCAAAGGATTTTTCAAGGTTTTTCAACGACATTATATGGAAAATGAAAGTAAAATAAAATCTGAACAAAATTGAATACGAAAACTGTCGTTTTTGAATTCAAAGTTTCATTTTCTTGAAGGTTATTTGTGAGCATCCTTCATAATGAATCTTCAAAAATTATATGGTATTGAATCAGATACTTACGAACCCACGAACAATAATTGAAATTTTTATATCGTGAAACAACTGTTTTGCATAATGTCTGTTCGTAAAAAAAATAATAGCTGAAAATGCAGGAAGGAACGAATTCTTGAGAATATAAATAAAAGTTGATATGATTGAAATAAAATTATTCGAGTCAAACATTTGAAAATTATTTTCATTAATCTCCTACTTTCTGATACATCTTATGTGGACCATCCTGTGAATAGTATTTATTAGTCAATTTATATGCTAACATAACAGTTCTGACACTTTGATGTAAATTTATGGTATCCATTGTATTGTTCTTGGAGGATAATTTTTTTCGCACGCTCCCATAAAAAATGTTTCAATACCTAGCTTCACTTTCACAGCCATTTGGTAAACCAGACTCGCACACAATAACTATTTCGTCGATACAACAATAGTTAGCAATAAATTATGAAGCCAGGCACCGTGAACAAAGAGATAGTTGATCTACGGTGGAATATTGATTAATATGATATGTTCGGACTACGTCACGCCATATTCTGCGACTTGACTTGTATGCAATAGTTTATTTCCAACAAATTTAATGCATTATGTTTTAACGTGGCCGTAAAGTCGCCATCACGGAAACAGCTTTACTGCCAAACCGACATTAAATTTCGAAAATAGGGGCGCGAATTGTTTTAATGGCATAAGTTTAATGGACAGGGGACGTTAAACCAGCAACCTGTCTTGTAATGTATGAACTAGATCAACGCAAACCTTATCGTTAAAATTTGTTAGCATATCATGAAGCAAAACGTGTATTATATTTCGTGTTAGTATATTTTTGCTTGCGTGTTTTTAACACAATTCAGTTCTAACGCTAGGATACTTTTCTATAGCAGGAGCGATTGGACTAGTATTAAATTTTCAACAATTCATCATTATATCATGTAGCCCTGAAAAAATTTTCACTCTCATCTAAATTAGTTTAAGTGGTATATCACATTGATAAATAATATCACTGAATTTCAGAGCTCCAACGAATCATCAAAATATTGAAATGTCCTCTCATTGGTCTATTCAATAAACATGCAAAATTCTACTGAATTTTAATTCAATAAATATTATGCATGGATTTTTTATTCAATTCACAACTGTCATTGATCAACTCTTCAGTAATTCATTTTCGTATTTTCAAAAAACGTTTTATGACCTTTTCATTAATTGCCTATATTGAATTGAAGTAGCTGAAACTGTCATACCGTCTTCGTCTCAAAGATTATAGATACAATTGAACAGTATTACATAAATTTGAATTTGAAATAAACAATATTGAAATCTTTTTCTCAGATTAATGAAGAACTCGAGAATTATTGAAAGCCTTTCTTAAAGAACTTTCGTATCCTTATGATCAACAAGAAATAGAACATTATCAAATAAAATACTTTTTATTTGACTAGATTGGGATTGGACTTGATTATTTAATTTTAAATGAAATCAACAGCTTCAACAAGTTTGATTTACGGTATTATGAACTCAGATACCAATCATTGTGACATTTCGTTTGTTGTATCTCTTTCATAAATATTATACAGAATTTGATTACATAACCAAAAACTCTACAACTTCAGATTTAAAAGAATAGTATCGTCTCGATTTTATTTTTTTTGCTTGTTACTATATTCGCGAAAAAATATCAGAGCATTTGAAAGTAGCTCCGACTTTGATAATGATTATGAGGCAGTTAAATCTTCCAAAAATAGTCAAGAATATTTAAGGAAATGAAATTATTGCTGAGTTCAGATATATTTCCAAAATATACACGTAAAACATCAATAAAAAATATCAATTATTTTATATTTTTCATATTCTGTACTAGAGTGAAAATATTCCCAGTTTGATCCGATTTGTCACTGATTCATCAACAAATATTCATCGACAAAGCAATTGAGATTAGAAATTATTTCAAGGAGAAATATATCTTCTTCAAGATATTCGAGGAGAAATTGTATTAACCTTATGACCATGGTAGAGATCGCATAATGGCAGCCAACGACATTTTGAATTTCAATCATGTTATTTCTTATTCTAAAAGGAACCCACAATTCTGGAATGAAAATACCCATGAAATGGCTGCCTCCGCAATCTTCACGTATACACATACATTTTTATCACAAGGCATTCACTCAATTCAAAGCATTCATTCTATGCACTTCTCCTTTATGATAATAAAAAATGCTCCATATTAAAGGCGAGCTGAAGCCGTTCACCCTAATATTCTAATACGAAATGCGAATATACATTCAATGAATACGAAATGAGCATTTTTCAGTTATTCAGCTGATGTAGTAAACAAAGAGATACATAGTCACTATAGCCCAGCCATAGCCTAAAGTTATGTATTATATTGTAGCTATAAAGATATACATTTTTGGTGGAAATAAGAAAATTGCGTGTCGGTCTCTTCCTTCGCTGTGGTGTGTTTCAAGTGGTTCACTTTTTCGTACAAAATATGCGTTATTCTCAGTCGACACAGTTTAAACATTATTCTAGATACAGTTGGATTCAACTTTCGATTTTTTTTTTCATTTTGACGACGGTCTTCAACTATTTGCAACCGAAACAAAATGGTTATCAAAATTACTGATACAATTTCTAATCAAAACACCATTTATATAATTTGTTTTATACAGGGTATAACGAAAGTGTCAGACATTCCAGGGGGTGATTCCCCATCGAAAAAGAGATGAGTAATTCATATTAAGAAACTTCATTAGAGCATCCATTGTTAATATACAGCCTCTTTAAGAAGGGTACATAAAATTGTTTTAGAATTTTTTACACAAACACTAAAAAAGTTATAGATCTACGTGACATTTTCCACTATCAACGTAACGCAACTCCTAATGTTTATTTCCAATGTTACTTTTCGTATAATAATTTGTATACCATTTATAAGATCATTTTCAATAGCTCTCTTCATTCTTAAGAGAAAATGTCGCATGAATAACCAAAATTAGGAAACTCGCTACAAAAAATTATTCCACGTACAATTACAGAAGTAGATACATAAATACGTCATAAATGCGAACTGGATTAGCACAAGTTTTGTAGTTACTACCTGTATCAAAATATGATTGAATATGAATGAACAGAACTTATTTATTGATAACAAGACACACAATACATAGAAAAAATTGTAAAATGAATTTAATGTACCTTCTTCAAGAGGCTGTATCTTAACAAGAAATACTCCAATGAAGTTTCTTCATACTTATGAGAGATAGCATCTCTTTTTCGATAAGGATTCGTCCTTTGTAATGTTTCACATTTATTTTGAAACACCTTGTATAGCCTTTCTACTGTGTTTGCTATGATAGAGAAGTTACTACATATTTTTGAGTGAAATTTTCATGTCTTTTCATTTTCTCATGTGGCCTATCCCGACTGCTATAAAGTATTCCCCATATCGCAATTACCCAAGAAATCTGTATCGCTATGACGAACCCTCCTCATATAAACAGAGAAAGTATGCGAAACACCATATCCAATTCCTATTATACAGCAGCCACTGCTGCCAAAGAATGAAACAAAACAGCAGGGCGACTAGCGGGGCGAACTCTTTCCTAAATAGGAAATATAAGTTACGCAGTTTGGGTAATCCCTACGAATGTAATTGGAAACATTGCCCTTTTGCGGTGGTGAGAATATCAGAAAACAAAGGTCAAAATACTGAATGGTTTCTCTATCCCATATCAATTGAGTCGTACTATGTGAAAGTTGTGGATTCGGAGACATTGAAGAAACAAACAAAAGAATACCGAATCATGTAATGATATATTATTATCAATGAAAAAAAAACCTCATGGACTTATTCATCAAATTGGCAATCAATGTGTCAAACGCCTATTTGGAATGATTCATTATTCATCAAATGAATTGATATGATTTTGTTTGAAGACAAGATGATGATTTGATGTGATCATGATTTTTAATCCGTACTGCAATGAGTTCGATATGAGGCTTCTCTTCAAATGCTACAGTGAATAGAAACGATTTTACTGGACGATAGAAGGACATACTCTGTATTCACAGACAATTACGGGGTGCTTTGTAGGACATTATTGAACTAATAAGAGTTTCGAAACCTGGTGATACAGGTGATACTCATATAAGAGTTTGGGAATTTATAAGTAGCACCTCACGCTTTTGACGTTAGGTTCATCATCAGGAATGTCATTCTTACACCAAGAATTTGTTTTCACTTCTTCGTGGAATCATGTGTCTCACAAATATATCAGTTTGCGATCCTAATGTTCACGAATTTTTCTTAATTTTTCAAGGATTTTCATCCTTTGAGATGTGACGATCATTAAATTACGAAAATGTCATGGAAGACTTCAACTTTTATCCAAAGAAAATAGTTGGTTTATCGAAAATATCTTGAAGGTGGTGAAATATGTCACATTCAAGACACAATATCAAAAAATGCTTTTTTGAAACAAGGCTAAAATATTAGCAAGTGAGCGGAGCTGCTGTGCGGTATGTACCTCATCCCACCACTCCCAGCAATGAATTATACGGGAAAAACGAAACCTTTTCAACCCTTTCTCCCCTCTGCTCAGCTTTAATGAACTCGCAGAAACAATGCACCAGGAATGCATTTACTTCGGGAGGAGGCAGATGCGGGAGGGAGAAGTGGGGATAGACTTTGTCCCATGTTCCATTTCGGTGGAGTGCAGAAGTGCATTGTTTCGACGTTCTCGCTTTGCGTATTTCGCTTTGAAACTCATTCCCAGCATTCGAAATATGTTTTTTTCAAGTTTTCATACAAGAGATCAATGATGATAGAGGTTTCATATTTTTTGTGGAATTAAAAGCTACAGCATCACGAGTTGTTTGGATATTTTCTCTAGATACTGAATATTTTGCAACGCTACAGACCCAAATGATGAATATTTTTTAATTTTCATTTATAACTACTCGAATAAAAATACCTTGTGCGACTGGACTAGTTTTAAATGTTTTAGTCATAAAAATTTTTGCTCCGCCTAAATGTATTTTAGCAGAGATGTGACTTATCTTAGATAAAAGTATCTGAAATACAGATTCAAGATACAAATATAGGTATTTATATGTTGTAGTTCACATACTCTTTATTTTTTTATTATTTTGGATCTTTTATTTAGATACATCATCCTGGTATCTTAGTATCTTGATAGAACTTTGTTCCTTGAGATACTTTTACTAAAATAAACTTCTCATTTTTCTTCCCCATCGCAACTGAACGCAGCGCGTCTTTATCAAAAGCTTCAGAATGGAGAATCTGCTAGATGTGATGAAAACTTAGATAGACTCATTGTCTCAACTGAGAACTGAAATGGGTACCAAAATCACGAAAGGAATATGTGAAAGAACTCGCCCTGTCTAATAAAAAATGTAAAATCGATCTGAAAAACAAAAATCGGAGGTATATATAGGTAATTGATATTATAACTGATAAAATGTATTATCATTAATATTATTTTCATAAATTTTTCCGATACTGTATGATGGCAAAAAGGTATGATATTGTCAATCAAACTTACAATGTATAATTTCCACGTGCATATGTAATTTCAATAGCTGGAAAATAGGCACCTGTTGTTTCCATAATAACAGAAGTCTAACGTTTCAATCATCAAAAATTTAAAGAACGTACATTCAAAACTCGAATTGTATCACTTAATTGTATTGCTTCCTTCAACTATTGATGTGACAGCAATCTTTTGTTCCGCATGAAATGACATCGTATGGTTTTGTTACCGCCCATAAAAATTCTATTTCAGATTATAATCGGGATAATGGTTTTAATGATTCCTTTCGTGTATATGAAAGACAGCTAAAAAAATTCAAGAAATCATTTTGTATAGGTGAAATGCATAAAAGACAGAAAATTGATATGACAATGAAAACTATAATTTTGGCGATGAATGCCTTGCCGACAGTCACACTAACCAAAGTGAAGACACAGAGTGTAATTCAAAAAACATGTTTTTGTTTTGGAACATCTTCGAATTTTGATGAATTTCTGATTGGCTATGTATGGCCAAGTTCTAGTTCTTTTATCTTATAACGAAGGTTAAGCTAACTCCAGGCAGATCAATAAGACGAAATTTTTAAACTTTTGAACAAAAAAATATTGCAGTTTTGATAAAAATGAACGAAATCGATACAAATTCGAGAACTTTTATAATCATGAATCTAATTTCATGGCTTTGTATTCTTGCTATCGAATATGAAGTGGACACTTTTTTATATCACATCAACAGTTGTGTATCATATCTGGGAATTGTAAATCCTGTAAATGACATTCCAGGTATGTATGGCATGTCAGTTCCATACATTTTCAATAAAAGGGGTGGGCTACAAACATCCACAATCATTGCCATATTTCAAAAAAGAAATATTGTCTATAAAAAAGCATCCAAAACTTCGTTCAGCTAGAATGACAGCTCCAGTAGATGAATATTCAATGCTCTATTTACCTTCACTTTTCGGAAAGGAATTTGATCATAAGTACTTTATAGAGATCAAGTAACGTCGGTTGGGTTTTAATATGTTGCGGATTTCACATGACACTAGCAGGAAAAGAGTTTTTCATTTTGGCTCGCAAACTATATTAGTATTTTTGGGGCTTCAAGCTCAAGAGCATTTTCCACGAAATAGCTTAGGGTGGTAATAAGATATACCCGTACCTACATTCAGTCGATCTGAAGATTCATAAGAAACACGATATTTTAGAAGAGTATAGTGTTCCACTTATGAAATGGTATTTATTGATTTATTTCGATAACAATGGTGACAGAATTAGTATACAGAATGGTATTATATTGTATGCCAGGGTGGCCAGTTAAAAGTATTCGTCGTAGAGACTCGTGTTAAAAAAATTCACGATAAAAGTGATCTAGAGAAAACCCTGGAAATTATTGTCATGTTTCCAGGATAGCTGCCAGGGGGCGTAATCGTCATCTGAAATTTTCAAAGAGATTTGTCACATAAATATATGTAGTAAACTTACCAAATACATGTTCATATCTCGAAGTTAACCTTCATTGGAATAATTGTGTCTTTTTGACTTATCTATTGAAATGAAGTGGTGGGGGTAGTTCAAAGTTATGTCAAATGAACAGTTTCAACTCCTAAATGATTGATTTCAACAAACTTAGTGTCGTTAGAAAGATCATTGAGTAATCTATCGAATCCATCTCATATGTAATATATAATATAATAATTTGTAAAACATCGCGAAATTCTCTGAGAAATCAAGAGCATTATTATGACTTTTTTTTCATAAAAGTGTTATGAAATGAAACCAAAATGATCTAGTAAAAACCACTTATGGATATATCATTCCTTGTCCAAAATATCGAATAATGAGAATTGAAAATAGATATATAAATCTTATCATTTCCTATATTCTTGAGAAGAAGACAATTGAGGTTATGTCGTTCAATTCAAATGGTTGTAACTCTGATTGTTACTATAGAGCACAATAAAGCATTTAGTAGATTTGCTATGCACCAAGTAGTTACTCTATTAAGAGCAATCTGTAAAGTAGTACATTTACTTCACACAGCCTGTTATCAATCTTTCAATGAACCATGATTCATTCCATATCATCCAAAATTAATCTCTCCGTCAACTTCAAGTTATATTTTATTCACAACGTTATCCAGAAATATCCATCCGCCCTCTAGGATTGGACCCTTGTAACATTTTCGTTCTCGACTCCCCCAAGATGAAATATTTTAGAGTATCTCAGTCTCTGGCAAAATGTTCTCATAGGAATACAACAGTGAAAGACGAAAGAGATATAGGACGTGTTCAAGGTATTGAATATTGAAAAAAATCAACAGGGAATTCAGCAATGAAATGTGTATGCTGTATGCTTGCCACATAATAATCGAAAATGGAAAAATTAAGTAGGGAAGTAGGGATGACAACCGATGAATAATAGTCAGGAAGTATTCATTCTCCGAACTAAATAAAATAAATAAAATAAATAAATAAATAAATTTATTAAATCCTTTTCGACCATAAAAAATGATATAGGATACGTCAGACAACAAGTAATTCACATACATTCAATACATACAGATACATGAAAATATAACAGTACTACAAAATGAATATATAAATTCTTATCATTGATTAAAATACATGGAAATATAACAGTACCAAAAAATAAATATATAAATTGATTGAAATAATGAACCATTCTAGAGAAACTCACCAT
This sequence comes from Plagiodera versicolora, assembly GCA_037013635.1. Lineage (NCBI taxonomy): Eukaryota > Metazoa > Arthropoda > Insecta > Coleoptera > Chrysomelidae > Plagiodera > Plagiodera versicolora. The sequence goes on along the minus strand of CM072982.1, from coordinate 3,954,619 downwards.
GTATTCATTCATCACGAGGGAACTCACCTGGAAGAAATCAGAATGAGAGTATTAATCAAGATGTATTGAATAATTGGCACAAATATCTGCCAAAAATATGTTTTAGGTATTTGAGACGATTTCTACGTTGATTGAAGAAACATGATTTTATAATTTTGACATATTCATCTGTGAATCAGCTGAAAGATTTTATTTTATTTTAATTTGTGAAAATTGTATAACAGCATTCAATTTCTGAAACAAAAATTTTCACATTCGACATACTCGATTTTCAAAAGTCTAAATCAATCAATATCTAACTGAGAAAGTGGAAAGTTTTGATGAAATAAGTGTGAGGGTTTGAAAATGACAAGAGTATTATGTCATGCAATTATTTACATTTACTTCCTCTAGTTTCAACATGTCTTTGACTAGAAACTCAATCAAAAGATATTTCATGTTTCTAACCCATGCAAGACATACTGTTTCATTCCCTAAGTTCATCGCTACATAAAGCATATATCAAGGGAAAAACAAAAATTTATAAGAGTAACAAGGGACGCCACATAATCAAGACAGATTCTCCCCTTTTTACCCTTCTGACAAGTTCCCGTCAGTTACAGAGCTTATGAATATCCCTCCTTAAGCCACTCGAGGAGAAATCGTCATGCTATCTTAATATTCAACAATCTCTTGTTAACGTCCTCATTGAATCACAATACCCAAGATAAGGTATTTTCGATATTGTATATACACACACATATCATTTGAAGGTATTACGGTTCGATAACCAAAAATATTTCAAAGATCCGTATTCATAACGTGAACTTCTTATTTACAGTAACAAATTACTAATTGCTGTCAAATTACGAAATTCTCCCTGAATACCTTCAAAAATAAAGTTATAATGGATTCAAGAGAACCGAATTATTTTAAACACGATTACAAGTTGGTAGTCAACAGCCTGATTCGAGTTTCAACAACTAGAGACCATTTTCTTCAAGTTGAGGAGAGTTATGAAGCAAATGAAATAATTAATAAGGAATGGAATTCATTATGGATTAATTGAAAATAACCGTTGTTTTTTCTACCATTTTTATGAATAGCTCGAATCAACAAGAAATTCTCACAATCGGAATCATCTTTTCTCATAAAATGATATATCAATCTCTCTTTCAAAATCCTCAGAAAGAGCGAGGGAGCCTTGATTATACAGGGTGAGTCAAAATTGTGCACCGAGCTTTCTAACTGCTATTCTGCTAAAGTTAAAATGATTTCTCCACGTGACTTTCAAACAGTGAAAGCCACCAGAAATTTTCTGCATAAGTTTTTTCAGAAGGTGAATTGTGAATTTTATTCATCAAACTACACTTTTTTTTAATGTACTAACCCTCAGAAAGCTCGGTATACATTTTTGACTCACCCTGTAGATGTGCATGAAACTTATTTCAATCGCTGTATAACCTCTCGTTTAGTCTTCTACATTGAGAACGCCCTCTGTACGTTGTTCTCGGTAGTCGACGTATGTTAATTCTATCCGGAGGCCATCACTGACCTTTTCTGTCTGATTTAATACGCTATTGTTTCCATTTATTTATGATACTCGGATGATATTTATAATATAACAACGGTTTTATAGGTGAACAGAAGCCCGACTCACGCATAACAGTGCTCGTTTCAAAATGTCATCGCTCTTCGCATTCAATTACGTTTAATGACTGCAAAAGTAGAGATGAATACCACAATGAATGGTATGAAAAAAAGTGTCACTTCAACCTTTACAGAGTGTTCAAGTTCATTTCATCGTCATTGAATTATCATTGGTCTTGTCTTCTATCAATTTCACATGTCAACTAGATTTAAAGATTACAACATATGGGAACAAACAAATATGAAAATTATATAAGGGTTTACTTCCACCACCGGTCTGGCAACAATTTTGAAAATTTTATCAGATGTTGTAAATATTTTCAGTTATATGCAAAACTACTGTTATTTATTTCAATTCAATTTATATTGAAGTTTGCAAATTTCATTTTTCCCATGAATATGATATCATTTGAAAACAATCAATCATGGAAAGTTGACTAGTTCATTGAGGCACGAGTTGAATTCGTAAAATTACAATACTCCTCTGTCTGTAAGCCAGATGAAATTCCTCAAAACCGAGTAAACCAGTCCCACTTTTCCAAATGAAATAATTGTCACCTCATAATTATTTTCAGCTGTCAAAAACCTGATGGAATCTTCACTTCAAAAGTAATTTCATCGTGACGTCCGAGCAGTTCAAAAACTAGAATGAAACTGTTATAGAACTCATTAAAAGTTGAGCTGTTTGCGAACTCCGGAGCACATTTATTCGAAATTTCAAGGTCTGGATACAGACTGGGATAGATTCTATCCCGGGTGTAATAACTACATCACCATCGAATGAGTTTATCAACAAAATGAATTAATTATTAGGAGTTACCACCAAATGGTTTCGATTTAAATAGATAGAAATGTATATAGAAGTATATTTCTTTACTGCCAATGAACCTCAAGTATGGTCTGATATTTTTAAATGTACACAAAGGAATTCAATATTCTTATTTGACATTTGGAAACATACAATATTTTAGTGATGAAATTATCTAGAATCAGTAAACTTTTCCAAATAGGCTACTCCCTTTCAAAATCAAGTACATGATTCACGTCAAATTCATATGAGAAAGGTTTTACAAGGCATTATATCATCTCATATACATGAAGTAAACATATACATTTTCACATATACCTAATTATATTCAAGGCAATTTTTATTTTCGCCAATGAATTTATCTCAAAAAAAAACTGTCGAGAATTCAAACATTTTCACATATATTGAAAATGTGAACTTTTGCAAAATTTCAACTCTACAAAAATCAGACTAAGTTTTCACCACGTGTTTTAATGGTAAATTGTATAATATGAATTATAATGTGTGAAATTGGAATCAATGCGATGACAGAGTTGAGAAATACACTTTGGTTGAACAAACTATACTTTCGAAACTGTTGCAACAATAAAATGAATCAATGCATTGTTGCGAGTCTGAAAATTGCAATTATCGCACGTTACCTAACTATGCACTCATAAGAGTTTTCGAAATGCCGTCACGAAAAATTTACAAAGCGAAGGATGCGAAGCGGAAAATTAAATAATATGGAATTTCTATCGATCACAATCAAAAAACCCCTTTCTGTGAGTAGACAGACAGACGTCCAGCAAACATAGCCGGGCTCTATAATTTCGTTCACAATAATGTATTTCGTTAGTGATTGATCGATTGTCACAGGCGGATTGGGATTGGCAAGTTCTTTTTTCGATTTGTTGTCGAAATTAGCGAGAGGAATTGAATGGAAAAAAACGTTAGGAATATATTTATAGAATGTTCTCAACATTTAGGAATCTGTTAAGACACACTACACACTCGAAAACGAATTGAGAATTAGGCATGCTAATCAATCGTACCCAGTTTTCAAAAATCGCAGTGCGCATCGCCAACTGCCCGCGCAATAGGTCTGTTTTTCGAATGACGATCTTGCTTATCTCAAATAATTTGAATTGGGTAAAAGGTCTCTGATTTTTGAGATGAATAATAATCTGAAAAGATATTGAGGATATCCTCGATAATTGAAGATATCGCGAAAAAAATTAAAAGGGTGCAGAAGTCGTAATTATTGAATTATTATGATTACAACTGCAAATATACTGAAGTACAAATATGACGCGAATGAACTATCAATCGTTCAAAAAGCTATATATTAGAAGCATCTTTCAAACAATATTCATTAGTAACTCTAGAATTCTATCGTAAATTTGAATAATCAGTAAGGAACTGGAAATAAGTGCGAAGGTACCAGAGTCATGACTATATCAAGAAATTGGAAAACAAATTCTCACTTCGTTTGTATAATTTTTTTCCATTCGTCCATCAAATATAATTGACCTATTGATCGAAAAAAATGAATGAACATATTCTCAAAGTTGGTATGTGTTCAGAAATCATACGAAGAACGCACAGCGTTGTACGTCACAAGTACTCCCGTACATATAAGCGTTGGAATTGCCGCCAGCCGCTAGCGACTGAATGATATTTTACAGCACTGCCAACCGTTAGTCATGATATTTTTTCGAATCGTCAGCAAACCGAAATAATAACGAGAATTCATAGCCCCACGTATATTTTTCACTGGCAACTGAACCTATAACAATCATAAAATATGGGGTTTCATTTCAGTTCTCACTTGCACATTACTGAATGAAATATCGGTAGAAGCCCCAAAAGTAGTACAACTGGCAACTCTTTCACGTGCGCTGACGAAACGACATCGTAGGTTTAGAAGTCTCACTAAATATAAGGGATTAAAAGTGAAGTTTTTTCTGATATTTTTCAGGGAAATTTCATATTCACTAGTTTTTATCATTATTTTTGATCTTGAAGCAAATTTGGAGTAAATTTATGATTTGCGATCTTGCCTTAGAAGTAGAAAGCAAGAGTTGATGTTTACTAGTACGGCCCTGCCCTGTCGCAATGTGTAGTATCTAAATGTACTTCTTGAAAAACACGCTATCGAATGAAGCTATCGAGCATCGATTTCGATTAATTGTATACTATCGATGCGCTAACAACGCCATCAACATCCTTGTACCGCACAGATCCATTACCTATGAGTGCAGTGAATAATGAAACCAGCGAAATCTTTTAGCATTTGAATGCGAAATTAGATGCATGCATATACATATTGTTGGTAATGAAAGTATGTACTGCGTTGTATCAGAATGCGGCCGTATTATGTAGGCTTAGACATAAGCGCCGCTTGAAAATAATAATTTGAGACGCGAAAATGTGGTGACGTGAAAATTAAATAGGGGAATCGTGAAACAATTTGAATTCATGAAACTTACTTTCAACAGTAATCGTCATTATTCGAGTTGGTTCTCTATGATCTCGGAATGTATTTGAAATTTTTCCACAAGACTTCATTTATTTTTTTTTACATCATTTAAATTAGCTTGAGTTGTTTGTATGTATATAACTTTCCTTGGGATTAACAGCAAGTGGAGCCATCTTTTTAAGGAATCGTCATCACAGGTATCTTCCGATGACAATGACAATAGTTACAGGTTTCTCTCAATCACCCTGGTCCATAAATTGTTAATTACCGTCATTAAAAACGTCACATCGTGCGTTTACTTTTCACGTATATAAGGATTATCGTTTGAAATTTTCAGATGCAACGAAAAAGTTCAAGATACTCATTCGACATTTGGAATGAATATAGTTTGAAAAAAAAAATGGTTCAATGATGAACTGAAAAGGCATGAATTATTTCAAATGTATAAAAGGTGTGGGGTGCTACAAAGATCGGTTTTTATAAAGCGCCCCTCACTTTTTTTACAATATTAATGTTTTCCTCAATTAATTTAATTCTATATTGATGGTCATTTTCGCCTTTTTGGTTCATCATTAAAGCATGTTTCTTAATTTCTACAAACTATATTTATTTTAATAGAAGATCAAATAAATGGTTTCGGATGTGATTTCACATGATGATTGAAGAAGTTATAGACAAAGTTCAATTACATCAAAATGCTTCACAATACTCAAGATAAATTGTTGTTGTATAAACTGAACCAAATGTATTGTTTCGAAATAAAGAATTATTGAATTTCCGACTTCAATGAAATTATGTAGCTGAATATTTTCCATGCTCCTGCAATATTTTATGGCAATTTTTCTCAGAAAATATCTAATTAGTACAATTTCCTTCTGTTATGTGAAGGTGAATGCTTTCGTTAGAAAGTTCGTGATAACAAACAATTATTTGAAAATACATCTACAAGCGAATACCATTATCACCCGTAGCTTTAGTCGAGGAATTTTCATTTCATTTCATTTTCATTGTATTCAGCCGTTTTGCTATACATTCCAATATTACAAATCAACTATAATACTACTGATAATAACTAGAAAGAAAAAAAAATTAAATGTTTTCCTGTTTTTTTCCCCCACACTCTAAGTGAGTACACACTTGTATTGTGTAGTGAGAAAAAAGAAAAACAAAACAAAACAGCATAACATGAAAACCGACAATTTGAAGTCAGAAATAGGAAGAAGGAACGGAATTGTATAAACAATATAAAAATGGAGGGTCGATAGGAACAGAGTAAAACATACTACAATAGGCAGCAATTGTGTGAATCAAAATTCAACAGTGCAGTTGAATGTAACGATATTTTCACTACTGTAGGATTGTTCTTATTTTGTTCTGAATAAAGTTGATGAGGAAAGATTACTGTACATAATAATTTTGAATCGTTACTAGTTTGATAATTAATTTGAAATTTATTACAGAGTTGAGTTGGAATATCAGTTGAATTTAGAATTTTATGATCAATTTTACTGATTGAAAAAACAGATAGAATGCTTTCGTGGTGAACGTAAAAAAATTCGGAATAAATTATTTTTGATATACGACCCCCTCAACACTTTTCTAGAACGCCACTCATGGTTTAAAGTTTTCCATTGCTCGATGTGCGATACAAGAACACTGTTGACCAGATTAGGTGTGGGCAGCGAGTTAAGAGCACAGTGTTTGATACGAGGTTACGTACGAGGTAGAAACTCGGATTATTCAAATGAAGCTCCACTACGATAATAATTGCAAAAAGGGGTTAGCTGCAATTAGGTGGACTGTGTGAGCTTTAAGTGAGTTTACATTATAATTCGGATTTTTTTATAACAACAAACACTGTTATCACTGTAGATCATATTATTTGGTTTCCACAAATCAACATCGATATATTTTCATAGTAGTCCACACACATATAGAATATAAGTGGACTTTTTTTTATTTTTGAGAACAAAAATAATTCAAAGTGTAGTTGTTGTTTGCTTCCTTCTTCTATTCGTCATTAGCTATAAATTGATGTAGCCATAGAAACAGTAACCAGCATCAATTCTTCAAATTATGCGACCATTCAGATTTCATATTCTCAACTTTCATTGTTATAAGGAGACAAATACAAATAACACCGTGTTTAATGACTTATGTACTTTAATTTAAGAATTGATTATTTTTCATTTGGCCTACTGAAGTATCTATATTTATACTAGAAGATCGTTCTGACAGATTTGGTTTTCTTTCAACACCATTAATGCAAAATAAAATGTATCCATCTAACCGCTGACCTTCTACTTGGTTGAAACATACCTGGGAACATTTAATTAATCAATAATCAATAATTATGGCAACACTTCACCAGTGACTCAACAACGATGTCAAATTCATTTGGAAAGAAATCTTTGGTCTGCTAACATAGTTTGTCAATTCCAGTTAAAATTCCTAAAAATATTGAAAACACTCTTCAACGGTCATCCAGTCGATAGATATCCAATTTTGGTGTATATATTTTATGAATCTGAAACATATTTCAAAACAAACTTGAATGATAAACCTAACTTGACTTTCTGTTCCGCAATATCGCAGTGTCGAGCTGTCACAACTATATTGCGACTATAGCTATTTTGTGACGACTCTGTAGAAATAATTATTTCAATTTCGACACAGAAGAGAGCAATGTCCCATTTATGTTTATGTCCCATCATAAACAACTCCCATACAATCACGTCTGACCCACTTGCTCTTTATAATAAGCCATAAATTTATTGTTCGTAACAATATCTACTGGAACCTATAGTCTCCTTCCTACTTATTAAATTAGCGTAGTGAATTCGAATGTTTCAATCACATATAGAATAAATATAATGAAAAATTCTCCGAAATATCGAAAAACTCATTGAATGGTATTTCTTTTTATCCCAGACCAAACATAATCAATCAACTGCGTGTTGTATAGTTTGATTTATCAGAAAATTGAAAAAAACTTATTTCAGATATCAAATAGAATAGAATATCAATTTGGCATCGTTGTGAAATGTTACCAACTCAATTCGTTTAAAAAATTAACAACCATACAATTGGTAATTTGAAATGAAATTTCTAACATATATAGGCTACAACAACCTCAATGCTCACGAGTTGAGTTGTTCTTCTATTCTAGAACAACCAGTAGATTTTGAATCATCAATATTCACAAAAATCAGTAGATCTACTGATATATCTGTGAAGTTAACACTGAAACGAAGGTCACTGATAATTGAGCTATGATTAGACAACTATTGAGAGATATTTCAGGGAACTTACGCGTTTGAATTACGTTTCTGTACGCAACTCAGAGACTCCTAATCATAATGCCTCAATTGGCTCTCGTAATCACTAGTCACGTGATCTGTTCACCTCGATACCTATACGGCTTCTCAAGTGATTATGTCGGTTATGAAACATGTAAAAATTAGGCATCAATTTCATGATGCAGTTAATAAACCGATGGGTGAAAATAAATATAACTTTCACATCTACATCGGTGATGTTGAAGGATACCCACTTGTCAACTGTCAAAAAATCGATTGCTGTGCAAATACGAATTCTGCTTAACACAACAGTAGTTTTGAATTAAAACTCAAAAATATTATCTACATTTTTTTATTAAGACAAAGGGGCGAAAGCGACCATCAGTCGATTCAATTTGATGGTATCTGTGACCTGAAAAACTGTGCATGTGTCTCAACCCACCCAACACCATACAATGTTAAATGATTTGATAAACATTAAAAAGATAACCACAATTCAAACATTTTCTTCAAAACGCTCTCCTGTAAAATTAGCAAATTGTCGCTTTCGCCTTTTCGTTTTTTCAACGACGATATTATACGCAAATTATTGAATCATTTCCGGCAAAATCAGGCTACTAATGTCTCAAGGGTGTAAAAGGAGTTTTTATGGGAGGACAATAATAATATTGATATTAACATGCCTATAGGCTCATAAAACTAGGTTGGGTACATTAGAAATAGGCGTAACATTAAATAAACAATTATTCATTGTATTAGTCTACATTTCATATAGGTACTATACAGCGAGTTCAATCGATTGATTTTGCGGAAATTGAATGAATTGGTTTGTTGGTTCTCAGGAATTTTCATCACTTACATAATAACTGTCGAAGTGTCAGAACTACTGATAAAAATGACTCCAAAATGATTCGTTTGTGATGATTCCAAAGTAAAAATTATCTATATATTTCACGAATTGAAATTGTAAGAAAATGAAGATAGTATTCAGATAAAGAGTAGCCATCAAGGTTCTCTGATTTGACACCTGTAGATTTCGAAAGAGATTTCAACGATTCAGCAGTGAACCATCTGGGTATGTAAAATTGAGAAAAAATACGCGACAAATACACGTCTAAAGTGCAAATCGTCCATTGTTTTGAAGGCCAAGAACGATCGAAATCGCTGCACATTTTATGAACACGGACACGCCTTTGCAAATCCACGAACATGTCTGGTTGTGGATAGATGGAAGCCGACACCCGATATCGAAAGTTATTAGCGGATATTCGTTGGAAATTAGCCTGGAGCTGTGTTCCGGGAGGTGGATTCAATTCCGTTCACTGAAAGCCACGGTATATGCATTGATGGGATTTCAATGTCTCAAGTAGACTGTGATGTTGAAAATTAGCTTCTAGTGTTTCCATGATTAGGTGAGCTTGAAGAATGGAAATTCCAGATTGAACTTACATTGCTTCAGTCCAAGGTATGCCTATGTAACTATACGAAAGAGTTCATTATCCGTCAATCATCGTATGGCTTCTATGAAAGCTTAATTGGACTCTTCAGGAGTTATCTTTTTGGTCGAAAACATTGCATAATTCTGCCTGATACACTTCTCACTCGGCAGACCTAGTTTATGGAGGAATGAACAAATACATAGTTCAAAGAAACATCTACATCAGATTGTAATATCTTATAGCTCAGTTTTTAGTTGAATTAGGATATTGTAAGTGTGCAGAAAATATTATCAAACGTACAGGGTGTCCCAAGAGAGTGTGACGTCAAGGAAGAAGCTGTGTCATGTGTGATATTTTCTTGAAAACTGACTACGCGGTTTTGGCCGTGTTTTATATCAGCTGTGAATTTTACCAGATAGGATATTTCATGGGGGTCAGCACATTGAAACTACCATATACTTTTCTGATTTTTTATATTGGTTCAACAGATGGCAGTCAGTAATGGAGAGTTCACCTCGTGTTTGACCTATTATTGTTATCAGGTCAATGGGTTAAATAGTGTCATTGGCTGAATTACTATCTGCTGAATGATTATAAATTTTTCACCGCATTTCCTGGTGAGCAGTCACAACTATCTTTTTTGAAGAAACAGAAGAACATTGTGTACTTATCTTGAACAAATTCAAAATGATTGTATTGGAAAATGGTCCGAAGAGTTTTTCATGCGACCATTAAGTAATTGGCACAGGATAGGAAAAAATATGTTCGTTTTTTTCAAACACCGCCGAAAATAACTTATGACTTAATCTGCATATATAATTTCCCCTATATCATTTACCTACCACTAGAAACTGTAGTACCTAGAAAACAAGATCATTATGTAAATTATATCATAATTATTGTTGACTATTACGGTAACCTAAAAAAATGCATGTATCTATTTTGCATGCAATATTAATTTTTTTTTGAGGTTTCATTCGTTTTGTTGACCTTGGCTCAATAAATACAGCTCCGACAAACACTTGGCAATCAATCAAACCGTCTAGAAAAAATAAGTATTAGCAGCTGCTCTATATTGCCTGCCAAATTGAAGTTTTAATAGTTCGTTATGATGTGGTATGCACCTACACTGTCAGTCAGCTCGCTTTGAAGTGGGCAGTATAAAAAAATATGATTGACAAGCAGAGAAGAAACAACGTATTCGGTATTAGGCAATTGAGATCTACCAGAATTTCAAATAGTAATCCAGTTTCTATGAATAAAGTGAAGATTCAATGATAGCTATCAATAGTTTTGTCGAATTACATTTTCCGTAAAACACCATTCTAACAAAGGTTTTTCAACTTGTACATTGAAAATTTGAGAAGAAATATAACTAGTTTTCCTGCACACAACGAAAATATTGTAGACTTAGCCTTGTCATCACTTTTATAAGAAAGTCATTGCAACTACATATGAAATAGAACACCCTGTGAGTATGTTATTCTTGGATCTTTCGTACGTAAATCATCGAATAACTTCTTCTGATATATGTATACCTATAACTAATTTCGAAACAAAAATCGAATACAACGAAGAACTGAATGAAAATTCCAAAAATAATATAATTTACAAAGTGTTCTATTCGAAATCGAGGTTGATACTGATACAGAATAAGAACGATAAAGTCCGAATTCCGATATTCAGAACATAAAATAGTCATGTCAGCTTTCTGTCAGCTGAAACTAGAAACAAAAAACATTATTCGAAAAAGGTTTGAAGGTGGCTTGGGCGTTTTAGATACCTATCAACACAATAATACTTGAAAATAAGTGATCATCCTCATTACAACGATGTCACGTTGTGACCTAGAGTCCAGTTTTGAACATCAGCCCAACCCACCTTTGTCAAGATATCAGCTGACCGAGTCAGTAAACAGTGCCGTAACGTTGCGAAAAGAAGAAGAAAAAAAAAGGTGGTAGTCACGTCTCGTTTCGGAGTAGCTAGATGCATAATTCAACGAGCGATGCGCGATCTTTTTTCCAGAAAGGGGTTGTAAATAAACAGGAAAAAACAAGAACGTATGCGATCAGTTGGCCATGCTTGGAGCCACGTTTCTGCCGTAAACATCAGGTTGTCGGGATTGAAAAGATTAGAAGGTATCGATCCTTGTCATTTGAATTCAACTTCAAGTGGAAGATTCCACATTCAGCGCTTCGGTGTACATGGGCGTACATGGGCGAAATTTCATTGGAAAAAAAATCTGTGGATAAATTGGATGACCGTTCGAAATAAAAGAAACTGAAATTTTAATAGAATATCATCATCCCTTACTCAAAATACGGATAAATTATCATCTTCTCTATCTTCGATATTTGTGATTTACTTAGTCAATTGTACTAAAGATTTGACTGAATGTAGTTATAGCCCTGAAAAAAAAATCACACCATTCTAAATAAATTCAGAATATTGATTTCATTCACTCAAAATCAGAAATTCCATTAGTTCTCTACATTTATATCAATACTTACCAGTTTCTGGCTTCTGAAGATAGATTTTGGCATGTGAAAACTGTGTCAGATTTCTTCACAAGAAGTTAAAATATCGATGCGTTTTTAATTAGCACAACATTAATAGCGATCTTGAGGTCTGAGAAGCCTCCTGGAACTCTCGAAATATATTTAATTGAAAGTTCATCATTAATAATTATGAAACTCAGAATACAAGATTCTGAGTCAAGAATAAAAATCTCACAATATCGCATTCTTTCAAAATAGACAACATTGTAGTGTAATTGATAATTTAGGTATAATTTGAGCCAATTTTCATTGCAAACATCAGAACGTATTAAGAAGTAAGTAAGAATTGTAAAAATCGCACCCTGGTTACGTATTTATATTGATTTTTGAAGATCCTCGTCTGTATAAAAATGGTCTAAGAAATTTCAGTATCACAAGTATCACAAACGAGGAGTTTTAAAGTTTCTCAGAGATACTTTTTGAATCTGGCCATTGAATTGTTTTTCGTTAAACTCACCACGTGTTAGGGAATATTCCCCTATACGGCTGAACAGCATGAAAGAATAATACCTCGCCGTCAGTTTTCCATTGCTTTCTAAAGTTGGGACACTTTTCCCATTTTCGTGAAACCCTTTGGGAATCATCGGAAAAATGACGCACATACATATTCTCTAAACGGTTTCGTCTCTGCTAGCATGTTTTTTCTCTGTCGAACCAATCGGTTTATTGTAATATTCGGTGAGAAATAAGATAAAATGTATGTAAGTGGGTGGAAAGGGAAAAGCAGGATGTTTCGAAGAAGCGAAAGTGCTTGAAATCAATATGTTCCATCTATAAGATGATTCCACTTCTTTCCTCAAATAAGCAATTGGCGTTTCATAATAATCAGTCGAAAAAAGTTTTTTCCATCAAATATAGAACACAAATTCATTCGTAACTCCATATATTTGGTTGGACAGCAAAGCAAATTCGGAAAAACGACCATTGAATCAAAAAAACCCATCGTGAACCCTTGATGGTTCAATCTAGATCTACCCTGTATAACTGGTATCCTGATATCCTTGTATCATATCAAAAATAAATGACACATTCGGTCTTCTCCTCGAACAAAACGAAACACATCTATTGGACGTTATGTAATGCCCATTATTTATCAAATTATTTCTCCTAGCTCTTCTCTATACGCCCTCTGCTTGGATCTTTCTCTTTTTCTCTTCTTGACACGTTATAAATTGGGTCCGAATGGATGGCTCGGCTTCATGCCATTCTACTTTTCCGAGACGTCATTTTCTTCTTTGTTGGTCGGGAAACTAAGAAAAATGGATACATTCGACACGATGTCAAAAGCAATCAGACAGTAAACCTTGTTCATACATTCGTGACACTTTGTTACTTCCACTAGTGCAAAACCAATAGAGTACGTGGACTTTATAAATGATCAAATCGTATTGACAGTTTTGTCATTGCCACAAATTACTAACGAAAAACGCAACTGTACATCCTTCATGGTTTCTCAGAAATACGATCTTCAGATTTTAGAAAAATTGGCAGAAACTATGAATAGATGAAAGCAACTCGCTTAGGATATTTTGAAGTTTGTTGCTACGTCACATGAGCAACAGGTGCGATGTTGTCGGATAAAAAAGCTGAGAGAAATAATTTTACCAAAGGTTTTTATTTCATGTTTTCCGTATGATTAATGAATATATCTTACTAAAACTCATGTATCCAATATACATCAATACAATTTAATAAAATTACAAGTTTGAAATTCATATAATGTAATTCAATCGTCCTATAAGACAGTGAATTCTTAGTAAATCCACACTAAAATAGCTTTTCAGGAGAACATACTTTGACGATTTCTAATCAAATCAAAGAAGATAAACAATTCGCATAAATCAGCTGAAAAAATAGTGACTCAATGGGCTATTTTGCTCAATCTATCAACCTAATAATAAATTTGTGCATGACTACTTTATGTCTACTTTTATGCTGTTACCAACTAGTTTGGGTAAATTCGGTAACGAACATTTTTTTTAGTATTAATTAAGATATTATTTTTTCTTGTTGTTTTGAGCTCATTTTACATCCAATCTAAATTCGTTATCCTCATCCACCATTGAAGATAACTGAATACTGAATCCAGTATTCAGTTCAACATTGATTGATTTCAGAAAGTTTTCAGACGGCGTTAAAAAAAACTTCGGGTAACCTCGATCGTGTGTATGAAATTTCCCCCCTATACCCTATTAGTTCGGCTCTAATGCATAATCAATATTGTGTATTCTTTGTGAAAAAATCCTTTGAACTTGACTGCGACCACTTCTTCCGTACCGATGAGCATTATTTGTTTAAAATGATGGACCCATCGAAAAATGCCTATGGCGTAAATAAAACCTTGACCATGAAATGGCCTGACCACAGTGAAATATGTATACCTACCTACTACAATAGCTGTCGCTGATTCGTGGGGTCAATGAGCTGGTATTATAAGGTCTAGGCGAGTGTAAGGATTGGAAAGAAGCCAAAATAATAGCTATCTTGAAAGCCTCAGATATACAAGGTTAGTCACAACGAGAGTTAACTAAACGTTGCTGGATATCGAATTGATGAAAATTTAGGGTTTATAATTAAAAATAAACATTTCTATACTTTTGAATTCATCATTATTCTATTCCAACGCTTTGAAACAGAATTAATCGAGTTGGGAATTAATGCAGATGTATCTATTATAAATTCAATTTATAACTTATTCTAACTTTCAAAAATACTCCATCCACTTCAACGATTTTTTAAGATCACATATCGAATGGTATTCTGCTGTACAAAAAGAGTACAGGTTTGGCAAATTTCGATTTTTGTATAGGGTTACTTGGTAACTATTGGAAATACTATTGAAGACTGCCACATCGAAAGCGACCCAACGTGTAGAATTATGCGAAAGTTTTCTCTACTTCATTACGTCAAGAATGTAGAAGTTGTTTTGCCTTTACGTTACTAACAACTATGCTATTCGTATATATTGAAAAGTAAAAATAACTCTTGTTTGTAACTCGAAAACGATAGTTAATGTTTGTTTTCGCCAGTGAACTTATCTCGAAAACAGTGATAGAGGATGCGGCCTCCATTTTTTCGCATATCCTATAATTATTCTATACAAACATCGAAATTCAGCAGGATGCCTAGTAACTCCTTTCGATATATTTTAAAAAATCTATCCATGTAATAAAAATATTTTGCACTATACAACTGACAGGAAATATTCCCAATGAATGTTTGGAAAAACAAAGCCTTTGACCCCTGTATAAGTACATAATTATTTTTTCCGCTTATGAGAAACCTGCTATGCAATTTACCACACATGTTAACTCTTGAACGCGAGCATTATTCACGCCATGATTAGATACAACTTCAGTGTTATTGATTACTCTCGCCTAGAATACGTTTTTCTTTCCTCTATCATTTCCTACCTGCAATCACAGACCTAAAGAAAAATAATAGAAATGCGGGCAGACATTAAGTCGATCGAGAGGGTCTTTCATTTCACATCAAATAATGTGAGGAATAATAATCTTGAACAACGTTTTTTTTTTCATCAATTAATTCGATGTAAAAGAAATTAAATGACAAGCAAGCAGGAATTTGCAATTAACCTGCTCGTTAATTATAATTTGTTAATAAATCCAATTCATTCTACACCATGGCTCACCCACTATGAACAGATCTATTTGTCATCCAGTGGATAGATTATTTAATTTATTCTCGATTCTTACACAGTATTCGTTTGCAGATAAATATGTTCCACGAATATTCACGAACGAAAAGTGTTTTATATACCTGTCAACCATTCAGTGACTCGAATAAAAACAGAGAATCGTGTCATTAAAGTCATTTCGCTAGAAATAACAGTAATTTAATAGGTGATACAAACCCGAAAAGTCCCATTTTTCGATTTATGATACATTATCAGCAGTATAAAAATGTTATATTTAACCGTATCAAACGCAACCAACCATAAAATAAATTCAGGCTCATGAAAATCTGCATGAAAAAAAGGTACGAGCAAGCTTATCGTGATATAAGCGAATGCAAAGGGTGAATTTGATCCACCCTAATTTTTCCTCATCTTATAACACAAAAAAATTTTGGCCTAAACCTCACAATAAACTCTGGGAACTTAATATTATATTTCACATACTGTCTCAATGCCTGACACTTTTTCAATTGATTTACTTATTATTATGGAACTATTGACTAGTGATTCCTGAAATTACATGGTTGATATCTTGAAATCGAATAGAGATATTCTAGGTCTGAAAATAAGGTACATCAGATTGTTTTCACATGGAAGTCGTTATCAGGGAGAGTCTACAACTCAATAGATTCAGTAAATAAATGCTGTATATTTATTGGAAACATACACGTATCAAACTCCGAAAGCGTATTCCTTGTATTCTTTAAGATATTTGACTTTGTTAAAAATCCCTGTGTTGAATAGATACCCAGGTCTCCGGGATCAACATCTATGGACTTTTTTCTCATAAGGCTACATGAAGGAAGAAACTCGAAGAAAAATTACAGTTCGAGTTACATAAACATAAATTAACGGCAGATTTTTATACCGTATTCTGCGTTGACTAGAATAATGATTTATTGTTCGAGATAACAATACCTCATTAATAAATAATTTTTATTCGTCTCACGTTAGAAGTGATTAACACATACTGGTTCGCTTTTCACAACAATAATAATAATAAATCATTTTTGCAAACGACTTAATTGATCATTCAAGACATTTTCAAGTGATTGTTTATTAACGAATAAGAAGCATACAGTGCTCTGAATGGAAAATATAAGAAGAAATATTTATTATCATAACAAATTTCCTTGTGAGGTATGCCTTCTTTTTCCGAACTTCACAATATCACAATATTCTTCAAACGCGGTCTATAAGTAACCACCGGTGTAAGACAAAATTTTTCCAAATGTGATTTTGAACAAAAATTCATAGTACATGGAAATACATTGAGGTAGCAAATTGTTGAAATTGAATAATGATTCATTCGTCAATCTCGTTTTTTTTTTCAAAGTACTCCAAACAACACTAAAATTTTACCACAAGTTTTTGGTACCCACATAAAATCAGTGAAATGGAAAAAATTATTATCTGCGAAACCATAAGTGAAAAATAAGGAACCATATCGGGCAAAACGATTGAGACAGTATTTTTTTGCATAACCGGACAACTCCGCATAATTTATAACTCATTTGTAACATTTAATTTTAGATCCATAAATAAAGAATCAGATATTGAATTATATTTCTATGGTTAATCATAAATGTTAGCCAAATCTACAGAAATATACGTTCCATGATTTATGGACCAAAATGATGAATATAAATTGATCGATTGAGACGTTCCTATCGTATGAAACATACAGCTGAGACGAGTCATTGCACCAAAAATTGCTTCAAAACAGAATTTGTTCATTATCTGCTGGTACTCTCGTTAGTAACAAACAATATTGTTGGTTGAGATTTGCACAAAGACCGACAGGTCCGGCCTCAGGATTTTTTTTTAAAGAATTCATGAATCAGAAGTGACATCATCACTATTTTGCGGTTTCCCGGTTTGTCAAAATGGCAAGCTGAATAGCAAGGGTTACGAGTATTATTTGATGAGCTTTTTAAATAGGAGTGACTTGAACAAACAAAGGATATTTATATGAATAATGGCCGGAATTGCATGGTCTACTATTTGATTTTGTTTGGATACAGGAAACAAAGCTCTTATGACTATTATTGATCCAAGATTTTTCAAACGATAAAACATATTCATCTATTCAACTTCTTATTTCTGATGATAGTTTGTGTTGTAGGATGAACGATGAAAAATTTCTTGTATAATAATAACGCATTAATCGATAGAAAATATAGCGAAATATTTGAACGAAGTTACTGAATGAAAGGTGTTGTCTTAAATCATGCTAGTTTTGGATTAATTTACGTAGTATGAAGTCAGTGTATCGCTGGTAAAAACATGGTCAATCACGAATTTCCTTCACCTGTAGCAGGTGTGGGCTTGGAGGTTACACCAAGTTGTAGAAACTGCGTTGAGGGTGAACAAATTTTTAAAATATTTATGTTATTTGCGAAAATAATAATATATTCACTATTAGAAGCAATACATATACTCCATTCATATCAATATCCACAAACAATCACTAAATATATATTTTAACACGTTTTATTCGAAGCTTTACAAGCAATTCTTTAGAAATAATAACTGTTTACAAAAGTTCACAATTTCACCATCAGATGGTATAGAGATTTTTTTAATAGCCAATAGAACAATTATTTATGTTGGACGGAATAACAGCTGATTTGTATTTTTCTATATACTAAGCGATTAAGATAACTCTGAATATGACCAGACTGTAAGTCAATTATTCCTGTTATCATTCTCCTGCGTGAATTTGGATAAATACGTGACATGTCGCACATAAGCGAGTAATGAAACAACAACCGCGTCTTATTTCTGCATGCTATTATTTCTGTTTGTGAACATTATCGTGAAATTTTTCATGACAACGTAAAACCTAACTTCTCCCATAATAGCAGTTTTCAATGAATACAACTCTAAGTAAACACATGACTATTTATAACCGACTAGTTGTTCTAGGTCAAGATATAACATTCAGAATCTTATCTCGAATGTTGACTATTATTGGGCGAGCAGTCTTTCCCAATAAGGGAGCAGCCTGTCTCATCGATATTACGAAATGAAGCGTTTTCATTGTGCGTAGATTGAAAATAAGTTTATCGCCACTGCAATTATTATTCTATTTTTGAACAACGAGTAAACAGATAAGAATTGTTGTATGCATCGGTGCATTATAACACCCAGTCTGTCGGTCAAGAAAGGGATCATGGTCAATTGAAATTATTAAACTCGATTCGCAAACGAGAGAATGACCTGTTTGACAGGAAACATTATCTCGTATCATATTGAATAAGGTCAGAAAATGAAAGTGAAACGAAGTTGGTCGTTGATTTAATAGTATTTTCAAGAAACCACAGCATAAGACTGAAATTCAATGTTTCATACAATGGACCAGAAAAATTAATTGTGATGTTCCCAAATAACAGACATGGATTCATCAGTGATTTTTTCTGATTAATAGAATACTTACGCGCTAATTTCGCCAGTTTCTTATCTGTCAGAGATTTGGACAAATCAAAAATAGTGCCTGCCCTTTTATACAGGTACTTATTCACTACTACATACCTCCTTACGATCATTTTCACTATCCCATTCTTTAATAGGACAGGTATTTAAATATACTCTATGAGTATGAACTGAGTTTATGATGAAACAAAGTTAAATGCAAGACCACGTTATATCAGACAGCGCCACTAGTATTGAATGCATATGATTTTTAGTTAGCCCCAACACGGTCGTACATAGAGGTCTGGAAAGTGGTAGAGTGGGGAGTTACCCAAACATTGAGGAAATTTTTGTGATTCTCTTGTATCGCCACTTATGTACTGTATAGCACTGCCCTCGAATGTTTCTTGATTTATTCGAGAGAATTATGCAAGATATAATATTCCTGATTTTATTCACAATTCAAGTCCCAAACGCTTGTTTTGTTTACAATACGAACTGTCGAAGATTAATCACGAGATCAAACCCCTGACACATATGCTCCTAGTGGACAAGTATGGCGAATAATTCTTCAAAAACGGTGACACCACCAATACTCAAAAGTGTCTTCATTTCCAGACCTGTATGTACGACCGTGGCCCCAACTTACAAAAGACACGTGTATGAATTGGACAGCTGTAGTTTGTTGAGTGAAGCAACTTTCATGAGTTAGGAAATAAGATAGAAAGGAATATCTTGTGGGTGTTTGTATTGTTTTTGGCGAAAAAAAAAAGGAATTTTGCACTTATCATGAGATCTGCATTTTGATGACAATTTTAATTGGTACTTCAGGGGCGCAACCAGAGGGCGCAACTGGGAGAATCTGCCCTGGACCCCGCGTTCAAGGAAGCTCCGTGATCTCATGAAAATTCAGAAGTTTCAATAACATATTGAGAAAGGGTTTATCCTGACCCAACCAATTTTATTAGATGTGCTTACATCCAAAATGGCTCGACATGAGTCGAAAAAAATTTACGTTGGGATTAATCTTCTTCAGACTCTTTTTTTTTTCTTTAAATGCGATTTTCTCGATTTTGGACGTCTCCCCCGGACTAAGCAATTTTATTAAAAGGAAGTAGCATTTGAATTTGATTATGGTGGCTCGAAAAAAGCAAAAAGGACCTCGAGCCAGATTTTTTGCTCCGATGAAGAGGTACTGAAGCTTATTTTAAGACCTGAAGACAAATGGTCTATAAATATGGTATCGAAAAAATGTACGACTGTTAGAATCATTGGCAACTTTAGAGGGTGTAACTAAATAAGTGTAGAACATTTGAGGGGGTGATTCTTCATCGAAGAAAAAAATAGGATCTTTCATATAAAGAAACTTCATTGGAGCATCCCATGTTAAGATACAGCCCCTTTATTTGAGCGAATACGAAGCGAATGCGAAGACGTCTAGACGCACGCGTAATGTCTGTAGGTAGACATATCGAACATTTACTATGATTTCTACATGTTGTATGTTATGTCATTAATAAATTAGTTCTGTTTATTCCCCTTCAATCATTTAATGCAGGTAGTAAAATATTTTTTTGCTGCGAACTGGTTCATTTTTGGTAAAAAATTCAAGGAACGTATTTTGTTTATAATGAAACATGCTATCGGAAATAAATTTTTAAATGGTAAATAAATAATAAGACAAAAAGTTACATTGGAAATGAATTTGAGGGATTGCGTTTTCCACCCCTTACAACCATGGGGTAAATCAAATAAATCACCAAATAAATCACTGGCTAAGTGTCTTTTTGGTAGTAGAAAATGTCAGGTTAATTTCAATACTGTAACTTTTTTAGTGCTTGTGACAAAAATTGTTAAACAAATTTTATGTACCCCTTTCAAGGGGCTGTATCTCAACATGGGATGCAATGAAATTTCTCTATATGAAAGATCCTATCTTTTTTACGGTGAGGAATCTCCCCTTCAAATGTTTTACACTCATTTAGTTAATTAAACCTTGCATTGAGTAATAAGATCCAATTCTGTAAAAAACAATCTATGTAAGCCCAGCCATTAGCAGCACATATCCGTGCCATTCTTTTGGCTAGTAATACTTGAAAAAAAAAAAGTTGACCACGACAAAGGCACGAACATGTCGTTTCAACTAAACCTCGAGGTGTCGGAATTGATTCATCAATAACTACTATTGGCGACCGAAGGTATACATGCGTTAGTTGTGACGCCCAGAAAGGGCGCGAGGTAGGACGCACGTAATGAAAATCGATTTGACGGGCAGGTATACGCGTCGTGCGACGTTGTCATTTATAAGGGGTGTGATGGAAGTTATGGGTGACTAGAAATTAGACGTTTACATTCCACCCGAGTAATTTAGGTCAGAGAATAGATCGAAAGCTTCGTGGGAACGTGGGAGGGTCATTTATAAGTAAGCACTTGCTCTTACTAAAGCACGTGAGGTTAGCGCCGAATTTTCTGGAATCCAATGATTTATTTCGAGTACCGTGTGATTCTTGATCTGGTTCTAGATTTCTTGACTGAGACTTGAACTCAACAAAACTTCAGCAAACTATCGATGAATATTGGTACAATAAAATATAGCCGCTCACTTAACAAAAATAGTGATTCACATGAAAATTTCTGGGAAATATTCCAAATGAAATGAAAAACAAGTATTCTTGGGAACACACTTCCGAATTGACTACTCAGAATTAACTTTTGTTTTTTCACCAGAGATTTTGAGGTTATAAAGAAAAAAACGATTACAGTGTTTACTCTATATGTATAAAGACACTCAAGGGATTGGGCATATTTTGATGTTATAGAGAGCTGTTGTTAAATGGAGAAGAGAAAAATCAGCCTCAGAAAAAGAACAATTATAGTCTGTTATCTTCGTCTGATGTGTTTTGCTGCACCAGTAATTTTCTTGAATTTTTTCACTCTTTTATTCATATCTTGCGATGTTGAAGCATTTTGGTGACAAAGAAAGTGGAGACTCGTGTTTTTCCGTCTTATCTCCTCTTCTTCTTCTTCTTGAGTTTTTCTCACCGAATTCAAATTTACTCTGTTATCTTCATACAGTAATTCATTATTAAATTTGCGTCGTTTTTGGGAATGGGTTTAATGCTATATGGCGTGAATCATTGTATGGAAGACAAACTAAACCAACCAAAGCCGAGTAATTTTGACGCTTTCTGGAGTTGACAGTAAATTTCAGGTAGGATGTTGAAACCAGAGTTGAATTCAATTCCGAAATAAGTCCTTATTAGCAGTTGGAGTATTTTTGCTTTTCTGTTTCTTTCGATTTTGGTAACCTTACCTGTGAATCTTATTATTACAATCTATTGTTCCTTTCTAGTGTCTAGCTTCTTCATATTGAAGTAAGTTATTCTAGAAACACCATGTATATAAGAGCGATGAATATGATGCTCAATTATAGTATACATGTGGTACGGCAGCTTTTTATGGTTCTCGCATTTCACGAGTTGATTTTATGATTTCTAATATGATAATTGTAACGTATAGTCAGGGATTTCAACAAGTTCGATCAATAGTTCAACGGTCTCGAATCATGCAACTTTCTCCTCTCTGAAATTGCAAAGAAAACGCCATTATCTATATTTTTCAAAGTATCTCTATGTTAATGTAGTTTGATATATTTCCAAGATTAGGTGAATGTATTTTCTGAAAACAAACCATAAAAACAGTAAGTAATGTAGTAGTACTAATGGGCATATTTTCGCGATAAAATTGGAATATCACATACCATTACATTATGAATTCACAAACTTCCTATGAATATTATAATCTTTCGGATATATGTAATCTTAAGTCGTAAACTTGAAGGAAACTTTAAGTAAGCCACTTGCATTCAGTTCAATGCTCTCTCCAATGCAAGTACCTTTTACATTCAATTTCAGTCAGTGATGCATTGCTCAGGACTACGTTCACCTGGGAAATTGGGTGGTAAACAGTTTACAGAATCCGTGAATCCGATAATTTACCCTCACGAAGAATTCATAAGACACTTGTAAGAATACGTGTAAAGTTGATTCAGAAATTTTATCATTGTCTCAATGAATGAATTATGTATAATAAATTGCTCAACGAAATGATGTGCATCGAGTAATTAAGTATATCTGATATAAATTTTTCGTGTAACCAAACTCACGGAAACTTTTGTAGTCCATTCCGCTGTGTATGAAATTTGTAGAGCCACTTGTCAGAAAATCGATGAAATTCAGTCCAGTAACTGTTGATTCCTTGTGAGAGTTTGAAAGAAAAAAATATCGCGATGATAAATTGAATGTCTATGGAAACAATTCAAATACATTTTTTTAGTGTGTAAATATAGGAAATTTTATATCATTTTCTAGAAAGTGACTTACAACTTGAAGTTTCGATCAATTTTTTTCTCTTCCAAAAAAATGCAGCAAACAAAGTATTGATTGTTCAACAATTGATCACTATATCAAGTAGTTATAGCCCCATCTAAATGCATTTTTGTGGCTTTGTTCAAAATTGTACCCATCACATACTATGTCACTTTTCCCAAGTCTACACCTATATTAAATTATTCAGGTTAATTCATTTATTTACTTTACGACGTTGGAATACCAGCATGACTGGTGGTGCCACGTTCACAATATCGAATGTCCTTAATATGATTTGCTGCATATTCGAATAAATCCATTATGCATATGATGATGAAATGAATGTCAGGTTCTTTACCTATATTTACAAAAATACTGAAAATATTCAATCAGCTCAATAATTTTCAATTCCAAATGAATACTAGTATCTACGAATGAATTCTACCACATGGCAACTATATGATTTGAAATTCCTTCCCTCAAAGTTTCTCAGTTTGAGAAATCATCATCGATTATTTCCACAATAATCAAAAATCATTACGAGAAGTAATTACTTCGCATTCAACGTCTTGTCCTACGAAAATGCCATCGACTTCGATATTCGATTGTTCACCTCACCACCCAATTTATGTTTCGACATTCGTTATACCGAAATTGCACCACAATCGATGCAACCTTGGATAATTCGATGAAAATCGACGTCTAGGTGATTTAACCAGTTACGCTTCTGGGCGGGTAATGTTTGTCGATTTTTTCCACAATTTATGCCGAAACTTCGACAGGAATTGCCCCATTATCCCACTCGAAAGTCACCTTGACGAATTGTATACCGGCACATAATTAAAATTGATCATGAGACTCGTATCTCAACTTTATTCAAAGTAGAATAGGTTAGTTAACTATATTCGTGTATCGGAGTTTGTAAACGCCTTAAATATACAGAGTGCTTCAAAGCCAGTGAGATTTGAAAATCACCGGATTATACTTGGATCCTGATCATTTGAATTCGAATTTCTATGACAACCTGTTCGATGAATTTTTTTTTATTCAAAGTGTATGAAATGACGTCATTCTTCTAATTTCACAAAGAATATTGTATTTTCCGAGTTTTTTAGATCCTTTATCAGATAATGAGGAAATTTGCAGGAAGATTTTTTGTATTTAACTAATTTATTCATATAATATATTATAGTTATATCAAAATCCAATACATCTAGTAATACCATGAACTTAGATAGACCCTGTATAATCGAGAACACTCTTTCTGCTTTCTCAGAACACATTTTCGCTAGTTGTATAGGGCGCGCTATATTAGAAATGCCCACATCCTGTTACGAAGTGTAAATAATATTTGAAATTCCGTTATTCCAAAATGACGTAAATTGCTAGTAAACAAATTATGGACACGGTTATTCATATGTACCCACCGTTATAAATAATCAATAATCTATCAGGAAATCGATCGTAACAAACTAACTACCTATATGTAAGAAGAGTATGTTAGAACGCTGAAAATATTCAGTAGATTCTCCTGAAATTATCATTTGTTCGCCTCAAATGAAAAAAATTTAGCAAATTAGCTCATTGAAATTTGAATTGATCAATTGACATTACTCTAATCCAAATAAGTCCAGGCATATTGATATTGACCGATAAAATTAAGAGTCATTTGTGATGAATTTGAATTGATTTAACGAAGTCAAATTTATATTCTGGATTATTACATTATTCAATAGTGAGCAATTGTGTGTTCCAAGGATATACATTTTTGATCAATACTTCCACGGTATTAAAAGTTCCTGTGAATCTACTAGTATATACAGGGTAACAGCGAATCAAAATTATTTTAGAAAACATTGTCATGGTGCATGAGCTGCAACGACAATGTTTCGATATTCTTTAAATTTATGATCTGAATTGTTATCGATGAACCAACGAATCTTGTAGGTGCAATTAGAAATACAATTATCGCAATAACTGGTTTTTCAAGAATATCGCTAAAAACGACTGTACTAGGAGACTATCATACCTCTCTTCATGAAATAAATAAATCCACGTACTCATAAATTAGTCTTTATTTCAAGTCGGGAAACGTCGATTCATGATTATTCAAACTTCTTACGCATAACTAATTTAGATTAAGCTCATATTTTATTACAGTAGTTAAACCAGATCCATACATACGATCAAATGAAAATATACATAATTTTTGCGCTCTGTGAACTTGTTCAACATTGAATCTGGTGTTAAAAGTGGAAATGACTCTAATTCAATATACAGGATGGCTCACGTCGTACTTCTCTTATTATTCACGACCTGATTTGGAAGATCCTTACAGAAATTATTTTCATTTGTACAGGGCGTTTCTGAAAGAAACATATATTGTTCTTGAATAACAAAAATTGTAATATAATGGTTTGAGAATATTTCAAAATATTTGACCAAGGAAAATCACACATTCGATATAGGTTATTTTGTCAAAGTCGATGAAAACTAGCTGTGATAAATAAACTTCAATATCGAATGTGTTTTTCGATTCTAACAGTTTGATAGCAGAAAAGAAAGTAAGAAATTTTCATCACTGATTAACGCCTTTCACTCATAATCGGACTACAGAATCTAGTACGTTTATAACAGATGATTTTCATCAATTTTTCGGTAATATTTAGGCTTTCGAATTTTTGTCTTTTTTACGAGAAAATATATTGTATAACACTGAATGAATCGAATTTTACGAATGACAATCTACAAAATCATTAAACTTTAAATCAAAAACTATAATATTCAGTCTACAATATTGAATATATAATATATCAAATCGAAGCTGTTATATTTTCGAAAATATACATTTCTGACTAATTTGAAACATACTAGGTATTGTTTATACCGTGACATAAATGAGTCAACAAATAATCTTCAATCAAGGTCGTAGATCAATAAGCTACTATTTTCATTGTTTTTAAATGCTTCAAGTATTAACCAATTTGACACGAAAGTCAGATTATCAGCGCCAAAAAATTCAGATGCAATAAATGACTAAGTTCTTCAAAATCATTCAGACTCACCACAAAATATTCAGTAGATGCAACTCACCTGCAATAAAACGAAAATCATTTAGAATGAACCAATATTATAATTTTCATTTCAATATGGTGCAGTATATTTCAACAACTATTTTATCAACCAGAGCTTTTCATTACGCGTCTTGTTTTTCTAACAAAGATCAGTAATATCTGAGGTTATTGCATGCTGTTTTCGTAATATTCCGTTGACATCATACCCCGAAGTGCCTGGATTGTTATGACTTCAATTTGAAAATTCACGGGAAATTCACTGAAAGGTGAAGGGCAATTTAGGTCGTTTCGCTTTGGTGTAGATACTTACATGAAATTGAAAACCTGAACGCCTACAAGATATAGAATTTTCGTTTCGGGATATTAATACCTATTTTTCATTGTTGATACACTAGATGTCTCAATAGTTTAGTTATAGTACGTATGAAATGAAGAATAAATGGCTCTGTTTGATTTACAATGCAGGAGAACATTTAGAACACCTGTAGTATTCAAGTTGTTGACTCAAATGATTTGTCTTGATTTATTTTTGAAGATTTGAATGATTCTAGACCCTTTTTAAAAATGAGGGGGTAGTTGTCAAGGGAAGGGGTTGAAAAAGGTGACAATTTTCGAGCGTTTTTCAATTTTACCTCCATTGCACTGTATATGTGATATTGGATATTACTACTTATTCTGACCCTTAAATATATAATGTGAGATATGCCCTAAGATGAGAGTATTGTTTGGCAAATATTTCATTAATGAGTTTCGTCCATATCGACTGTTTTATTATAGAAATAAATACATTTCAGAGGTACCAATATCATCCTTATCACCAGTTATAGTCGTAGACAGATATACGTATATATATCTCGATATATTTGCCGATAATTACATACTAGAACTCGTGGAATTTCACAACGAAATGAAACCACGAGCTTTTTTGGAACGATACGTTCAATCTGGCTATCAATCAGTATAAAGCACTAATTATATCAATCGGATAATCAAAAGTGCAAAATCATCTTCCTAGTACTATGATGTAGTCTTTGTAAATCGAAATATAGTGGATGTTAAGGTTTTTGGAACACACCATTTGAAAACCAGTCATCCTGGAATATTCAAACTATCAGTTATCACGAGCTGTGGCATTGGCAGAGTGCATCCTTTATTTTCATATCATCTGAGCTATGGAGAGTATTTCAGAATTTGAGTGTGAGCGATTGATAAGATAAGATTATAATGAAGAATATTCAAATGATGTATTACTCACATTCGAATTACATCAACTTGCATCATCTACATTTCAATGGCAAAATTAAAATTAAGTTACTGAAACCATCACTTCTCTTCACAGTATATTGATCTCTTATGCTTTCTGCAGATAGAAATTGTTCTCCTAGATTTTTCAAAGTTTCCATCCTACGTTACTGCTAGATATTTACTGTGTCGAAATTATGTATTTCTTATATTCTCTCTACCCTGTCGATAATGTTTTTCAATAAACCACGGAACTGATGACCTTCTTTGTGATCTCAAACATTGGGTACCAATTTGAAGTTGGAAGTTCCAGATGAAATGGGCCTAATATATAAATAGTCTCACACTCGACTTACCATGTTTTATGATTTCATTTTATTACCATATCAGCAATTTTTTGTCTAAGAAGGTGGTCAAGAAACATAAGAATGTGGATTAAAAAGAGACAGTTACATCCTGACATTGAGAAGTTTTCACTTCTTTTCTGAATTTTTTCAAAAAAATCTGATAAGAAGGGTGTTTGAGAATTGGTACTGTGGGCAAACCTTAGTAAAACAATGCATCGGCTACAGAGTCATGATTCTATTAATCTGAATTATGTCAAGTCCCAAATATAGATCGATAGATGAATTGAAAATTAACAAAATACCTAATTGTTATAGCAATATTATATCTCCAAAAGATCGATCTCACTTATTTTTCAAAAGTTTCTGAATTTATATGATTTTATAAGAATTTTTAATTATTGAAAGCATTTGGCCTTGAAGTCTAGAAAATAGATATATGAATGGGATGTTGTGTCAAACCCCAAATTTTCCTGAATTTCAGGATATTCTTTTAAAAATGTATTTATTTTTATTATATTCTGCATTTTTAAATGATCACCAATAACTTATTGATCAATACAAAAATGAGTTAATGGTCATCATATCCCATCATTTGTATAAAATATAGGGATTAATATTCAATTTGAAGATTTCATACGAATGTTTTGAAAAAAAAAAGTTAGCGAAAGGTGTGAGGTTACACAATTCTCTTCTACCAAAACTACACGAAATGAACCTAGAAGTGAAGTTTATACAAGTTTTATGTAAATTATTATATTTAGTAGTAAAATCGTTGCTGGAAGCTAAATTATATTTCTGTGATGACGCAAGCTACTAAATATAATTGGAACATGGACAGGAAGAACTTCAATAGATATACGGATACATGTAATGCATAATCACAGAAAGGGTGGAGAGAGTGCTGAGCATTGAATAGAATAAGCATCAATGAATTATTCCACGTAATATCTCTGGAGAAATGCCACATCGTGGCAATGAATATCGAGATTTTCTCCACGAATATAATGCAGACATGCCTCCGCATAACTAAGACAAAATGTACAGTACTAATTGACCCGAAACAGGCATAATCCTCCATATTCGGTGTCGTCTGTGAACACACAGAATTAATGTTTCATAAATTTGTATCACTGAAACCGAACCACTGTGATTGCATGTTGAATAATGTGGTTGGTAAAATGAGTAACCTTTCAACAAGGTCGGCACGAATTAAATTTACTGGAGTAATTCTCCATCCATTTGTATATGAGTGACTTAGAAATAAGAGTACAAACAAATATACCAAAATAAAGTTGCCCATGATAATATTATTGAACTAATTTGATATATACGGGGTGTTCAGCATTAGCGTGACTACATAAAGATTACTTTTTCAAATGAGACACCCTATATATTTGTTTACCATGGGAGGAACCATTTGACAGGTTCAATTCGGTGTCTAGCATTAAAAACGTGAAAATAAATTAATATTAAAGTTCAATAAACAGAAACTTTAATTTTCAACTCAACACCCACTATATTATTTCAATAGATATATTATACCTTCCATGCATGTCTATGTAATGTCTGATTGATTGTTTGGAAAAAATGCAGTTTTAGTTCATGATTTCAAAATATTCATCAAGCAAGCTATGAATTTGATAATAATAATAATCATCAGAAAACTTCACTTATACTCGTAAAAATATAAAATACAATTCCTTTCATCGCTTTGAAATTTCATTAAAATATTTTCAACTTGGTGTGATACTTTTTTCACAACCTTGTATAAACGGAAACTACCATTATTCGCTACAGCTAGATAACACATTTGAAATTACACAAGAGCTGATTCTTCAAATGCAAAACGATTCCATTGTTTACGGAGAGAAAATAAAAATATTAAATATCAAAACAAATTCTGCTTAGTTGGAGATCTCCC
Organism: Plagiodera versicolora; assembly: GCA_037013635.1. NCBI lineage: Eukaryota > Metazoa > Arthropoda > Insecta > Coleoptera > Chrysomelidae > Plagiodera > Plagiodera versicolora. The sequence goes on along the minus strand of CM072982.1, from coordinate 3,924,363 downwards.
AAGTAAAAGTAGGACAGACAGCAAATTGTTTGGGTAAATTTATAATATTCACCAGCATCAATGCTCATTTCTGTATAATGTTACGATGTGTCTGTTTGGATGCGTTGCTGTCAAGACGATGATAGTATGAGAGAAAACAGGTTATTATGAAATTGACGTTCCTTTGAAGTATCATCATAGGAACTTTATCATCGAACATAACAGTCGATGTGCTAACTGAATACTACGAAAGCAATGAAGTATTAGTTACTATTTTATAGGCAAATAACTTTTTATTCAAATAAAAAGAAGAATGCACCAATTAAATGAAATGTCATTGGCGATTCTTATTTAATCCTGTTTTATATATGTACAGTATAAACTAACCATTACTTAAATGAATACACTATAGACAAATGCGTCAAAGTATCGATGAAAGTTGGTGAATCGATCCTCTTCCTTGATACTAATTCTCTCCAATGCATAATATTCAAATCAGCTGTAGTAACTGTATTTTTGTAGCTTCCTCAATTCAAGAATCTGACACGTATCTTCCAAATGATAGTTCGGAAAAAAATCGTGTGAACGCCAAGAATATTAAAATATGAATTCAAATAAGTGAAAACCGCAATTTTCTATGGAATGTTGCCCCTTTCCCCAAACTCTACTTATAACGATTTCTGAAGCCGCCGCTGATTCTACAACGAACTGAAATCTTGGTAAAACTTAGGTGCCGATAGAAACTTTCCCTGTCCTTTTTGAGGGCTTGTATTCGCTATGTAGTAAGCAAGTTGAAGTAATCTTATTTGTTCCAGTTTTTACACATAGTGACCGTCACAGAGGGACCAGAGGGAATTGAGCAGGGTAGTATCTAGCTCTAATAAAAATTAACGGGTCTAAATTTTTTAACAACTTTGTCTCATATATTCCAACTTATTAGAGATACCCTTTCAACGTATATGAAGAAACGAATAGGAAGAATTACGATCTTCACATTTTTTTTTGGTCTTTTATTTAACATCATTAATATTCCTTCAATAATTATTAGCTATTTCAACATAGTCAGGACTTTAAGTACGATAACTTTAACAAGAAATAAGTAATTTTGATAAGAATTCTTGTGAAAATATTCATTATTCATTATTGTGAATATTCATTATTGTAATTATTCAATATTCATTATTGAAACAATACTTCGAATAGAACTCATATTCATTGATGAAATTCAGTTTATACATCAAACAAGATGAAATAAGAAATGTGTAAAGAAAAACCAAGAAAGATGAACATACATACACACTTTCATGCAAGCTTTTATACAAGGAATAAGAGCAAAGGCGGTCAACTTCCATTTTCTTGTTTTTTACATGCAATCCAACCTAAAATTACGATTTATGGTGAATATTTTCTGACATAATTGATGGCTATAAGGATGAATTATATGAATGGAGTTATTCGAATGCATTTTTCAAAAAGCTATCATTAAATTTGTGATCTGATGAGAACAGTTTTATTTTATTTTGATTATAATTATAATTTTATGTTTTGCTTCAACTCACTTCAACAAAAAATCTCATATATATGATCTTGAAGAGAAAATGTGTTTGTTTTAATGGTCCGCTCCTTTAGAAATTTCTACCTACGCCCCTGTAGGACTGACTAGCGATAATGTTAAGCAGTATATCACAGACCATATAAGTTTTCCACAAATTTTCATTCCTTCGAAAGTTACGTTACCATATATTTTTCATCTTAGAAGTTGGATTTATATGAACCAGACTATCTGGATATTATTATCTTCGATGCAATTTTTATCTCGCTATTTTCCTTTGTTCTCTTTTTTTATTGTTATCACTTCAAGATAATCATGATGTGATAAATAAGTTAGTATACACTCTCATATATGTATACTCTCGTGAAATTTGTTATTCCAATGAGTATGCATATTGCTATAAATTTTCAAGAATGGAAGATACATTTTTCTATACTATTAAATTTGATGTCGAATTCAGAGTAGAAAATTCGAAAAATAACAGAAATGCCTGATATATTCAGAATACACTTCTGTGACGATTTTAAACATGTAATTGAACGGACTGAAGTTGAAAATTCAAGGACAGTTTGATAATTTAGTGATATTGCAATTGTGGGTGTTGTAGGATGTTTATCATGAGTAAAAATGCATTTTCAATTCGAAGTAATGAATATATTTGATGACGAATATTATATCTGCATTTGAATATCATATTTTGAAAGCAACTTGTGATTTATACATTAAGGATTTTTCTCGATTGTTCTCCACTGTACTGAACAGAGAAAAGTGCGTCAAGAAAGTAAAAGTTATTGTTGCCTACGACCTCCCTCGTATGTTGAAAAGTCGACTTTTATGATATTTCTTATACCTTGACCTAGTTGAATACATAATAAAATTATTAATGATATTGTCCTACAATCGAGTGAAAATATGATGGAACTTGTTCAAAATATCTTGAATTTGTACGTATACGAGGAAAAAATAAAACAAAATCAAAGGTGGATAGGAAATCAAATTTGATATTCAAACCACTTTCCCTGTTTATTGCAGTAATACAATGCCATAAAATAATATTTCTTACACAGACCAACTTCCTCTTAGCGCGACTTCACACTTTTTGAAAATAACAAAACAACTACGGTCCTGTTCTGTCCTAAAAATCAAGTCAAGGGGTTAGAATTGAGTGTCCGGAAAAGCTTCCACGTGTACCGGGACCGGCAGAAGTTCACCCCTTACATGATGAGGGGCTTACAAAAATGAGACAGAACTACTTTTTCTCTTTGTCAAAAGGGTTGTTCAAAGAATGGAAATCAAGTTTTCTTTTACCTAACTTATATGATTCCAAAGAGGGATATTGTTCAGGATATTGAACTTTTAACTGTATTGAATTAATTTGTTAAATAGCATAAACAAAATATTACTGAAACAAACTCATTCCAGTTCATGTCTTTCGGTAAATTTGTCATTATAGTTTATTGATTTAATTAGATTTTTCAGTGAAATATACCCGAATAAGGTATTTTTTCCATCGAAATAAGAAAGATGATTTGAAACTGAAAACTTTTCAGAAATGTCTTTATCTGTCTATTGTGTCAGAGGAATCAAGAATTTTTCATAAAAAGTAGGTCATTTTGTCGCATATCAATGGAAAAACTTCATCGAACTCTTCACGTTTCTCTTTCCGATTTCCTTTCTGAACTACAGCGTAAAACCCACCACACCACATAAACCGTCATTGATTCCTATAGGCCAGCGGATATCATTTGTCAAAGACATGGAGAATCTACTCATCTTACTATTTATTACGTCATTAGGTCAAATATCACATGGAATCGACGAAGTTGAACAATGGCGGCTCGAAACTTTTATTTTTCTGCTTTTATTCGCTTACTCAGAATGTTTTGTGAACTCCAATAGCATTGTGTAAGCAGATAATACCTAAAAAAGTTTTTCCTTTGTTTTGGTAGAGAATTTATTTGTTTGCTATATTTATTAATAATGGTATTCTAGTTTTTTTATTCAGGCTATAAAAAAGATCGTTCTCAGAAAAATGATGACGCTGTCGTTTCTCTTCTGAATATAAGTATGTCAATCACGAGGTCATTTAACTGTTAATGAGTTTTCAAATTATTCAACTTATCGCTAATTATAATCCTCCTCATTATTGATCATGATTGTTTTCAACTATCACGAATATAATGAGCTTCTGGATTCTCGAAATGAATAATGCTAAATAGAAGTTTCAAATACCGAGACAGCCATCACGATAGGTCACCCCTATAACTTTCCAATATTCATCTGCTCATTTTTTATTGAAGCAAATGTATTGGTGAAGACACTTGTAGGATTTATTAGTGTCCTGTTAGGTCTCCGTATGAACAAGATATCATTTTGTCCTTGTTATAGGTTTTATTATTTGATATGCCAATTTTTTATGATTTATATACGAACTAATCGAAAAATCATCCTTAATTCTATATTCAAACAACCAACGATGGCTCTCTTTTAACCAAATATTGTCAACAAGAATCATTTTAGAAATTCGGTTTTAACTATCTACTATCGCACCAATTTCATTCCAAGTTGAGGAAAAAAGTTATTTACTTGCAAGAAGCCAAAAATATGTTATCGGTATCTATTTCGAACAAGTGAAATTAGTTTTTCAGAACCGCTAATGAGTTTTTTCTATTATTATCTAAAATTTGTGAGCCCACAAATCGAAATTTCATTGGTATATCCGTAAAACAGCACAGTATCGTATCATATTCAACTGTAAAATATTTATATGCATATTTACAATTTTGTATTGCGTAATGAATGGTTGATTTTTCATGAATTTGAAAGATTGCTCATCGTTTTTATCCTTAATCATGAATTCACAAAAAAATTGTTGTTGTTTCGTTAACTGTTGTAGATATTAATGATTAATATTTGAAGTTGTTCATCGATCATGAAAGTTTCGAGTTAAAACTGCTATCACGTTGGAAAATAAGAATCCAGACGTAAACACAGGTAGACCCACTTTCAAAGGTTGACCTTTTGTGGTCTTACTGTTTGTTTTCTACATATTAAGCTGTTTTGAGACTTACAAAATTGCTTGATAAACTTTATCATCATCATGTGTATTAGTTACATAAGTTTTATAATGCATCATATTTTCACCTGCAAGTTGAAATTATCAGTCATTGATAGATAAATTCAATGTAAATTTAAGGTTAATTATTCAATTTTGATTAAAAGGATCGCCTAATATATTGTAATAATATATAAAAAGCCATACAATCGGCAACAACGATCTCGTCGTCAAGGTTACGATTAACCACAAATAAACATACTTCATTCTGGTTTGCAGTGGCGGCCTTAGGGGGTAGCGAACATGGTAATCGCCACGGACTCCACTTTTGCAGGGACCTCGCGCAAGAATCCAAGCAGATTGAAAAAACATACTATATTTTTCTAATTCGAAACTATTTCAAGGTTAGTTTATACAGCGAATAAGATAAAATGAAGAATAGAACAAAATAAAATAACAAACGTTGTGGAAGTGAATATGGAACTTTTCTTATTGTATTTTATTGCTCATTTTATCTCATTTCACCTAATTTTATTCGCTATATAAACTAAAACTAACCTTTATTCATTCAAAACCTAATTGAAATTATTAAAACATATTTGAGGAATTCGATGACACGGGATAAGCTTTCAGCACTCGCCATTCTTCAAATCCAAAATGGCGTGGCTCATTCGTTGGATTATTGCTTTTTAATATCAAAATGTATCATCCCTTTATTTGTTAATTTTATGAATCTTTCGATGTGAAATATTTAAAAACTCACATTTTATTTATTTGTATGAATTTAGCAGATATACTTTCGCATCAAAATCTTTTCATGAAGGACAAAGAGCCTCGCTATGGGTAAGGCCACAGAGTAGAAAAATAGTAAAGATGGCGTGAAAAGGAAGGTAGATGTGGAAAGGTGCCTTTATAAATGACAGGCCCTATTTCTGATTGGTCTATATTTAATATAAAGAACTGACGTTTGTATTTGTTCGGTTTTACGAATTTCGATTGGATATTAGCTAGTTGTCAGTCCCTCCAACCAAAACAAATACGGATCACAACATGTATTGAGCTTTGTTAAACGGTTGAGCTTTTGTAAATGGCGAAATAATAGAAAATATATTCAATTACTGTCTAATGTTAGAAATTCACTTTGCTGCTTTGTATATTAGATTCACTTTGGATTGAACCAAAATGGCCGTATAATACGTGACCATGAGCAGAGTTGACCAATTAAACCGTAAATCTGTGTTACGCGAAATCAATACTCATTTTAGTTTATAGCAGCGAGATACGATCAAAAACACTTTTACCGTGATTTACGACCGTTTTCGCCGAAATACTTCGCTCCTTATCGGCGTTGATAATTCTTCGGCAACCGTAGTACTCGATCTCGGCGCAGCCAAGAGGCGTCTAAGAGGCCACGAAAACACTTTTTTTGGGTCACTGACCTACCGCAATTCTCGATCTCCGCGTAAAATAGCATCGATTCCGGAAACATGGTGTCCGCTGCTCTGTTCGCGTGGGTGGGGTCAGGTAGAACGAAAAAATCGCGTGCCTGGGGCGAACACCAGTGGCGTAACACGAGAGGGCGCTGACCGTCTGCGTTGCCCGCAAAAAAAAAACATTTCCTTGTCTGTTAAAAGCTTGATATGGCATTCGAGAAATAAAACTCAACCCAACCAATTAGACCAAAACTTTTGAAAACATTTATATGAAAATTCAATTCTGCCCCTAGTTCTTTGAAAGTCAATACTATAAGGGCATTTCAAACGAGTCATGTGTTAAAATATTGAACTACACGTGAAAAAAAAGTACACATTTCCTCACTACAATAGTAAGACATCACGAATTGCATTCATTCGCACAAAGATTAAATTTTTTCGAGGTAATTTTGTGTTTGTGGTTAACCAGACTGGCATATCTTGCATTATCATTAGTTAATCTTATCTTCGTTATTCTACTCGTTGATACAGTGTTAATTTACAATTTACAAACACATTTCGAGTTAGTTTTCATAATAAACAATAATTTTGACGTGATTACTGCTCTACCAAGAGATACTGCTATTATCTTCGTAAAATTATAGACACGAACATTTGAGAATATTTTGGAATTAACAGAGAGACGTTTTTTTCGATTCTTCAAAAACGATGTATTTTGACATGCGATATGCGAATCAACAAATTTATGTTTGATATCAGTCATCTCAATAATTGTGTATAAAACTTCTCATAATACGTATGGGTGGGAGTGATTTCGAGATGTATAAAGTTCCTAATCGTCAAGATAATCTATTTATGTTGCTAGCCGTAATCTATGTGAGTATATCCGAGAATATGATTTAAAAAAATAACAGCGAAGGTTTCGGTGAAGGTCATGCCGGAACGAGAATTTGATCAAACGAATGTCAAGGTTAAGGTGGCAATTTTCAAATCTCGAGTTGATGCTAAAAATACATCGAGTATGTAGAATAGATTTATGAGCAGTTAATATGAGTTTGAGCTTCATAGGTATGAGAACGACGATGATTGATTTCATCTCGAAAAATGAGTATAGTCACGCGTTTCGAATTTTATTATTTTAATACGCACTTTGTTTTTCATCAAAATTAAAGCATGATTGAAAATCAAAGTTGAAATAGTATAGTCTATGTATTTTCGGGAGAGACAGACTTGGTCATCTCTCGATGCTATCAAAAATATAATATGTCATCGAAATTCTGACTGGGGCCATTTCACAACAATGACGATTCAATATTGTCATTACAATTAAACAACAGATTGTATACCTACAGGCTGTTGTATCATTCGTTTATGATATCAAGGGGCTGATAATAGATCATGAAAATAACATTAGAGTGTATTTAATGGACCGAATCTCAACCCGTTTGGATCAACTCCATTTTTATGATTGTAACTATTCTAATTCTACGTCATATATGAGTTTGAGGTTTGCACCATTAGACAATTGAATAGAAACTAGAAAATGTCTCAGTCAGGTTTCGATGTTGAAACGTAATAAATATAGATACCTACAATTTTTCCGTACCTACTGATTAAAACGTTTCTTCCATAGTTGATGACTCACTCAAACCAAATACAAGAGATCATGTACTATTCTTCCTGAATATATTATATTTCAATTACAGCAATAAATGGCTTTTTCCTTTTCTCGGAATAATTGGGGAGGTTTGGAGCGGAACAATGATTATGTTATTTCATGAACAAGGACTGACTTTCGGATACTATTCCACCATAAAGTTAGTATTTGATTGAACAGACATGAATTCTTGATTGTCAAAATTTGGTATTGAATCAATCATACGACTTGAGAGTATAGTTTATTTATTTGAAAAGATGGTTGTGACAGCTCGCCAGAAAGTGCGTTGTTGCTGCTTGTCTTTTGTTTTTCAACGATAATCCGAAACAGAAAGTCGGTTGGTAATCATTCAAATTGATTTGGAAACTGCTTTCGATTTATAAAATACAGTGTAAACTTCATGCTACGTTATTCGATTTAGGGACAATCTCCCTAAAGCGTTACAATTACTCGACTATGGTTGGTTTAGCTTGTCTTCCATACAATTATTTTTCTTTTCTCCATTTAACGACAACTCTCTATACTGCCAAAAAATGCAGCCCCTCGAGTGTTGTTATATAGAGTTTACACTGCATATATAGAATATAATGTGATAATATTTGATAATGTGTGATAAACACAGATACTTATATTGCATATTTTAATGAACAGTTTGTTGTATGTTTTATTTTGTTGTATATCTTATTTTTATATAACGCTGAATTGTTCCCAATTTTCTAAACTTGTACTTAACATAAACTGACTATTTCCTATACATGTAAAATGTCAAAGGGAAAATGAACTGATTGATTGATTGATTGATATATAAATTAGTTCTCAAAAGAACATGTTTTCAATGTTTCTAAAAATTTTCGACCAAATAAACAAACTTCAAAAACGAATCACAGCTTCATCTCCAAATAAATTTGGCATCGTTGTAAAGTGACAGTGAAGTATTGCCATAATTGTTGATGCTTAAACGTTCCCAGCTATGTCTCAACCAATCAGAAGATCAATGGTTAGCTAGATACTTTCAATTTTGCACTGATGGTATTGGAAGGTTCCTTGACTGAATGAATAGACTATGTTTTTTCATTGTCGCTCTATGTTGAGGGGAAAAGTCATTCAAACATCCACCTATAACGTGAGGTAAGTAATTATAACATTTCACTAAATGTCATGTGCGCTTCCACCTGCCAGAATTTCTAACGATAGCCAAGCATACGTATCATTATTAATTCTCTTTGTTACAGCCGACACACCCGTTACCGACACTCACGCTGCACCACCGAATAATTATCCGATAATACCCCTTTAAAAAATTGATTTCAGGCAGCACTGGTGAGAGACGTCGGAGTTCCGTACCACAGCTTGTGGCGCTATCACTGAACCGTTCGTATTCAAAAGCTCAGAAAGAGCGAATCACGCTGTAGAGTTTGTTTTGACGAGAACTAATTCGAGTCGAGTCGAGTCAATTTCACTAAACGTTTTTTCATCAAATAATACCAAACCTACTCGTTCATTATTACGACACCCGAACTGTAAATAGGATGATTACAGCAACAACTGTTGCCCCTGTTGCCAAGCGAAACGCTCGTCCTTGTTCCAATCGAACTGCACCGCAGTTGAACTGCATCATCACCTTGATACAACTTTCGCACCACATCATTCCACGTCGGAACGAAACGGAAAACTAAACTCACCTATTTTTCTCCAATTCGTTATGCGACGTCCTGGAAATAGAAAAGTAACAGTTGATTGTGGTGAGGTTTTCAGGAATAGTGTACAGTAGTCGGCCGTGCCCTTGATCGTGAAGAACAAAGAGTCCGGGGAAGCACTCACCTGTTTCCTTGCGATTTTTTCGATTTCGGCCTTCTGCAAACTTCCCTGAGATCATCTGGAAACCTCAGCGTGGACGCGTAGCCGTGCTCGGCCTCTGCAACAACAAAAACAGATCGGAAACAGCTGATGCACCATAGCTGAATGTGAGGTTAAGCGCTCCTTTCGGGCGCTCTGGACCCCGCGCTTACCTCTTTCTCTTCTAGCTATGTATTCGGCGGCTTCTAACAGGGTTTCGATGGAGTTCATATTTGGTTGCAAGAACTGAGAATTTGTTTGGATACCTAGAGATGGGCGCAAAACTCGCGAGTTTTCGGCCTTCGAACACGCACACACCGTCCTCAGCCGACGACAAACTGGCTAGCGATTTATCGATGGATCGCGAGTTGCCCGTGCACCGCGTTTGATACTTGTTATTCACATGCGCGTTTCGCGGAGGTGCCAGATTGGACGCATTCGCTGGGAAATCAAGACTTTTTAACTAGTGAAGATACGTGTCATGAATGGGTAATGGTAGGAAACAATTAGGTAGTCACAGAACTGTTGCCATATGATCGTAAAGCGCATTGTGCGATTCAATAATCATTGTAGGACTAAGAACATTGATTGAAATAACTGAATAACTCTTTTGGCGGCATACTGTCTGATCTATTAATATATGAATAATCCATTCTAATGAAATGAGGGGATAATCCATATTCCTAAAAATCACCTAATTGGGCTTCAGTTAGTTAACAATCAACATGTTTTATGGTTGGGAGTAACTTTGGTGAATGGTGCAGGTGTTGCGAAGTACTTTGCAATTGGGATAGAAACTAATGTCCCTCTTTAGCGTAACTGTGGTTGAGAGCCAGCATAAACTCTGAACATATGATCGTAATGCACACTATCCTTCACATTCTCTTTTCAATGTTGATACATACTTTTTATTATCAAAACTTAAATTCAAAAATTCTTCAAGACATGATGTCATGAAACGGTTAATAGTCGACTTTATAGTCTACTAAGTGGAAATTCATATTGAACATTCCAAAAGATAGGTTTTATCATAGTCTAATAAATAAATCTATTTTAGGTGCTCTGCGCGCGTGGAAACGGTATAAAGAGAGAGAGCATTAAACTTGATGAAGTACATTACCGGTTCATTTTATATGTCGATGGTTGGACTGCTCGTGTCTAGTTTTACTTTTCGAAAAACAGTATTTTTGTCTCGATTTCATGTCGGATATTGGGTATATATAGGTGTTATTATTTTAGCTGGAACCTGGATGCATTTGATTCCGTGAAAATTTGACATTGGCATGTTCAATGTTCCCTGCTCACTCGCCTTGTAAAAAATGAACCTTGTAGACATCAACATCGACAGCAAGTGACTCAACAGAGGGTGCGTTCCATTAAGCGCTCACAACGATCACACTCACGACCACGAATTTTGTCGTTCCACTTGGTTCTGTGCGTCATCGAAACGCTCACGCCGACCCACCTATTGAGATGGGGCGTCGTGAGCATGAATCATGACGTCATTCATGACATTTTCGCCACGACCCCAACGATCGTGGTCGCCATGTGGAACGTCTGAATGAGTGTTTTGGGCGTTGTGAGCGCTTAATGGAACGCACCTAGAATCAGTTTGTTTATAATTGTGGTTATATTTCCATTGTAAATTATTTCAAGTGGCGCCATCTCTCTGTAAATGATGAAACTACAACCTCTCTTCACTACGATCTCAAATATATTTTCATATTAGTTTTCGGAAAAATTCCACATCGGTCTGCCCCAATATCTTTATAGACATCTTCTCACCACTACGAAATACAGGAAGAGGAATTGATACCGACGAACAACAAAACAACATATTCCTATTATAAATCAGTGTATGATGGTTCCTGAAGTTCGAATTTTAAACCACTGATTCTTATGATAAACGGTTCCAAAGTATTACAATGAATTTGTATTAACGGTAAAATATTCTATTTTGAGATATTTGCTGTAGAAATTAGGGCGTGCGGACAATTAGAAATGATCACTAACTATCCACAAGCTTTTTTGAAAATATCCTATTTGTTATAATTGGACTCATTTAAATCACGGGTCATTTCCGGCACATCTACATACAGGATTGGTTTATTAGAAATCATATTGCTTATGAGGCGATGTCACGCTATTTCATTGCATATGTAATGAATATAAAAACGAAATAATTCAATATATATCAAAGTATCAAACAATATAGCCAGATAATCCATAGCAGGGTGGATAAGGCATTGACTAGTGGTCCGGTGCATGCACCCAGATAAAAAAAAACGCTTCATCGAATAATTTTCTTTCCGAAAATTTGTAACCTACTCATTATTTTTTTTGTCGACCTACATGATACATTGTACGTTGATGCAATAGTTTATACGTAGTAGAACTAAAATTAGCTGCATTTGACGATATAGGAATATGGTATGTGTTAATTACGAATGCAGCCAGCGCGTGATACTCTGTGTAGCATCAATTAGTCAAAAGGTAACTATAACAAAAAATATCGTTTTGTTATTCAAATATATTTTAAGAAATAAGTTGATGTTAATAATCCCCCAGAACAGTATTCGATTCATCAAGAATCATTCATGGCCCTGAATGCCAAACATTCACACTAGCATTAAAAATCAAAACAGTATTACCATAAACGTTTAAATCATGATAAAATAATTCTAATTCATAATAAGTATATGAAGCTACATGAAACTTCTGAAATGTTCAAGGCATATAATTTATTGGATATCTGGTACAGTAATCATTCAAGACAATGAACGATTTAGTTGATATACATTCTTGTTTATAAATGGGTGTCTATTTATCACATGAGGCTCTAGAGGGAATAGAAATCTAAACAAGGGGCGAGGGGGGGGGGAAATTATATCTCATGTGAATTAATTTTTTTCTGTTCATGTAGTATTACAAAAGAGGTTTTTGCGTTTCTTTCATCATTTTTATGTAAGTCAAAAACAACCTAATAGACGGTTCCTAAAACTGGGCATCCATTCCACTCCAAGTGATTTAGATTCTATCATAAAAAACTTTCAATCTTCAATTTCATAACTGGCGTTGTAGGTGATGATTGCAGCAAATTTTTCTTCAGCATGTGATTATAGGATTTCCTTGTACTTTGCATAACCCGTTCAATTCATCTTATTCCTGTCTTCTTATCTTGCCAAGACTGAATTGATTCCACAGGATTATATCATCCCATACAAACCATTCTTCACATTTCTCTGATGGGCTCAATATTCAATAATTCAAGAGCATCATGAAAAACAATTTGCAGAGCCTTAAGAAGATATATTCTGGCATGGATTGTTGAGAACATATGCTCTCTGGGATTCTAAAAATTCCAAGAATGAAAGAATATTATCAACTTGTCTATTATTATTGAAGTTTTCTCATAAAAACTGAGATTATGGAAACATTACCGTGAGAATTCTTATCCTTCTGTAGTATACACTGAAAACAGATGATAAGTTTATCAGAAATGATATGAGATACTGTGGATTCAAGAAACCCTTTTCAATGTCTTTGATACAACTTTTCACTACTAGCGGATATTGCATAATATAGACATAAAATAGTTCCCATTCCTCCTGAAACATAAACATTTGGTGAGCACTTCAATAATGATGAAAAATTAATTATTAATGTTGAAACATGTTGGAAGATATACTTACTGGTTGAGTAAGAAGTGAAAAGTCAACTTTTTCAACATTTGGCAGTTCTGGGTACATTTTGGTTACAATTTTCTTTTCAAATTCTTTAAAAATAGCACTCAATCTAGCACAGTTATAAAACACAAATGAAGATCCTGAAACAAATCTCACCATTAATCTATATCTTTGAATTGAGCCTCATCATGTATTTTTCACCTTTATTGGCTGATCTTGTATCATTCTCAGTAACTTTGATGGGTTTCTGTGGCTTATTAGCTAGCATTTCTATGGTAACTGATGCCCTACCCAATTTTCTGAAATATGTCTGGATGGAATCTTGTTTTGCAGGTACATGATATTTATGGTAAGCCATCATTTCCATATCCTCTGATCTTGAACTATAGGAATAAATATATATATATATATATATATATATATATATATATATATGATTATGATATTTGTGAAAGCTAATTTCTGAACATATCAAATGCTATACCTGTACAAATCTTTTGCAATAGTTGCACTTTTCACACCTTTTTCATTCAGTACTGGTCCAGATAAAACATTCACAGTACCAGTATCTGTTGGATTTAGCAATATATGAACAAGTGAAGTTTCTTCAGTTTTCTTTATTGTTGATTTATTTATTAAATTTGTAGCAATTTCTTTGAGTAAATGCAAACGCAGTAGACTCAAATCCACTTCTGTGTGTTGTTGTATAATTGGTTGTGTTTCAAGGCAGATGGTATTAATTAAAATTCCACTAGAGCTGTAATGATGTCCTGAATCTATAACATGTTTGAAAACAGTTTGCAATAATACTCCGGATCTCTTGAAGAATATAAATGCTTCATCATGTTCCACTATAATTTTTTCAATGTGGATTGCCCACTCTAAACTTTCTTCTTTGAGACGAATTATTTGTCTCTGAAGTTCCATTGCTGGTGCTTTGTAATCAAAAATATTAACCATGCCATCATCGATCAAATTTGTATCCAGTAATTGATACCAATTCCTAATATTTAAAGGAAAACTAATATCCCCCGAGTGTTGAATTCTTTTTGTGTGTCTTCGAATGATTCTGTGATCATTTTGTGGGTTATCTGTTAGGAAATTTTGCAATTGTAAAATGAATTCTTCCAAAATAGTCATTTTGAGTTTTCACGTAACCACGATCGTATACATAGGTCTTGCAACTCGGGTAGTGGGGGGTGGCCCAAACATTGAGGAAATTTTTGTGGTTCTCATGTTTCGCCACCTGCAGCGCTGTCCTCTATTGTCACTTTGTCAGCCAATCACAAATCAGATCCGATCAGCTTTTTGAAAGTAAGAATGATTTTTATTTATTCGAGAGAATTTTGCAAGATATAATATTTTTGTAATTGATTTTATTTACCATTCGAGTCCTAACCGTTTGTTTTGTTGTCAAAGATTAATCACGTGATTATACCCCTATGTCCTCCTAGCGGATAATTATGGAAACCTTTTCTTCAAAACTGGTGCCACCCCCCACCACTCAAAAATGCCGTAGATTCCAGACCTTATGTATATGACCGTGGGTAAGACACAGTTGAACAGTTTTGAATGCTCTTAACTATGGTGACGAAATAGAATGAAATAACCATATTGATTAAGTAACATATCGTGAAAGAAAGAAGAAAGTTATCGATCAAACTTCATACTTCACCGATTATATTTGTGGAAATGAGGGGAAGGGGGAAGCTGTGATGATGTGAGCTAGAACGTGGCTATGGTGGCCGATTCGCAGATTACCTTCACAAAATATATAAATAAGCGGTGCATATGAATAAAACCTGCCACAATGAAAAAGTTTAGTACACTCATTGCACTATTCCTTCTAGTTTCATTTGAATCCTCGCACGCGCAACTTTTAGAAGGACTATATTGTGGTAAAGAGAATTGTTATGATGTCCTGGAAGTATCAAGAGAAGCCACGAAGAGTGAAATTGGAAAAAACTACAGGAAACTCGCCCGACAATTTCATCCCGATTTGCATAGAAATTCCGAAGCAAAAGCTGAAGCAGAAAAACAGTTCAAAAGGGTGGCAAATGCTTATGAGATTTTGAAAGATGAAGAATCTCGCACAGACTATGATTATATGCTTGATAATCCAGATGAATATTATGCTCACTACTATAGGTACTATAGGAGAAGAGTTGCACCAAAAGTTGATGTTCGAATAGTTCTTGTGGTCACCATATCAATTATAAGTGCTATACAATATTACAGTGGGTGGCATAGATATGACACTGCTATCAAGTATTTCTCTACAGTGCCAAAGTATAGAAACAGAGCTCTAGATATAGCCAAGCAAGATGGATTACTTGCAGATAACAATAAACGAGGTAAAAGTAAAGGCAAATTGTCTAAGGAAGAAACTGAAAATATAATTAAAAAAGTTATCCAGGATAAAATGGATATCAAGGGTGCATATGCTAAGCCAAGTATAACTGATATTTTGTGGATTCAGCTCATCATATCACCTTATTCAATTATGAAATATATTTACTGGTATATTTCTTGGATTGTAAAGCATACTCTATTAAAACAGTCTTATACTGAAGAAGAACAGCTATACATCATCAGAAAGTTTATGAAAATGAGCCAGCACCAATTTGATAGCCAGGAAGAAGACAAGATACAAGAATTTTTAGATAGAGAGTTGTGGAAAAGAGATAATTTTGATGAATGGTTTAAGGAAGAGGAAGAGAAAACAAAAAAACAGTTAGCTGAAAGCAATAAGTACAAGCAGTATCGTAGATACATGAAAAATCATGGTGTAGGTAGAATGACTTTTGATGATTCATAGTTTGTGATTTTGTGGAAGGACTAAAACAAATTTTTATTTAATAAATTATTTTTATTTCATAGAATATATTTTTCTATCTGTTTTATCTAACATTATTCATGAGTAATATTTTCTTTCAGTTTCAACAATTGCTCAACAAAATTGATTTTTTGTCCTGAGAGAGATTTTCATTTGGCATATCTTATATACGTATTTCATCATGATCTTTTATCTGACGATTCAATTTATAATCAAATATAGTTACTTCAATTGATAAGACATGTAAAATTGGAATTTTTTTTCCAATCATATGGTGATTTTCAAGATTGGAATGAATGTTTGAAGTAACCATGTCAATATTTTCAGTTCACATCCTTTATTTGTGGTTTCTTGGGAAATCAAGATTTCTCATCTATTAGAAACAATGGAATATTTGAAGGAAGGCTTTGCCAATTCAAAACTTCAATTCAAATAATTCCTAGTGAAACAATAAAGGTTAGTTTTTACAGCAAATGAGGAATAAAATGAAACAAGAATGGACCAATGAAATCACATTTTTGTTATGACTTGAATGAAGTATATGATTTCATTGGTACATTTTTTTTTGTATGAATTGCCATAATTTGGTAAAAATCAATGTATCCTTTATATTTGTTGGGGGTTGTTCCATTTGTTGTTGAGTTTGATTTCTAGTTTCTAATATCAGATGTTGAAATTTTGTTATTAGTTTTGTGGTTTGAATCAAATGAAACTATTTCAAGCATACCCAATCAATTGTACCCCTGTTGAGGTGATGATTTCACTTTCTCCATTACCTAATGTAATGAATTTAAAAAGAGGAAGAACATGGTGAATTTGATAAAACATATATTAACAGATAGCTCAACAAGTTGATATCTACATTTTGAAATTCGTTGATGAATAAATTCATAAAAGAGTTTACCTTTGTTAGTTTTTAGATTTCACAGACATTCATGGTATTTCAAACTGTTCTTAACAATACCAATCATTGTGGTGTGAGCTGCTCTTTCCTATGCTGTTGCAGATAACCTTTTTTTTCAAATCTCTGAAAATTACAATACCAATGAATATATGACAACTACTATAACTTCTGATTTATACACATTTATACAGCAATTTATTTAGTTTTACCTGCCATTGGTCCATGCTAATAGAGCTGATGATTTGTGTATTCACACCCCCATCATCTCTGAAGGCCTTCAAATCTTTTTTCCCCATTGGCTTTATTATAGGTTCTCCCTTACTATCTGTAATATTAGTCAAAATTAAAAATCAACATATAGGTTTCAGAAAAACATACTTAGATCTACATGAGCTCTTCCATCTCTTATCAAGAATGCAAAATAAAACATATTTTGCACTGTATTAGCAAAATCATCAGTATCTATAATATAATCATAATATTTTATGGGCTCTCTATCATTTTCATTATATTTCACTAGCAAAACATCATATAATACTTTGACAATTTCTTCAATACCCTCCTCTTCCTTATCAACACTGGTTATTTTTTCAGGTTCTTTTTTCTGTAGTTTTTCTTTAGTAACTTTCACCCTTTCTCTTTTTGGCTTAGGTTGTGGTAAATTATTCAAGTCATATGTTCCATATACATAACAGTAATCAGGTATATTTGGTATGATGCTTCGGGAGTCTTCTAAAAGTTTCAATAAATCTGTATGTGTCATTTCATCACTGTCATCATTTTTAATATTTGTAATCTGAAACAAAATTTGTCTATATCTGTTCATATGTCAAGTATAGCTACTCACTATTTTGTTTGAGAATTCACTTTGTTCATATGTTGATGTAAAAACATCAACTGCTTCTATGCATTTTTTCAATAAACTACTAGCTGATGAGAGTATCATGCAATCCAAAAGAGTCTCATCAGCTTGGTCAACTCTGTCATCTATCTTACATTCTGTATCTAGAGAATTAGCTTCACGTATCACATCACCAATATCTTTTACTGATTGAATGCCTACATCTTCAGATTCCTCTACAAATAATTTGATGAACAGAAATAAATATAGACCCCAATGAATAAACTCACGTATTCCTTCAATTTTACTCAGTAAATTTCTGTAACAGATTTTTCTTTGTTGGGCGTTTCGTTTCTTTGTTTGATTATTTTCTTGATCATCTCGGGAGCTATTGCGATCATTCATTTCGACGATTACCTAATTATTCGAATGATAAATGTTTTTTATTCCAAATTCAAATTTATCACAAATAAATATTTCATGAATGGGTTATGCGACACTTCTGCAGGGTTGCCAACGGGAGTATTCGAAATTACTGGCATATTTGAATTCATTACTTGCAATTACTGGCATATCAGTTTATCAACGCTGGCAAATTACTGGCATTTATCAAAAGCTATGATTTTACTGATCCTTAGTAATATCAGTACATTATTGTAAATTCAGAAGTAACTTTCTCAAAAATCTCAAATGAATAAGACGAGTTTGGTGCCCCCAGCCGTCCAGAAAGCCGAATCCATGATGACTATACTTCATTTATTCTGGGTTGATACCTGTATGAAATCGCCAGATTGAGCCGTGTTGCCATATATTTTTCACTTTTTCAGCGATGCTCCGAATTAACTTCGAATTCTGTGATAAAAAGTTGGGTTAGGTTGATCGTTTGTTTTGAAAGTGTTTTCGATGGATCTATAAATTTATCATATTTGGATTACTATTGATTGTGGATAACCGTTGAATGGTTCAAATGATATAATGGACTGTTCTCATGCTAGAAATCGAATCGAATATTCAAAGGAAATACACAATAACTACGTAATGAAATGATGTTTATCTCTCAACAATATATCTGTTCTAAACTCTCATTTGACGGTTCTATATTTCAAAACCAATTCTTGGCCAACCTCAATAGGTATGTTATAGAAATAATGCAGAAGTTATAAATTGATTTATTCCTGGGAAAACTAGTGGTGCATCTGCTCATATGAAAGGTTTCCATATGATACATGAGGAAAACCCACAAAAACTCATTGAACCACCATATATCATTACATTTCAACAAAAATACAATATAGATTCAAATTCAAATGTATCTTAATTCATTATGTTTGTCTTCTGCTACTTATGTATCCTCTGGAACTGAAAACGAACAACTCGACATATATTATGTTGAAAAATATCATAATTGAAACCAACCCTTCTTCTTCTTGATGACTTCTTTTTACTCCAAATGATGATGCTGTCTTCTCTGAGGTATGACTCCTGTTGATTAATCTCATCAATATAATCCATTTACATAAGAATAAAATGTATAATTTATAATTTTCAGATGTTCAATACCTTACCCAATAAACAAATTATAATTATCTCACAAATTTTTCTTATAAATAACAAATGATGAATTTTTCTTCGAAGAACTTGATGTCCATATTTTTCTGCTATCAGATCTGCCTTATAAATAGGGGCTGGTTTGTTCCTGAGAATCATAGAATATATTACAAACAACTTTAAAATAAGTTTTGAAGTCTATGGCCTACAATCGTACTAAATTAACTGCTGCTTCAACATTCCATAATCAAAAGCAATATCATTATTAGTGAGCCATTCTCGAATTGCTGCCTTGTTAGAAGCTGAGGTGGGAACTTTGTTAATGGTTGTGCTATGATAGGGAGCATTATCCATAACTATTGTGGAATGATTTTCTAAGTTTGGCAGCAATTGCGTTTCGAACCAGTGGAGGAAGTTATCCTGGTTCATTTCTCCATGGTAATCTTCATCAGCAGTTTTAGAAGAAAAAACTAATTCTGCTCCAGGAATGAAACCATTTGAACAACCAGCATGCAGAACAATGAATCTAATATACAACATAAATCCAGTACACCATCTAACCCAAATACAAACTATAAATATCTAGAACCTCCTACTTTATTTTTTTTCACACTTTTGACACTAGAATCTTGCCAGGAATGTCCTATAGTTCCATTCTGGAAGATCCAGGTCTCATCAAGAAACACAAATTGCCTCAAACCTTCATTTTTGAATTGAATATACTGTTGGAGGAATGTTATACGTTTCATAGCGATGTTAGGTAACTCCATCATTCCTCGCCGTGGATCATCTTTTCTAAATCTGAAGCCAATGTTTTTCAATACCTTCCATAAAGATGAGAGGCAACCATTGAAAAGAAAACGTTGAGCAAGCTTATCATTCAATGTTTTTAATGTTATGTGTTCCTCTGCAAATAGGTATGTTCATTATTTGATTATATGTGAATGGCATTGAATACTCACTGTTCTTATACATATCGTAAATACAGTTCCTTATTTCGGACTCCTGAGATTCTTCAATATCAACAATTGGTTATTTCTTTTCTGTAGATGTCCTGGGACACCCTCTGCTGATTTTGCTGATATTCTCCACACAGTAGCATTTCTTATATTTAGTGCAGCAGCAGTACTCTCTGTAATAATCATATTTTATATTACCCATTGAATTATCATAAACTCTTCGTGGTAAATAAATATTCATTAGGATTCCTCACTTACCTTTCCTATAGAATTCAATGTAAGTAAGGGACCTCCGTTAACCTTTTCTCGTTGAAAATATTCCAACAAACTTGCAACCATTTTCTGGGCATCTCCACTTAAACCTCTCGGCATCTTGATAAGAATGCGATAAAATAAAACTTAAAAGAACAAATTCACAAAAATCGCAATAAAAGAACAATTCGAATGTAAACAAACGATTGTAAGGATTCGCTCCAAACATTTTGGCATCGTTGTGAAGTGAACGATGCCAAATCTCACAATGGTTCGATCGTTTTTATGAAATATGATTATATGTATATATATTCCCAAGTTTTAATTCGGAGTTAATTCGGAGCATCGCTGAAAAAGTGAAAAACATCTGGCAACACGGCTCAATCTGGCGATTTCATGCAGGTATCAACCCAGAATAAATGAAGTATAGGTCATCTTACAGGAAGCAGTGAAATATTCTAAATTGCCGCCAAACCGGATAATGAAAGCACTTTATGTATCTTGGTAGTTGATCAGAATATAAATAAGTGAAACAAGTAGTTTATTTTTAAGACAAGTTCATTTAGAAAAATCATTAAAAATAGAAACAAATATTCAAAATATTCAGAAAAATAAATAAAAATATTATTCCTGACTAGAACTTCTATACATTATGTATAAAGGAACAGGTGAGGTTTCAGGTATGTGGTAGATGCTGAAAGAGTTGTTACTTTTTTCGGTAGATAGCGCGTAGTGTTCTACATTTTTGAACACAATTTACTTACGAAAATGTTGAAAAACTGATTCATTTCTTTGGGAGTGTGATATTACTGGCAATTACTTGCATCAAAACTATTACTGGCAGTTTTACTGGCAAGACCTGAAAATACTGGCAAATGCCAGTAATTACTGGCAAAACGGCAACCCTGCACTTCTGCCCGTGCTTCTGCCTATGATCGTGCTTCTGCCACTTTGAAGTTTGAGCAAGTTTGAGCCTCATCTTCTGCACCTTAATGATACTTTCTAGTTCTTCTTCTTTATTTCACTTGACTATGGTAATATTTACTTATAGACCACATAGTCACGAGGTATGAAATCTATTCTGTTTTTTATGGGGAAGAATCTCGGAGTGGGTGACATCTACTTTTAATCGTTTGAAATACTCGAGGTGTGACCAACAAACTAACCTGTGTGTGTTTGTATGGGCGAAGTGTGATGTGATCTTTTTATGTTATTTTAGGCCATTTTTGTATTGAAAGATATATATTTGGATTATGCTAAATGAACAATTGTTCGAAATAAACTTTATACCATCTGAAAATGCAGCAAATTGGAAGAGGTAACGTGGAGATGGGATCACGAAAAATGTTCTCTGTTCCTCAAGGCTCATCATATGGTACTATGTTATCTTTTTATGTTATTTCAGGCCATTTTTGTATTGAAAGTTGTATATTTTTGGATGATATTAAATGAACAATTGTTTGAAGTAAACTTTATACCATCTGAAAATGCAGCGGATTGGATCACGAAAAATGTACTCTGCTCCTCAATTCTCATCATATGGTTCTTCAGATATCTTTTTACACAAATTTAAAAAATTGAATGAAGAAATGGCAGACGATCTCGGTTATAGGGAAACCTATTTATTAACCTGATTTATTTCAGTGATTTGAAGAATCGTACTGGGTAGTGAGGCTATTTCACTGAATTCATATTATTTGTTGATAAAAAATGTGCAGGTATTGTTGCGATGAGGACAAATCATCTTGCAGGCCCAGCAAACACTGGGAGGTAACTGTGAAGTAACATGGAAGTAACTTTGCAACTAAAACCTCGCATGCGATGTATTAAAAACATTGCCTCCCGCTCGCATTTGCAGCGAAATGTCCGCGACATCATGTACGCATTTCAAGTCATTGTGTTGTTCAAATTGAGACATGAAAAAATAACCCCAAAGAAACATCCATTTGTTGTCACTTTTGTGGAAGTTTTTGGGTCAATAAATGTCTTTTTAATAACCACATTGGGTCGTTTCATGCGAGGTCTCTTTGATACCTCTTTATTCCATTCCCTTTTTCACCTCACATAGAGAACATTATATCAATTTCAATAGGAAGTTCAATAATGATTTCATTAGGATATCATTAGGTGTTTTCATTGAGATATTCATCTGAGTAGTCCCATAAATATCCACATTCAGTCTTTTCAGGCGAGGTTTCTTTGAGACTTCTCAATTCTATTATTTTTTCACTACACATAGAATACACATACCGACTTCCATGTTAGATAAAATTTTGAAATAAATAAAGCATTACTTTTGTGATATGCATAAAATAGTCCCTTTGGCACTATACAGTGTGTTTCCAAATTGTATGTACAAGTTTCTACAGGAGATTCTATTCATTGAATGAATGATATTTAATATAGGTATACCTTGTATTGTTCAGATTCGGGCAAGGATTCCTATATAAAATATTTATTCAATGAATAGAATCTCCTGTAGAAATTTGTACATGCAATTTGGAAATGAGTAATGAAACATTCATATAATAAATAAGGATTTAATCTAATATAAAAAAACAAACGTTACTTCCAGAAAAATAAAATAAATATCTCATAAAATAATAAAATTAACAAACAATAGAAACAAAGTGAACAAATATACTATTCCAGTGTGAACACAGCCAGTCTTCATAGAAAAATACGTTCAATCCTTATTTTTTTTCAACATCCTCTCCTTCCGTTGTTTGGCATGTCGGAGCCAATCCTTCACATAAATTTCGAAGTCTTTTTCAGACACTCCAGTTGTCTTCTTTACTGCACCTGAAATAAAATATTGATTTGTTATCAAGAATAAAAGATATCTTTCGTATGGTTAGCATAAAAATTGATGGACTACCAATGGCCACCCATGGACTAACATTTCTATGAACTTATAATTAAGAAACCCCAAGATCTGGTTGATTTTTCAAACTCGTAGAATGAAAGGCGACAGTGGGAAATACAGACATGAATTCAAAGCATCTTTTTTAAATGGTGAAATGAACTGACTACTGAAAATCTAGATGTGTGTTCACTTGAAGCAATAACCTCTAGGCAGAGCCATATTTTTTTTTACAATTTAAACAAAGCATGAAACTATTCTTTCTTCGTGTACTGTAGTGTACTTACTGTGTAATACTTTCATTACTGGACTGTCAGCTACTTTATAATTGTTTTTTTGACCAGTCCAAGAACATAACTCAGCCATGTCATTTGTGAACGACCTCTTCAAACATCGTATCACAAAATCCCTACTGCCATTTCCTCCTACGGACTCATAGGTTTTGTACTAAAATTAAAAAAAAAAAAAAAATTAAATTCTGCTAGGAATGTTTTTTTTTTAAATGGGACTCAATCCAAATTCATCCATTTCTGGCCTTCTCATTCCATGAGAATTGAGAGTCTCCAGAAAAGAATAATACTTTCTAGACATTATCCAACTACAAAAGTGATGAAGAAATTACGTAATCCACCAAATTTCATTTCAATAGTTCTGGAAATAGTTTAAGAGGAGTGCTCGTTAATCCATTGACACCTAGTATTTTTTGTTTCTTCTCATCCAAGAAATATTCAAACAATATGTTAAAATAGCAAACGAGAAATTTACATAGGTGAGTGTTCCATACCTCAAAGATAATGGGAACTCATGTATCCGCGTATCACAGTCCATTTTTTCAGAGACTGGCATAGAAAGTTCAAATATGATCAGAGAAATAAAGGTACTTATAAAAAATATTCTTTACTTTTTTTTTCACATTTACTTTGTCACTGTCTGATTGTTCAAATTATTGTTGATTTGTGGATTCATAACAATCTCAAGAGAAAAATTGCATTTGTTTTTTTCTTGTTTTGTTACAGGACAAGAAAATATTTCCTATTATTTTTTCTGTATATTGAAAAATAGGTGTACTCTACTCATTACGACTCATATGAAAAAAAAAAAATAAAAAAAAACTCAACATGAACGTATCGCGAATTTCTTGATGAGAACCAAATTTATCGGAAAAAAAAACTAAAACTTTGTGTATATATATATATAACAGAAATGACTTCGTCCAACGCAATTTTTGAAGTGTGAAATGATTACCAGTTTTTTTTTGAACACTGGATCAGTATCCAGTTTCCCTTCGAGACTTTGAAAATCCTCCAAATTTTGAAGTGGTAAATTTTCCAATATTGGGTCATTTGCTAAATTGAAAAGCCCTTGTTCGGTCAATTTATTGGTTAAGTTGGCAATTTCCAATTTAATATCCAATAAAAGATTAATTATCTTCTCGTTGGAACAACAGGCTTCGACTGGAAATTGAAAAAAAAAACGATAATTTGAAGATTCAAATGATCAGCAGAAATTAAAATAACTCATATTTTCAGAAAATTTAGATACTGTCAGACTTTCATATGTTATCTATCAAAGTTACATTTTCAATGTATTATGATAATACCTGATTTAATGGGTGGATCACTGCTGAGCTCATAATTGTATCCAGAAGCTTCATCAGCCACAGCCACATCATCCTCACTATCAACGGAATTACAATTTGGAGCTGCTGGGAAAAATGTTTTTTTATCAAAATACTTCAGAACCATTTAAGAAACATTTCCTTCCAATAAAATATAATTATATATTATAACATTGATATTCTTTCATGATTTGTAATGTGGGGAAAACTTCATGAAAGGGCTACTGCATTGGTAGCTTATATAAATAGGTTTACAATGAATTGTTTTCATAATAGAAAAATAATTACCTTCCAACAACGTGTACACCTTTGGGATTTCCAGAGAACTTTGACTGCATAATTGCACTGAAAAGAGTATCTAAAAACCCAAAAAATATATAGTAATTTCACCTTCATTTTTATTGTGGATAGCTTCGTCTATATCGGGAGGCAAAGTTGGTCCTAAAATAAAAATTATATAGCATATTATTATTGAATGTAAGTATTATTTTGTTACAATTGAATGGAGCTTTAGAAAGTTGCTGCATACATACTTTTTACTTTCTTGGCTTCCACGAATTCATCCGGACTGTAAATGTCCGGTGATTTCACCTGTCTTCGTCCACTGGAATCAACTGTTTCACCCCTGTTGAAATTACGGGCTTCTTCAAGAGTTGCTGAAAATTAACAAGATATTAATGTCAATGAAATTACAAAACTTTCTCTTCCATTTCTCTTTCCGTTTCATTCAGAATTAAATATGTGAATAGGACAGTTGTATCTATTTACAAATTGCAATTACTAGAAATAGAACCCACCAAAAGTAGCAGTTACTTTGACTTTATAAGAAATCCAATTCTCCATTGGTTTCTTATATCTGTTTATATACAATGATACCAGGGCAGGGGATGGAGGCCATTTGCAGTTGGTCTTGGTTTCATCTAGCCAAGTAACAGGTACTTCAGCTACAGACTCGTTATCAACGTCTGATTCGTTACAAAAAACAATACAGGAATATTGTCTATAATTGTTGTTCATTTTTCCCTAAGAAAGTCATCTGTTAATATTAATATGAATATAGAAACTTAAAATTATACCTAACCATCATATTATACAAAATTATAAAAATCGACAGTATAAAAATAATAATGATGATGTTGAAAAATTAATTTGAAAACATTCCATAGACGAATAATTGTCACTGTTAACAATTGACCAAAACTACTCAGTTTCTCAGATTATGAATGTTACTCCTATATGAAATGGTAGAAGGAATAGTGGGCACAAAATATAAATTTAAAATTAAACTATATAATCAAAAGTGTGTAATAGAGAAATGATTAAAAATGTTTTTTCATCAAGGGGCAACTTCATGCATTTATTTTCAATGTCTTTCACACAGAAAGCTTTCAGTGGATACATATCATTTTTCACTTGTTTGATGCCAAACACCATAGAGTCACAAGGTACTGAGAAGTAACTCTCCATATTTTTGAAAACCTCAATATTTAGGTTTATATAACCAGAACATTCAGTAATACTTTGTACCAAGCCAACTTCTCCAGTTTTCAACAACACACAATTATCTGGGCTTCTACATTTTAGCCTGAAGTGTTGAAAGACCAGGGACACATTTCCATTTCTATTTGTTGTGAGAATAGGGTGAGGTAAAGGTATTCTCTTCTTCAGAGGTAATGACTGTTGTTCTCGTATTCGATTATGTATTTGCTGTAATGGTCTGCCAGAAGTCTCAAGTGATTGTTTTAGTTTGTACATATGATTTTCAAATTTGAAAGCACTGAATTTATCCAAAACTCCAAATGATCTCACTTCATTGGCCAAATGAAGTAAATTATGTACATTGTATGTAATATCATGCAGTTCATAAAAAATGTTATATTCTTGAACAAAAAAGTTAAGTAGACTTTCAGCATAATCTATATAGTCTGAATATTTTTCGCTGGCCAATATTCTTATTGCCACTGAAAGGCTCAAGAAATGACAATACTTTTCATATGGAAATTGATATTTCAGAATCACCATGCCAGTATATAATAGAAATTGACGAAGCTCTGTTGCTTTCCAATTATCAATATCCTCCAATTTTCTCGGTGATCTTGAAAATTCACAAGGTATGTAGTTCTTCAATGCGAGTAACTTGGTAGAAGTTCCTTCTATATCTGGAATTTTCTGTAGTGCCCTACCCTTCACAATTCTTTTGATAATTTTTTTCAAAACCCCTAGGCAAACCAAATGCATATAATCTAAAGCAAATTGGGACACCATATCAATGGTTTCAATCTCTTCTAAA
The DNA here is from genome assembly GCA_037013635.1 of Plagiodera versicolora. Classification (NCBI taxonomy): domain Eukaryota; kingdom Metazoa; phylum Arthropoda; class Insecta; order Coleoptera; family Chrysomelidae; genus Plagiodera; species Plagiodera versicolora. Next base: position 3,897,054 of record CM072982.1, on the reverse strand, counting down.
ATTGATGTGCCAGTGTGGTGTTCTTCATGAATTCTTCTTCTGAATGATTCATTTGTTCGCAAAGAAGTTCCCAATTCAGGAAAAATTATATGTTTATCAACATAATCACCTTCCTGAATACATTTTCCACAGGAGAAATAACCACTGTGAGTTTTAATGCATGTTATATATGCTTTAGCAGGGGCATCACAAACAAAAGCATTGATCTCAACAAGAACATTTTTACCTTGCCATTCCACTCCTGCATTCAGGATATCAATCAATTCATCCACAAAAATTCTTAAATATTCATTCACATTTTTTGGCTTTGAAAGACCATGGAATATGCCTATAGTGAAAACTTCAGTATAAAAATTCTCCACAATTGAGCCCAATATTGGCCAAAATTGACTCTGAGAACTCTTTGCTACAGGAAGCCCATCAATATTAAAATTCAATTTAATTTTTTCTGGTGCAGCAATATAATATATTTGCATGCTTCTTATAATATTATTTCTCAAACCAAAATGGCAGTAGTTACCCCCTTCCATTGGAACAGTTACCACACCTCTTGGAGTATTTAGAAAACTTCTTGCATCTGTTGGTATATCAATAATTTTATGTTTATGCAATATACCCAGAAGATGAGTCAAATCATTTTGGTTTATATGTCTTTCTATAGCCCATTCTCTCAAATCTGTTGTTAGGGAAGTTTCACTGTTTTTGTTGATATCTTCATCTGAGCTGGGTCCTTCATAGGAGTCATTTGTATATATTGATATTTCCAATGGTGGTGGATTTTGGACTGTGGAACTTGTGGATGGAAGAGGGGATAATTCTCTAGGTTTTTTATTGGGGGTCGAGGCAGATGGCAATCCAACAACTTCTTCTATTTTCACTTTACAAGATGGATTAAGATTTTTAGGAAATGAATTTTTTTCGAAAGAAGTCCCTAATTGCTGCCTACGACGACGTTTATGCCTAGAGCTGAGTTCGCTAAATTGTTTGGGCATTTTTTGTTCTGGAAATAAGGAATACGTTGTTTGAATGTATCTGGTTAAACTTTTAAATAACACATATATTATTATTCCTAGGGAATATAGTAATCTATAATATGAAGATTGTGTTAATGGCCTCATATTATTTTATATTTGAGAAATCTCCATTATATTCAGATTAACCGGATCATCCAAAATCAGTACACGTGCGAGACCTTGATGCTCATATAAATTCATTATTTTTATGATGAATATTCAAAATCCATTGGAAGGATCAACATTCATATTCTAAGAAATTACATTTTTTTTCCATTTGTGTTTGAAAATCTATCGGTTCCTATATATTAGGAATACTTTTCAGTATTCCTACGATAAAATCTATTAATTTCATACATCATACTTGGAACCTAACGACGATAATGAAATGACTTACCTTTGGTCCTGCTGGACGAAACAGTGTCTAATATTTTTAATTAATTCACTTTAACAATAACTGCAAAAAAATGTCTGTGGCCATTAACTCACTTCAACTACCGGTGAATTTTATTGTCGTGTATCATCAATCATCATAGACGGCAAGACAAGACGTGACAAGAGACAAGACAGCCAAGCCGGCCAAGCGCAAACTGTCGTCCACTGTCGTCGATTTTCGTATTGATTATCGCTGTCCAATGAATTGGCGTGATGCAATATCGCGCCCTTGTTTGATTTCAAGCAATTTGTTCATACCGTGCGTTATTACGGTTTTTGGATGAAAAGGAAATAATATACCATATTGTTGTATCCTCGAAGAAATGAAGTTCACAGGAATAAAGAAAAATTGTTAAAATTATTCATCGGATTTGGAATGATAATCGAATATATTTCATTGAATATATTGAATATGTCTATACAACCCACCACAAGGAGGGTCCTATAGGTATATGGTCAGGACACCGCCATCAGTTGAATCGGACTAAAAGGATAAAATAACCATTCATTGAAAAAAAAAAACGATCGAAAGAAACGCATCTGAATTTCTGATTGAACGTTTCGATATCTAGGGGCCATCATCAACTTTAGTTTTTTGAGTACGGACCTGGATTTTTTATTGAAATTTGTAAGTATTTTTATTTCTGCATTTATCCCATGTGAAACATTTCATGATTATTCTCTTCAATACATTTTGGTGAATAATGGAGGAATGAAAGGGCTATTGAAAATAATAATGTGTGAAGTATTACTACATAAATTCACCAGAATAAACAGCCACATTGGGAACATAAAATGACCAACTCAAAAAGGATTTAAAATATCGTCTAATTTATGTTAACATTGTGTAGTTCTCAAAAATACTTCGTTGCGAAGTCGCTCGATGGTAAACTTTTTAACTACTAATTTAGCACTTTCTATGGGGATGGCATTGTGGTTATTTATCAATATCCTCATATTATTATCACTGCATCTTCGAATTGTTGTTAACAAAGCAATGTCGCAAAATAAACATGTTTAGAACAAGTATGCGTAATCACAATGAAGATATCTGTCAATGTGCAATTTGAGACTTCGCGAAACTGCCAAGTGATGTAACGTGTTTGCTGGGGGTACTCATTCTCCTCGAACACATTCAGCAGATTATGTACTTACTATCTAAAAATGGTATTTAGGCGTCTGCAAAATAGAAAACATTTGAACTCGTTTTCCGTCATTACCCAAGAGGTGTAGAGTTCTCAATGCGTTGCTTTTTTTAATGGAAGCATCCCCATCAGTAGGCCTACAAACCATGTTTTTCAGAAATATTTTGCTATTTACCCCTTCCAGAAATTGAAATCAATTCCTGAAATTCAAAATGCACTTCGTATATTGTTTCAGATTACGTCTCTGAAAAGTCTACGCGGCACTTTTTTCACGTTTTTCAATTATTTCACTGCATTTACCCCTTCCAGAAATGAAATAATTTCTGAAATTCGTTTATTGGCATTTGTACAAAATAGCAAAATACACTTCATATTGTCTCAGATTATGGGTCTGAAAAGTATAAACCGCGCATATTTCATTTGTTTTCACTTATTTCACTGAGAATGGTTCATCTGAACGAAATCGCCAGATGATACCTACTCGAACCGCATTTACCCCTTCCAGAAATTGAAATCAATTCCTGAAATTCGTTTTGATTGGCATTTTCACAAAATTGCAAAATGCACTTTATATTACATCAGATTATGTGTGTGTCTGAAAATCCACGAAGAACCATTCATGAAAAAATATTCAAGCTCAAAATAAAACGAATTCGTTTCATTTTTTAGGTCTTAAATATAAATCTCAAGAATATCTGAATTCGAGAAATCATAATGGGTTTTTTGAAAAGAACGAAGAACTGATCATCTGAATGAATTCACCAGATGATACTTACTCGAACACCATGAGCCCTTTTCTGAAATAAATAATTCCTGAAAAAGAATAATTCCTGAAAAAAGACAATTCCTGAAATAAATGATTTCTGAAAAAGAATAATTCCTGAAATGAAATAATTTCTGAAATAAAATAATTTCTGAAAGAGAATAATTCCTGAAAGAGAATAATTCCTGAAATGAAATAATTCCTGAAATGAAATAATTACTGAAAAAGAATAATTCCTGAAATAAAATAGTTCCTGAAATGAAATAATTCTTGAAATAAAATAATTCCTGAAATAAAATGTACTTCATTTAGAAAATTGTTATCTTAATCGTCAGGCCTACCTTATTTTTCATGAAAAAGTGTTTCAAGTAACATGTCGTTTAACAGACGGTACATCAAAATACTGAACAGAATGTTCATTTTCGAGTTGAAATCCTCAACATCCCAGTAGCAAAAGTAACAATCGTCTAAAGTGCGTTGGTACAAATCAAATCTACAATCGAAAATGCGCTTGAAGAAATCAAGCATGCCGTCAAAAATGATTCACAACTAGAAGTTCCATCGAAATTCGAATGCGGTGGGCCGGAAAGCGAATTTCTACCTACATCAAGAACTAAGAAGACTCCCACGACCACGAAAAACACTGTTCATACCGACTTCTTAAGGTGACAGCCTCCTTTGTAAAGAGGAAAACTTACAGACACCAAAAGTCAATACTCTCCCCTCGAAAGGGTACCGGGCGTGCTATCGGGTGAGGTTATCAACTGTCGTTAATGATCGGGTAGAAAATTCACTGGAAATAATTTTGATGCATCTGAACTTGGGACCTTCCGTTTGTAAGTCACTTCACGACGTAAATGATTTCTTCAAGCACATCTCTGATTGTAGAGTCGACTTGTACCAACGCCCTGTAGACGACTATTACTTCTGCTACTGCGATATCAAGGATTTCAATTCGAAAATAAACGTTATATTCAGTACCTGAAGTACTGTGTGTTAAACGACCTGTCACTTGAAAAAACTTTTGCACGAAAAAAAAAGGTAGGCCTGTGTAATTTGGAAAAGTGAGTTAAAAATCGAGAAACTGCAATTTGGACATACTGTACGTATATCCCTGCTATAAGGATTCTCTAGAATCCTACGAATTCCATAGTTCGTCGGAATATTGTGGGTGCACCCGCTGTAATTCGTGCAAAAAGTCATGCATAACCCAAAAATCACTTACCTTTTTCTAGAAGAAACTACTTACTACCTGTAAGAATGAAAAAAATCATTAAAACTCAAGAATAAATATCGGAATTCGAAAAATCATAATGACCAATTTCAATAATGATAATAATAAATGTGCCATGAAATGAACCAATTTACACTGATCCAATAGAGGCTATCGACCTGAGTCCTTCTGCCCATTGAGATACTCAAATATGTACACAAATTGAAAGAAAATAAAATGAAATAAAACATAACAAATTGATACAAAATAAAAATATATCAGTAATTTAGAAATATGTTTTATGTGGAGCTAAGAAGTGGAATGTGAAATATTTGAAAGTGAATTCAATTAATCAAGTTATATAGATGTTTTCCAGAATTGTCTGCTGACGGGTTTTCCGAACAATTTTTAACTGAGGAGACAAAAACTCAATGTGGAGTTGTAAAAGTTACAGAAATCAAAAAATCACTCACCGATTGGTAGTAGTAGTTTACACCTTCTATCCTAGTTTTTTTTTCCAGACGTCACATGCCATCTATAACAAAATTAAAAATGAATCGATAAGATTTTCAACAATTTTATAACACTTTTGCTGGTACTTCGGCATTAATACAAAGTTGAAATTTCACCTTCTTTTCTTGAATGTCAAGAAAGGGTTTTTTTATCATGTATTCATCATGAGAAAACATTGAGAACGCCGCTCTAAAAGTATAATTTCACCAAGAAATCAGTAAATTTCAATGAAAAAACCCGATGTATCATGATGGAAAATTTCGAAATCGTTCAGTTGTGTGAAAGGACGTGCAAAAAAAATCACCCATCAATTTTTTCAACATGCCCACTCTCAAACTGTCCTTGAAACACACACACACACAGTCACACACACACACACACACGAAATCACTGGAAACACTCGCGAAAACTTTCCACCGCACTAGAAAGTCTTTTTGTCACGCACGTCCGAACCCAACGGAGGTTTAAAATCGACTGAGTAATATGTGTCGTCTTATCAGTCTACCAATTCCTTTGTGTATGATTAATATGGTTATATAATCGAAACTTAGTCATCTCTGCCGTACCGAAATGTGTGTACAGGATGATTGAAATATTTTCAAATTAAATTCTGCTGTCTATTAGGAGATTGTCAGAACTCGGATTCCTCTGACTGATTCAAAGATGCCTCTAGGGCTTCGCTGAATCGATAAAATTACATTCATCATGCGACTAACTTTAATGAAAATGTTTGTTGGTTTTTACGTATTTCGGTACGAAAACACGAATTCCAAATTTCCAAAACGAACCTGTGCTATTGTTGTTCATACCTCAATCTGACATTTTGTCATTAGCAGCACCATCTCGCGGTACGTGATCTTTCCCAATACAGTGTGCGTGAAAATATGAAAACACGAAATTTTGTTAACGAATATTAGATGGACCAGTGAAGAAATTCCACGTTTTCTCACCATGTTAACATCATCAGTTGCAATAAAAAATATTCTTCTTATTTTCATAATAGCTGTATCATATAAGGGTTGTGTCCCTTCTAAAAATCAATATATAGGAGTAGAAATCTGAAATGACGAACAATTCCGGTGAACACTTCAACATAAAAACGTTACGACATTGTAGACGAAAAAAGATTCAAATAAATTCATCCGTCAGTACTTTATTGGTAATCTAGACATACAATATAATTAAAATAATTTCATGATATTCACTCTTTTGCATTATTCCTTTCAGACTGTCGAAGAATTATATATTAGGCACAGTGTTACATTGGCCCTCCTATTTTAATTTACTCATATCTATAACAACAACTTTGATACAGTTATTCATCATCTGCCTATTTTGAAATTAATATATCCATTTATATCGAAGATTATGCGGTATATGAAGCAAAAATATTACATCAGTGTGAAGCGAACTGAACATACCGCTATTGAAATCAAACACATATACCTTTATTTATTGATATAGATAGCATTAGCAAGCAATACTTGGTGTCCTTTGGCAGGTTCTGACACTATACAACGATAAGTTGAGACATATATCCTTGCACTATTTTTATTTACAGCGTGCAGCACCGAAAACATTGGTAAGGAATCGAAGATATGACAGTTGACGTTCTGATAGGAATATGTGTTTAAGAGATATTCGATCTGCTTACGATGCCGCACTCTGTTTATTATTTCCATTATACTATAGATTTAAAGTAATTATTATCCTGTCACTTCTTGAAGACCCTAATGAATATAAGATACATTAGATATACATTCTCGAATCATGTTTGAAGTTTAGTGTGTAATATATTTACAACTCTACATTATATAATCATGTTATCATTGCATGATCTATAGGTAGTGAAACCAAAATGTTAAAGATGATAAATCATTATTTACAGTTTCTTAAATGTATTTATTAAATATTTCGATAACATATTGAGCTCAATTTGAAGCTCATTTGTTGTAAATATAGTTGTCATATAATTTTCATCGTTCAACTTTGAGAAGAATGTAATATTTACAACCATATGGTACTCATTCAAAGCTATACGATTTTATATAATTTCAGGATCTTGATTGAATTTTTAGTTTCGAGTTGATAATGGAACATGAAAGTAGTTCAAATATACATTAATATACAAGATGAATCAAGCGTGATAATTATTCTGAAGTTCTTATGATCACATTTTAACTTTAACAAAGTCATAATATGTCATTCTTCGAATTTTTTGGTCTCAATAGTTCTACATATCGCATTTTCCACAACAATTTGGTGCAACTTTTTTGAACTTCGTATTATTCGTCCTCCTTATATTTGCCATTGTAAAACGGCACATACTGTAAAACAGCTTTCCAATCGCAAAAGTACGAAGTGCACAAAGCCCCTGTAATTGTGTAAATCAACAAACTGGGAAAATAATTCCTGAAAATCTGTAGATGCTTCGGTCCTATCTGTTTCAAGAATCTCGGAGATTCAATCGAAATCGGTTTGGAATTTTGCTGGCATTTTTGTTCAACTGGTTCTTTCAATTTTTCTTTCTCTTCGAGAATTTCAGCTTTGGTTTTGCATATGATTTTGGTTTTCGATAAATGAGCATCACTTTTGCGACATTCATGCACCATTTTTTACTAAAACGATATATTCATATACCGATGCAAGAAAGTGACAACGTCAAAGGGTAATCGTGACCGTCAAAAATGCATTGAGTGAAAGTGTTCAGGAAATATAGTCATGTAGAATGACGGAAATATTCCTTCTAATTCAGAATTGAAGACACATGTTCTCAGAATTATACGTTCATCAGAGAAAATAATTTTTATATGACTCCGATACCGAATTCTGAATAGTTTTCAAATTATTCGTTTATAGACCGAATCGTTTCAATATAACGGATGAATCATATGATATATGTACATAATTGAACGTCAATTTGTATTTGAAGTTTTGAATTACATAAATATGATGGATAAAAAAGCCTTGCTTTACATGGATGTAAACCCTTGAATAGATTTATTATGTATACCGACCAAAATTGGAGGTGTAGTTACTTGACAGCTGACAACTTCATTGCATTATTTGTCATAGCTGAATGCAACAATTTTTGTTAGAGAGTTCATGGCACCTTTCAAACAAGCTTTCATATAAAAACTTGTTCTTCGTCCGACGTCGAAGCGCAACTACCTTCCGCAAAATCTCCCTTCACAGGCGTCACCGGGTACCTGACGGGTCCCTTCCATTTCCTGCTAAGCCCCAGGCTGCGAGGCAGCGCTACAGTCGGCCCCTCAACCTTCGTACCCTTGACGAGTCGCCGGTCCAGCGAATGAAAACAAGACGGATCGACGTTAGCTTTAGGGATGATCTCGACTATCCTGGCTCTACTCGGATCGCCGCAGTACAAGTGGCTGCACGATTTCGAAATGGATCTGTCGAGTTCCGCGGGTCTAGGGCTGAAAGGTTTCTTGAAAACGAATCCATCGTCCCTCTTCGGAGCCTCGATCTCGTATCGGATGTGCTTGTGGTAGGGCACCTCGACCGGGTTCTTGTGGACGTTCGACACGTCCCTACAACTCTCCGTGAGGTGCTTCTCTACTGGACTGTCGCGTTCGCTCGAAGCCACGTTGGGCGACCTCGACATCACTCTGGCAACCACGAATTCCACTCTAGCGCCGGTAGCTTTCAACACCTCCAGGGCTAGCTCGTATTTCATGCCCAGCAGCGATACACCGTCCACGGCAACTATCTGATCGCCTCTTTGCACGTTTCCTCTATAGTAGGCAGGGCTGCCCTCGATAACGGATTGCACGTAGACGTTTCCGTCGGAACCTTCGGTTATCTGAAGGCCAAGGCTACCGTTGAGGTCTCTGGTGATGGTGAGTGAAGAGAGGACGCGTTCTTCGGCGAAAGAGAGGTTGTTGAGTTTCTCTACAAGGGATTCGCTGAGGGTTTCTTGAAAGTCCGGAAGGAACGGTTGAGGTGTGGCTTTAACAGTCGAATCTGTAATATATAATCCTTATTCAAAATCAAAATAAACTTGCAGTATAAATCATCAGAAGTATTGATGAAAATAAAACAACATCCAAAAAGTCAACAGTATTATCCAACACACTGCGCTAACATGAAGTACCAAAGAATTCAAAATATATCATTCCCCATAAACTCTTGATTATTTACCCAAAATAAAGGCTTCATTGGGAGTACTATCTCCAGTAAGTGATCGAGATACTGAAGAAGAGCTCCATGGCAACTCCACCGATCTCAGTGACATTTCTTCGAGATAATCATGGTTTCCGCCATTCATTGCCTCCATAGACCTAGATACTCCACATTTGACATTCGATATAGCTCTTGTTCCCATTTTCACACCTGAAAATGGCATGAAATGGTCATTGTCATAATATCTACAGCTTAAAGTATTTAAAGAAGTATCCTTGCTGTTGAGACATAAAGAGACGATTGTGTTTGGGTAATATTAAATTAGTTTCTTTTTTTCAACTCAGATAATGCGTTTCCTTCAATAATGATGAAACTCACCTTTTCTCTTCTCTCCTGGAAGCCCAGACAGATACTTGCTTTCCAGCACCAAACCGGCGTTGTTCTTTCGGCAGGGGTTCTCATTTTCCTTATTTTGGAATTCCTCATTAACGCTACCGTTGAGATCCTTGAAATTGTGGACGCTCTTCGATCGCTTAACCGAATTATGGTCGAGAGCATTGGAGCTACTCCTTGACGAACTCCTGAACTGGATTTTGAACTCGGTTTCAGCGTTAACTGCATCATCGTTAGATAGGTAGACTGGATTGGCCAGCGATTCCAACTTATAGAGGGAATTCGCTTCGTTTTTGATATCTTTGAGGGGTATACCGAACTGTTGAGACAGCGTCTGAGGGGAAATATACTCGGTGCGCAAGCGCAGGAAGAACTGGTGGTGAAGCGAGGCCAAACGGAAGGTGAAGTAGCTTCTAGAAATCAGATAATTGATCAATTTGTTGCCGAGATAATATCCTTCAAGTTTCCTCTTACTTCTTTTGGTCCATCTTCAGTTTGTATTTCTTCAATTTAGACACGGAATCGAAATTTTTGTGAGGTAGAATACACAAATACTGTTTGCTGTAACACAGGGTTTGTATGTTTCTCCATTCGAAGGATTCGTATAGTTGGGGTCCAACGTTGCTGGTCTGTTGACCTCGTTCGTATAAGTTCATGCCTTTAGCACTTATGTAAAGCCAGACATCTTTTGGATCGCTATTTTTCAAAACCTACGAGGAAAAGACAAGATTGTTGAATATTGGGAATGAGAAGTTTATAATGGATGTTGTGTACAACCAAGATAAAATTGGCAAAGACGCTGGTAAACGATTTTTTTTGTTCAATCCAAAACGGGGACCACTGAGCGACGGCCCCATTTCAGTGTCTTTTCTCTGAGGACTGTATCCTGTTAAGACAGCATTACGGTAATCGTATAGACTACAAATACAATCGGGTTTGTACAATAAAATGCGAACTAATCAAAAACCCTTTTCCCCCAGGAATCGCAACTCGATATCTCAATCAAGCAGATTGTCTCCCCACTAAGTGACAGAATATCCGATGATTTCTTTGAACATCTTGATATCTCTATACTCCACTTGTTGATTTCTATATATTTTACCATCATTCTCAGTGTCTTCACCTCGAGGTTTAGTTAACTTTCTTTTCAAATGAGAGAGTTAAGACAATTTTACTTTTCTTTTCGATTGCTAATTATTCACCAACTTCAGTTTTTTCTTGATATTTCATTTGGTAAGCAGTAAAACAACTGTTATTGTACACAACATAAAAAATATAACTTTAGTTCAGATATTTACAAAATACAAGATACTTGAGCTTTTTTTATCAAAAAGTCTAGTCACAACTCTGTTGTAGTTATACATATTACTAAAAAAATTACTGGATCAATTGTTTAATATAAAAAAAAAAACTATAGTCACCCAAGTAGCTGTATAGAAATGCCCTCCATAATGGGGTAACGTTTGAGCATAGGTTATGAAATCTTCTTCAGCCTTTTCATAATCCAACCCCTGTTTGGACATGTGAGCTTTGACCAATTCTCTTCTCAAACGTTCAGAGTCTTCTACAACAACTGACATGGTTTCGGGAATGTAATGTTCTACTAAGAAATAGTTTCTGTTTCCATTGTTCTGGAAAATTAACACTAACATTAGTGACTTTATTCGGAATTTATTTGCCTTACCTTTTCGCTGTAATCTCCAAACTCAGCCTGCAGCGCCAGTCCGTTTAATTCGATGATTTGCCTGAAGGAACAGGGCAATTGGTGTTCCAGAATGGACCTGCGCAGTTGCAGATACAGCAAATGTCTAGCGAGGCCTCCTCGGAGACCTCTCAGAGATGGCAAGAAGAACCGTACTCTCATGAAAAGGGTGAGGCTGTTTTCTGAACCAAGAACCTTGCATATCCTCGTGTCGGATGGCAGAAATACGAAATCTCCTGCCACTAGGGCGAACAAGCCAAGCATGAAATTTTCTTCTATGTGCTCTTTTTGGATGATTAACTGGAAATTACATTTGGCTAGTAAATTATTCCAAATTCACTAAATTCTAGAAGTCGTTTTATTTGTTTATACAGGTTGTCAATTTTAATTATAATCACTGTCACAAAAATGCGAATGCCTTTCTGTTGGTACAAGATTATGAGCATTATTTCATTGTATGAAATTGACCAATTGCTAAACAAACTATTTTTATTCAATAAGAAATATTGAATGTTGAAAGTAACCTTCTCTTCTTCTGGTGTTCATGCAGTGCTTCTCTAAAGTCCTCTCCCCCCTCTTATCTTCGAAACATAAACAAGTGAAATTTGGAAACTGAATATTAAAGGTTGCAATTTTTTCGAGTAGGTACTGATTTTGAAATCAGTAATTAACATCATACTGAATGGAATTTAAATTTTCAAGTTGACTAATGAGTTATTAAAACTGTCATAAACACAAACAAAATTGATATCACTGAAGAGGTTTTCTCTTTACCTTTTGAAAAAGGCCTCGTGATGTCATCATTGCCGATTCTGTCATGTATTATCACTAGTAGGAAAGTTTACAACCTTTAATATTCAGTTTCGAAGTTTCAGTTGTGTATGAATAATCATAAGATAAGAGGTTGAGATGTACGATAGTTTTGTATTGTTTATTGTTCAAATGTATATAATTATTATTGAACGAGATTATTATTTCGTCTCGAACCTGTCATCCATGAAACAACGAAGGCTATGAATTCTATCGTATTGCCGCATTAAAATGGATCAAAGAGATGAGTCTTTCAGGAATCACAGCACGCCAATTTTATTATTCACAAAGGCAGACAATAGGGATGTGAATGATAATGGCGACATTATATGGAGAAAGTTAGTCCAACACAATGGGACATACCTATGCTTTCACAATTCATTCTCATTTTACCTGGTATGGTTATCTCAACAGCGAACGTAACTCTCAGGAGAAAACCGATAGCAAATAACAGTAATAACAGTACCATATTTTATTTTGAGCTAGATTTCATTGAGCTCAAAATTATTTTCTATGTCGGATATATTGTGCTACCTCAAATAATCATATACAAAATAGGACATTGAAGAGTAAATTCAGCCATAAGTGGCGAGAAAATGTGGATAAATAATTTGCTCAAGGAAAGTTCCATACAGTATCGATGCCAGTGGCGGATCCAGGATTTGGGCAAGGGGGGGGGGGTTATAACTCAAAATTTTACATTTGAAGGTGTAGCCAAGATGTGAAGATGGATCCAACTTTTCCTCTATATCTCGTCTCGATAAGCCTGACAAGTGTCAGAACTCAGAATATTCTTTTTCGACATTGAGGAGGATCGAAACTTCCCTGAGAAATAAGATGGGATAGGAATGGCTTAATGGGCTTGTTTTCTTGAATATCCATACCCATATTGAACTTACCGAGGACAAAATTCAAGCAGAATTATTTAAAAAACCTCGAAAAGCCTGCTCAATAGTTTTTTAATGAAATTTAACAATAATTAATGGGCATCTTGGCGTTTGGTCTTAGTGATGCGACATTTTTCCGTCCCGTAACGAAATTTTGAAAATTAGAGGCAGATTAACGTTACAAAGTTTATTTTACCGGTCGGGGATTCCGGATACGTAACCCCCCGTGGATCCTCCACTGATCGATACATTAGATGAAACGAAAAGTTTTCATAAAAATTAAGAAAATTTCGATGAATTGTCGTTCGATGTCGTTGTGAGACTAAGAATGAATAAAATGACATTCCTGGACATAGTTGGCTCTATATGTCCAAACTTACCTCGAACAGTTGGCCGGCTGTGGTGGAACTAGGATTGCAAATCACGTCCAATTTCTGTCCGTTCAGCATCACGACGGTGACGCTCTTCCTTCCGCTACCCTTCAAATCGGACATGATGAGTTGCTTACTGGGATAGGTGGATCTGTGGACAAACTCGGGCCCCGAGCGATCCCTCGTGACGTTTCCGGACCTGTAAACTCTTGTCGTTTCGGATGCCACGCGGCCAAGTTTAGACGCCACTCTCTGTACGGGATTTTGACGTACTCTCAATTTTCGATTGGTGTACTGTGAAAAAATGCAATAAAAAATATGAACAAGAAATGTTTCAGCTTATTTCTTTGGGTGGACATTTCTTGAAAATATCCATAAAAGTACTGAATGTGCTTCAGTTTCAATGATTTTTCTTGTTTCTATTCATGACTTGGTGTATGCACATGTCTTCTACAAACATCACGTGATTCTGCTCACTCTATAGACATGTTGAAGTACGCACAACTTTCAACTGGATCAGTTGGGATGCTTCATTTGTTGATTTAATGACATATTTTTTCAGAGCGTTGAACAAGGTAGGTTGTTTTTATTACATTTGTTGACAAATTCTTGAGCTATTTGATGACTGATATAATTTTTATATAAGCTCGAAAGGTATTGCTATTGAAAAATATCCTAGGGAATTACAAATCATCAAATTATATTACGATATTAATTGTGTATTATTGCTGTTATTCGTTAATTTGAGTTTTTTATATATTTGAATTGAAAACTCATTTTGTATCGAAAATTCAAGATACATAACGAATGGAACACCATGTATTTAAGGATGTATTCGAATCGTCATGTTCTTAACCCTGGCAGGCATGAAGATAGGGTTCTGTATGTAGGTTACGAAAATATTTACTTTAACGAACGGATATGTGCCTGCATCTCAGTATACCTAACTATCGCCTGGTATACATATAACGATATGATTTTCCAATTTTGAACGATTTTTTATAAAAATCCATGTTTGGAAGGATATAATATCCGGAAGGATCTGAAGTAGATTTTATTATGTTTGAACGGAGAAGTAGAAGTATATCCGAAGTTTAAAACTACGGATTATAGGTTGGTAAACAGAATTTCTTCCGTAAGCGTACATGATGTTTGATTTGCTTTGAAAACATTTCAGAAACACTGTTGCACATGGCATAATATTATAGGGAAATTCATCAAGTGTTGAAACAATGCTATAGCTATAAAACTTAGCAGTACATTCAATAAATAAACGATGCTTAAATATGAAAACCGCTGAGAAATGTTTCGATTATACAGGATGACAGAGTTTCTAATATCTCTCACAGCATTGATTTGGGGCAAGCATTTTGAAATTACTTTTTTTAAATGAAATACCCTGTACATTATTGCACTTTTATTTTCACCACATGTTGAACTTTATTCAATCATCTAGTTTTTGAGTGAAAACATTTTCTTTATTGCGATTTGCGAGATCCTGAGAAAGAAGTGAAATCGATAAGCCTTGTAATTGGTAGTGAAGTGGTCTGTTGAATTATAATTGGGCTCTTGACAGGGCATTGTAAACTCAACCAACACATGAACAATATCGAACATGCAGACACAACCAAGAGGAAGAAGAAACCTCAGCATGAATTCTGTCCTTTCACGAAATTCTGCCAAGACTAAGGTTTGAAATTTGTCATCATCGCGTGTATGTTCAAGTTTCTTGTATTAGGAAGACTGGACGAGTGAGAATTGAATATCGAAATAAGTTATTGTAGTTGTACAGAAAAGAAGAAATGAACATCGTTAGAGAACTGTATAGCTATCATTTTCATCCCCTTAATAACATTCCCAAAGTAAGGTCTAGACATGGAACTCTAAGATAATAGATCTGTAAAGGTCGCAGTTTAGAGGCTCCCAGAAGCACACAGACCCCCATATTAATCTAATCCACTCTCATAGATTTCTTACTGTATTTGAGATATTTTTCCGATATTCTATATAATAATTTTTGATTTGGTTTGGCACCACAACGGCACGACCAGATATTTACTCACCACCTCATCTTCATAACGATCCTTGACCAACTTATTTTTCACGAAGTCATCATCACATTTCACATTGTTCTCGTTACACATTCCAATAAAAAGCGGTTCGAAATCATCGATGCTCTCGTAGTAGCCTCGGTCGGGTACGCAAAAGGATTTGGGGCGCACAACTCTTCCGGGAGCGTTCGAGAAACGCTGGTCGACACTGACGTCCTCCATACTGGTGCTGGCCTCTTTGGTCAGTCTAGGCAAGTTTTGGCCGACGTTTCGAATCAAACCTAGCCATCTTCGGGGAATGGTACCGTAAGCAGTCGATGTTAAGTCCGATCTGTAAGAACATAGAACTGTGCTTTAGTCTCAATGCAATTGATACAGGTAGATATTGATACATATTAACACAAATAATGATAGACTGAGTGCTGAATCTGTTTTGCTTTCGAATTCACCGTGAAAGAAATATTTGCAATCGTTCTTTTGCAGTAGTTATTATTTATAGACATATATATTTACACCAGAAAACTAATGAACTTTAAAAGAGAGTTGCCGGATTTTATCGTATATCATAATGAATTCAAGATTTTGTAATTGACAAAATATCCTTTTCGAGTTATGACAAAGTGAATGAATATATTTCAATAGGTATCAACTCTAGCACAACTATTTCGAAATTAAATAAAAAAAAAACATGGTTTTGTTTGGAATTATTTATTTAGGGTCTGTCTAAAAGGTGTGGAAATATGTTGTTGAAAATTCCCGAGGTTAAAACATGTCCAACACACTAAAAGTAGATGGTTCTGGAAATGCAGAGTGTTATAAATAGAAGTATATGCTTGAATGATCGATTATCAGTGACAGTCAATTTTTCGCATTAATTTCTAAGTATTGCAATTATTGCAACAACTTTTGTGACTCCAGGTATCTCAAGAAATGCTATTCTACTAATCAACTGTCATGAAATATAATTTTTCTTGAAGGCCTTGGATGATTTTATCCAAAAATAAATACACTGTGGCTCAAAAATGTTCAATTTTATGTGTACCAAGATTTGAACTTTAGATACTTTGTATTTCACCTACTCTTGGATTGAGGTGAGTTGGATCGTCATATTTTGAGGAATTCGAGGTAGGCAGTCTTTTTGGCTTGATAGAAGTAATTTAGGTATAGAAATATGAGATGTTATAGGATAATACACCAGACATTTGATTCAAAAATAATTATCTCCGTATTCTGGGAAATTTATAAACAAAAAAATTCAGAGTGAATATGTCAATGAATATTTTTGAAAGTTTTATGGAATAGATTCAATCAGCATCGACTACTCAGGGTTGTTCTAGAAGTGAATACTGTTTTTAATGATACGAATATATACTCACATAGGTACGTCTATCGTGACACGAAAATTCGAACTGAAATCACAATCGAAACATTGCGGATACACAAACTGAATTATACTATTGATCGTTTTCAACAAATTGAGATGCTTTCCAATTTGATGAACACATTCCTATTATTATTTCAAACAATCACAAACTTGTTATGGCTCATTTCAATAGAAGGCACGACAAACACCTACATGGGTTGGTAGTTACGTACACGATTAAAGTATTATCGTGGAAAAATAAAAGACTATGCAGCGTATCGATAAGATTTGCAATAAAAATATACACTAAAAATATACCAATAATAATAATGAGAAACGCACAGGGTGGTTCAGACGACCAAATGATAACAAAATCATGGAAACACAAGTCAATTATTTTTTTGTTCATAATATTAAATCTCTTCTTCATTTTTTTATCGAAAACTAATTTTTCAAAGTATCATTTATTTACATTTCGAACCCAATTAATATATTCAGCAATAAAACTGAAACCGTTTTTATCACAGAACATACTGGACCTGAAGAGCTAATTTTTCATATTGCTCACAAAATTACGGTGAATATATTGAAACTTACAAAAAAAACATTAACCTCAGTGCTATATTCCATTTGAAGTTCCCACTCTGTATAATGATTCTAAATACAAAATTTGTATTCCCAACAACTGAATAGAATCAAACCTAAAATTTGAGACACGGTGTTCCTATTCAACTTGAATTTCCAGTGAGATGTTATTTAATTCAAAAGATTAGGTATAATTTTATAACGTGTAATCTCAACGAATTATATATTATTTGGTGTTATTTCCACAATTATATATTACGTAACGCGGTGAATCGAAACTTTTTAGACTACTATCGAATATTGTTGGAAATGTACAACGAAATAATTCAGGTAAGTGGGAATCATAAACAGAATTATTGCAAACGGGGCTATACAGATTTTAGTTACGCCTGAAATTATATTTCAAATTGCCGTTTACCAATAAGTAATAACATGTATTGCTCTAAAATTGGCATAAGCGATGAATTATTACTATACACTCTAGTACAATTTCGAAATTTGTACCGAATAACCAAACGGGGAGAAGTAATTCAATGAATGTAATTAATGAAACCATGGCAATGAGAAGGTATCCCTTCGGACATCATTTTCTATTAAGTATTATTTGTACATTGCTTACCGAATAGTAATGTATCGATGAAACTCACCTGATTTTTGCAATAGGTCTTAGCTCAGGCATGGCAGGTGGTCCAGACCAAGGAGATTCCAAAGCTGTTTCCAAAGCTGCCATGGCTTCTTGGTGGAGATCCATGACGATGTGCGAAAAAGGTCTGTTTTGATGTCGTTTAGTGCAGTATTCAGATATTACCTAAAGCACAATTCAATGTCGGAAAGATTTTAATAAAATGCGTTAGTCAATAAAACAACATATTTTTATTTCTTTATTTTTGATAGATGATGTTAAACATTTGTGTTAGTTATGGTTTAGAGAACTGGTGATTGGAATTTTTTAGAATGTCTCGAATCAATGAAGTCATTTGTGATTGTGGAAAGCCAGGTTTACCGATATCTCGTATGTATGTGAAATTTCGAAACGAATTTATTATTTTCCATCGTTATGATTATCGTATCTACTAGGTATGAAAATTCGTACGTAATTGCTAGTAATACATTTAGTCTATCTACAGTAATGTGATTTGATGACAGCGAAAAAAATGGCCACTCAAAATTTAAGAGAGCGTTTGAAAATTGTTAGAGGAAGGACTATTCATGTGATCTAAAATTGGCTGTGACATGGTCACCTGACGAGTTGGTGGGTTGAGAATAACGTTGCTTCCCTCTTGCTTTCTTTGTTACTCTCACATATTTTTGCCAATACCCTAGATATATTTTTCCGAAGCTGTATAATGATATAATGAAAACATCAAATATCGTGCCATAATGCTACTGAGCACTGACTGATATTTTGACGAGTAAGTATAACTTCAGAATCACAAATATGCCTTTTCGGCGAGTGGAAATTGACAACCACCACTTTGTTTAGAGGTTGGTTTACACCACACGTGTCTGTTTCACGGGATATTGGAAAAGATCCAGGAAAATTTCTTGCGCCAGTGGAGGGCCCTTCATGAAATTGAATCTACTCCGTGTCATATTGAGACTTCGTCTCAGAGTAGCGTCAGTGCCAGTCTATTTTTGGGACGATATACGGTCTGAAAGTTTCGTACGTCTTGTTTAGTTTTATTTTCAGAACTTTGATCGCTATAAAGTTGTTCGGGAAGTTTTTTTATTAACTTGCGATGGAATTGATTGCATGGACTCTTACGTTCGACATTCGGAGTCTTGTGGAGTTCAGTAGATATGTTGATAGCAATCAATTAGTAATTGATTGAAAATGAGAGGTACTAATGTGTTTCACATTCTCATTGATGATAAGTTCAAATAAGCACTATATTTCGAATTAGAAAACTGTACATTTTCTTCTAAACATGTAAATTCCAATATCTTCTTTTGAGTTGAAATTTTTATCGACATTTTTGTGGGTTTGTCTCAAATCAATACAGTGTGTTTGGTACTACTTTATACTGCCTAGCCTTTGATATTCATTATCCATTCAACTGTTACAATGAACCACACACAGTTAAAATTCGTTCAATCCACGATCAGACATTAGATCTTGTGGAATGATAACGAATGAAAAAAATTAGTTGGACGATTACTTGTAAGCCTCCATGTTTGTTTAGATCCGTAAACGCCCTCAACGGTGGTTGAAATATCGAATTATAATATAGATTCTCTTCGAATACTATGACTGCGTTCACTCTCTCCAGCCTGTGGATATAGAACAATGTGGAATGGAAAAAATAATTTACAACTATAGATAAGAATCTACACTCGTGAACGTAAACTGGCTGGAGAAAATTGAATACTCTGGCTGTTTGGGAGAAGATAACTGTAATCAATTATGGAATATCTACCCCAGATTTGCTGTACACTATCGGAAACCTATAAATATCAGTCTAGTCTAAACGAATGTTGTTGTCCTACACAAATGAGAGATGCTGTAGTGACCAAAATTGATAGAATTGGGGAGATTTGCTTCTGTGTTTGAAAAAATGTTGGTTGATGTTTTGGACTACACTAATAGTTGAGGTTTTCAATACTATACCGTAATGATCTACTCTAATCACAAAAATATTGAATATTTGACTCAATATATTTCAATTAATCTCAACTCAACAGCTACTTTCTTCATCACATCATACAGAGTACAGCTGGACATTCCTTTAACTTATTCTTTTTGAAAGACAGTTCTCTTTACATGAACCGTACATAACTTGACACAGAACTCAATCATTAATGAGAGCAAAAAGCTTTATAATCACCTACTCACAACCAGAAAATAAAGGAATGGTGTGTGGAAATATAAAAATGTTATTGTTATGTTATTGGTGGCGAGAGATTTTACACTTTTTGTGTTCCATATTTGATGTATTTTGTGCAACAGACGTATTCTTGGCAGTTAAATATTAATTGATTGATCGGATTGTTTCGATTCCTGTGGCTCATTTGCTTCCCAAACTGAAACTAATATAGTGAACTTTTGGAAGTTTCGGGTATGAGAAGAATAGAGCAATGCATAAGCGTGGATAGCAATATTTTAATTAATGAAATGTCAATAGACGAATTCAACGAACATGTTATGAAAACTGCTGAATGGCAAGCTGAAACTTCTGTTCACAAAACTGCTGATGAAATCAAACTGTATTCAATTCAATTTGAGATAGTTTGAATCTGTCTCGCAGGTGTCACCGTGAAAATGAGAGATAAATAATTATTGAACATTAAAATCGACATTAGCAAAATACATTTTTTCATCACATGTTCGAATTGACTACCAATTTGGGCCAAACAATAACTAATACAAAACTGAATGATTTCTTGTCTCAGTTCATCCAAATTATTTGACGATTGGTAGTTTCACTGCTATTGTATAAAAAGCATATTTCAACCGTTAATTAAATTTCCCGATGTTGTCGCCACCACTGCCCATCAAAGAACACTTCTTCAATTATTCCGGTCGTATTATGTTTGGCAAATGGAAATGGTAGGGACAGTGGAAGGGAAGAAATCCAGAAGAGCGATGTGTCTCTCTTGATTATGTGGAATTATAAAACACTTGCTCTCCTCGTGATTTCAATAGATGTCTCCCTATATGAAAGAATAATTCTCAGCGACCCTGTATAACTATATTCTATTCACAAAATGATTCGTGCAGCATCTAAAATAAGACACCGTTTATTGTGGGACCATCTATTGTGCCATGCTACATAATAATTATAAACATCGATCAGTTCATTAATGGTAATTTTCAGTTTCTGATCGCTTTTCATCATTTTCACGCGTATAATGACAGGCCAAAGGGATGATTGAAGGTCTACTTTGAGCACCGAGTATGATTAATAGCTTGAGTGTCAGATGGACCGTTCAAGGGTCGGTAATGACATCAGTTAGGCGAATAATTGCTATAGTGTGATGTAGTCGATATCACCTGCAATAATACTAACGACTGAGAATAGAATGATGGGTGGAATGAGTACCGGATGTAATGGATTTGTACAGAAATTCAAATGAAATTTATTCTATTCATTTCAGAGAAAGAGAGTTGTGGCAGTTTGTCCAAACATTCACTGTCTCTGATTCAAACTGATATAAATGTTTATGGTTCGATTTGAATAATATTGAGGTAGACATTATGACATCAACATTATTTCTATAATAATAATAATAATAACAAATAAAGAAAAAATAATTGAGTATGATGCTATTTCAGCAATTATATGAATACCATTTCTATAATAGAACGCTCTATTCGTATATTCTTGCAATTCTCCTAGAATTCGAAGTAATTTTTTTATAACAGAGGAGTAATATTGAAATTTGGAGGTTTGTAAATCCAATTTCATATAAGTATGAAAAAAAACAATAAAAAAAAATTTCCCGTATGTGTCATGACTTCAAATTCTCAAAAATGCTAAACCTTTGTGAATTGATTTTGAACATCATTTTCCAAAATATCACCGTGACCAATACACAATGGGCGAGATCGCAAATTATTTTCTTCAGTTCATACTTACACAATACTTGTATGATTTTCGTGGACGAAATTGAAGAAATTTCCGCAGAAGCAGAAAAATAGTATAACTGGCATCACTCAGAGGCACCTAGATTAGTACAGCTGACGAAATGAGGAGCGTTGTTTTTGAAGCCGAATATAGGGGTTTGAGAGTAAGGTTTTTTTGGACATTACATAATATTTTTCAGAGAATTTTTCATCATTATATTCGAACTTGAAGCAGGTTTGTAGCAAATTCATGATTTTTTGATCTCGCCTATTCTAGAGCCTGATACAAACACCGTTTTTAGAATATATTGTGAATCTAAGACCAATTTCGAATCTGGTGGCACTTACGAGAATCATTCAATTTTTATTTTTGTCAAAGTTGTTTCAGGTATTAAAATTTCAGCCTCAAAATTTCATGGACTAATTTTTTCTGCATCTATTAAAATCACAAATATGATTCATTTATTATTTGTACAACATACAAATAAAGTAGAAAGATTTGGTTATCCCGTCTTCGTTCAAAATACTCTGTGGATGATGAGACCATTTATTGAGCATCTTCACTCTCGAAGATACCCCGTACGATATTAATTCGATTGTGTATAAAGACAATTGTCACTCAGATGATGACTAAATTCGCTTTGGACTCGTCTTCAACTCCATCTTCGTCTGTAATAGCCGCCATTATGCTTTCTAGACAATGTACTATCATTGCCCTTGGAATGAATACCGCTAGCTAAATTGAGATGATTCGAACCTTTGAAAACCATCCCGCACCCCCTACCTACGTATAATTCGCACATACGTACTTGAAATCCTTCGTTCCAGATAAAATCATTCTAATCCATAATGGATAGCAGAGAATAGAACAAGGGCGGATGGACGAACGAAGTGGTAAAATGGACGGTCGTCCTTCCGTCCCTAAATCTCGAAATACGTTTGGCTGGACCAAGCATCAACGGATCGGAATTCATTTCGGTCCAGCATGGACCAAATACGTAGATGAATGAAACGTTTGGCGTTTGTTGAATCGAGATACGGTTGTGGAACCGACGACTCGGAAACGTGAACGAAATTGGTATTAAAATACGGGGTTTGTATAAATGGTTTTAATAACAACTCAGTGGCCGTTGAAACACCATTTCTCATTTGTTGGTTTCGACTGATGATGTTTTGTTTCCAACGTTAAAGTGGTAGGAATGTGCAGTTTTGTTTCACTTTCATCATATAGAATCTTTTGTTCTTGGTTAATCAGCAACTGATTATGTCGATCCAAAAATTCTAGGTCATTGCATAAGTACTTTAAACTTCAATAATCTTTTTTTTTTGTTACAGCAACCGGAATCATGTCAACAGTTGGGGAATTTTCTGATACATTCGAAAACAGCTCATAACTCCGTTATTTCTCAATATTAGAAAAAAAATCGAAATATAATTCCCAAAAAACGTAAATAGTTTAATTTTTCAAGGGTTACTGTGGTATATTCCCTAAATGTTCACTACCAAAATTTTTCATCCTACTGCCCCAAATACCTTTGACAGAAGTCGAGCCTGTATTGAGGGTCATTTGGTTTGTGAATTTATTATTTTTCAGAATCTGCAGAGCAGTAGTTGTTGGAATGCCTTATTATGGGTTATTCAACTATTTTTGAATTGTTCTCAATTTTCTTCCCCTTGCTACCAATAACATTTCATAATGTCATATTTTCGTGAAATCCATTAATATTGGATAATCTTTCAGGTCAGAGTTGTCAGAAGAGCAAATCTCCTTTGGATAACGATATATTTTTCACATGGATTGTTTGTTGTTTGAGATTTCATGTATGGCAAACGCAAGTTTTCTATATTTATTTGAAATAATTCAAAAATATAATAATAATAATAATAATATACATTAACCAGTAAGAAAAAACTGGTAACATCACTCACAACGAAATCGAGCTTGATAGGTTCTTTTACCTACTTCAGACATCGGTATTTTCTATCGACTGTTCCTAATTTGGAATCATTAGAAAAGTGCATTTCCCATATTGTATAAGTGTTTATGAAAGTGGCATATAAATCAATTATGGTCCTGGTGATATGAAAATCGCTACGATTGACTATTTGGCAGCTGGAAAGCGATTTATTTCCAATTATCTGGAAAACTTTCGGCAACAAAACATTATAACCGGTTATGGACGGAAAATCCAGAGTTCCAATTACTGTTCGTAATTTATCTGCGAACTGCAGCTGAGTTAGGAAAGACTGTGCCACCGATTCGAATCAATTACAGTATCCATCAGTTCACAAATTATTGTCTTTCTCCAACAATCGATATACGCAATGATTGGTAATTTAATCAATTATCTCTTCCTAGCTAGAAGAACTAAATACGTTATGTCCTAAAGAAACCGTTCTGATATAAAAAATGAGATAGATTTATCGAAATACATCAACGAAGTTACTCCGTAAGTTATGACGATTCGGAGCCTATGTTGAAAAAATATCATCTCTATTGTCATCCTTCGACAGCATGTCAAGAAACTAAAGGTTGATGTCAATTATTTTTTTGCTGATTCTCCAACGAAAGATGAACAAAGAGTAGAGAGTAACTCTATCATCAGAATGGGAAAACCCAATTTTATGATTCTGAACTCGAAAATGAAATATATCGTTTATACCATATGTGCAGAAAATATCGGAATACTGATGTTTTATTTGAAGAAGAAGATATTCAAGAACCACTAATTGTTATAATCCCTATTTAGAAGAAAATGTTCAAAACTGAATGAAAGATGCATAGTTTGATTCATGAAAATCGAAATGTATAACTTCACAAAAATTCTATAACCGTTGAACAATTCGTATGAAAGGATTGACTTCCGAGAAATCATATGAAATTAAATATTGATTTGAGAAGTGTTTCCACAAAAATAATCCCATCTTCGATTATAATATGAATGAATAATTGACGATTTTCTACTTCCTTCATTATTTTTGATTACGTTTCAATACAATCTACTAATTCTGCATGAAAAATTTTACTATTTGAATTCCAGCAAATCCGTTATTTCTGATGGAGTCTATATGCCATTCTTCATTATATACGATTTCGATTTGGAATGTTTCGATAATATATTTTGATGGTTTTTGGACAACACTTTATTTCTATTGAATGTAGTTATCGTGTTATCTGTAACTGTGGAGCAAAAATCACTCTGCACTAATTTAATCTATGAAACCATCAACTATCAACTATTGTGTCGAAAAATTCAGGCATCATTCGCAAAATCATTGAATATATGCACACTTTAATTAGGAACAATGAATGATGATAATAGTAGATAACGTTTTATATAATGCAAGCAGAACATTTTCGTGAATTGGTTCGGTATTGAAATAGCAAACAGTGCATTCATTGGATCCATATCCATGATCACTCCTTAATTTCCACACGAAAAAAAAGACACGATTTAACCCCGAAGCTGGTCGTAATGATATGAAATTTGAGCTTCGTTTCTTTTTGAAATTGAGAAAGTAGAGTTCACTTTGTAGTGTTGGGAGTGACAGCAGAAGATAAATTTGAGATACGCCCAATTGAGAACAATTCGGATAGGAGATAGATATTCTTGAGTCAACGTGGATGAGAGGTCACTTTGTTAGATTTTAGTCGGGTTGATCATGGCGCATTCGCCAATAATACAAAAGTTATCATTTTACCGATATGAAAAATCGAATGTGTTCTTTTAATTTCACTGATACTGATATCTCAAAAACTTAGAATTAGGCCAGTGGAATCTTTTTCGTGAAACCTCTAATTGATTTGATGATCGTTTTTGATAATAAAGATTTCAATTGATTTAAGAATGTTTTCGAAATTGCTACTTTATGATATATGGAATTATTTGAGAAAGCATATTCTTGCCTTATTCCATGTTATGTATTCCGCAATCAGAATTTCGACTTTTTAATTGGAACAAAAATCAGGATCAGACTTCCTTCAATATATTCATAAGGAGCATTAGATATTCCCAGTCGACTGAAATTCTGAAAATTGACGCAAAATAACGCTAGGGCGTAGGCGACACAGACGTTCGTATTTCAAATGAAACACTCTGTATTTTATTATGTAATGTTACGTATTATTTTCGATAGAAGTTTCAGAAAATATTATCGTGATTCCAAATTCTGTGGATTTGATACTTTATTGGAAGCTGAATTGAAACGTACTGGGTGGGTGAATTTCTTTTTGTATAGGGTAACTTGGTAACACTGTCCTTTGAAAATTTCTAGATTGAACGGAAAAAGTACCCCAAGAATACATAGGAGTTATTTTCTCCTATCTTCACCAACGACCATGATATTCGTATGTGTCGAAAAGTCGTTACCTTATATGAACAATAGAATTTGCCCACCCTGTATATTCAGTACCTTGAGAAAAATAATTGTCGGTCTGACCGGAAACGCTGCACTATTTGAAATCGATTGTTTATGTTGGCATGTATTATATTTTATGCAATTATTGATTCATTCATTGATTATTTACGGTTTAACCCAATTTTGAAAGTAGAAATTCATAAAAATAGTCTAATTTATTTCTTTCAAACGAACGTGGCCAAAAAATACCAAAAAATAATGGTTGCTCAACTTTAGTAAGACATTCCTGTATCGAAACGTGATATTTGGAATCTGTTCATGATACTTCGAAGATCGAGATGATATTGCAATGTGGACATTCCCCTAGGATCTCACAGGATTGAGGTCATTACTCCGTTACGGGAATACGAGAGCTTCCGGCTGTATAAAATACACGAATCGTCTATCCGGCTTCACATTTATCTCGCTCCCACATTCAGCTTTTCACGCAAGCCCCTACACGAGTATAGTCATTGGCATTGTGAGAGGCTATAGAGTAAACGTTTTATCGTCCATTCAGATGTTATTTGCAATCGAGAAAAGTCCGTATAATATTCGAGAATGCCAAGAGAAATTGTACACAATTTTCTTCACAACCAATTGTAGTACTATTTTTTTAGATTTGATACCCACAGGCAAAAGGAACTGAATACCAAATATCTTTATATCGGAGAAGAAATAACAGGGTCTCTTTGAGGCACCTCAAAAACTGAAAAAAATAAAGAAGTTAGATCTTTATAACAGGTAGTAATCGAATATAAGATATTGAATGATATATTAGAGTTACTCCCCAAGTTACATCAGGACATTCATTGTTTTTTTTATACATCCATCTCTCCAAACTTAATGAAAACTTAAGGGAGTCAGATGATTCAAATTGTATTTTGATTATTATTGAAATGAACTAATCAATAGGGGAATAAATGACATATCATTGGTGTTTCTTTACCAAAAAAGTGTGATAGGTAAGATATTTTAGGTTTTTGTTGAACCCATAAACAATGTAAACGATCTACTTGGGGAAAACCTTGGTGGTTACGAATGTCCGAAGATAAGTCAAGACGTCAAGGTTTATGGGATTGACCTGCTAGGTCACCAGATTTGACACTGGTGAATTTTTATTTTTTGAGACTCATAAATGATATATAATAAGAGAATTTGACAGTTCGGAATTAGTTGAAATTATTACTACGACAGTTCGAAATTAGTTGAAATTATTACTACATTAAATGTTCGAAAATCTAAATAAATCATCTTCAAAAACTGATTAGGAAATGTTATTTTCAATGTTTTTTCATTCCACTGAGATTATTTTATGGTTATTCCAAATATTTTCAGGAATCCATTGACGCAATGAGAATTTTAAATAATTGATAGTTGTCAAAGAGGTACATCAATTTCAGAAAAAAAAGGATTTTTTTGAAAATCCAGTATATAGAAGTAATAGATGATAGATAAGATAGATAGATAGATGATAATAGATGATGAATAACCAAAAATGATCAACTTGGATGAAAGGACATATTCTGATTTAACTCTGTGATAAAATAGGCATAAGATTAATTTTGAAACAAGGGTTACGTTAATGGAAATGATGTGATACGTGATCTCTACTCTGAATGGATTTCATTATGTATTTGTACTGACATTAATCGATTGAATTCCCAACTGATTTATAACGGTGGATAATCGAATTCAAATTGTTTGACATGAAGTGATATATAAAATATAAATAATCACAAAGTCAATGGATGACTAATGACTAATGCAACATTTTCTATACATTTCATGACGCTTTATTTTCGACTCCAAATATATAGATTATTGTTTGAATATGTTTATATAATATTGGTTATCTCTTTTGAAACATTTGTAGGAAATTAAAATTTCATTTCAACAGAAATCTGCTTGATTTGTTTTTTGAGTTGTGTCAGTACTTACTCAATTGAAAACAACTGTTTGTTATTACTTTCTGATCATTATGCATTTTTTCCACAAATTGTGGTACTAAATTTCATTTTGATTCGAAAAACTGATACAAAATCCATTTTGTTCAAAAAACCAAGAGATTTGATATTTAGATACACTATGCAAGAACTTGACATCACTTAACCCCGAGTAAACCTAACAATTAATGACACAATGCTGTCAAATGATCAACACCTCATCATGAAAAAATTCCTGTAAGAAAAATTTACATTGTTGAATTCATTAGGAAAAACGATTTTCTTAATCGATTCATATTCTTTTTGGCATTTTCTAGCTTAATTAGAATTGAGTAAGAGAAGATGAAGTGGTAGAATTTGATTGCTTCAAAATGTGTCGAATATAAAGATTCTTATCTTCTTGATCATTTATGCTCTCGATTCATATACAGCATCATAAATGATTTAATCTAGGTGTTGTGATTCAAGAAGAGCATGAAGGATAACTTTCTGAATATTCTTGGGAAAACATTAAAATTTCTCCTCGAACAACCAGAAAAAAGGGCATCGATAGGTTCTGTAACTGGATGAGACGTGGTCATTTGACAGTTGAAAGAATAGTAGAAAAAGGGAAATAGTGCTACGTCTCTCTTGATTATGTGTTAGCTCTGGAACACATTGCCCAGGGAGGTGTTCCCCGAGGCATATGACCTTCAGAAATTTGAAAAGAACACCAATTCCTACCTCCTTTCCCTTGCTTCTCACGATGTTCTCTGAACATTACAGGATGTCTCCTTTCGTGAGAAGTTTTGTATAAAAAAAATAGCTGCACTCCTTTCAACTCCAACTATACTCATCCAAGAAATATTCTTTCCGATACCTTTCATCCTTCAGATTCACGATAAAATCAGAAACACACTAACGATTTGTTGGTTGAAATTGCAATTACGAATTCAAAGTTACTCACGTCCAAGAGATGCATCAAAGAGGCCCTAGAAGACGCCTGTGGACGTGTCATGTCTGTCAGAACGTGGCATAGTTCCCTACTTAACCGCGAGGTGGCAACATGACTCGTTAAGGTCGCCCTTTTCATGGTTTCACCCAATGCATGAATCCACATCTGGAAATGAATGAAGAGGGAGATGGAAGTTTGCAAAATCTTTATTATGACCATATTTATATTACCTTCTCCATTTCGGTATCGGTGAATTGTTTATTTGGTCTATATTCGGGTGCTAAATATCCAGCTAAATGAGGCGCTGGGCCGCCATTAGTTATCACCCTGCTTGGGCATAGTTTCACCCTACCTCTGGATGACAACATAAGGGTTGAGGGTGTTACGAGAGGGATGCAACAACTGTTGGAAGCACCATCTGAAAAAGAAAGGAGTTTGCATAAGTTTTATATATAGGATCGTATGTGAGTAGTATTCTTTTTCTCACCAGAACAAATCAAAAAAGTATGGTCGAATATGGTTGAATATAAAGGGTGGGCTATCTATTGGAAATGCGATCAAAAGAGTATGCATTGATATTTTTTATTATTTTTTTGTTGTTGTAAAGCTAAGAGTATCCCCGTCGAGGATGAAAAACGATTTCGTTCGTATGGCTCCCTCTACTGGCCTTACAGTATGCCATTCGGTCACCCCAATTAGAGATGACCTCGGCGCCAATTTCAACCAAATCAGTCGTAATGTTGTTTTTCAAAGCTGTAATCGTCTCTGGATTATCCGCATAACATCGGTCTTTAACGGCACCCCACAGGAAGAAGTCTAGCGGTGTCAAATCGCAGCTACGCGCAGGCCAATTGATAAAAAAGTCAAATAAGTGCAGAATCATCAACTGAATGCACCATGAACCCTTCTAATGGAACCAAATGGGATAGACCAACTTCTCGCACTGACATACTCAAGATAAATTATTTTCGTTACAGTATTTTATAGGCAACTGTGTAAGAATTTCAATAATGAGTCAATGAAGGATGATCAAGAATCAACACTTAAGTGGGCATATTCTGAAGAATCAACAAATCTCAATAATATTTGCAATGGTTAGTATAACCGAACGATTGGCCTTTTGACATTTCTGTCAGCTGAAAAGTCGTAAGAAATTATTTTCAGGGTTCCATGGTGTAATGGTTAGCACTCTGGACTTTGAATCCAGCGATCCGAGTTCAAATCTCGGTGGAACCTAGTCTTTTACTCCAAATACAAAACAAAAACAACTTGTTTGATAAGCTATAATCAACTCAGGGGTCAGTGATTAAATAATCATAGAGGTTCCATGGTGTAATGGTTAGCACTCTGGACTTTGAATCCAGCGATCCGAGTTCAAATCTCGGTGGAACCTGATATTTTGCCTCAAATGTAGGGACAAAAAAATCATTTGCCTATAAACTAATCATCACCTTGAGAGCCATAAACGAGATGATTTTCAAGGTTCCATGGTGTGGTTAGCACTCTGGACTTTGAATCCAGCGATCCGAGTTCAAATATCGGTGGATCCTTATCCTTTGCTTTTGCGTCGAATAACAAAAAGTAGTTCATAGTTAATAAATCGCTTGTGAGATGAAAGGAAGGAGGAAGAAATGCGATGAACCCCAACCATTCTCCATTTCATTCCAGAATATCCATAAGCTCACCCAAATCAGAACCCACCACAATATATATAGAAGAGAGGTTTTAATTTCCTGTTAATTAAGGAAGACGAAAATTGTAGCAGAGAAAATCAACCATCAGACAAAAAGCAGCTGCCCTAGCTGATAGACCAGAAAGCAAAAACAAGCGACAAATTCTAGTTTCCTAGATAGTTCCGACTATAATGAAAAAGAGTAGTGGAGTCTATAATTTTGAATCCCATATCACAGGATAGCTGGGAAAACGAACATGCTCTGATAATGTTGGGGACTCGAAAGTCCTCAATTTTTTCATCACCACCTGTTCATGAAAGATTGGTTAGAAGAGAAAAATAACATTATCATTATAATCGGTTATGTAAAATAGAAACAGTCGATCCTACCGAAAGGATTCTGACAAATAGGAGTTACAAACTCTCTCTCGTAATTTGACGTAATTAATGGAAGCACCAAAGTTGTGGAATGTGAAATTAAGCCAGCGTTTTTCACGTGACTAATCGATTTTCCCAATCAATGAATTCCTTCTTATCGTTCTATAGCATCATTTTCTGTAGATCTAACCATGTTTCACCAGAGCTGGACTCAAACTTTCGCATTTCATTGGCCAATTCTTTTTATATTTCTTCTTTTGAATATTCAAAGGTTGGTTTGGTTCAATAAATTTTTGGACCTGTTCGTTTTATGGAATTGAACCTTTGCGGTTTCAAATGAAAACTGAGTAAGCTATTCTAGAAGTTATACTATTTACCATATAGAGGTGAGCCTGATACGTTTGAATTAGTCCGTCTGAATTCGGTGAAATGAATAATAACAATTGATGAAAAAAATTCCCTAAAGTGATTCAGTATGGTTACATAAGTATTATCAAGAAATATTCAGAGTACTCATCGATGTATTTTTATGTGGAGTGAATTGATTTCAATTTTTAGTACGGAGAATTCACTCTACGTAGTACTGGCACATCCTGGATATTCATGGATTATTTTAGGCATTTTCTATTTTCTATAGTGAACTGTACATCGGATGTACAAGACCTCCAGCTCCATTGAATAATAAATAATGTTCTCTATCTCCAATAAGTATCTGTCTCCGCGTTTTCCTTAAATAAATTGCCTGAACGTGAATCGGTAAGAGAATTTAGCTTGGTGAATATTTCATCTAGACAAGCTTAACGTACTGAAAGTGTGCCATTAACGGGAGTTCCATAAACTAAATAAACATTCTTGGCTGCTAACCCTCGATCAATCACTACAAATAGAGCAGAATTCATCAATCTCATCACGTGTCAAGTGAATAGAATATACCGAAATTTCAGTTCAGGATATTCTGGTTATCTGACAATGGCTAGTGCTACTATATGCATATAATCTTCAGTCCTTATATACTATGGGTTTACACTTCCTCTGTCATTGTATAAATATCTTCCACATCTTTCTATCCATGACGTTGATGTGTTCCAGGTTTCTTTAATTTTTCGTACTTTCACCAATCGTGTCATTCCATTTTTTCTTCGTCTTTCATCTTCCTCTTTTGACTAGAATCCTCGCTTCATATGCTAGTTTCATTTAGTGCTACTGTATGGAAACCAAAACAGTCACTCTAAAAGTCTTTATGAGCCTACCGTTTAAAAATTTCTGGATGCGGTAAATTACAATGCTCCTGACGTCACATGTCAAACGGTTTGGAGGTTAGCAATAACTGAAACAAGCTCATTGTATGGAGAATGTTTTTTTTAAACATTCATTAAACTTCCACTGCGAAACAATATGAATCATCAACTTGGACGTCCAACAATACAATTTAACAGAACAGATATGTTTGAACTTGCTTTTCCTCCAGACCTGGAATACACGCCAATTTTGTGACGCAACGCAAATGCTGTATTATACTGTTACAAATTATATTATGAATGAATTATTTACTATTCCATTATCAAATCATTTTGTAGGATTATGATGGTGACGTTTATTTTCAATGTGAAAAAAGTTGGTGTGATAGTATGATAAAAAATGAGAACTTGCTATATTATATTATACGAATTCTCCTTATCAAGAACATTTGAAGACAATTGAGACACCAACTTCGTATATAATCGAGCGTCATCATCATCATTTTGATCTCTGCTTCAGATACTTTGCGCTAGTCTTATATTCCGGGACAAATATCGTTCGAATAAAAAGCGAGAAAAGGGAGAAACGTTTGTGATGTGTGAAAATGGGCCGCAAATTGGGCAAGGGCATTATTGGATTCTTCTGAACACGAAAGGCGGGATAGGAGAATGCTGAAGTTTCTTGAGTGAATCGGAGGCTTGAAATTTTTTTATCAATATTTGCTACCCCTTCTTGAATCGAGTATGTTAACCTTGATGGAAAACTAATCATTGCAACATTCGTATATTTTTATCATTCAATAAAAACCCTAATAATTGTTCGTATCAACTTATGAATTTCAACTCACAGACAAGAAATGAGGAAATTATAAGAATTTTCATGTACTTACAGAGAAATATGAAAGATGAAAGCTTCGAGAGTTTCATCGTTTAGAGCAATAACCAAGCGACGTGTTTTCAATTATTTTTTTTCGTACCTATACACCCACATAACGTTCCATAACTTGAAAGCCTATTTTCCGTTCTGATTGATAAACTACCAGTTTTTATTCCATGTATTCGTATTAATGAATTCATTTTGGATTCCATCGATTTCAATCAGACAAACCTGAATAATTATTTTTTCAATGCCGATCCAATTCTGACCACCAAAGTAATAGAGGGACCGTTATAAAAAATAAATTCATTCAGATGAAAATCGATTTCTTGAAAACTCATTTTTTGCTTATGTGCAGTAACAGAGTAATGAGGAATTATTATGAAAAGTAGAGGGTGATGTGGATCTTGCTAACATATACAAGTATAAACGGAGGCAGGTCTACTTATAATTGTGATGTGATGACAAAAGATAAAAGAGAGAGTGTTGAAAATCGTTATGAGAACTCCCGATTACTTCTCTGGAAATAACAGTTGTCACTATAAATGAACTTTGAATCAATCAATTGAAAACAAGATTTGTATTTTCCACGCCACAACAGTTCTGAAAATGAGATTCAGGTAGCGCTAATTTTCATTCCATCAGTCAGCATTTGACCATCTATAGGATATGTGGTTTGTGAACGAGTTTTAATATACAGTCTGTTGGGAATTTTCGGACCAAAATTATGCCTTCTATGAGGTAGCGTGGCCGAGCGGTCTAAGGCGCTGGTTTAAGGCACCAGTCTCTTCGGAGGCGTGGGTTCGAATCCCACCGCTGCCATTGTTTTTTTGTTAAAAACATACTATGTTATAGAAAAACTTCAGAACGATAGTGGATCAAACGTGAAAACATTGATTAACAACATTCAGAATTTTTCATCAACTATACAGGGTGTTTCAAAATTCCACGGCAATATTTCAGGTTCGTATTCTCTATTACAATACAGGGTGATTCATTGGGAAATGGGCGTACTGTAAGGGTAGGTAGAGGACGCCTAGCTGGTTCTGAAAAACCCCCATATGATGGGTCTAGTGCCTTGTATAAGCGAGATACAGAGTGTTTTATGTATTTCTCCTATTTCTTCAATGGCTCATAACTTACGATCCGCATTGTATATTTTATTCATTTTCACAACATAAACTCATTATCCTGTATGCTACCGAATTCCGAATCAATGAAACTAATAATCCAGGTACGGACTCGAAAAAATCAAAGGAACTTCAATACAACGCCTTGTATGATGAAATTTCGAAAATTCGTTTGCAGATATGAAAAGAGTAGAAAAAACTATAACTATAACTGTACCTGTTAATTTAAGTAAAAATTAATTTTTTCGATGCAAAGGTAGTGTAAAATTTAAAAAAATACCTTTTTCTTTTCTAAATGCTATTCTTTCACTTTCAATTAATCAAATTACTAACCATTTCATGATATCCCGATTTTTGGATCACAACCTTTATGTAAAATAAGTCGACAGGTCCGTATTTAGGACAAAGTGAACTAATGAAGTTCCTTTGATTTTTTCGAGTCCGTACCTGGAATATTAATTTCATTCATTCGGAATTCGGTAGCATACAGAATAATGAGTTTATGTTGTGAAAATGAATAAAATATACAATGCGGATCGTAAGATATGAGCCATTGAAGAAATAGGAGAAATACATAAAACACTCTGTATCTCGCTTATACAGGGCGCTAAACCCATCATATAGGGGTTTTTCAGAACCAGCTAGGCGACCTCTACCTACCTTTACAGTACGCCCATTTCCCAATGAATCACCCTGTATAAGGAAAAAAGTTTATATGAACATGTGTCCGATTTCGATTATTAGCAAAGTTACAGGGTCTACTGCAGATAGAGATTTCAAATTTTGTATGAGTATCAAGCAATAGGTTGCTCAATATGAAAGTAAATGTTTTCCAAGTACCATAAAGAATGTTGCATTTTCCGAGGTCTCAATCCATAAAAGCCTTAACAAAACCTTGCTCGTACGCCACTGGTGAATTCTGATATATTTTTTAAATTCTTCAACCTATTATCTGAAGTTTGTCCCTCGCGACTTTTGGTCGAATTCTTTTCAGTTTCCTCAAAAATTAATTAATTTGTAAATTGGCTCAAATTTACATATTATAAATGTTTATACCACTTTGATATTGATCAAAGCATCAAAATTAAATGAAAGAAAAATTATCAACAATTCTTTAGAGAAATTGTTCAAAGTGGCCTCCGTTTTTTTGAATGTATCATTGAGCATGTCTAATCCATGATTCCTTGGCACTTCGTATCACCCTGTAACTCTATAATCGAGATCGAATACATGTTCATGGAAACTTTCTTCTTGTTTTGTACCAGAGAATAAAAATACCTGAAATATTGCCGTGCAATTCTGAAACACTCTGTATTATTATGTCTAAATGACGATTCCTTCTAGGCTACATCTATCGCATATATTGTTTCATAGTAGGTCCATAATTACATAAATTTCTAGAGCGTGAGGTTTATGAACGATATATATTAGATATTGAACATGTTAGTATTGTTCATGATATTGTATTTTGTATAAAAGGTTTCCTGGAAATTTGTAGTTAATATCAATATTGGGATTCCCACATTATCTTGATAATTAAATGTTGGAAACTTTGACATGTTTTGTCGTCACTCATTTGCTTGGTAGGTAATAAACACCTTCAACGTTATTAACAATAAAATTTTCAAGGTTCCATGGTGTAATGGTTAGCACTCTGGACTTTGAATCCAGCGATCCGAGTTCAAATCTCGGTGGAACCTAAGTTTTTTTAGATCCGAGATTAGGACGGATATGATTCCACGTGGATCTACTTATATTTTTTGGGAGTGTAACTAATTATTGAATGTGGACCCTTTGAATTTCAACAGGGCACTAACATAGGCACCATAGACTCTTCTTTGTCCAGTCCTAGTTACGGTTCTGTGTTTACCAAGAAATCGAAAATTCTGCGGCCAATATCGAACAAATCTTCTGATCCGCCACTATCGTATCTCTTGTGTGAGCGGAATTTACAATACTGCCAACACTGTATTGGATATCCTGGATGTTACTGATATTCTACAGGATATTTCGCAGGAACGACGATAAGCCGCCTCATAAATTATTCGTAGAAGAATCTTTGTTTCACGAATAATAAAATGTCAGTTTTTGTTTCGAACGAAAGCAGTTTGATCATTTGAAACATTGTTTTCAATTTCCTGTACACATCTGAGTTTTTTTACACAACCAGATGAAATAACTGATTCTTTCTTTCTATTGCCAGGGGATGTATATTTATCTCCTAGTCTAATATCAACCTTCAATATATCCATAAATTAATAAAATAGATCCCGTACTCGGTGTTTTGTTTTGAAGCACCCTCTCCACTAGTCTCCAGATGCGTTACCAGAACAATGGAAGAATTCAGAATTATTCGTTAAATCTCATTTTTTTATTTCAGAATACCTGTATGCGGTAATTGTATTGATATTGATTAATTCTGAAAAGTAATCAAGTGAATCATGGTGAATTCTTGTTGTGCCTTGTACAAAAAAAAATTAAAAGCTCACACCATAATTTTAGCGTATACGTATGCCCAGATATTGAAACAAAATCAAATTGAATTCCACAATAATTCAATGAGGCGATTAGTCTACAGGGGAAATTCAATGACTCGTACAACGATTTATCTGATATTGATTTGCATAAACATGGTGATACACGGTATAGTAGGAATATTTAGAGAATGTGGGAAAGACAAGAGATCATTCCAAAAAATGTTACTCTGCAGCCACTATATCGAAAGCTCTCAGAACTTTTCCTCAGAAACTAGAATTTGGTAAAGTGATTGTGATATATTTTGGTTTCATATCTAATATGTAATAATATGAATGAATTAGTTACCATACGAGAACTGATGGGGTCTCAATAAGAATCTTTATAGAATAATACGAATAGGATTGAATGCAGTCAGCAATGGAATACAGAGAAACGACATTGCAATTCGATTCTTAATTCGGGAACTGTGTTTTGTACCAATGGCAACAGTGATCTGATTTTATTCAAAGATTATGGTTGATTGTTGAATTGTAAGCTGAAGACCAGAAGGCGTTTTGGATTTATTCATTGTGAAAACTGTTATTATAACAAACTTCTGGGAAAATTAATGGAGAAACAGTCGGGAGTTTTCATTACGATATTCAACCCCTTCCCTTCTACTATCCTTCCTCATCACATCGTTGTCAAGCAGGATTATCCCGCTTCAACTATAAATCCTTCGAAACCCTGCAAATTGTGAACCGAGTGAATAGTTTGGGACGTTACTAGTATGTGGTCATGGAGTATGGTGAGTTTATGTTAGTTTATTCGTTATGTATAATCCATCTTTGTCTCATTCATTCACTTTGTCTTGAAACAATAGAGAGTTGAAATAGCGTAAAGAAGCGTAACGTGAAGATTCAATCTGACATCTGGGCATGCGCATTTCTGAAAATCTTACGTATTCGTGTTTTGTGATTTCACAAGTGTAAGTTGACGTAAATGAGTTTCGTGACCTCCAGTTCAGCTTGTTGATCAGATGAAGTTAAATCGTTTCATGACACAACCACCGAACTCTTCCAACGGCTAGAATTGGCGAATGAACATAAGCGATACGCCACCTGGTGGCATTAAAAAAAACTTTACGAGCAGTCATAGTTCTTGTGTTTGGTATTATGTTTTGTTGATTTTATACTGAATTTGAATATTTTAAAGATTGTAAAACTATGAATCAGTAAAATAAAATTTCCAATACTAATTCCCATGCTTTTCCTCAAGCTAGTGATATAAATATCGTGAATATATAGATGAAATTCTGTTTACATTGAAGGTCGCACAGTCGAGTATAGTATAGTTCAGGTATCAACAAAATTTAAACGAGATCTCACATTATCTATTTTATTAAGCACTTCTCACCATTAAACATCAGAAAAAACAAATACTATAAACTCATAATTTATTCCATTACAAAAACAATTTTCTTGTCATCATGATATTATGATGTCCAGCATTCAAAACTTCTTCACCTTTATGAACACTTCTGAAAGTGTTTGTGCCTTCAAAGTTCCCCAAACTAAATCTTGCCATTCGAATCTAAAAACAGAACAAATCATCAGAAACCTGTATATATTTTGATCGACTCATTCTAATTCACAACAGTATTCTAACCTCGTATTATTTTCAATATAATATAATGAATAAAACAAATGATAATGCTTACCACTTTCAGAAAAATTAAAATACATGCATATTGACGCCCTAGCTCACTGCAAAAGTCTGAAATGTCTTTATTTTCATTATAAACTCACACTTTAAGAACGAAAAATCACATGTAAACAAATACAACTACACCATTCAATGACTCTTCGTATGGTTCTCTGACTGCTCACTCTGGCGCTGCAATCTTAAATTCATTCGCCTATAGACAAACGACATGCACTACAGTTGTCGTTCCTACGTCAAGCAACGTTCCGAGAGCAGCACCACGACCGACTAGCGCACGACGAGAATATCAACTAGAATTCGACCTCTTTCTCGTTCCACCTTCGAGCCAAGTCGGACGTGTTCAGTTCGCATTGAGCCAGTAATTTAGTCGAGTAGCGAGTAATTTTTATTGAATAAATATTTTATAAAAAGTAAATCTCTCGTTCTAACTATTTAACTCTATCATGTCGAATCGTTGGACACGGGAGACCACCATCAAATTCGTTTCGCTTTATGTGGAACGCGAGTGTTTGTGGGATATAAGATCCCCTACTTATAAAAATAAGCAAATGAGAATATCTGCATATATGGATATTGAGAAGAAAATGAATTTACCTAGATTTGGCGTGAAGGAGATCAGATTAAAAATCAAAAACATCAGGTTAGTACATATTTCAATTGATTTATTAGTTATATCATGAAATAAATTCAAACACATTTATTTGTAATTTTCAGATCTACCTATTCACAGGAATTAAAAAAAATAAAGGATTCCAAAATTTCTGGCAGTGGAACTAACGACATTTACATACCGTCACTCAAATGGTTCAGTATATTGGATACTTCTTTGAAAAATTTGAACAGCACATTGACCGAAAGCGAAAACAATTTGGTGAGTGTCAAATTCTTAATGGACCATTCTTGTCTGGCAAGGAACTGATCCATCTTCTACAAAGTAATTTGCGTACCAGTCTCGATAATCTCTAGCTCTCTGGTTGCTTGGAGAATTTGGCAACGATTGAAATCCATTGGACAAATGTTCGTTCCTCCAATTACCATTGATAACAGTTTCTGCCGCATGGTCTTCTCTGTCAACTGTATATTCAAACTGTTGGTTCTGTAATTTCGTTTGTCTAAGCCAATTATGTAAGGCAAAACACGCCTTCACTATTTTAACAACTTTCTCGGGATTATAAGGCATGGATTTCTCAAACACTCTGAATCTGGCAGCTAAAATTCCGAAAGCATTTTCGACTACTCTTCTGGCCCTAGACAACCGATAGTTGAAAATTTTCTGCTTCAGTGTCAATTGATTTCCTGGAAAAGGTTTCAACAAATACTCCTTCAAAGGAAATGCGTTTCGATATCAACTGCAGTGTATCTTTTTCCAGCACTCTGAACAAAACTTTGCAGATGGCGAAGAAAATGAAGCTGCCGTGGATAAATTTCCTCGAAACGTATCAACACCGGCTTCAAAAAAAAGGAAACTATCTCAACTATCAAGCATGGTTGATCAGCTCAAAGAAATAACAGAAACGACGAATTCTGCTGTGGCAGAAAATGGATTCGATGTGTTCGGAAAGCACGTAGCTGTTCAGCTGAAGTCCCTTCCATTATTATCAGCTCTGGAGGCACAGGAACACATTCAAATATATCTGAATAGGATTCGCCGGAATCATCTGCATTCATCGC
This sequence comes from Plagiodera versicolora, assembly GCA_037013635.1. Classification (NCBI taxonomy): domain Eukaryota; kingdom Metazoa; phylum Arthropoda; class Insecta; order Coleoptera; family Chrysomelidae; genus Plagiodera; species Plagiodera versicolora. The sequence goes on along the minus strand of CM072982.1, from coordinate 3,856,677 downwards.
AGAAAAATATCGACGAAGCACCTGAGTCTTCCCTGTCGGACAATTGGGAAGAACAGTCGCTGTCAAGACCGTCAACTACCGCTTATCCAAATACATTTTCATCCGGAGATATAATATTCACTTCCCTACATAATGTAAAAAGTGAACATTGACACTAATATGTACAGGATGAATCAATAAATATTTCATAACCGCATTACATATCCTTACCTTGATAAATTCTTTCAGAACGTCACAGACTTCAATCATAAATTCGGAAATAGTTGATTTTCCGAGACGAAAAATGTGAGTTAGTGTCCTCAAACTAAATCCAGTAGCAAGAAAACTGCTTGTAATTTCGTAACTGCGGGAATCGCATTTCTCATAAGAGTATCTTGATGCTGAATTCTCGACTCAATCTTCATCAAGAGAAAATTAAAACATTTTTCGGAAATTCTCAATGTTCGCAGGTATTCTTCAGGATCTTCTGATGCGATTTCTTTTAGAAAACAGTTTGTAGCACCTAGTTCTTCCTTTCGCCTTATCCATTCTCTTGTCCACAGCTTTTTTTTTGGTAGTTTTCCGAATCTCATTTTCCACCTCATTTGATATGGAATTCGCCATAACCAATATTAATTTATTCAATTTAACGACGTTTTAACGATTTCGCGCCAGTTGCAAGTAGTTTAGTTAGTAAATGACTCACTACTTGACTGAATTACTGGCTCAATGCGAACTAGGCTTTAGAGTGGCTCACCCCAAGTCATATCAGGTATTTTTCTGTCATCATACACTTTTTGTTAGTACTTATTATAGAATGTGTATAATTGATAGATATTCCTGACTAGGACTAAAAAGACTATATAATTGGGAGTCCCAATGTGATTATCCCCATCCCAACATTCCTCTTCGTCAACACCGATTTTTTGAACTGGAAATGGCCGACTTCTACCAGATTCTAAATGTGAAGTTCTGGTGATGTTGCTGCATCTATTTCATGATGATAATCAGATATTCACGATTCAAAACGTCCATGTAGACGTAGATGAGTGTTGTGATGTCGAGGTTGTCAATTATAGAGCTATAAGTACTCCTAGTTGAGAAATTCAATTAGGTTTATACTTCCTTTGATAGATATCAACAACAAGTGTATGATATACAAATGACAAAAAAATAATGATATAATTTGGGGTGTGCTGCCCTATGCACGACTTGAATTGATAGTAAAACGAGGAAGACCCCCCTAATTAAATCACAACATAATAAGTAGAACTGGTCATTACGCTTGTCGTTCGTTAGTTGATCGTGACGATTTCAATTGATCCATAGTAAGACATCAAGACAGTACGATGACTTACTGGTAGATCAGCTAAAAGACGGAACGGGGTATTCCGTTTTAGAAAATACAGTGGTCGGTCACTACCACGATCGTATACATAGGTCTTGCAACTCGGGTGGTGGGGGGTGACCCAAACATTGAGGAAATTTTCGTGGTTCTCATGTTTCGCCACCTGCAGCGCTGTCCTCTATTGTCACTTTGTCAGCCAATCACAAATCAGATCCGATCAGCTTTTTGGAAGTAGGAATGATTTCTATTCGTTCGAGAGAATTTTGCAAGATATAATATTTCTGTCATTGACTTCATTTACCATTCGAGTCCGAACCGTTTGTTTTGTTGTCAAAGATTAATCACGTGATTATACCCCTATGTCCTCCTAGCGGATAATTATGGAAACTTTTTCTTCAAAACTGGTGCCACCCCCCACCACTCAAAATTGCCGTAGATTCCAGACCTCATGTATATGACCGTGGTCACTACATACTCTCATTCGTTCGAGGGTATATATGATGCGCCCCAACTGACATTAAGTTTCCATAAGATCAAAGGTATAAAATAATGGAGAGTCTTAGTACTTAGTAAGTTGAGGATGATAGCCTGACGTTGGAATGACAACTGTGACACAGAATAGCTAGCTAGTCATTCTGTGACGTTGTCGTTTGTCCACAGTGTAAAGTCATCGGGTATTTTGATCTTGTGTTCTGTGAATACTGATGTCAAATATATTGATATCTACAGATGAACTGTAGATATGCAATCTGTCGCTTTTTTAAACAAGAATTTCATATATAAAAGGTTATTTTCTTTAATTTCATTACAATTTTTAGTACCTCACGATGAATTTGCACGATCAATATCCAGGAAACCGTAACGAATAGAATAGAAATAGAATTACACAATAGATGAGAAGTTTTTTAAAGGCTATGCTGCAAGAAAGAGACCAACATTAATTAACAACTATTCAATGAATACCCTCTTTAACTTCAGAAAATAATCCTGTCTCTGAGCAAGAATATAAGATATCGTAATAGTTATTCATAATAATCGACCGAAAGAATCCCATTGGCCCGCCCTGTATTTCAGTGATATCGGCAAATATCGAACGAATTCAACAGTTAACAGAAAATTACGATCATGTATGGTGCTTACCGGCCAAGAAAAGGTCCTGCAGGGCTTGCACGGATTGGCAGAGGACGGCCCATGATTCAAATTCGACGAGTCCTGTGGGACGGGCCGTCAACAAGTCGCTAACACTGGGTCGAGGAGCACTGTGTGGCCGACCTCCGTCGTTCCTCGTGCGAGACATGCTGGGAATATCAAATCGACTTTGAACGACTATAAAAATGCCCATAGGGTGTGAGATCACATGACAAGTGACAAGTTGATCCAAAATGTGTATTTTCTTGAGAGATGTTGTTTGCTGTATTGTGTAATATCTCGCAATTTAGCTCGCATTGGAGCCATTAAATAAGTATCAGAAATAATTACAATGAAAATAAATCAATTGATGATTATATTTGATTGCTTTATAATCGATTTCGAGAAAATACTGAAACTTGAAATAAGTTTTATTGAAATACAATACAAATGATATATTCAAATGGATATTGTCGTGACCGTCGGTAATACAGTACTTTGAGCTTCATTACTGGAACTCTAGATGGCGTTGAAGTACACAATTAAAATTTAAATACATTTGATGCGATTTCCCAAACGTCTTTTTCAGAGATGATAAGAAATGGACAAATTATATTTTCCTGTATACCATTCAAGAGTACAATAACTGTACTGTTTAATAATATCAAATTGAAACTGTATGTTTCAATGAAAACAAATATTGAGTGGAAGAAGGCAGCAATTTTTGATGGGTATCTCAATCATGAATTTATATAATCTTTTATGCTCATGTTTCACTTGAATGCGTAACTGATTAAATATCAATGCTTCCTTTTCTCAGCATGTACTAGTTGGAAAATCGAAAAATATAGCTATAAGCATCTGTATAAGGCCACACTTATTCATTCAATCTTTTGAACGAATAAAAACAAACGTTGAAAAATTCATAGAAATGATTGTGAAGAAATCCATTCCAGAAGAATCAGTTATGGTCAACTTTTTAATGACATTTTTCTATATTAATTTAATTGAAGTATATTGCTCCTCATAATTCAAATATAATATATAACCATGAATTGAATAATATAATATAGAATGCTTTGATTAATATCAATTTCGCATCGTTGTAAAGTGTCCAAACGGTCCTAGTTAGTCAAATTCTAAATAGTAAACTGTGGTATATTTATTTTGGGTTGATAGTTACGTCACATAAGCATCATTTACGATGTTGCAGGATCTTGAAAATAGAACGGGTTTTCAATGATTTTCGGTAAATCGATAAAAATTTTACAGCTTATCGTAAATTCATAAGGAAGTCTTTGCATGAATCAATTATATATTTCCTGAATAGTGGATACATTCTTTCTATATACACTCCAAAACTTCTAACCATATTAAAATTTTAATTCAGTAATAGACCCTTTCCGCGAACCTATGTGGGCAAATGTGTTTTCAGCTACCCAGTCCGACTCTGCGCTCATATTTCAAATATTATTCAGCTTACTCAACTCAATTGGTAGTCATGATACGAAAAGAGTAATGAAACCACACATACGGACCACACAAGAATCACACAATACTCACATAGGTGAACAATAACTTTAGTCGTTGAAAAATACCGAAAAGTGAGGTTATGTAGTGTAGCATCAACACAATGAATACGAATAAAACTACTGGTGAAATGTAGACATATTCAAAAGACTTACCGATATCGCGCATTCAAATAACTTCACAACAGGAACGAAACTTCAGAAAAAATAACTTCACCGAATATAACATTCTAAGAATTATTAAACAGAATAACACGAAATGCTAAACGACGACTGACCGCTCATTTTAGAAGGCAAGAATAACGACAACGGTGATCTTGAACTTGAACGCAGTGTGCATCGCCAGTCTTTCGGGCGATGTAGAATCGTACCCAGTACGACAGGTGGTAGATAGGGCTATGATGGGTTGTTCATATTACGGGTACATGACTTCGTAAAATAATGAAGTAGTGAATGAAGAAGCATTATATTCAATGAAATTACCTATAGAAAACGAAATGAATGATGTTTATTTACACTTTACAGGGACGGGCTAAGGGTGTGACGAAAGTCAATTGTGTGCAAAAACACATAAAGTGTTGAGATAGTTGTTTTATGCAGTGAGTCTGGCAACACTTACAATTTCTTCAAACCAATAGGACAAATCTCTACGAAAATCATCGTGATTTTATTACGTGGATTCGTAGAAGTAACTAGAAGTGCAAATCGACATAATTGTAGCACCGATAATAACTTGAAAAATAGAATGATAATAATTCTAAGTATAATAAACATGCTTGTGAAGCATCATAGATTTATCACTTTATTATTAAAATGAAAAAAAAAATAATTCATAAGCGTGAGCAAGACTATCCACTGTACGAAAAATAATTAGGAAATGAAGTACGTATTACGGATCTATAAAGTTCATCTACGAGTTGAGGATTATGATACTTTTTATTTGATTCAAAAAGATTTTCATTTTCAGATAACGACCGTTCGTCAATTTCGATAAAATTTTTTAGATAATACAACCTATAGGAATATTCTATGGAGAAAATTTAAATAGGATATATATATGTGAATGTGTGAATAAACTTATTATTATATAAGTAATAGAAGAACATTGAAAAAATTTCTATTTATGAACAATCCGAGATGTTATTTTTTGTATCAATTCAATTGAAAAGGAATTCTTGTGTGAATCTAATGAGGATTTGATGAATGAAACATTTGAATTTGTTAAATTTTGAACATATTATTTGTCTGCAACTGAAAACATTTGAAAAATGATATGAAATGAATATTGCAATACAACTTAGATGGAATAGAATAGTCCATTCTTCTATTCCAAAATTATTTCGTTCAGTTCAATGATTAATTTATGATTTGGCAACATTGTACATGTTGCTTATGCAAAAAAGGTGATATAGTAATAAATTGATTTCAATGAAACACAGCAGATGTGGAATTTTGCTATATTGATTGGCCAGTGATCGCCCTGTATTTATACTAAGAGCATATCCCAAAATGAATTTTTTACGATTCTATGGTACACGATTTTATGGTAACATAACGGAAAATAACTTCCGATCGTAGTAAAAGTCCATTATCATGACGAGAAAATCGCCGCCTCTAGATCGAGTTGCCATCATTCTCTGGGTTGATAGATTGATGCCAGACAACCACCAACTCAATATAATCACATTTCACGATTCGGTTTATCCCCAGAGGGGTTGTAAAAATACCCTCGTAAAGACGTGCAACACAACAGACTGATAACTATCGCAGAGGAAATTGATTGCTGTAGGGTTTTTCAATTCACAAATTGTTCGTTATTATGTGCCGATTTCTTTTGGCGTTTTAAAACAGAGCATCTGCACCTGACGTTACAGCATCGCTTGAAGGGTAAATAGTAGCTGATCGCGTAGAGAAAGTTGATTTGTTTGGACCGTTCTGCTTTTATTTGTTCCTTTTTCATCTAGTTGTGTATCATCATCTCATATAGGTCATACCTACTATAATATACAGTGATATTCTGTAGCTTGAGATTTTAAGCAATCAACGAACAATGAATCGTCACAAAAAGGATATATTAATATAATACAGGGTGGCCCATTATGAATTATTCACTTAGGAATGAGAATACAAAAACATACTTCGAATGAATGTTGTTATATTTGCGCAGATATACAATCCTAAAATATTTTAAGATATACAGGATGATCATCCAGAGCGGGCAGTATAAAGTTTGATTTTTTTTTAAATAGAACACCCTATATATTCGTTCACCATCAAACTCAGCAAACTGGGGCGAAAATTATGAAAATTCGACGATAATTTGTGTATTATAAATGGTGTCAAAAAAACGTTCACAGTGATAAATGGGTGCCCATATTTGGTGGATACGAAGATTAAGGATGGTTGAAATGTCTGGATGGAGTAGAAGTCTAGTTTTTGATACAGGGTGTTTTCAGGAGAAACGTTAATTCGGGAGATTTCAATAAATGATAACTTCATTTTTTCAAATGTTATACTCAGTATCATTTCACCATGTTATAGGTCTATTTTATGCCTTCAAATTTCTTCCATATGATATACCCTCTAAAATTGATTATTTTTGAGGAAATTGCATTTTTAGTTTACGATTCGAAAATGTCCACGTTTTCATCAAGCAACCTTTGAATATCATGTTTAAATTAGTTTAGGAAATTTTTTGTAGATACATCGAACTATTCGTGTTCCACAATTGACAACTGTGATGCAATGAATAAGGTTGCCAGGTGGATATTTGATGAACGATTATTTCTGCTAGGTTTTTTATTTATAAAGTTCGAGTTCGAAGAATGAATTCAGATACTGAAACATGACTGCACATATATGGTGACTAGTTTTCTCATCCATTTATCCACGCCTTACTTCAACTTTTATCCTTGGATAAAGATGTAGTGTGTTTAGTTAGTGTTTATTGTATACAGACTTTTTCTTGATGGCATTTTGGTGTGGATATGTTTCTTGAAAATAACAAGTATAATTTTGTTCTCACCACTTTAATTAAGGCATACAGAGTGATTCAACATTGAAATCTCGGAAACTGAAAATATAATTGATTTTGGAATCCTTTGAGAAAAAATAAGCTGAAAAACGACATACATAAATCCGCAACTCTGTCTATGAATCTAACGACTAAATATGTATCTCTAAGGATTTAATACGATACACCAGAAACAAATACAGTACTTCTCAAAAGCCCTTTCCCCCCTCTTATCTTCGAAATGATTATACATACACAAAGTTGTAGACTCTTCTATTTGTGATGATAGATAACAAAATCGACAAAGATGACGTCACAAGGCCATTGTGACCAATAATTTTGAATGGCAAGCGACACCTCTTTGAAAAGGTATCGAGAAATCCTTTTCGATTATACGTATTTTATTTTTGTTTATGACAGTTCCAATGACTCATTAGTGAACATGAGAATTAAGTTTCCATTCAGTATGATCTACTTAAAGAAATTGCTCGAAGTGACCTCCATTTACTTTCCGACAGTGAAATATCCTATTTTTAAACACGCGTCGTACTTTTTTTAAATGTGTCTGCAGAAATAGAAAGAGTTTTTCAAAATATCGAGCAGCTAAAACCTCTTATATTTTTCCACTTGACTTCCTCATCGATCGTACAGTGTCCGGAACTGAGCGAAGTAATAAAGTAAGTGGAAATTCGAAAGACCCTAACGGAAAATAATGTACCGTAGAAACGAACTTTTCATTTGCAGCTCGCAAGTCTTCGCTCCCATTTGTCTTTATAACGCATCAGATCCAATCAAGTGCGGAGTGGACTGCTATTATTTAGGGGAGATTAGCGATTTTTCTATCCGAAACGAAGAATTCCATTGTTATTTTCGACAATGCGAAAAGTTGACTTTTGTCGGTGGAAGTTAAGCCAGGACTAATGAGTTTTTTTTATCCGGTCACAATGGGGTGATGCGTTTAAAAGAAACAATTGCCAGAAAACCCAATTCAAACGTATTTATCCATAGAAAACAAAAGTAGGCCACATGAGAAGTATCTGCTGGAAATGTTCGACCAATATGGTCCTAGAAATTTTGATGACAATCCATAACAATAGTTTATTTTTTGGAGGAAGAAAATTTTGTTCACCACTAATTGTTGTTGTTTCAATATTCAAATCTTCATGCTTCATCGAAATTAGAATTGAGAACATTAGTTACTTGTTTTCTCATAGGATCTCTACAAAAACAGATCATCGAGAACGGTGTATCTTCTGACGTATTGTTACAAAATTCTTCTTTGAATAAACAGAACTTGAAAAAACCAACTAAATTGACATTCCTGACATCACAAATACTTTCAAAAAGTTCGAGTTTATATTTAGTTATGAGTATTCATTCAGTTATTTTTCGATATTGAAATCTTCATTTGAATACATGTGATTCAAACGTTTCACATATATGACGTTAGTGTTTTCATTGGCGATGGTTCTTAAAACGCTTTGAATTAGTTGTCGAAATTACCAAATTTTTCTGAAATCTCTGAGTATCATTCAAACAGAATAATACTGAGGGTATTTAATTTTCAGTAATCCTCAATTCACTGCGACCGTGAAAATATTGGAATATGAGGAAATATTATTCATGGTGATGCTATACAATTCAGCAGATTAGGCCAAATTCATATGATAATATTTCAGTAATCGTGATTTATACGCTGTTTCGTCTAAAACACACATTAGACGTATTTGGAATTCTGAAAAATGATACAGATCTGAACATTATAATAAAGGGTGTCCCAGAATGTTTTTCGCTGTTAAAGATGTTAAATAAAAAACAAAACATAAATTGAATATCGTTTAAATTAATGTTGATTTAAAGACCAACTCTTGAAGTTAATTCATGGAAAACAACCGTTTGCAAATGCCCACCATTGATATTTTGTTCACAATCATTCAATCTGGAGCTAAAATTTTCAATCTTGGGATAGAGTTGATTCGGAGACACCCTTACATGGGTTATCAAGTGAGACCTGTCCATCCAAAATAATTTCAAGATGGCGGAACTTTCAGTTATGAATATCATTTCAAATTGATATTTCGATTTTTTCCATTTTGGTTTCTCTTCAGTTTGCATCTTCCTCTTTGAAATTTTTTATTTTGTCTTCTTGAAATATATCAAAATAATTTTCTAAAGTCAGGAAGATAATTTATTGTACTATTTTTCGTTATATTTATAAATGAGAAAATTTTTATTAAACAACTTTCTGACTAATGGAATCGAAAACGTTGAGATATATGAATATGTTTCTTAAAATGAAATGTCAAACGTCTAATTTGCGTTTCAGACAGAAGAACCTGTATATCAAGTGACATGGAAAAAATTCACACGAATCTGTAATCGAGGCGTATATTCGAAACATAGTTTGCTATCATATTTCCTTTATGATTTGACAACACAGTCAGATGCATTTCATTATTTGTTCATTTGATTAAAGTACGAATGAGGAATCGAAAATACATGTATTCAATGTCTCGTCGTATTTGATTTCTGAAAATAATTGAAAAGATCCATTATCATACCATTCAACCTTTCTGCTGCATTAAAAATATATTTCGAACTAAAAATAACATCCCATTCCATATTGAAAAGATATGCATAGACTTTAAAAATTATCGTAGCAGGACAAAATTTTGAAAGAATCTCAATTGAACTTATTATTGATATTAATATTTCTTGGGTTTGAAATGAATTTAGTATGTTTATATATTATAAACATATACTGACAATGAAGTATTAGTTCATAATCAAGATATTTTTACATCCCAACTAGTCTTCTCGCTACAAGAAGAAATTTTATCATTTTCAATCAAATTTTACGAGATGACATTCCTTTTGTTTGATTACCTCCTTTATACGAGATCATGCATTTTTTGTGAAGCGATACAAAATGTATTTGAGTTTCTGGTGACCCACACAAAAGATTCAAGATTCAAGTCGGAAACAATGGCCTCTCAATATACACTACTACTGAAAAGGATGCGAAATTCTTTAGAATACTCCATTCTTAAAAGAACGCTACGAGATGGGTATGCTCAGTAATCAATGCCTTAAAAACTTTAGTGGTAGCTAAAAATAAATTGCTGCATCGCATTTTTGGTATATGTAGTGGAATATCGTAAATTATTTGAAAAATGTTAAACCAAGCAGTACAATCTCCAGGAACGGCATTTTGAGCTGTTCATATCTCTCAAAACTGATATCACTTTGTAAACAAAAAGAAAGTCAGGTATGGATCTTCAATATGTCAGTAAATCGAAAATTATTTCGATTATACAGGGTGTCCAGAAAAAGTGCGACATAACAAAGACACATTTTTTCGAATTTCATGCTTCGTAATAAACATACTTCTGGAATTTTATTTGAATCGGTTCAGCGATATTCACAAATTTTTCTCTCAAAGCATTTTATCATTTTTTTTCCGAAATTGAGATCCCTGTATATTTCATTTAGGTCGATGCACAATTGGGATTGAGTATTCTTCCAATTACAATTCATTCGGAATTCTAAAGCATCAAATGTTATTTACTTGTTTTATCAATTATTTTAATAACCATTTTCATTTGAAGACGTAACTCTTCTCCAAATGAGGGTGTGAAGGTTCGCATAATGATGTTGGTTCATATTGAATAAATCATGTGATAATCATTGAAATGATGAGAAAAGTCCGTTCAGGACCATATCTGCCTCATTTATATTGTGGTACCGAAACGCAGGTACTCATTTGAAGTGTTATTTGCAGTGGATTATGCAGTGGAGAAGCAATATAAGAGTGCCTGCATATGGGGATCCAAATGGTTATGGAAAATAAATTCATCAATCAATTGTTTGATATGATATATTCACTGTATGTAGGTGTAAAGTCATCAGCAGTGAAAACCCGACCCCTTTTTTTGTTGATGAAACTGATAAAATTAAGAATTATTCCAGAAGTATTAATGTACATATACATGACATATAGTAAATTGCCTTTATGGAATCAGGCATCGTGATGATCTGATTTTTTCATGATATAATAACGTATCATTGGATTATACTCAAGTCCCTATCATCAACGAGATCGAATTGACAGGTGTTTGTATAGCTTTTCAAAAACGCCATATGAATTTACTAACATAGGACATCTCATGAATGATTATTATCGTGAAAGTGTAATACTAGAATTCACAATCAATATTCCATGATTAATTTGATGATTCTCGGAATATAAACAGATATATAGAATATCACGAATTTCATCCAGTAGTGTTGGGAAAATATTCATTCGACTGTTTTCCTGGTAAAATAACGAATTACTGCGCCTTCCATACAATTACGCAAAAGTTTCAACTTACTTGTCATCGGATATAAACATCTAATTCAGTGTTCCTTAAAGAAAGAACACAGCACTCCATGTCAACTCAGAAAGTTAGATGAAATATGAGGTTTCCGTTTTGATTTTCTCCATTAGGACGATGTCAAATAAGAGAGAAAGCAAACTCGCGACAGCTCAATCCTTGCTCAACCTACGAAGATAAACTCATGGAAATAGTGCCTTCTTACTGTCAGTAGTAAGTTCAAACTTACATTAGCAAAATGAGATCTATTTCAAGATACTCTGAAACATTAAGCTTTTTTATATTCACATATTAATCGTTAAAATAGCCCTCAACACTTCAATTATAACTTATTCTAACAATAATTGAATCGAGTGATACTTATAGCCCACTCTGTCGCAAACAAGTAGGCGATGCTATGACGTACTAGACCCTAACAAATATGCCTTCCCGGTAAATTTGTAGCCGAAATCCTTTTTTGTTCGCTTGTAAAGCCGCCCCAAAATGCCTAACGAATTCGAAAGTTCTCTAAAGACTCGAGCATTGAAAACTTTTTCATTATCGATAGCTGAGAAAGTCACAAGATTATTCTTTGACCTGAGTTATTTGGAGTCGATTGTATTCATTGATGAAATATATTTTTTTCAATTATAATATCTGTTAATTCCGTTTTTCTCCGAGGAACGGTTTGATGAAATGGTGAAAGATCATTTTATAGTCCATGTTCAATAAATACTTTAATAAAGAAAATGCCAGACACGATAAAAATATTAATAATGTATAATAACTCTTGGAAACAATCCCTTTATTTCATCTAAATTATAAGATTCTGGTTTCCTTCTCGCAAATTGAATCAAAATCGAACCAAGAATCGTATAAGTCTCCGCATTTCTTGATGAGAGAGAGGACAGATTGGCAACCTTCTAAGCCATGCACGCACGAATGAGGGTGGAAAACACACGAGAGATGATTTGATCAGCTATCTCTCCTCAATGTCAATGGAGACATTCTCTGACTCACGTCACATGGGAAATCATTTCACTAGCAGTCGTTTCACTGCAAACATTAATTGGGATGACTGTTAAGGATATGTCCTTTATTTGGAGGTTATATAGGTCGGACGGATTATTCATGTGTTATATTTTTTATTCAGCGAAATGTCACGTGATTCCGTTGAATTGAGGTAGGTATTTTTGAAAAACGATGACAACAATGAAAAGTTCCAACTCCGTGGACTATCACGTATTTCAAAGAAGTTATCTTTATCCAATGAAAACGTGAAGAGATGGTTGTCAAATATCTAGTTCTGTATAGCGATTTGACGTTGAATTGTGCTTTTATTCAGCAAATGGAAGATGTCAGGAGGGTTTCTGGGGCAGCTTATAAAGATTCTTGCAGACCTTCATTCAGGGATCTAGAAATACTGCACTTTATATTTATTGCAGTTCACTTGAAATACATTATCATGTCCATACGACAGACACAGTCTTTCAAAAAAGCGAAAGCCTCTATGTGTTCAAGCTAGCTATTAAGACTCTCTTGGTTAAGCATATTTTCTACTCGGTGGATGAATTTCTGATGAAGGATTTGACGTTGGATTATGTGAAAATTTGTCGACAATTACTTCATCATGTTTATTATTATATTCCATTTATTATTGTAGGATTATTTAATGTATAATCGCTGTCCGTTTTTCAGATTCCACTATGAGGATCTAGTTTATCCTAAGTTTATCCTGGTTGAATCAGGCTGTGCATTTTTGTGCTGAATAATATTCTGAATAGGAATTGAGGATAGCTTTGAAAATATTGCGAAGTAACCAAATTTTCGCTCTTGATTTTTTTGAAAAACCGAACTCAATTCAGGCAGTTTTTCATATAGGTTTTAAATACAACAGTGATTTCCTATATAGTAAGTAAACACCTTTCGAATTTGGTTTTCCTGATTGTCAACATTCTTAGATGAAGTTTCTCATTCTTTTTACGAAGATGTTTTACACATCATGGTTTAATTTCAGTTTTTGTTAAACATTTCCTCTTTCAATTCTTATATTGTAATTTTCCAACAGTTTGTTTGGTGTCTAGTTGAAAGTTGGTTCTGAATAAGTTTCGTTGACAATTCTCAACTAAACAATACGCTAAAGCAGTCGTTCCTTGAGAAATTCAATAAACCAGAACGAATTACAAACGAATTTTTCTACATATAAAACTTCTCAAGAAAGGAGACATCCTGTAATGTTCAGAGAACATCGTGAGAAGCAAGGGAAAGGAGGTAGGAATTGGTTAGGTTCTGTTCAAAATGTCCAGTACGATTAGTATTTCCCAAAAATATTAAAACCGGATATTATTTTCGATTTTTAATAATATTTCTAGAGCTACCAACGATATTCTCAATTTCTTTTCAGATTTTTTGAATTATTATTCAGCACAAAAATGTGCAACTTTCTTCCGATTCAACCAAGTTCGTGTCTCTCAAGTTGAACGAGAACCCCATAGTAGTATTCGAAAAACGGACAGCCTGTTGTTGTTGTTTTTTATTGTCAATGTACCATTCGATGAGTAAAATTTTCTGACCTGTTTATCGATTGTATCTTTCAAAATACAAATTGAGTTTTATTTTATCAACTTTCTTGAGTAGTAGATGGTGCAAAATTGCATTCTTTATTTATTTTTTTCCGTGAGTATTGCTGAGCAAATTTCAATGAAATTCCAAGAGTACCTACATTTCTGTCCAAACCCATCGAGATATATTCTTTCCGACACTGTAATGAGTACATACCAGTCATTTTTCAAACGTGATCTACCGGCTCCCCGGGCATCTCTGCCGACGTCACCGTGACGTAGCATTGCAGCGGCCGGTCCGCCTCCACATCCACCGCCCTCCTGCCTCCCGGCAGGTAGTACATCAGGCACGTGACTCCGACTAGGAAGAGGAAGAACACGAACACGATGTCGAACATGATGAGCGAGTTCCACGTCCACAGGCGCATATCACAGGGCTGTAATAGTCCGATCACCGGAACGGACAATCGACACCATCGGGGTGGGGTTGGGTGGTGAGGTCGAGGCCTATCGGGCGGTGGTGCGAGGGTGGTGGCTGCTTGGTGAGTACTCCTGGGGGCAAAGATGATTCACTTGGTGAATATACATTGACTTTATAAAAGCAAGAAACAAATGAAGGGTGTTTATTCGCAAAAAATAGTCATCAATGGACTACCTAAGTGTGAAGTCAAAATGGGCGGAGCCCAAAAAACCTTTCCAAGCAAAGAAATATTGCATTGTTCTCTCCATAAGAGTTTTTATAAGAATGACTTTCAGAAGAACTTAATATCACCATATACAAACAATTTTATACTTAGTTTCAACTGAAAGAAACAAAAACGTGAAATGAACGCTTTGTTTGGAAAGGTTTTTAAGCTTGTGACGTCAAGAGTTAGGCTGTCCATTCAGGCTCGTCTTGAACCCGAACTAGCAAGCAATATATTCATTATCTAGAAAAAAACAATGTTTTCCAAAAAAAATCTGTTATAATCGTGTTGATGACGTCATTACTGTTTAGACTCTGACGTCATGGACATTTATCAAATTCTATCAACTATAAAAGCAATTCGAATGGCACATGTTGATTTAGAAGTTTTGTCATTTGACATTTTCGATGAAATTAATAAATTATTAATTTTGAGTGATATAAGTTAATTAGATTGATTGAACAAACTACTCAAATGAGGATTAATTGGGTTTATTGCCAAGTTCAGGATTGACTTCTGTTGAACATTCGTTCAATTAGTTCGTTCTATCACTGTAAAATCAGTTTTCTCGACAATTTCCCCATGTGACAAATGTGACCAAACTTTTGTTTCAACGTGTGCGAATTTTTTCGAAAAAATTCGTAATTTTCTAGATAATGAATTCATTTCTCACTTCATGTACCCACTGTATAATTTGATCAATTAGATCTTGTCGAAAAAACATTAAATAATTCCAATCATGCTTTTTCAAACCATGAGAAACAAATGAATACTGTTACAAGGATTCTTCATTACTATGTTTAAAGCCTGAAAAAAGTTGTTGAGCTATGAAAATATCTATTCATAGGAAAGAGGGAGTATATTTAATTCATACAGATAATTATATATATATATATATATATATATATTTTATATATATAAATATATATATATATATATATATATATATATATGCCCGAATAGCAAACAATATCCATCGGATATCCTTTTACATTGGACGTTGATTGGACCTTAATTGGATATTCGATAGCTGTTCACAGTAGTATTTCATTAATTCAATCTTAGTGAGGTGTTTATGATCACCATGATGTGAAATTTTGAGGCTCTTGTATATATAACTTTTGGAGCTAAGATCTAGGAAGATAAACAAAATGTGATGAAATAAAATTATCCCAACACATATTCGTAGTGGAATTCAAACTAATTACTTGTGAGATAAGAAATGAAGTAAATTGAAAAATACGAAATGTTACAGAATTAAACAGATAGGCGTTACATTTTATTCCGTTTCAGAAGAATCTGACTGAGATCTACGAATCCGGTACGTGAATAATTTACTGAATTAACGTACGAAAAATTGGATTTCGGCACTAACAACGCGCTATACATTCAAACGAGACTGTATACATAGACGAGAAACGACAGCTCCTCATAATGAGAAACACGAAAATGCATTACAATCCCTGGGAGCGACAAAAAAGACGGATGCTGAGCATAATGGCTGGGTCGAGATTCCTTATTTTTTTCCAAATCAAGTATACACGTTATACACAAAGAGATGTCCGCATCTCTATTGTACTTTTTGTTGAAAGCAGAAAGACTTCGTAATGGAGAAGTATTTTTGTCACAGGCAGAAGATGGGTCATTGTGATGCAAATTTAATGTAGTTTTTCTTAGAGCGCACTCACCAATTCTGTTAATTGTTCATGGAATTTATTGTGAGCTGCAATTGAAGGGATATTTTGAGGCTCTATTCTGGATCTAGAAAAGATACAAGCCATTATTTATTCATTGAAGTATCACATTGTTCTACAGGTTACACCCAAATTCAAAATAGAATTCAAAATTACAGACGGCAAAGAAAAATAATGAATTTTTCCAGGTTCATTCCACAACTGACATACTTTCCCTTCATTTCTGGGCAAATATTTTCTTCTGTTTTTTTTTGTTTTCGCTCAAAAATATTATTTCATTGATGGGAAATTCCTAAATGAGTAGATGAGATAGTATGCAGAACTATTTATGCATCGACTGAAAGCTGATTCGTTCGAAAAGGAATAATATTTTTTCACTTTCTTCTTGACAGATGCTCTTTTTCGATTGAAATGGTCGAATTATATTTGTTTTTTATCGCAATCGATAATCCTCATCACTACGTATCTTAAAAGTTCATTAGAATTTTTTTCTAGTACCTCAAAACATATTTCGATAGGATTACGACTATTCATTTTGATTATTGATGACAATCTGTACCAATCATAGGTGTCCCTAGGTTCGATTTCTATAATACTTTATATCTGATTTTCCTTCAGGTAACCTTACCTCACCAATCACTATTTCATTTTGAGAAATGATTTTCTCTAATTAGAAAATATCTTGGACTTTTATTGAAAAAAATCGTTGATAACATAGAGCTTGTCAACTCTTGTGAGTCTTCTCTTTGAATATTCATGATAATGATTAATTTTCATACGAGACACCGAATAACGATTCGAAATATCAATTCGATGTAGGTTACATACAGGTTTGGAAACTATGGCACTTTTGAGTGGTGGAGGGTGCAGTTCGTATTGTAAACAAAACAAACGGTTACGACTTGAATGGTGAATAAAATCAATGACAGACATATTATATCTTGCAAAATTCTCTCGAATTGATAAAATAACATTCGTATTTTGACAAAGCTGATCGGATCTGATTTGTGATTGGCTGACAAAGTGACATGGAAAGAGCAGCGCTACTGGTTGCGAATCATGAGAACCACCAAAATTTACTCAATGTTTGAGCAACCTCCTACCCTTCCAGTTTCCAGATCTCTATGTAAGACCGTGGTTGATATCAAAATATTGAAAAATTGAAAATCCTTCGTTCTGAACTTTTTCAAACATAAAATTTGGTGAAAAATAAGTAGTTGGTTGATCAGGCAGTAACATTTAGTTATTACATTTTGAAACGACGAATTTGAAAATACCTTTAAGTATAGGTTGATTAAAATCGAGGTTCAACTCGTGAATAGTTATTGAATTTTGATTTCAGTGCCTAAGGAAAATACGAGCGAAATTTCCCAGCGAACACGTTAGAGAACAGCAGGACATTGATTCGACATTAGGACAACCGTAATTTCCACTTTCTAGTTAGAATTTCAGTCGGCCATTGTTAAACGGTAACCGTACACACAATGATGAATACAAGATTATGGTGTATTTAATCATTCCTAAACTAGTACGCTGCGGCAACTTTCCTGATTTCGCCTAGTTGGATGAACATAATATCGAGTAAGAGAATAGAAGATAATCAAGATTTCTGAACGAACAATACGAATTGGAACAAATACGCGCATATTTAATTCTTGATGGATATTTGTGCTTGAGATTTAAGGTTTGTTTATACAGCAAATCGAAACAATATAAAATAAAAATGCATCAATGAAATTACATGTCATGTCAAGTCGTAACTTGTATGTGCATTCTCATTTCATTTTATTCTTATTTGCTGTATAAACTAGCCTTTAGGTGGGTAGGTACTTAATATTCTTCAGATATTTTTATATCACGTGATAGAGAAAGTGTACAATTTGAACGAAATGGAGTATGATTCGTGATCCGAATAAGTGGTTAGAGTTCGCTCGTATTTCAATAATTTATCGCCATTCGACCTGCATAATGAATCACATCATAATGAGTATGGAGAGTATTTTAATGAATGAATCAAAATTACTCTATAACTGAATTTGAACCAAGATGGGGTTTATGCAAAATGAACACATATTAACAACAGTTCATTCATCTGTCAGAACTGTCAGTGTATGCATTGCGTTAACCAAGAATGAAAAATAAGCAACGATAAAATAATAGCAAGACCACAAAATAGACATCGATGGAACAACATTGTCTAGCGAGAAATTTGATTTCTCAGTTGAAAGTTATATTGTTTCAATTTTAGTTTTTTCTCTCAGTTCTCCGTCTGACCTCACAAATTGATTTTAATAATTTCTACACATGCAGTTTTGAATTCATTTCATTAGACTCATTGATCTATCGAATAAGCTGTTTGATCAGATTTTTTTTACTTTCGATACTGTGTTCTTTTTAAAAAAGACGATATAGATTCATTTTTATCACTGTAGAAGTTTGAGATTTAAATATATCCACCTTTTTTTCTAAACACTGCATTTCATGTCTTTGTTCACTGTTCAATAGTTTGAAAAGTGTCAAGTTTCCGATTTGAATCATGCACTGGTGATATACTCGATCGACAACTACATTCGAGATTTTCAGCAGAAAATAATAATACGTACAACTGTTCAGACAAAGCCAATCATTCCTGAGGGAAATTTAGTGGAAATAATTCGGCGCTGAGAGCAAGCGACTGAGGAAATGGATAGTGTCAGTAGCGGTGGGATCGAGCAAATGTAATTAGATTTTCATAAAATCGCCCGAGTGGTGATTTATTGGGTCTTTCGACTAGCATTATATCTTGGCCGCCAACTCCGCTGAGAAAAATCTGATATCAAGGCGTGGAAGATAGTTTTGGCAGATTAAGTTGTTTTTCAATATCATTAATGCAAAATAAAAACATATCTAGCCAACTCTTAGACTTCCAATTGGTTTAGACAAAGCCGGGAACATTTAGGCATCCTAGGTTATCCTCAGTATAAGTTTCATTGAACATATTTTGAAATCGAAAACATTCTTCAAACAATTCAGATGATGAAAAAATAGAAGAGTAAGCGATTTGAAATTTCCAAAAAGTTAACTGAAATATCGAATACCCTGTTGAATATTTTGGAACACTTTGAAGGTTATATGATAGAACACCCTTTCATTGATGTGTATACGGAGATTTAGTCAGTCCATCTGTCAAAATTTTTCGTAAAAATGGAATATCTCAAAAACAAATCACGATAGGAAGAAAATTTAAAATGCAACGGGTCCAGAATTTTTTGTAGAATTCGGAAATCTAAAAATAAACAGAGTGTTCCATTTGAAAAAACAAAGTTGATCACTCCCGGATTAACCGGAAGTAACAGCGCTTCGAAAATATTTTAGGAAAATAGAACACATTGAGTAGTAGCATCCACCAAAATTTCAAGTTGATATCTCTATCAGTTCTCCATAAATCTCTAATGAACCAGTTAGGTGAATCACCCTGTATTTCCTTCTTCTAGTTATCGATATAGGTTATAATCGTATCATTTTATAGAGAATCTATTATTCGCAATGAGGACTTTTGTGTCTGATTCCGATTCTCTTTCTAGACAATGGAAATTATCTAGAAAAACTAGTTCTGACCTTAAAATCTCAATTCGAAGGGTAAGAATGGAATTAATAAATGAAAGATGAATCAGTGCGAAGATTCTACAATTCCATCTCAGTGTTAAAGCAATTACTTACGTTTGACCAGTTGATCCGTGAACGTAATTTTCAACGGGTGGTAATACATTTGGAAAATTATGAAAATTCGTGCATGGTCATTTATAGTTCATTATTTCCTTTCTAATTGTTCTTGTCATTCTAATTTTGTAGCAAAGCTAAATCAACTCTGCGGCCATTCTCCAAACCCAATCAAGCATCACTTGTTTTTCGAAATGTCGTGATATTCCATAATCCCTGTATTCGAATTTTCGTCACGAAGATTTACATACTATTTTGCTTAAATGGATTATGTTTGGGGTAAATTATATCCTGGATTTTCACATATGTTGCTGACAAGGGAATTTGTTAGCTTATTAGGTTCGAGCAGCTAGTTCTCGCTGTTACGTGAAATTTGAACTCCATGTTATTGAATTATTACATCCTTAATACACTGATATGAACTTTTTGAAATTGTCGATTCATTACATTATAAAGGATTATATTTGAAGTTCTATTTCGATTGACATAAATCCTAACCTGCACTTTTTTCGCCTCAATTACCTTTTCTTGAGCTAGTGATTTTCAATGAATTAGATTTACGAATTGAATTAAAATTTTTGAACGGTTCTTGAGTTGCACCTAGAATAATATCTGATTCCTATTTCAATGTTTTCTTTGGCCTGTTGGAAATGAAGATGACAGTTGAAACAAAAATGATTCGGTCACTGTGCCAATTATTTTTTGAATCTATGATGTGTATATTTACGAATAAAATAAGAATTTAAACATAAAAACACACTTTTAACTCATTACTCTGAATGAGTCCCGCAGTTGCTCCAAAAAGAGTTTCCAATAGATATACATGCAGTTGAATAGATATGCGTATTATCGAATACCCATTTTTTTATTGAATTTTTAATCTTGACTGGACGATTTTTAATTTCCAATCCTTCGTTTACTGATTGATTCTCAGCTAAAATTCAATGTTTCCATATCGGGATAGTTCGATACGTCTCTCTCTAACTACAATATTGTACTGAATTTTTGCTGGGAGTATATTCTTTCGCCGCGGTAGAAGGAATCCAGATAAAAATCGGAAACAGAAATAGGACAAACTGTTGCTGGCAATCGTTGTTGGCTCGGACTGTAAAAAACAACAGGTAACGTTGCAATTTATCTCGCATTCGGACATCTCCACGGACATTCTTGCCCTTTTTCTCATCTTTTTCATGCATAAATAAATGAGCTCAATTCAATGCGAATATAGTTCCGTGATTTAAAAGCAAATCAATAATGTCCTAAGGTCTATATAATATATTTTAACAAGATAGTTGTAACAGCTGCGTACCTACTGTTTGTTGAGATTATTATTCGCATGCGAACTCTCTATTTTAGTATTTTTTTAGTAATACACATGAACATTGACAGGTAGTTTTTGCCGTAAAAAATATATTCTTTAGATTCTAAATAGAGTACGTTCAAATAATTAGAACAATCATTTTTTGTTCGTTTTACATTTTCATCAATAACTGGATGTTAGTTGAATCAATTTAGATAATATCTACATACTTTTAGGATTTTAAGAGCTCTTGCTGAATTAACATGCACTCATCTTCTGAAAAGCTAGTTGACAGTGGGATTTTATTCTGATGAATTCGGGTAATGGGGCAGAAATTTGATTCAGTAGCCACAAAAGCTTAGTATAGTATTTTCTGGCTGTCTTCAAACACTTATTTTTATTGGCAATTGGACGAGAGTTGACTTCTCGAAATGTTGTCAGAGCAGATTGAGTTGAGTTAGCTGTATAAAACTGAGTTTGAGTAGATCAACGTAAAAATATCGTGCTAGGTCTGAGATCGACGTCGATTGAGTTTGGTAAGACAAATCCATGAATAGAAAACTCTGGAGAATAGTTCAAATTCGTGGTGTGAGGATTTTACTGGTTTGGACAATTACAATTCTCAAGTTAATACGATGACCAACACTTCATAAATGAACAATGAATGCTTGCGTTGCTATAGAAACGTAGTTTTATTTTCACTTCCACAAATATTTATAACACTTATATATAATATATATAGATAATCTCAGATTTTGAGGAATAGGAAGCCAAATAGAGTACAATTGAAAGGTGATAGGTGATGTGAAAACCTACCAAAGACTAAAATTTTGGTTGAAGAAAGCTGAAACCACTTTCAAGAATGGCAAACATCTTATATATGAATCAAGTTGGAAATGGAAACAAATTGATTTTTTTTAGTGCATTCTCATTGAATATTTTCTTAGAGAAGAAATCTGTATTCATCCCGAACTGAACACATTCTAGGCGTTGAAGATTGCTGAAAAAAATATTCAGAACCGATTTTTGAATATCGAAATATGATGATTACATATTTGAAATATTAATACTTCTGTCATCTCAGGTCTTCCGAAAGAATTCTTATGAGAAGGACTTATGCTTCAGCATTTCTTCGATAGGATTTTCTGAGCCCAATATCAGATCTGTAACCATTAGACATCCAGTAAACTGGTTATATCCGATAAGTTTTCAGTCGCTTTTAGGGTCTAACCTATATTAGCAGAAGTCGTTATTGATATGGGCGTGTTGACAGCAAATCGATAGTAATTTGATAGTAACTGTATATAGGTATAGGGTGATAAAATATGCATTAGCTATATAGGCTGTCCGTTTTTCGAAGTTGGTTAAATTGGGGTACATCTTCGCGTTGAATAATATTTTCAATGTAAATTGAGAATATCTTGGGTTGTTTTAAAGAAACCGCGAAAAAAACAAAAATTTTGAATTTCGTTTTCAATTTATTTAGGAAAGCCTGCATTTTCCTCAGAGCTGATAGTAGAGGCCGAATATTTGAGAGCAAGTTCATAGCTACAATTTTATTCACAGGGTGTTTCCGTTACACAAGTAGATTTAACCTGATTATTTCAAATAACACACACCATATAATCCCCTAGATCTTCGATCTGACTATATGTAGACATCCGAAATTCCATGCCAAAAATGACGTTTGCATATCTCAACAGATCTATTGATTTTCACTTACATTTATCATTTAATTGTATATGAAGGAGATGAACTCTGTTGAAATGTTGGTTTCAAAAATATACATGGCAATAAAAAAATCTTCATGTTCATAATTTTATCTGATTGAACATGAAAACCTAGATGATAGTCGCTATTTAAGAAATTTTCATGGCGAATAGGGAGAGCCATTTGAAATGAGTTATCGATTTCCGGTACAATGAAAGATTTCGAAAAATATTTTATCCGACTTGTTTTCATCGATATCAGTTGTTGCCAGTTCGTCATGGAAAATCCAATGTAAGTATATATTTCGTGAGATACCCTAAATTTTTTCATTTCCATTGTTTATAGGCTTGAGTGCCAGTCACGTGACTTCAACATTATAAAACTAATAGGACTTCAGTTTCATATTCTGTAATGACAATGTTCACATTATGTCTTTCATACTTAAGTAAAGAACTACTGTTTAAAACAAAAAAAAAAAGATAGAGAATAACTCTCCTATACTCGAGCTTCGACAATAGCCATGAACTTGTTGCTCCTCACATTTCATTCTTGGACGCATTCCCATTTTTCTCATAGAAAAAATATATCGTTTCCTACTTTCGCACAAGATCTCTCGAGAAATCTATTATATTAAATTGCTGGAATTTCTCACGCCGGGATATAAGAAGGAAATCATATTGTGCCGACTAGAGTGGGATTTCATACTTCCTCAATAGGAAAGAATGTGCGTTTTGAATGTTACATAGAAATGAATGATTGTTGAGGGAAGGAAGTT
Organism: Plagiodera versicolora; assembly: GCA_037013635.1. Lineage (NCBI taxonomy): Eukaryota > Metazoa > Arthropoda > Insecta > Coleoptera > Chrysomelidae > Plagiodera > Plagiodera versicolora. The sequence continues at coordinate 3,832,900 of CM072982.1, read as the reverse complement.
GAAATCTTCCATCAATCAAGCAACCTTCCATTGGTGTGTTAGGATTCATGAAACTTCAAAAGCAAGATAGGACTTACAAAAATGAATTCAGCTTAGAATAGAATCCAACAAACAATATGCTATGAATAATCTCCTGAGTTCTGAAAAGAAACTGAATGAACAATCCATTGTTTACTAGCAATTATTGTCTGCGGTAAATGTAATAAGTCATCCTACCCACAATCGAGAAATATAACAGTCATTTATGAGAGATAAACTGGATATTTTCATTTCAAGAATCGAAAAACAAAAGGATTCGATGTGTATGTAGAATCTTTGAAAAGAGACAATCTCTTATGGATGGGTGGATTTAGCGTTATGTTAAAATATCATTTCCAAAATATTTCGAATGGTTCTATTTGTTTATATTGATTTAATTTTCAATTCATTCAATTTAACGAAGATTTCATACAGCTATTTCTATTTCTTCATGTTTATTGGCATCAAGATACGAGATTTTATGAACACATTTGTACTTCTTGACTTTTTTCAGATGCAACAGTAAATAAATTCATTCCATCCAACGGTGGTTCTAAGTCCCGGATTCTTATTTTGAAATTTGCATATTCCCTTTCGTATATATTTCAGGACCGAATAAAATTATTTTATTATCTATCGTTTGGGTTTTATTTCCGTAGTTTATTTGCTAATGGAACTTGAAACTATAAATAGTTCTCCAAGCAAAGACATAGTTGATAAGGTTCCGTCGTTCGTATTTTATGTATCATTTATCAGGCGATGAATTTTTCATAAGCAGAAGAATTGATAAAATCTATTCATTCTAGGAAAGGTCATAGATTTTGTTATCCTTCAATACCACTAGTGCAAAGTAGGAAGTACCCAGTAAAATTCAAAATCGTTTGAACCAGTTGAATACCAATTGGGTCGACATTATTTCATTGTGAATCCTAATAAACAACGCATATAATAATATAATTTCTGAATTGAACCTGGTAAGTCAATTATTCATTCAATCTGTCCAACTATAATTGAATTTCATACATTTCAATATTGCATGCATACATGCATCGTATAGTTTGAATTATGGACATGTTTTTCGGATCGCTCGAAATTAAGAAAGTTTTACAGTTTTTTGACAAGTTGGCTTCAATGGATATACTTCACAATTTCGTACAACAGGCTCAGCAATGAAATTAAGGGCATTTCTAGCAAGAAGAGGTTCATGTCTACGATAAGATCTCATTTGCTGGAAGAAGCATTCTATTCTGTTGAGGAGTACCTTCAGTGTCCTATTCAATCACTGTAGCATATTGCTTGAATTCTGACTTGTCCTATACCATTGTATGATCTCTTGGATGAATAAAGTATTATTATTATTATTACTTCGAATCGATTGATTCTCAAAACTATTAATTGTACAAGCTAAGATGATCAACCTCCTCATTCCAATACAAGTGAAGTTTTTAGGTTATGCAGGAAATGAGGACTAAGGAAAAGAAGACATTCTGATGTCATGCGAGTCACTGCAGTTGGAACAGATTTCTCAACTAAAATTGTATCGAGGATTTTGTTACGAAATAGTGGACATTATAGATGGAATATAATTTTTCAACGATCCAAAAATACAATTCTAAAAATATCAATCATATCCGCTGTTTTTTAACACTACCTCATTTGTTCATTCTCGAAATAATTTTGTCGGCCGCTACATTGTTTATTGAATCCATACTGGGCCAGCTTCACTTGTATTCAGTTATGTGGTTATTCTGTCATTCGATCATGAAACGATTGGAATATACGTGATACGATGTATATTTCATCATACATCTGTTTTCCATATAACAATGATATTGAATATTCACCATTATCTCCAAAACAAATAATTGTGGCAATGTTCTTCAGTTGAAACAATTGTTGGAATTACTAGGATATTTTTCAATATTTCATTGTGCTGCGTCTCATCGAAAGCATTCAGAAGATTTCAGCAAATATCTTTGAAGTGAATTCTATAAAGATCAACAGGAGTAATAAAACAACTATTCACATGCGAATCCTCTGACAAAGAGACAGGCACGAACAGAAAAAGAAAAGATTCTTCATTGGAATGATGTGAAACAACTGACTGTGATTAAATTCCTTCTCCGATAACGCGGGAAGTTTAGGGACTATGTAAACCATCTGAAAAACAATAGGAACGGAGAATGGAATGGCCATTCGTGTCAAGGAACACTAACTTTGCACGCTTCTACATAATTAATATTGAGGATGTAGGTAGGAAGATGCATTCTTGGTCTTTATCCTTGTTTCCATGTTTTAGGTCAATCAACCGATAATTTCCTTCATCACGGAAACGAACAGCGTTTGGTTTGAAATCGTGTCAAAATAAATGTATTTTTGAGAGCGGTATCGATGATGGTGATCGAAAATATTGAGAATAATTCAGGACAAATAAAAATGTATGCTCTTATATTATTTGTATGGATAACTTCTGCTTATCCCGAGTTTTCAAAATGACTTGGTTTTGGAGATTCATACATTGAGAACATAATAACTGGTACATACAACGAGGCCGATGGGCGTGTGAATATCTTAAGAACAATTTCATTGACTTTATTTGTCAATCATCTTTATTTTTTTCAATTAAACAAAACAGGCTCACGAGCACTGTTTTTTCATTTGCAATACAATTCAAGTAGTTCAATTTTCATTCGAAAGTATCAATTCTAATTCGAGATATTCCATTAGATATATCTGAAACTATTGGAAGAGCTCCAGAAATGGTTCATCAAGGAAATCCTGGAAAAACCGAAAACTCAACTGACCAATTGTTTTTTTGTTCGGGACTACTCAATATGAGTTCTGTAAAACGATTCACTAAAAACGACCAATATGTTAATGCCCGAAGTAAAGAAGTCTGTTGACCAAAAATGTTTCACCTACCTTAATCCTCATTTTCTCTGCTAATTGTCGAATGAAAAATCATCACTAAAGATAATACTGAAACGTTGGCTGGATACCAATAAATCAAAAATCCATATCATTATCAATTGCTGATTCCATGAACTTGCTACTTCCCTGCTGTTTCTACTCATGAAAAATAAACAGTATTACTGTGAGTTTTATGGAATGCAACTTTTATTTGAAAAATGTAAAACTGAACGACCCCCTGTAATTTTATAAGTAGCGTTCATTATAGACATATTGTTATCTTTTTCATTCTATTTAGGCACATCTTCAGCAATATAATATGTATCTCTGAAATTTTCCAACCAGTGAAAGAGATGAAAGGAGAAGTTCAATCGCAGACAATTTCTTCAATGAACTGATATAATTTGTTAATATTTCTATACACAACTATTTATATATGATGTACTACTCCATGTTGTGGATTATTGTTTTGTTTTTTATATTATATTCTACCTTATTTTATTCACCTATAGTTCTTTCTAATCAAGACCTAAAATTCTATGTGACAAGAATTGGTAAAGTTTTCAAGATTTGAAATCACAATCAAGTGTCAAACTTCCAACAGAAACAAAAAATCATGTCTAAATTTACCAAATCTCAAACTTTCATCAAACACTCGTAACGTATCGTGGCGGCACAATTCAAGTTCGCGAGAAGATCAGCCGAAAAATCACGGAAAACTCTACGCTCGGTGCTCCAGCATCGTCCCGAAGCGACTGAGTTTTCCAACGGCAACGTCACTCTTGCCCCCCTCCGGACTACTCCGGGAACGGATAATTCATCCGCCGCCTACGTTGGATGTTGGAGTGCGATAGTCGTCGATAGAAAGCGGACCCTTTCCGAAGGAGAAATGATTTATCGAATAGACAAAAGACAGTATTCGAGAATAGTGTCCTCATTTAATGGAAACGCAGAACTTGTTATCCTATTTTGGTAGGTCAGTTATTGGATGTGAACAGATTGTAACATACAGGGTGGCAATATGAAAGCTTACAATGCAAATATCTCTGAAACTGAGAAAGATAGAAAAGCACAATTTGGTACTAATAGTATACAGGTGGGGGGAATTGCAACCACCATATCCCAACTATTCTAGTTAATTTTTTCTTAACATAAACTGTTATAAATTACTTCTGGAGACAACTCAATCATTGATTTTATATCGCCGTGAATTTTCAAGGTGACAGTTATGATATATTTGTAATTAATGTGTGGAAAAAGTAACTCAGCAGTACACATGTAGCTAGCATCATACAATATTCATGAAATTGGATAATTTTCCGCATGAAATGGTTTTTTACATTTCTATATCAAGTTTCCGTGGTGTAGTGGTTATCACATCCGCCTAACACGCGGAAGGTCCCCGGTTCGATCCCGGGCGGAAACACATTTTTTTTTGTTAAATGTTGCATATATCTCACCATCCTCTTCTAGTAGGGTTACACAAATCTGTGTAGTACTGTATTATAAATGACTAGAAGAGGATATATAGAAAAAATAAAGAACTTTTTTTGTTTCAATCTCTGATTTTAAGCGAAAAAATACTAAAAAAAGCTGAAAATTAAAAGGAAAGCCACTTTGCTTATGTTGTTTTTTGTTCAGAGCTTTATAATTCTCAGTTTATTTAGGCGTTATGAAACTGCTAGTTGGTTTACGTGCAATGATATTGCCATTTTGTAATTTCTGATTCTCCATCTTCAAAAACACTTAATGATTCCAGTTTCCTGCACAAAAGCTACACTTGAAGCGTTAAAACCACTCACGAGATGTCTTTTTACTTATTGCAGTTTCGCCATAAGCGCCGAAGAGCATTCGGTGGGCCGCTGAAGCGATTTTCAATATCAAAAACACAAATCAACACTTTACGCAAATCTCGAGAATTCGTCTCGTAAGTTGGCATTCTTATTTGAGAATAGCTATGTGATATGAACCCAAATCAACTGAAGGTGCGAAATTTGTCGCGAACTTCATCTATATAAATGAGGCAGGAGCAAAGTTGAAAACCCAATATTTGTCCCACTAATCGAAAATGGGCGTGTACAAACGTGTTCTCAGAATCTCATTGTTATACATTGTTTACATTGATCCACCCTATATTGAGATCTTCAGGATGTGCCAAAGAAGTACTTGCGAAGCTTCATACGGAACTTTACCCTATTCGTATGTATCCAAACATGCAAACAAATCGAAATAACGTTTGCATGGACGCCGCTGTTCGAGAGATAGGTATCGAATGATACGTCAAAATTTCATATTTTTGCATGGATATTCTCTCGGCGTTTGTTCTGGCCTGATTATAGTCACCCAGCCGTAAATTTCCTCCAGACTATTGACTCTTTTCATCACGTTTCCAGTTTGCCATGCGAACGCAAATATATTTTTCTGCCAAAAACTGGTTGTGACAGGTACTATCAGATACATAATACGATTTTCTCGCCGAGGTTTTCCTTTTTGTCACGTCCACCACTATTCGGAGATTTTCCCGGCATTTTCATCGAGGAGGCTTTACGGATATCAACGGAAAATTGCCTTGATATACGTTCAGAGGTGTACCTTTGCGTTTGAAGTGCACACCATTCATTAATTCAAGCTCAAAAAGTGCCGTTTAATTCATGGATTCATTAATGAAAAAAATATACGCTGGAAAAATTCAGCTACAGAAAAGATATTTCTATATCAGTATCCATTCGTATTTAAGATGGATACAAATACTTACATAATGCACAGTCCAACAGAAAGATCGTTATGGTTTGGCGAAGATAATATTTCATCTTGTATTCGGTAGTTTAGTTACTTCTAGAAGATCTAGATCGTTGGAGAATAAGGTTACAAATAAAAAGGATATGATAAAGTAGGAATCATTGGACGAAGAGAGAGAATGTGCCATCCTCATTATTCACCCGAACCTATAAATAGCGTTACAATATTTTTATTATTTAAAGATACTTCTAACATGTTGATATCTTTGGATCGTAATCTATATGAAGTTACGTTTACTTCGGTAGATTCTTTGACAAAGAAGACATGACGTGCGTCAAAACCGACCTCTAAACCATTTCTTTATCATCCTTATATCCCTTTCCGCTTTTTCTTTGAGAGTTTGCGAGAGATCATTCAATGCGGGTTTTACACATAGGTTAAATCCTACTTATGGCTATCCTCAGATGTGTCGTTGAAACATGAAAGAACCTAAGTTTGACTATCTCGACCACTAGATATTGAACTCGAATTAAGGCTTAGGATAATGATTTCCCAATTGTTTCAGACTTGATGATAACAAAAGTTGATAGATTATGAAGTTTTCTGAACTTGTTGAATTGGAGTTTTTCATTACAATTTCTTCAGGTTATCGAATTAAAAATCCACTGAATGTGAAAAATCGAGGGAAAATATGTTTATGAGAATTACGAAAAATTCAGAGCTAGGTTCAGGTTTTCAGCACTGATTGACGAAGCTAAATCTATCTGAATTAGACATAACCCAATATTGATAAGCACATTGACTTGACACTTTCTTAAAATGTTATATGACACCTCGAACATTTATATTCACCTACACTTTTTGCTGATATTTCCAATAATTTCATCATTGCAATTTCAAAATGTATACCGTTGATTAAATATAGGTCAACTATTCGAGTAATAACCATCTTTATATCATCGGAAAAATTCACAATGGGTAATAAAAATCCTTCAATTCTATCATCATTCACCCTAAGCATGCAACACCTCTTCAAGTGGTTCAATATAATAAATAATGCCTGCATATAGGTACGTTTACAGCGTATCAGGATTTTCCACTTTTCTTTGACACCCTACAAAGTAACATAAAATGGCAGTAATGCGCCATGTCGCGAAGTTTAGAGAGGCGGAAGAGCTCTTCGAGGAGTTCTTTTCCTGACGAGGCAATATCGGAGTTCTTCGACACAGGGAGATACTAATCCACTTATCGGACATGCATGTGAACATGGGAATAAACGGGTGTATCTCTTGCAGTAGCGTGCCGCAAGAAATTCAGGAAGATCAACATTATTCTCGAAGTCGAGAGGAATTGGTGATGGTTTCATTCTTCGGTGATATAACGATACATTTCGAGAGTTGTTGATGACTCTACTTCACTACGAACGTATTCAGAATCGATAAATCAAAAACATCCCAACCTTATTCAAGCACTCTTTCATATTTCGTATCGGCGAAATCGTCTTCGAAATCTTCATCTTGCTATTTTTTTAACATCAATAAATATATTTGATTCTCCTTCAGTTACTTCTCTGGCTGAATAAGAAATTCTTATAGAGGGTCATTCGTGCTAACGACAAGAAATATTGTAGTATTTTTTTAAGTTTAAAGTTTTGGAGATAGAGGTATATAAGGGTCACATTTTGGAATAATTTGTTATGCTATACAGGATATCTAGAGATAGTAAATGTCATAAAATGATGTATTTCAATGGGATACTCCCTATTCTTTTCCTTTGTCGAATTCTACGATTTAAATTGGGGTAACGGTAATAATCATGAATATTCATCTCATTGGTTGAGGTCATCTTTTAAGGAATTAAATTCTCAATTGTTGTTCAACTTTTTCTCGACAACTCCAATTCGGAGATTTTTAATTGATCAACTTCTGTTTCATATGTGTCGAAAGTTCGATGAAAAGTACAGAGTGCTCAAAAACACTGGGTTATCGCAACTTTCGTATGTTATATAGTCTATGTATTTGAGGAAGAAAGTCATCTAATTTTTCATTAATCGAAGACATTGTCTAGAACAGATTGAAAAGAAGAAGACAAGCAGCCACAACCAATTTCTGATGAGCTTTTCCATCACCTAGAATATTCTGGAATAGAAGAAGATGAAAGATCCTGTGAGCAGTCTGACGGAGAGAGATGAGAAGATATGACAGAAGACTGACAGTTCTAGAACATTCCAGAACGAATGTTAAAATATATAAATATCGAGCTTCCAAACAACGTGAGTTGAAGAATAGAACGCGACCGAGTAACATCGTTGTCAATATAAATAGTTGAAATGAATAGTGTTCGTTAGTGTTTGTATGTGTAAACAGGTAACTCATCAGTTAGAAATCAGTGTCTTCTTCACTGGAACCCACGAATAACGTATCCATATCTTTTCTCAGATTCAGAATCCACTTTCGAATGTTGGTCTACTCGCCTGTAGTTTTTTTTTATGGATAGATATATTATGTTCAATGAATAACAACTCAGTTCTGATTAACCAGTCATGACTGCAGTTTCCGATATGATTTTAGCAAAAACGTGTTTCGATATTTATAGACGTTGCTTCTGGGAATCACATTATTTTCTACATCATTTGAAACATAATTAATGATTCTTTCGAACGCGTACATTGCACACCTGGGAAAAATATTGAAACCAGCTTCGCTCGTTTATATAAAAATTAGCTCCAGGTGTCCGAATTTTAATGTATCATGAAATCTGCAAGTGAAGCCCTGTCTATAAATCAAAATTTTAATGGAAAATCGCCCAGCGAAATGAATGGGCTCAAAATGAACCAAAATCAATAGACTCGTTTAAATTAGGGAAGAAATTGGAAAGCTAACAGCCATGCCAACGAACGATAATAATAGAAATTTGAAAACTTGTTAACATGCGAAACATTCCACGTTATCACGTTTCACTCGTAATTTGTCGGGATTTTTCAAAATGTTCTGAAATTCAAGTTCTTTGTCTTTTCGACATGATTATTCATTGACGTGACTGAAGGACACGAAAATATGAAAATGGATACCTCTCAAATTATTTTCGTTTCAAAATATGTATTTGTCAAATATAGCAGAATAAAGCTCTCAAATAACATATGTTTTACTTATCGCTTGAAATGGGCGATTATCAGTAAGGCCTCTTTCCTCCCTCCTCAATAAGATTTATTGAGATGCTCACATCAAATCAAGGAAGATCATTGAAAATCATATCCAAGACCTAGGCAACGGGATTCACAAATTTTCCGCCAGAAACCAGCAAATTTCGACACTTACAAAGCGAATTCATCTCCGTAGTTCTAGTCTCCGATTTCAGTTTAACAAAATCTGAATATTCTGATTGAAACCCAAAACAATTCCACTCGATGACATGTAAATAGGAGTATAACGCAGAGTTCAGATTTTATTATTTCGAAAAGTTGTAGAGGACACTTCAAAGTTGGTGAATGTATTCAGAAAAGATCCAGAGTTGTCAACTCCGACCAGAACGGTTTTTCAACTATCATAAAAGCAGTATGGGAAACGTTAATGCATATCAAGTAGGCTGAACGTTCTGTGCATACATATTACCCCATTATTTAACATCGACAGTGAACATATATTTCACTTATGTATCACTGGGTATTTTACAATTCATCTTTGTTTCTCTTTGGTCAACAATAAGAAATTTGCTGGCCTACGCGATACGACAGATATTGGAAAATTTGAAAGTGAAGATTCTAAAAGCAGTTTGAAGGATGTTTTTGCGTATGTTTTGCAAAAAATATCCAGCTAGTTCATCAGCTATGTCATTGCCTTCCATTCCACTGTGTTCAGGTAACTTTATTCAACCTTGACAGTGTCAGAAAGTAGTTGACATTACCTTGTACCGCAAGAGTTTTCATGCTAGTCCGAATAAATATAAATTCTCTTTATCGTAAGGACCTTCTCATTATATATTTTTGCACATTGATGAATTGCAAGTATTTTTGTTTGGAACCCTGAAGTGTGTTCACCAAGCGCAAAGAAGTGTATCTCATTCAAAAAGGGGCAATATATTCCTGCACCAGAACCTTTCTCGGTCTTTGATCACTCGGTATACCATATCTATTGAGATATCATACGGTATAGATTAGATAGATTCCAATTAGTACCACTCGTATTGTCAGAGCGTCATTTCAGGTCAATTTGAAGTCGATGTTACAAACATCAACAAATGTCACATCTCTCACAACTATCAACATATCAAGAATGAAAAAATTACCGTAGTCTTTTGGATGCCTCGACAGGGGTCAAGATCTGCTTTTGAGATGTACTCAGGCTTAACAATCAATCGGTTCTCTAAAGTCGATGCCTTGAAATCCGAGAATCCCGGCTACTTCAAGTCACAGAAATGTTTCAAATCATCAGGAGATTTCAACATTAGCAGAACCACGGTACAGAAACACACGTACCGAAAGGTATCGATACCCAGAATAGCACCGAAGTTTTTACAGAAAGGTATGGTCTTCATTTGGCCACACAAGAAGAGCTTATATAGGAAACATCAGCTCACTCTGTTTGCTTGGTTGTTGTCTCACATGCTGTATTGGATGTACAATTTGAATCTGTTACCAAGTGGCAGTGTGTTGCCTCTAGAACAACCTCCTTGGAAATATGTGCCGCCAATAAGAAAACCTGAGAACAGAGACTACATCATTGAACCTGACTGGGACTCAAAAAATTATTGATATAAATAGTCCAGATGAATATCTTTCGACACTGGAACTGAGCAATGAACAGTTTAAATTTAATATTCTCAAATATTCATCTGTCACCCGCCCAATTCATTCAGTTGTATGTCCACTCATCACAAGATAAAATATCATACAGAATGTTGTGAAGTTACTTTCTTCCACATTGAGATTCGACATCACCTAAAATCAATATTTAATTATTTTTGTGGCGTAGATGTGCAATGAACTCACACAATTCACAATATTTTTGAGGTAGTGAGGTTAGCTATCAAATTGTTCTTCCATATATGCAGATATCTTTTACAAAATGACAAATATTAAAGTCAAGTCTGGTATTTACTTCACGAGATTTGCATAATAGGAATTGTGATGGTTTCACGGCTGTGTCAAATGTTCTCAATATGATTTGATGCATTAGATTATGCACACTATGTTCAATAATATATTGAATTTCATCATCACATTATAAAATTAAAAACTAAAGAATTTTCAAAAAGCGGTTTGGAATCTTTTTAGATTCTACAGTATTCTGAAGCATTCACAAATATTTTCAGATGATTACAATCTTCTATGGTAATCGATGTCATGTAAATGAATACCTCCAAACTCCGCTCAATTTCATGACGAAGAATTTATCAACAAAATGATGGGGTATAACGATCGTGCCAAGAAGAGCTGCTCATTTTGAGCCCGTTATTGCTTATTATGCCACGTGAATACCAATAATTCCACGTAATAATTCACACCGCCATAGGGAAAACATATTTAACCCTCTTAAATGGCTTGTCAAAAGAAAACATTTTCGTGCGATATCAGATCAAGAGATACTTAATATGCTAGCGAGTGGTTTGCTTTCAGTTTCCCAAGATATTGAAAGACGCAAATTCTGATTCAACCACAACGAACAGTTATTCTTAACTATCTACATTTCGAAGTAACGATTCATTTCTATCAGATAATTTTTCGTAGAATTCAGCAATTCATAACATCGAGGAAAGTTGTATAACGTGATACAAACTGAGAGCATTTCTGATTGAATAACAAATTTGCACCTTATCAATCCATGATGGTATTGTCAATTCACTATTGGGTAGAAAATCAACGAATATTCTGAAAATTCCGGAATTATTTCCACTATTTACAAAATGTTATGCAGTGGACTTTGTGAGATTCAGATAATTGGTCAGAATAATATTATTATTATTTAATTCAACATAAATCATTTCTTGATTGAAGTATATGAAGTGTTTTGCGTAACACCTCAATCAAAGTTTTCAATGTTCCGAATCGACTGAAATTCCAAAAATCTGGGATATCATTAGTTAACATATGAGAATTCAAATGCATGATTGATAGCAATGTTTTAATGAAGTGGACCAAGGATGAAATATGCAGGATACGTTGAATTAAACTAATAAAAATTATTCTGGAAGTTATGATTCGAATCATGACGAATTTATAAATGAACTCCTATAACCCAGAAACTATATCAATCGAGGCAGAATTCGATTGTGCGTTATTTGATGATATATAGGGGGTTAGATTTGACTACTGTTAGTTCTAGTGAAATTCTTATTTCATTGATGTTCGTGTATTCAAGCTTTGGAGTGAATTTTAAATATTCAATTCTAAACCGAAAATATATACTATTTCTTAGGCGATATTCTATATCGATTGTTTATGTTGTTTTGATATTCTGAAGATACATATTTTAATTAGAAACATTGAGAACTTTCCACGAAATAGTTTATAATGGCTTTTCTACTACAGGAAATGTAAATTTTGATTGATTTTTTATTTGTATTTTTTGTATTTGTATATCGACATCGAATAACAAATTAAACTAGTTATTGCTATCTACTTTTCAAAACATTCACCTGAAAGCAGATCTGAGATCAATTGGAATATATCCAAATGTCATCTCTCATTTCTTGATTTTATTTCTTTACCGCATTGTTTCTATTGAAAAAAGACTTTTCCCCTGTAAACATCATGATAAGGTGATATTCATTTAGCCTTAAGTAATTGTCAAATCCTATTTAAAATTCACCTGAGTCCGTGATCATCAGCCTCCGTGAAGCATACGATCTGGAAAGAATGTTTTAATAACGATGTTTGAACATTTGAAGGGAAGCATAAAACGGAAGCCTATAAACTGTGACGCTCTAAGGGAAAATTCACTTAGTGAAAGCGGGATGAGTACAAAATAATGAAGTGAACATCGGGATGAGCAAGGATTTGGAAACGCGCGCTTTCATAATTTTTTCGATTTCCTACTTCTCTAAACCGGATCTCTTGGAAATTAAACCGCTCTTTGGTGAATACATTTGGATTGAAGATACAGTTCGGCAAAAAATCAACGTTCGATCGTTGAAATTGTATTGTATGCCTCAATCTTAGAAATGACTTTTTCACCAGAGATAAAGTGAAGTAAAACGTCATTGAAAAAAAACTGGTCTTCACGATCTTAGTACATCCGAAATACTATAATGATTCAATAGATTAGATGAATTAAACAGATACTTGTATTCCTTATGTCGATAATATGATGCAAGCAAATTTGCTCCATTGATTACGTTCAAGCGAAACACATAATTTGCAGAAGTTATAGTTGATCTTGTGGAAGATCCTCTTTCCTATAGATCAATTATATAACTTCAAAATTGAATTGTTTGGGCTGAGATAACATTTCTCGCATTCAAGACTTACATCATCCAATCAAATATGTTTTTGTTGCCAGGTGAAAATTGATCGCTTTTTTAATCTAAAAATCTAGCTTAATATCAACATGTCTTCTAAAAATTTCGCAAGTTCAAGAGATACAGGCTTGTGTCAGAATTTATCAGTTTTTTTTGTGTAAAGAAATATTTGAGAATTTTACTGTCACTAAGTGAGAGTGTATTATTTGAAGTGAAATTTGAAAATGCCACGACATAATGAATTTTTCAACAGTAAAATGCGTGTTGTGATTTGTGTTTTGAATACACTCGTAAGAGAGGGTGAGATACGTTGAGCTCAATCGTCATATTTTAATGCGTAGTATCTCCGTTCAGAGATTACCATTTCTTAAGGAATCACCCTGCATACAGATGTATCACTTTTATAATTCACGTTGAGTTGAGTTGACCTGACCTAACCAAACGATTTCGTGACGTCAAATACGTCAAACGTCAACGAAACATCAATTGTTTGATATCAACGAAAAACATATAGCATACAAATGTCTACTTGTCGAAGAAAAATTTCCATTTCCTAGGTGGTATTGTGACTGTCAATGAATAAAATCACTTTATTTTCCAATTGTTTTGAAAAATCACTTCTCACTCTGTTCATCTACAGCGATATTTATCCTCTAAGTTCCCCAAAGCTAACCTAAGCCCAAAACTCTTTCATGTTTATTTTATAAATTGCCTCATCGTTACCCCAAACTTTTTAAATCGCTCCGAATGGACGAGACTCTTTTTAGAAAAGTGAATAATGTTGTGAGAACCCTTCGCAGATCCTGCAGTTTGAATCCGATGGATTCGTGTTCACGATTCAACCCGCATGTTGAACTTTCTGTTCGAGGCATTGAAAATCTTGGAAACGTTTCTGAATCAATCGTCAATTCATCCATGTGTTTCTCGGGTAAAGAGAGTGGAATCTTTTGGAGATCTGAGGGGAGTTGATATTTTCAGTGAAAGTGAATAATCCAATCTATGCAAAAATGTCTAATTACATATAATTTGTCTGAAATACAGGGTGATTGGAAACTCACCAAACTTCGATGATCTGAACTCTGAATTAGTGCAATTAGTCATAGATTTTGCACGACAACTTCACCTTCATCAACTAATCTATTAATGATGATTTGAATGATTGAACCAATTCACAGTTAACGCCAACGTGTGGCTTGATGTGGACAAAATATAGAAAGAGGAGATTGAATACATTGGCTACCAATATCACCAGATTCAACACCATGACTTTTTTATATAAAGTATGATGTCTGAAACTTCGTCTTCAGATTGTATAAAATCAAGAATGTGTGCTTCTTCTGAAGAAATTTCAGTAAATATGCTGAATATCGTGAGAAATGATGCACAGAAAACAGAATAGAAGAAAGAAAGATCAACTTCGATTAGTGATGCCTCAATCATAAACTCAGTTCCATGAAAAGAACAGACTTTTCAATTCGGAAGAAGAATGTGTTTTGTGTTTGGATTTAAGCTTGGAATCATTAGATGATATAGCTCACATATGTATTTAATGAGCTGTCTGCGAGTAGTTAAGTCGATTACAAGGAAGAACTCTATACGCTGAAAGTGTTTTGAGTAGTTTGGAACTTTAACTTCTGATGATGATGATTAATTATCTTCCTTATTTCCAATGTTTTCCATTGTCGGAAGGTGTCAGGACTGTTGTTTATCTATTGGCTTCAATTCTTGTTCTAATTTGTTTCTGATTCTAACCTGTCTCGTCACACCTTTGATGCTTATAAAGAACACCATTCATCCCCATTTTGCCCGAAGTTTCATTTCTAACTAGAGTTCTGAGTGAAACAAGTTCTACTTTCCTCAACATTCATCTTCGAAATTCTTTTTCATAGTGCTGTGTTGAATAATTGCAGATGCTGCTTCATATCTCTGAACATCTGCAATGGACAATTATTTCAAGTACACTGGCTTCAAATATTTATACCCATCAAAAGTTCCATGTTTTTCTTCTTATATTTTCTCTTGCCATCGTCTGAGGGGGTTTTACAGAGGGTACCTCCCCACCTGAGAACTTTTTTGGCTATGAATTTTTTCTAAATTGAGGTTAATACCCCTCACACTTCTCTCCTGCACATGTTAATATGAAGTATAATGTGAATTTTTTATAATTTGTTTCGTTTGCTTTCCATTTCATTGGCATACAAGCTACATGGAGCGCGAATTATTTTGCAATTGTATGATTATTATTTTTCACTAGTGTGATGAACAAAAAAATTAACATTGTCATTATCAGATCTGGCTCGGTCAACCAATATATGCTCTTGAAAAACACCTGAAATGTTGGATAATGTTACGAAAAATGCTCGTCTGATTCCATTTCATAATTTTCGAAACCATCCTGTAATTTCTTGAACGAACTCGTTTCGTATAAACGTCACGTTTCTCTTGAATCGCCAGGCGGTATGCTTAATTAATCTGTTATGCTAGCTGCTCGGAAACGACAGTAAACGACTGGGAAAATTGGAACAATTTCCTTGCAATCAGCACAGGACATCGCCATACAACAATACTTGATGGGTATTTATCTTATCAACTCAGTTTATCGCCCGATTAGGCGAAATTCAATTTTGAAGTATGAAAAACGGAAATAAAAAACCATGTTGGAAAATACAGGGTGATTCACCTAACTGTTTCATTAACGGTTTAGGGAGAACTAATAGAGATATCAATGCGCTGTTACTTCTGGTTGAATAGGAATCGACTTTATTTTTGTTTTCGAATAGAATACCCCGTTTCTTCTTGTCGTTTGGAATTCTACGTAGAATTCTGTAACTTGCATTTCGAATCGTTTCTCTGTCGTTATTTTTTCGGATTGACCAATTATACCATAATGTATGTATTATCTACAATTTTTCATGCTGAAAAGTAAAGTATTCGTATACACATCAATGAAAGAACATTTAACATTTAACAGAATTCTTTTGTGACCAATTCAACTTCTTGCGTGTCTTTCTTCATAACACCAATATCCAACTCTTTCAAGGTATCACTTATGGTTTGAGAGATTGTCATTCAGAACATGCAAAATCGTTGACAATTCAAAATTATAGCATAATAGATGTTGCATAATGCTTAGATCACTGTGTATATAATGTAGTTTTTCGAATGAGCACTTGATTCTTTCGGGAGTTATAAACCATGTCACTTCATTCAAATGCCTAATAAGTTTTTCAAATTCGAACCAAGTTTCTGTAAAAATCTGAATACAATGACTTCTGAATTATGGAGTGACAGCTCTTCATTTCATTATGCATTCAGTTTTATATTATTCGAATTTCGAAGTTAGATAAACGAGAGTTTAGTGTTATTCAATTATTTATTCAGCAATTCAAACTGCATTCCCAAATTATCGAATGTTGAATCTTCAATGAAAGCGTTTTATTTTGATCTGATTCTGAGAACTCAACTTTAATTCCCGTGGGAGCACTTGAAGCAACAAATTAATTAATATTATTTCCATATTTCCACCGTAATGCCGTTTCCGCCGACGACTTTTCCTAGCATGTGTTTGTTAAACCCTCTTGAGATCATCAACTTATATATTACTCTCGATTCATTAGATTCCGGTTGAGTACTTTTCCAGATGACATAACTTAAAAGCTAGCTTGTCGTTAAGTGAACACCAGCTTTTCAACCTTTAAAGCATTTTGCACTCCAAAACATTATTAAGGAATTAAGAGGAAAATAATTTTTCAACAAGTCAACGTGATATAGCATCATATCGTCTTTTGTGAACTATGCAATGAAAGTGACATAGTCAGCATTTTTAGACCACTATTTTCTCTGAAAATTCACAAAACAAAATTATCGTTTGCTGCAATGAGACTTTATCCTAATTTTCTCGGATTTTGTCACATGAAACCAATATATATGAAAACAATTCACTCTGTAGCATTTAATGAGATGTAACCATTTCTGAAAGATGGCTGAAATGAAAATGGTTTTTCGAGAAAGGATTCTTATATTTTCTTAGTCTCATGCACATATTATGAAACTGATGAAGACAATCATCAAAGAGTAACTTTATAATATACTTTTGGATCACAAATCATAAAGGATATTCTGTTTTGGATAATTAGCAATGTCTCGAAAATTCTCGCAACAGTTTTTAATTCTCAGTATTTTGGTCAAAATATAAGATCCAATGAATGTGACAAATGAATTAAACGAATTCAATGTGAGTTCCTGTATATCAAAAACTCGAAATCCATCGACGTAAACATTCAGGAAACTTTTCCATAATTCGTCGGAAACGGGAAGCTACTCACCATCTAGCAAACGTTTCGGCAATAATTAAACCATAATCAGATGTCACGCAGATCGAATCATACATCGTTTCGCTGTTATAATCGAGCGTGCTGTCGATTTGTAAATGAAGTTTCAACAGGATGGCTATCCAGAATCAGTGTTGTAGATAAATAACGGACTGGCATTTGGAGCTACGATAAAATTCTAAAATTCGAATCCCAACATAAAAAACTTCTATGAACACTATTAGTGCTCTCTGGATCATCGAACTTCTAAAATGTAATACATACCTCGACCTCTTCGATAAACTCCTAGAAACTTAATCTCGAGGAACTTCAATCGATATAATAGCGAATCTAATACTACCAATGAACTCTACAGCCAAAACTCATCGATTCAAGAATTACATCCACTGGCGTCACTCATGCCATTCATCAAGCTTTCTATTTCATCGAACAATGATTCCAAGAATTATTAGCACATTTTCTTAACGCTATCGAAAGCACCCAACCAATATTTCCTCAAAATGCCCTAGTGGTAGTCGTCGGATTGTTTTCGAGCAAACCAAGTCAAAGAGAAGGAGTACATTCTTGCTGAGTTTCTTCTCATACGAAGCTGACAAATCTGCTCTAATGTCCATAGGAAATC
This sequence comes from Plagiodera versicolora, assembly GCA_037013635.1. Taxonomy (NCBI): domain Eukaryota; kingdom Metazoa; phylum Arthropoda; class Insecta; order Coleoptera; family Chrysomelidae; genus Plagiodera; species Plagiodera versicolora. Next base: position 3,814,825 of record CM072982.1, on the reverse strand, counting down.
TTCCACGAAGACACGAACAAAACTTCAAAACTACCATCAGGAATCTGTGTAAATCATAAATAGTTTAATACATTAGCTGGGAATATCTGGGCATCAATAATAGTAGAAACAATTCACTGTCATTTCACAACAATTCCAAATTGTAGCTGATCCGATTTTTGGAAAGTTGTTCTTTCAAGAGATAATTGTCGTATTGACATTTGTTTCTCTACATTATAATCAAAATACCGACAATATTGAGTGAAAATGGCCGGAAAATTATTAAGTGAGATCTTACGATGATTCAATAGATTATATTAAATATTATCATTACAGATAGTATCTATCCACAATTATACAATAAATAGTCATATCCAAATATAGTTTATATATTCCATCAATCGAAAACACTTTCAAAATAAAATAAATCGTCAACGTAATCCAACTTTTCTACTCAAAGCATTGCTGAAAAGTAAGAAACATGTGGCATCAGGGCACAATCTGGCTAGCTTACACAACTATCTTGCTAAAATGAACTGACTATACGGATACTTATTCGGCTACGAATTGGACACACATTTCACACACCAGCACCTCTCTTCAGTGGAGTACAAATGTATGTGGAAAATTCCTGATGATTTTTGTGGACGTAATGTTTCCAGATATATATTCAATATATAATTACCTTCACAAATGGACTCGTATGTGATATTGGTATATAAATTTCTATTTTTTCCTTATTGCCTGCTATGTGAATTTCCCTCTTTCATTGACCTATTGATTATGAAGAATAAAGGTGAACAGAAAGTTCAATACACTGTTATATTTGTATATTGGTTGGTGTGTTACGCCACTTGATAACGCCACTGTGCTAGAATTCCACTATTCCAGAAACCGATTCGCAATATCCGTGGAAGGCGGATATTGGTCCCGTAGCCATCTCCATAGGCTCCAGAGCAAATTAGTCATTTTTCCATTGAAATCTTGTGGCAGTTTGTCGATTCTGTACACATCAGCAATTAGCATCAATCAATCGGGGTGATCGCCATGATGGTACAAGAGCGTAAACAAAGAGAGACTTCACTGTCTCAACCAGACAACATAAACGAGGATGGTATATAAACGCGAATTCTAGGGATAGGATCGTAACTTCATTAATCTCAGTTGGGTATATCGCAAATAGTTGAGCACTACGTACAGAGGTCAATATTTTGATGTGAACATTTTTTGACTTCAAGTTGATTTCGGTGAATCAATTCATATAATATGTTTGAATTCAATTCTTTGTTATAGACACATCCATTTTTTCATAATATTACCATTATCCAAGTATATTTCTGATACTTTCAGTACACTATTTTTTCATTGCAATATACATAAGTGGGTCTACAATGGTGCCCCAAGAAAACAGAACAACTAGAATTGTTGACATTTCCCTCTACAAACTGGTATATACTGAATTAATACGATGTCAGAAGTGATTGATAGGTATAATATGTTTATATGTCCAATTTTTTATTTATCTTCGTTTATTTTCTTGGACCAGTGAATAATTGGACAAGTTTGATAATCTCATGTTCCACAATTAATGATTCGCATAGTTGGCTGCTCTGCACAGGTACTCAATTGCATCTTATGTACAGACGATGACAAAAAATCGTTATTATATACCCCCTACAAATGTATGTAAAAACACTTCGAATTTTAATAGCTTAAAATTTTTCTAATCTAACAATATAAAAAATGTCAGGTGAGCATAAACAGACTTATGTAAATGATACACGATTAAATATGTCAGCACATCCCAATTCTTTTGAGTACATTAATTCGATAAGGATGTGTTATTGATAAGTTACAATTTCAGAAAGTAGGAGACTAACAGAAAGAAGTTAATTCGGAAAAATGAATGAACTTTTTTTTTGTTTTTGTCGTTACGAGGTAGCTTACAAGTGAAATGAACTAATTTGTTCTCATTCTTGAAACCAGACATCTGATTTCTTACCATTCTTCTTATCGTTTGTGGAAATTCATTATATAGGGCGCTTAGAAATTACCTCACTTACTCACTTGAGCAAATATTTTTCAATGTTGAGGTGAATGAGACCAGTAAAACCATTTAAATTTTTGTATATTGAGTTGCCTCTTCCATATAGTCTATGATTCCAACAAGAATAATGGAAATCTGAGAATCTTCATTCATCACTTGTTTTTCTTTTCATGTCAGGATGGCATTTGAAACATGTAAAGAGAGATAAGATAGGCGCGTACAAGAATGCAGAAATAATCGAAGGTGTAATAGAAAACAAAATGGATTCGTGAGATATGGAATAATAAACATGAATATACTATTTTTCATGATTTATTCCTTTTCTATTCAACTGAGACCAACAAATTTTCGATGTTCAGTTCACTGGTGAAATTTCATTATTGATCTCGTCTGTATACATTCAGCAAATTCATCATGAAGAAACAGCAAACGACAGATGATACATTAGATCATTAAGTTATTGTTTTCCAATGGTTTTCCATGGCTATGGCTTTTCAACTGCTGAAAAATGTAAATTTGTTTAGCGCCAACTGAAATCCACCACTTACAATTCTTCCCACGTGCCTAACTGTTTTAATGAAAATTTGTTCAGAGAAGCGATTAAACAATTTCGTGATAGCTGTGACGTTATCAACAGAATATTCAAGAATTCGAAATGAATTTTTCATAATTTTAAAAGGGAGGTTATTTTCGTTCTACTACTCTGTATACACAGTGGGTCATTGATTGGAAACAGCAGCTCCATCAACAAAACCAGAACCAAAGTTCGAAGTAAAATTTCTATTTTTTAGGCGATGACAATGTTAGTTATGAGAGAAGTTGTTTATGTGTAACAGAAGTTCAAAAATTTGTTATATCCATACGATAAAATCATCATAAACCCACTCCTTCAGTTGCATTAACATAATTAATGTGCAAAATTCCTATTTCAAATGCCTAGAAAAGTAACTACTTCACTACTGTATGGAATTGATTGAATCATCAGAATATTTCACGTGAAAGTTATAGAGAAAGTAATCATATTATAGAGAAACGTTTCCAGTAAAATATTGAACATTTCATTTCCTGAGTTATTATTACATTTGCATATCAAAGAGATGCAGTTCAACTTTATGAAATATATAAATGTCAAGCTTGCTTTAGGTACTCTAAATTCTATTTGAGCATGGCGCAATCCGTTTTGTTCCTCCTCATTGAGTTGCATTTCGTTTCGTCTAATGTAATATGTGGATGGGACACTATCTCTTGGAGTGATATCTGCAAAATGGTCTCCGAGAAAAAGTGAGAAGATGAACAATGAGGTTTTATGGGATTCGCGATTACTTCGCATGTAGGAGAAACATTCTAAATAAAAAAGGTGTGATATGACTTTTATCTTATGAATATAATTTTATTCTATATGCAGAATTGAACAAGCGAAAAAGTTTTATCGGCAATGATTATCAAATCCTCTTTGCAAATTAAATTATCTCTCCGGAGGACTCTTTATAGGACAAGAAACAAAAATTCAATATTATATCAGACACTGACTTGGATGGATACCATAATCACATTAAAATTTCAATAGCCTGATCTTATTTTTAGTGATCTTTCAACAAATTTGCATTGAAATTTGTCCTAGAATTCGAAACAATAGCGCCTCCAATAACTCTACGCCTGGCACCTAATCTTCAGTTAGCATATTTGAGACTCTTTTGATAATAGATATGCAAAGAAATAACATTGCATGAATCACTGCTGTGATTCCGTTTCAAGTTATTGCAATGTATGGAAAACAGAGATCTCACTAGATATAAGATTATTCCTGTAGTTTATGTTCGAATTTATATACTGAAGAAAAAAATAGTTGATAGTAGTGGGACAAGTTGAATATAACAATTATAATGAAACCAAGGTCGATTCGATTAATCAAAGAAATCAAGCAACGGATGATATTCATGTTAGCTATTCATGTGTCATAATAATATGAGTGCATAATAATTATTATAACCATAGTATAACAACAAAACATTGGCTGGCCTTTATAGCGATGTTTAGGAAACCTTCTTACATTATCGTATTAGTGTTCAATCGTCTGATATTCCGTATATGAAACGTTTTATTCGTTTTCAGTACTTGTGTGTCAAAGTCAATGTCTTTGAGATAGAACTTCCACGAATGAGTGAGTTATGCAAACTATGCGCTTTGAATGAGTTTCACCAACCCAAACTTGAGTTATTCAATCTTAGTTCATACGTATCGATATCGAGTGCGTTATATTGGACGAACATCAAATTAAGGAAATTTGTAAATGGTGAGATGAGCTACAGTTAGATATCACGAATGATGTGAAGAAAAGTGGAAATTATTTCAAAAAACCCATACAATTCAGGGCTCCGAAGAGTTTACTAGTGGCAACGGTAGATGAAACTTACGATATAAAAATGTACTTTAGGGCAATACATGACATTCCTACATATCATTCACCAGTATCGAATCGATATTGCGTAGTTTTCAATTTTATTCATCACTCATCGAACTAGTTACCAATTTTTTTAACATGAACACCAAATTGGCTGAAAATCCAGATTCAGGCTATCTCTTTCTGCAAAACATGATTGGAGCATGTCTATTTCATACGTAACATATTCTACAAGGTCAATAATTATGTGATTATTGGTAGAATCGTATATAAGGAAGATAAATAATTATTATTCATTTTGATGTTATTATCTGCAACACGATACTGAGGTTATTAAAATGCACATTTCAAATCTATTATGGTATTATGTAAATCCCGCAATTATTTAGTACAGTTTAATGGATGAAAAAGCCTAATGAGCAAGAATTTCAATAAAAATATAAGATCATTCGACGAGAGTTTCCAATAAATATTTCTAAGGAAAGGAAAGGAAGAAAATATTTGTCAATATTGCGAAACTTATCAATCTGGAAAATCGTTAGATAGAAATTTCATTTGCTTATAACAGAAAATCTTGAACTTTTCGCTCATAAACACCAGTATGAAATAATTATTCTTCAGTGTAGTATAATAATAACAATTGTTATCGTTTAGATTATAATCAATCGTGACTGCTCCCAACTGTCATTTTCAATGAATGGAAAACCGCATTGGTTATATAACGAATGCATCTCGATTATTGTTAATTCTCCAGATTTTCTTAATGGAATCAACAAGTCGTGAAGTTTGTCTCGTTGGAAACCATTACTCATGAATTATTTCCACTTAGTCATACACACGACATTGAGAGTTCATTTCATTCATAGGAAATTTATGTCTAAATACGTTCTTTTGAAATCAAAATACATTCGAATAGAAATGGAAAACAAATTCTACGGCTTATCAACTACATTCTTGAAAATGACAGCGACAAAAGTATCTCAAATCTGTTGCATTTCAATATCTCAAGCAACAGATAGAATTGATGTTTGAAATTGAAACAATTGGTGATTTCTTCATTCAAACAAGGAGGACAATACCATTCATGATTATCATTGTGATTGAATCAATTGGTTAAACAGTCCACCACTGTTTTTTGGCAATTTTGATGTTACCTGTTGTTGCAGAAATCAAGGCGGTTTGAATCTGGTTATCTAGCAGGCTACAGTGTCTGCCAATTGTGGGTAAACAAAACCATCAATTCAAGATAACTTACCTGACACGAAGAATCCATCATAGATATGAGGTTAAATATGGGCCATATTCGTAATGACTATGACGTTTGTTAATTATTGTTACTATGAACTAATAATACTGAATCTTGAATACGATTATATGTATATTATATTTGTTTGGGCCACCACATATTTCAGAAAAACAGTGGAATGAGTAATAATCTTTCAGAAACTCTGTCACTTCGAGTTGATAAACAAATTGTTTATCGAGTGAGGAATGGAACTGTCTAATCATTCATCAACTTGTTGAATAGGTAGAATATAAGGTGATTTTGAATATTTTTCAACCAACATAGTAGATATGGATGAACATACTTTTTTGGTGTCTTAAAAATTTCTAATACAAGCAACATTCTCCTATAACATCAATATTATCAACTATACCAAGTTCACCTTGACTATTTATACAATCACAGAAAAAGTACGAATTGTCAAATAATTAATGATAAATCCGGTTATTCTTTGGCCAAAATTGGTATTTGATGTGAACAAATAATTCTTTCAAATCAAGAAATACATACTCCAATAACATTATCTTCTACAAAAATAATTTCTTTTGCTCAATCTCAATTGAATTGAATAAATCTCATGTAGAATCATCGTACATTTTTCATCGTCCAATATCCCTTCTTCGAACTATTTGAGTAATACTATCTCAATTCAAACAGGCTTTTCTTTTCGTTCTCATTGAATCTCTATATGGAAGATAAATTCTTTCCGAGGGTGCATAATGACACAGACAATGAGTTCTAAAGTTCCTGTTACATAGAACGAACTTTCGGTGTATTTTATTGACATTTGACATGTATCACATAGCAACACTCGTATAGCAACAAGGTCGCATAAGGCAGTAAGAATCCATGTTCATCATAGTAAGCGTAGGATGAAACAGAAAACTTCACATTTGACTTCTCAGCTATATTCGTAATGGCTACCCATCAAAGGCTCTTCTTGTACTCGTTTCGCGTACACGAGTTTATTTGAGTGTCATCCGTCAAGTCGTTTCATTGTCGCTCGCAAAAGGTCGGCCGATTCATGAATGCTCCCGCAATTTAGCACTTTTTAATTACTGGGGTTGTTCGCAGACAGATAGCTAATGAGGCAGCCCCACCATGGGGGCGGAACTAATTGGGGGATAGACAACCTCGCAGATACAAGTCTGGGTAATTTTCAAGAAAATAAAGGAATTCTAACTCGTTTGAATGGGTAATGTTATCATGACTAGAGATGGGATTATATGAAGGTCATTACAAATCTACATATTGTCAGATTCTGTAATAACAAAATTCGATAAACTTATATCACAGAAGATATATCTATTAATCCATCAGATTGATAGCGAATTGAAGAGCAAACTGTTGAAAAATTTCGATTAGATTTACTTAATATTTGCCTAGTCATGAGATGAAGTGAGCATTCAAAGCTCATCCTGGTTTCAGAATGGCAAAAAAATAGTTCAGTGTGCAGAGACAATTTTAAACAACATTCTGAAGGAAGAATCTCCTACAGAGGAACTTTCAGGAAAATTTCTGATAGACCAGTCTTTTTGAAAAATTACGAAATAGTAAGAATTCAAGATATAATTGGATTTTTATGAAAAAAAAAATCTTTCTAGTCTTAGGAGGCCATATATTTTAATCAACATGGTGTATCAATGAACATGCTTTAAAATATGGAAAAATACCAGAGTGTAATAATAATTGTAGATTAAATGCATTTATGATTTTCAAAACTTCATTATAGAGATGATCAAATTTTGGAATTACATAGATTATTTGTGTTAGATCTTCTCATTTCGGTGACAAGTTTTGTGAGAGCATTTTTCTGTAACTATAGAAACACTGTGTATATTGTCTCACATGATTTTTGAATTATCTATCATATAGAACTGCTACGAATACTTTTCTATGCCTATATGTTGAAGTTTTCAATGTGGAATCTTCAATATCTCTGCATGCTCGTGAACTTATATACAATTACGTTACTCGTTACGATTTTCATATTTTCCCATTCAAAATCTCTCATACAAACGAATATAATGATTCATTACCTAACTATTATGAGGTATTTGCCTTGGGGTAACCTGTTTCCTGAGAGCTTACCAATAAAATCAGTATAGGGTATTTTAGATCTGGAGTTGATTTCTTTCAATGAATGAAATTTTAATTATTGAACTGAATTATCGATCAGGAATCGGAGATTCGGATAATTATTGAGAAAAAGCAACAGCGCATACTCTGATAATATGTCACATTATATTTCTTATAAACAGATGTTAAATATTTGATAGCTTTAGTGCAAAACGAAAAGAATCTAGCTAACCACTGAACTTATACTTGGTTGGGACAAAGCTGAGAACGTTAAGGTATCAATAATTATGGCAACATTTCACAGTGCCTTGACAATGATGCCAAATTAATTTGAAGATGAAACTTTGATCCATTAATGAGCTTTGTTGATTCTAGTCGAAGTTTTCACAAATATTGAAAAAACTGTTCAACGATTATCCACTTCAATTTTGATGTATACATTTTCTGAATCGAAAACATTTTTGAGAACAATGTGATTCATAAACTTTCTTTCATTGAGTATCGTTGAAAAAGAAGATAACCAGCGAGACCACACTTTTTTTTGAGCTCTCACATTTACCTTGCTCATCTTACGTGCCTAGTTTTCGAAATACAAGCTATTGAAATTGCACAATAAAAATAGTTTTTCGACAATAACTCAAACTAACTGAAAACCACGGTTCGTCCAGTAGCGCCTTGAAGAGGTACAAACATTTTTTAAAACAACATAGGTGATGATAGGTTATTGAAAGTATTTGTACATCTTTCATAGGGTAATCTTTAGGATTCAATGCTTTCACTCTGCTGAATTAATGAAGAAGAAATGATAGATATAATTTACACTATAAAAGAATTCATAATTTTCAACCATACTTCATTTGTGAGCGCAATTTCCCACGAACAACGAATAGTCATGTTGAAATCATGTTGATAACTTCGCTAGTTTATATCGATTAATTACAAATAATGATATTCGAAATCGAACATACCTTTTTTATTCGAAATTGACTGGCCTTCAATATTTTCAGGTGAAACTTTCAATATTCACACAACCACCATGACTGTTTATGACAGAAATTGAAGACTGTCAAGATCAACTCACTTATCGAACCTGAATGAGAAAAGTTCGACAGTATTTGTGTTATTGTGGAAAACCCTTTCTTCAATTGTCAACTTCAGCACCCTGTACTCCTATACCTCACAAAGCTGTCAAAATATAATGGACGCTGACCTCTGTAGGCCTTCAGTACATTCGTGTGTGGATAGAATGATTATTTGATGCCAAGTCGTGGTTTCTAGATTTGCATAAAATCAGGTTCCTAGCGCGTATATTCTTCTTCACAGAGCTCGTTTGGAAATACCGCTTCGTTTAGCTGTCGATTCGTATACGGGAATTTTACTGCTGGTAATTTCGCGCGTTTCTTTCGAATTCCAGCTGATTTAACCGTGTAAGTACCCACCGATATGTCGAGAAAACGTCAGTGTTCGAGTTGTTTTCCCAACAGTTGCAGATGCGGATTTTCCTAATAGTCAAGCTGAGAAAAGTTGTTCAGTGATTGATAAACATTCAGTGAGTAGTTTCGCATTTTGCCAGATGTATCATTTATTTTTCATTTGCTAATGTATCTATCGTACATTTATGCACGTATTACGGTAGGAAATAATTTGAATACACCAAGAATATATCCGAATTGTTGTTCGTACAATGATATAGAATTTCCTGATATAAACAAAGAAATCGATTTCTACGAGTTCCTCCAATGAAGCTATTCGATATTTCTGTATATTCTCCAACTATTCATTCGATCTAGATGTGAGAAATATTCTGTATATGTTTTTTTCAGAAATGCTTTCTCTCATACCTCGAGTTATTGAAATGAATGCCGTTCAATATTAGTTCAGTTCGCGGGTATGAATTCGAATCAATTCAGAAACTATTCGCATGCGCAGTGACCTCATGTCTTTTAGTGACAGTTCTTCAATCGCGCATCATACGGGATATTTTTATCATTAATCAAAAATCGATTCTAACGGTTTGCGATTTTTCACTAGGCCACTGCAGTGAGTCACTTGCTACTATTTTCGAAATATATCGTTATTACCTAGGAACACATGATTGACAAATGTTTTAGGTCCTCCTGTTATTCCCGTAAAATATAATATTGTTTTATGAATATTGAAAAATGTAGAGAGTGTTCAAGGACGTTAAGTATGAATATAATTCATGTTTTCGCAGTCATTACTGAAATTACTATTTTCCTACAACTACTCGAATGAACAACACGACGGCATCTCAATTTCATTGATTGATTCATTGTGGTGAGCTATTATTTCAATTACACCAAACATTCTCGTTTATTATCGTAACTTTGATATTATGATATTATGTGAACTATCAAACTATTCAACTTCTATTTCTATCGAAACCGAAATATTCAATAATCACAAATTCAATAAAATTAGATTATTTTATCTTTTATCAATATTGATTCCCCACTCTTTTAGAGTCGAAAACTAACTCTCTACAAACAAAAACTTCAAAGGGGTTAATTTTGAGAATCTATACAAACAGGAATATCTAACTTGAGGTAAATGCATGCGTTAAGTTGTTTACTTCGTCCTTTCACTCGGTCATCATAATTGACAGCAATGTTGCTGATTTTAAAAATATTCTGCCTTAAGTGAGTTATCCATCGTCACAGATGGACGAATCATGAATGTTTCTAATTGATGTTGAATGAACCCCATCATTTTATTAATTTTCGTTTTCATTGTGATTCATTGGATGTTACAAGTATCCATTTCTTCTATATAAGTAAAACCTCGAATATATTGATTGACACAATGTCAAGACGTAATGATTATTTTGTTTGGCTACCAATTTTTCGTGGATTCACTAAATATTCACACAGGAGATTGTGGAAATTCCAAAACAGATTGCGGTTATAAAATTACTCACATTCCTTGATACCCTGTATGTGTATCCCGCACCATCCAGGAATTTACCATGCAACGTGTGTACACCGTCGGGTACTAATAGGAATGTCTGCATATCAGGAACATCATAGGAATTGCAGCAGTAAATTGAGCTAAGAAATTTTGCAACATTCTCGACATCCTCTAATTATCAATGTTAATTTTTTTAGCAATAATAAGATAGGGTAATTTTTCATTTGACATCAGTGCTACTCAGTGAACAATATTAATTCATCTTGTCATTGAAATTGCGTCACGTTTTCATAAAGATGCTTAAAAACTTATTCGAAAACGCCTATGGCGAAAGTTTGCACGAATTGTTTTTCATCATTGTTCTTTGCTCTTGACGAAACTTGAAGCAATATGCAATTTTTCAATAAAAAAAAATTAAAGGCAAATCATGAAACTAATTATCACATCAAATAATCCACACATACTCATGAAGAACGTGTCTTTTTATAGGAAAAAAATTGGAAATAAAATATTTCATATTTTCATACTGGAAAAAATCTCGTTTATATTAAAACCGATGGAACAAAATAGAGTGGAGAATTTCTGCAATGTCGGCATTATTACTTCAGTTATATGCTTAACAAATGGACATTACAAACAGTTATCTGACAGACACGATGTTCAGAATGTTCAACGTTGTTGTTCAAAATTTTGTGAAACATATCAAGAATATACCTACATTTTATCAATGAAAGCTATTGCAATTGATGGGTATAATATTATGTAGTAGGTTTTGTTTAGTTGTCGTCTAAATGTCTTCAATAAAAAAAATGTCTTTGAAACATTGTAATCTCCGCTGATAAGTATGGTATTCTAAGCAACCTCACTTCTTATCATATGGGGATTTATTCTAGCATTTTTCCACTAAATTTTAACTACGCAATACTGACATAAAAAAGAATGAAATTATCATGACAATATGAAAATATATACTAGTTCGAAGTTTCTTTTTTTACATTAATCAGGTGCTTTTATACAAACTGTAGTAATTTTGTTGTATCGTTATAACGTTCATGGGTATTTCGTGATAATCAAGAATGACACCATTATCGGACAATGAAATAAATATTCGTATGGATACTTTCAATATAGACAGGGTGAGTCAAATCTTCAAGAAGTAGGAATTTCAGGAATAAATATGAAATGAAATAGACAAACCCATAATCACAACCATAGTCGGGATTACCATCGAAGTCATGGTCTGGAAAAACGTATGTGTTTGTATCATAGCTTCAGCACATTACGAGCAAGGAGTTTATCCTTTGTAAAATATTGATTGGTGTTCATTATGTACGTAATTTTGAGAATGTTAAGTGACTATTTCGAGACTAACTGTCTAAGACTAGGACTAATTGAGGCTATAATCTGAGGTACATTTTAGTAGACTGGAAATTCATTTTCACTCGACACCAACTGACAATTATTGTGGCTGAGATCATTTCATTTGTGCATGTCATGAATGAAAAACTAGAGAAATCTTGAAATGTCAACCCCGGCATAACGATAGAGAATTGAAGGATAACTATTGTATTCACGTCATATTTATAAATGTTCTATTCATCTGTATCAAAGAAAAAATGGTCATATATGACCAAAACATTCAAAATTGTATATAAACATGTGAATAAAACCAATGAAATTTTTTCAGCTACTATGAACTCGATACTCCAATTGGCATAATATCCAATACATTGTTTGTTCTTCAACTCAAGATATCTATGGAATTTGTCAATGAAGTTCGCTTTATTTGGACTCATACCATATCTTGATGAGGGTTTTACCCATCATTTGAGTATTAGTATGGTTCTCATTGGGTCAACTTAGCTCTTAGTCTTCTCGAAATCCCTAGTGAAATCGCGCATTATATATATATATATATATATATATTAACGTTAACTGTTTGTTTGTATGAGGATTTTTATGTATGTATGTGATAATATATTTTTATATTTTATATTAGAATTTTTAATAGAATTTTATATTTTATATTTAGATTTTCAATTGAGTTTTATATTTACATTTTTAATTGAATTTTACATTGTATATTTACATTTTCAATTGAATTTTATACCCAGTTTTCTAATTGGATTCTATATTTTATCTTTAAAGTCTCAATTGATTTTTTTATTTTAAATCTGTTATATTACGAACAAGTTACTCTTAATTGCTACTTCAGTAATACCACTGTTTATTCACATTTCTTTCGAATTTCTTGTCTTCGTATTATCAGGATTTGTAGTGAATAAACATTATTAGATATCATAATCATTATTATCCGTATACACCCGAAACTACCTTCGATATCAATCCTAATTTTGAAATTCATTCCAAACTTCTCAGTCGCATTTTTACCAGAACCTCAATCAAAGACAATTTATTTGTAGGAAAACTCTAACACTGATGCCATCATGGGAGGCACTATTATACCAGTGAACAGAAAAGAAAACAGACGAAAACCCAAAGTAGGCGATCCGGATTTCACACCTCCCGATGGTGGATGGGGATGGTTGATCGTGGTTGCTTGCGGATTCGGAAACGTGAGTCGAATTCAGGAGCTGTTTCCTATGCTGAAAAGCTTTTTTGTGTTCCTCTAGAGACCCTTTATCGTTGATGTCACACTTATATTTATTTTTGCTTTGACACGCTCTTAAGATCAACTTATGTACCACAATACACAATAATTTTTAGAATACATTTCAAAATCAATAAAATTCTTGAATATTGATTTGTTGAATTTTAACTTACATGTTTATGATTGAGACAATACGTTGACCTAATACGTTGATTGGTTTTTTGCATATTCATCGATGTTATTTTGAAAATTAAATACGTAACGATAAAGAAAAGAGTGTTCCTGACATATTGGCATACTTTGAGACAGGAATGATTGAAGAGTCATTTCAACATGCTGCATCTGTCTTGGTCACGAATTGAACAATTGAGTAATTCAAAAAATAGACGAAATTTCGACATGAATCACAATTATACAATATGATTTTTCAATAGGTGATGATGTTTTCAGATTTGATCTACGATGACTAAACTTTCGGCCGTCATCACAAATCACATAAAAAACAATCTTGGAATTATTCAAAACATTGAGAACCTCATATAGCAGACGAATTTTTCTAGATCTCAATTGGATTTTTTCTGAAAAAACGCAATTAGAGGAATCTTTCGTTTCGCGTCCTTTCAACAAAGAATCACAACCACTTCTTTCATTAATGGGTGGAATTAAATTCGAAAATGCTATCATCTATCTGTCAACAAAATCAGATTATATTTCGAGAGTTGTTGTCCTGGATTTCATACAAAAACATAAAAAATTACGTATATCAGTAGGTTGTCTCTATATTTTTGTTATTGAGATTCAGACATTGCCTAGTTTTAATAACAATTGTTACTTCATTTTTTTTCAGTTATGTTCCTTTCCTATGTTCCATCAATTCGGACTAGTTTTCAAACGAAAATTCGCCGAAGTTGGAATAAACAGTAGCCAAACTCTTACCATACTCAATTTATGTGTAGCTTTCAACACAGGTGTAGGTGAGTTGAATAACCACAAAATAATAACGGATACTCTACTGATTCATCTACTTTTATGTTCCAGGTTTATTAAATGGCCCAGTATTCATGCTGTTTTCTCATAGACAAGTAGCAGCGTTCAGCGCAGCTGGAGTGGTTGCTTCCTTACTAGTACTATCGTTTTGTACTCAATTTTGGTCTCATATAGTTATGTACTCATTATGTTATGGTAAGTGTCGTCTTTGTAAAAGCCAGAGTATAGTCTTCAATTAAGGTTTATGATTACATCACATTCAATGATTAATTTGTTTCATTACCACAAGAAGCAAACACCAAGTAACATCATGTCTTCATAGATCCCGATTTTGTGGTTATAATATTTTGAACACCAGTCTGTGGAATCACATCAATAATGATGTGAAATATATTTGAGATCAAAACAGTAGTAGTGCTTCAATCCATATACAATATGTGTCAAATTTATAATCCCTGCGAATATGTGAAAAACATTCTACGTATTGGTATGGAACTATACATCATTATGTCTTCAACTTCACGATTTTCAACATGACTATTCGATAATTTCAAAATATTCTCGATAGGAGCTAGTTTCGGGATGTTAGAATCTGCAAACTCTTTGGCGATCAACACCTATTTTCAAGAGAAAAGAAGATCTGCCACAGGATACACTTGGACTCTAACTGGACTAGGACCAATAATTTGTCCCTACATTATAGTTTTTCTGGAACAATACTGTGGAATTGATGGAGTGGTAGTGATATTTGCTGGCGTAGCTATGCATTCCATCATGTGTAGCCTGTTTCTACAACCAGTAGAATGGCATACAAAACCAAGAGTGAGTAATTCATGGAATGGATCCCTTGTTTACTGACTACGAATTTTGCAGGAAGAACAAGTTGTAGAAGCTGTTGACAATGAACAAAGAACGATAACACGTAATATGGCATTAGCTGACAAGTACTTCGCTAATGAAGGTTTTTGTAATTCGGAAGAAGAACACGAAAAAACTACTGCAATCAAAGATACTCTCAGAATTGAAGCCAACTCATCAATTCTGGATGATAATAATGTTGTGCCCGATAGTCAAGTGTCAGAGATCAATGAAGATGGAGATGAAGGCAGCAAAGCATGCGAAGAACAATCAAATTCCAGAATGGAAGACCAAAAAACGAGTGAGAGATGTGATGGGAAATCCGATATACCACTTGGTGAAAACGTAGACGAAAGGAGAGCTCGAGTAGTAGAAGATTCCACACAAATTTTGATCTCAGAACGACCACAATCTCTTTGGCACAAATTATCCACATACTTCGACTTCAATCTCCTAAAAGACCCAACCTACCTCAATTTGAATCTAGGATTGACGTTTGCCAATGTGACTGAGATGAATTTTTCTTTAGCTACGCCTATTATATTAACAGAATTCAAATTTACCGAGTACGAGATAGCCAATTTCATGTCCTTGTTGGCAGCTACGGACCTAGTCGTCAGATTCATTAGCTCAATTGTAGCTGACAAAATAGGGTGGAATAACAGAACCTACTTCCTCCTAGGAGTCATGAGTATGGCAATCGGAAGAGTCAGTGAGTATCAAAAAAGTTTCGATCAATATTTAATTCTTGTTATTAACGTTATTCTTTATATCATTATTTATCTAAAGGCTTTCAGAAGCTTTCGTTATTCTTTGGGTAGTGAAATGTTTTATCATTCTTCTTAATCATTCAATCTGTTGCAATAAGAGCGAACAACTGTTAGACTTTTATCAAAATAAAAATATTCAGAGAAAGTTGAGAAGAAGCGAAATTGAATGATTCTACAAATGAAAATATCCTTCAAACCTTAGATCACAAGAGGTAATTCTAGAATATAAATATTATTATGAATCACCTATCTCTCTATATGAGTCAGTTTCATTAAAATAAATAAATCATAAGAAGTTTTCATTGTTCAATTCACAATCTTCCAACATCATCTGACATTGAGTGATAGCCGTAGTAGATTGTAGTGGTGGTAGATGTACAGAAATCTTCGAGATATTACAATTGCAGAAAATTTTTCATGAACTCGTAACCTTATTTACAGTACTCGTCCATACTCAGAGCTACAGTATTGGAATGTTTGTAGCGATTGTAATTGGTACCGGTAAGGCACTGAGAACCATTTTCATGGTACTAGTGATACCTTCTCATGTACCCTTGGACAGGTTACCCGCTGCATATGGGTTACAATTTGCTGTCAGTGGAATAACCTTCTCCTTACTAGGGCCAGTTGTAGGTGAGGAATAAATAATAACCTATTCGGATTCCCATTGGACTTGAAATGATATAATTTTAAAAATGATCAAGAAGAAACTTGGTGAATGAAATTGATAGAAGCTTCTTCATTTGAAAATCGACTGGCAACCGAACATACATACTTGATTATCAAAATCCAAGAGTTGATTATTTTACAGCATGTTTGAAAGGGTTATAATTACGGTTTACTAGTGGTCAACAAATATGCAACTCAATGCATATCAAATTATCGAATAGTTCAATTCGATTCATTGATTATGATATTTTTTATAGATGTAATAATTTAACAAATCGTTGAATACCACTAATTACTTTATTTTTCAGGGTGGTTACGAGAACAAACGGGTAGTTATGTATATACGTTGCATATTTTGAACATATGTACGTATCTTACTGCGATTTCTTGGACCATCAACAGCTGCATAACAAATAGGAAACAAAAAAGTACAATTGAAATCACAAAAGACCAACAGATGGTTTCATGATGTCATGTTAGCTCAATTTCTTTTCTGTGGTTGATATTCAATTGCAGATCATAAATATCGAAACCTTGTGAATCAAGAAACAGTTATCGAGAAACGAGGAAATAATCGACACTGTTCTGAAGTTATTCCGAATTTTGTTCATTTTTGCTATTGAGATGTATGGATTGAATACAGTATGGAATGATAACAATTTCCTGGTTATTCGCCTATTATCTAATAGTATTGTCATTGTGATGTCTTCTAGGTCCCAATTTGTTTGTATAAAAAAATAAAGAGATAAGGAAAATATGAATTTTCAATACCACTGCTTGTAATGAATCAAATACTTTCAATCCATTATCTATAGTTTTATCCATGTGTTTCGTCCAGTTTTGTACTTGTAATTTTCCATCAGATTATTGGTTATTATTTAATCAGTGAGAATAGTGGAAGTTGAAAGAATGAACATGATGTCATTTTCACTATTTTATGCGAAAAATGCAAAATTGTGCGAATGATTCATTGGAATATTGAAGTTATATCACTTTAATTTATATACACTGTGTCCAAGATAAGGATGTTAGAGAGAAGTTGCTCATTTCCAAATCTAACAATGTGAAGTTCAGAACGACGTTTCGTTTCGGAGAAACCACCATCAACTTTATTTTTTCATTAGGCACGTGAAAAGAAAATACCCTGTATTGAATAGCATATTTCATTACTAATACAACGATGTATGACACAATATGATTCTGCAATATTTAAAACTGAAAAAAATGGTTTTTATTAAAGTTCGAACGTTTTGGTGTAGTGTGCGGTGAAATGATGACCCTGAGTATGGTATGGTCAAAAGTAGTTGGTAGATAGGAATATTGAAGACGCATCTAACAATTTATGGCGTTCCTTTACTGACTATACGCCCGTGACTACTCCCCTGATCACAATTCTGGCAGTCGGCGATACACCGACAGACTTTCCTCAGAAAGAATGATATAATTACGACCAGCAGCTAGTGAGATGTCGAGAAAATCAGACATTGGCTAGAAAATTATCTTGTAGTTTGAGGATATAAGACAGAAATATTCCAGAGGCACTTTATTTATTTGAAATGTGAAATAGTTGAGTAATAAAAAATATATAGTCTATTTATTTAGGGAAGATAGTTCAGAATTATTTGATTCTATTTCAACACCATTAGTGCAAAATGATGAGTATCTAACTAACCTTCGAACTAATTAGTTGAGCATAACTGGGAATTTAGGCATTAATAATTATGGCAACACCTCACAGTAACTTACAAACGATGCCAAATTGATTTGGGAAGAAATCTATGTTCCGCTAATAAAGATTGTTGATTCTAAAAAAACTGTTCGACGGATATTCACAGTCAATAGTTATCTAATTTTGGTATATATATTTTATAAATCGATAACCTTCCATATCAATTTGTATGATGACCATTTTGAAAAACAAAAAACAATCAGCAACACCGCACTTTTTGGCGAGCTATCACAACTATCTTGCTTAAATATTTTAGTATTGAGATACCGTGGAAGTTGTGGATGTATTATTCATTGTTACTGTGATAAATAATTTTATTGGTTAGACAGACAAAATACTTACCTAGTTTTCGTTCGTTAATAAGTTTTTGTTCATGACATTATAAATTGATTACTTCAACGAAAATGAGTTTCATTTCCTATGAATTCTCAACTCTGTCCTCCTGTATAATGATCTGGTGTATGAATACGTATCTCGCACACATTGTGACAGGGGTCACAATAGTCGATGACAGGCATATTCATGAGGTTCAGCTGTTTCCTCCGAGGAATTTGGCCGACGCGACGCGTCGTAAGCAGTCTGGTTTGGTGTAGACGGGAATAGAGATTGGATTTGATGAAAACAGTTGAATATCCGAGTTCACCCGATTCAATTGGGAATTGTGTCACGGATAGTTGAATTCAATTATAACCCCAAATATTAATCGTCGACACTAGCTGTAGTCGTACACGAATAAGTGGGAGCAATGGGAATGGAATTAGGAGTAGTATAAAGGGAAAACCACATTACAAATTCACAGTTGACTCTACATATTCTTTGGTGAAATTCTACAGTATCATGTATCACATTTTTGAACAAAATCTGCATTTGTTAACTCCATGCTTTGATTACTGATAAAAGCATGTTTTTTTTATTTTCGAAACTCTGGAGAACTCTTCAGATGTATCTGTTGACACTTTTCCAAAAATAATTCAAAGATGCTTAGATGGCAGTTTTTAAAGTCTTATAGTAAATCTAGGGAAGTCATGACTGGATCTGGAACTACGCGCATGTGCAATCGTTTGTTAGAAACAAAATTTATAAAAGTGTGTGAAACATTTATTAGATTGCACTTGCAAATGGAATTCCAAGTAGATTTCTCTCTTGGTTTTGTATTTAACATGCGTTCTGGATTTTGATTGAAATTTTTTTGTTACGTATTCTGGTCGAAAAAAGGAGATTTTGGTAAAATTATCGTAGGGAAATAGATACTTTTCGAGATACTCCCCTTTGAAGAACGAAGTTTCACCTTCTTCTCCTGAACGTTTTCTTACAAGATTCTACAGCTTCCTGGTAAATTTCTTCTGGATTTGACCTTCAGAAATTTAAAAAGAACACCAATTCCTACCTCTTTTCCCTTGCTTCTCACTATGTTCTCTGAACATTACAGGATGTCTCCTTTCGTGAGAAGTTTTATATAAAAAAAAAACATATGTTTTTAATATAAAAAATATTGCATTTCTAATGTTCATCTGAATGAATGGATGTTAAATTCATTCTCAATATGTTATGTGGCATGTTAATGAAGGAATTTGCAAGAAAGCTGTACAATCTTGTTCGAAAACGTTCAAGAAAAGAATGTGAAATTTCTGGCTTCAATGTGTAATATCTCGAAAAGTTCTCCACGATAATAGTATCAAATTCGGGATTCAATACTAAAGTACGTAAGTAACAACAAACAATTCCATCATAATCCAGATCGCAGAAAAAAAAACATAACCAAGTGAATTACGTTGTTCATACAATAAGAAGTCAAAGAGATAATTCTGTCACCTTCTAGTCACTTTAGGAATTCTTGTCTCATTATATTCTTCATATTTCAAAGCAAGAATACTTTTCGATCCAGATTCGAGATTTCATTATGAACAAAATTTTAGATATTCCTATCATAAATGGTCATCAACGTAGCTGCATCTACTCATCGAATCGTGACACATCTGTCCGTGATGAAGCATAAATTCCTGCTCATCAAGAGACCACTCTGGCTGATTTATTCTGGAGGTACGCTGAATTATCTAATAGTGAAAAATTGCCCTTTTAATGCTCGTTATTCAAAACATCGGAAATGTTTCCGAGCTCACCCACCAGTCCCATTAAAAAATCGTATATTCAATATTGAAATATGTGTTTGTCGATAACATGTGGAGATGCGAGATGGTAATGTAAATTATTTCAAAATGTACGAGACTTGGCAATAAATTAAAAAGTAGTCAGATTCGTGCGAAATACTGCAAAATTTAGTTATTGATTGTACTTTTCTTCTACTGTCATAGCTATGCATTAAGAAATTTTACTCGGCTATTCTCGTGTTGTGGACAAGCCAGATAGGGCAAGTCCTCTGTGGTTGTTAAACGGAAGTTTCTTCTACAAATTAATTAATCATTGACCTATTCTAATGTTTTGGCGAAAAACATTATGGATTATTTTTTTCTCGATATTGGTTATTGGATTATAATTTCATGAAGTCAGACCTGTTCGCATATTGTCAACCCTTAGACTTGTTGATGTTTCTGCCATTGAAATTATTTTCAATTATCTATAACTTCGAAGTTGTAACACGAGGCGGAATAACATGAAAACTAAATAAATGATTTGTAGCCCTCCATATTTGTTTCCATCTTGCAGCATCCTGTACATCGCCAATATTAAAACAATTCACTAATTTTCTTCTGGAATGTGTCCTAACATCTAGAACAGACCTAAGAATAGTGAAATACGTTCGAAATTCGAAGTTGGTCTTGGTCATTATAAATAGAAATTAAACGGGCCGAAATTAGGAATGAAAATTTATTTATATTCTATGTTGTTTGATATTGCACAATTCAGCCATATTTTTCATAAGGTAGCGTGGCCGAGCGGTCTAAGGCGCTGGTTTAAGGCACCAGTCTCTTCGGAGGCGTGGGTTCGAATCCCACCGCTGCCATAGTTTTTTGTTAAAAAAATATTACATTCTAAATTCACATCATCATCACCCCACAACAAATCAGCTACTTCAAGTCGTTATATTTCTGTCTGATTTGGCAATGGCTTTACCAGGAAACAAATTATCAATAAAAGCTTCAAAATAATTGTAAATCGTACAAAATTGTCATTCTTCTTTGGAACGTGGAGTACAGGTCAATTTTAGAACCCAATGTTTTCAGCATTTATTTATGATTTGTTTATAAAAAGAATCGCTTATTGCTCATATATGACGACACGTAAAGAATAAAAATAAACCTCATCTACACTTTGATACTGGTTTTCGCTATACTGATCAATGTTTAAATACATTATCCCTTCAATAAAACGTCGAATATTACGCACTGCGTTCTAGTGCCTTACCAAATAATCAGCATTTGGAAAAATCACCACCGTAAATTTGTCAAATTTGATTGAACTGTGACTAAAACTGACAGATATTCCCAATTTTCTTTCTGGACGTGGAAAAAGTTAAAGGAAACTGTTTTCTAGAGGATGCGATGGATTGTTTTGCTGACATCACCCCAATTCTTTTTAGTCTCTTTTCTCTTTCACAGGGTCCAACGAATGAAACAGTGTCACAGCTAGTGATGATGACCTAATATCGTCACGCATTTAGAGCAAGGAAGTAATTCGAGATCCCCAAGTATTATCTCCATTCGCATTGGATTGTCCAAGTTGTGTGTGTAAACAGAACTCGACGAAGTTAGTCCAGCTAAGACGAAGTTCCCATGCACATCATTGATTAACGTGTTAATAAAGGCCAGTCTGAATATTCAGGACGTGAAACGTTACTTTAGGGTCGGACACTAAGTCTTGATGTTGGACAGAAATGTACTCCAATCTTGACCCACCATTGGACAGGGTGATATTGATATTATGCTATAGGTAATTCTGATATCGTAGTTGAGTGATGAAGATAAAAAATTAAAAAATCAGCTCATTGCCCATGTCTGAATTCAGAATTTTCTTCGTAATTCAATTGCAAATTTTACAAAACTTCACAGCATTCGTCATGTATTTGTGATAAGTTAACAAATCCTGATTGTTACACCCACCCAAGCTATGGGTATTATTTGATATTATCTGTTTTCAAAATAGTCAATGTATAAATATGCTATCATCATATTATGTTTCTATTGAAAACATGATTTCTTGTCCTTTGACGAACATTCCACTTAAGCAGAAGTATTAAAATTTTCATAATCATGCTACTTCTGAAACTATGTAGACTATCAAAACTATCGTATCTGAGTATTGTAATGTGGTGAGAAATGGTGAGAAAATAAAGAATGGCTTGCTCGATATTATAATTTTTCTTTAAAAGGCTCGAAAATTGGGTTGGGATGTACGGTCACTTGAAGGGAAATTTTGATTATGTAATTTCGTGATATAAAAGCAATTCTCATTTCTCTCCAATATTTGTCTATATTCAAGATAGATAGATAATTGTAAACAAAAAGTGTGAGGTACTTTATACAAACTGATATCTGTAGCATCCCACGCTTTTAGGATAATAGTATGTTTCCTAATCAATTAATTCCTATATTGATAATTATTTTTGCCTACTGTTCTCATATTTGGAGTGCAGCACCTAAACATATCCTGAAGCTGATGGATTCTGTCCAAAAAAGGGCAATTCGTCTCGTCGGTGATGCTTCGCTTACTAACTCGCTTACTTCTCTGGAACACCGTAGAAGGGTTGGCCGTCAAGTCCAGTCTTCACACCCCTTTGTGGTTAATTTGGTGACCTGCAGAACATCTCTTTTCAAAGACTCGTTCATCCAACGAACAGTGAGGCTCTGGAACACACTGCCCAGGGAGGTGTTCCCCGGCATATGACCTTCAGAAATTTAAAAAGAACACCAATTCCTTCCTCCTTACCCTTACTTCTCACGATCTTCTCTGAACATTACATGTCTCCTTTCGTGAGAAGTTTTATATAAAAAAAATGAGCTATTGTTTGCGTTATATTTCGACTCTATACTGTTTGATATTCAACTGCTGTGATTGGCTGTAATTGGCTGTGATCTCAGGTGCAGATGCCCTATAGCGAAGGCTGAGTTGGTCCACTAACGCTTTGAACAGAAAGTCTACGCCTAAGGTGATATTTCACATGAATTGTTCATGTTGACTCGATATAATTTCCAGAATAATGAGAAATCCTAGCCTAGAATACATTTTTTTCAACTCCACCGAGTAACAAAGTCACCTCAACATATACTAGCCTCTAGCATGCACTAAATACAACATTCAAATTACTTTGGTGCATGAACGGCTTTGAACGAAAAAAAAGCGTTAATAACACACCAACTAACAACGTACGCCTTAGCAGGGCTTCCCAAGGACATTGTGGGCACAGTAACCCTCACTAACAGGATTATAATGATACCTCGTTTGCAGATATAACGTCACCTTGTTTATGGATTCTATCCACAATACGCCCACCGATTGCCATTAGTGTCAGAAACACGAGAACACCGGTTTTATAAACAGGCAGACAACCCCACGAAACAAAAACACCAAACAATTTGCATTATAACCGTACTATGAGGATAAGGGGCCATTGAGATAGTCGAGTGAGTACGCTTTTCTTGTATGTGTACAGCGTAATTCATAGTAGTTGTTGAAGTTCAGACAGAGGCTGAATGGTTTAGTGAAATCGTAGTCGGGATAGTTGGCAAGCTACGAAAATCTGATAGCATGAATCATTCACCGCCATCAACCAACTAAAGTTTCCCTCGGAAGGTTCATTCGTCCAAGAATAAACGTAGTAATTAGCAAGTAACCGACATGAGTTGCGGAATTAAAGTTGCAACTTTCAACGAACAAATCTAAAAATCAGTTAATTGGTCAACTCGATATTATACGCAGATCTTCTATCCTTTATCATGAACCGGAGAGCCTTCAATAGTAGTTGAAATTGCAAATGTATAATTAACTTTTCCAAAAGTGTAGACGCAACCTGTTGGTGAAGTAATTGATTCAGTGATGTAATATTTCATATATCAATTATGAATGAAATTTTGATCAGCCAAAAAGGATAATTGTTGTATTTAAGAATGTCATTGGAATACGAAAAAGATATAAACTTTCTCGAAAGCATACCAGCATACCAATCATGTTATTTTCAGTTGAGAAGCACACATTGATGGATGATGATTGATGGAAACAACTTGTATTTTATAGTTCTGAGTTGTATGATGTTATATTTGTGAATATTCATTTTCTCATATGTATATGTATATATAACTTCCCACGAAAGGAGACACTTTCCAAATCAAGTCATTTGAGATTTATTCGCCCATCAACAACTCTGATATAATTCGTTCAAAATTCCATAAAATATCGTATCTTCAATTGATTTTTTATTCTTCAAAATTATAGACAATTACAATTTATGGATTTTGTATAGCGATAGTACCTATAATGAAACTATCCTAATGAATCAATAGTACTATTCAATCAGTGCAAAAATCAATGCTCCAATGATATAAAAAGAAACCACCCATTTTGCCATATTTTGAAGTCGCTACGATAACCATCAAACAAGGTTTCTTTGTAATAATAATGCATTAAGCATATAATATTAAGGAAAATCGAAATATTATTTAAGTAAAAACGGTCTCAATAATTCAGATAGTTTCAATGAATTAATTGAGATATTCAAAAATGTTTCCTTTCAAATCAATCTATCTCCACACCTATATACGTCTCGCAGAGCCCTCGATAGTATATAAAATTGCCAATAAAAATAATTATTAGCTAGTCAACATCGTTCAATAAAGATTGGATGAATGACTACAGAACTTGTTTCAGAGTGTTTTCTTCCATTCCTTCAATATTCATCTTCAATATGGTCATTACTTTTAATTTCCATGATCGAATTCAATAATCATATTTCCTTTTTGAATTGCCAAAGTTTTCCTGCCTCCGATGCCAGAATAGCTGGAACATCTCAGAATTCTTCTAGAAACATTTCCATACTGCCAAAGGAACGTTTATTAGAGAAGTGCGGTAAAGAGAATTGATCAGTGAGTAATTAACGAAGAGGTTAAGAAACTTTCAAGCTGAATTGCAAATTGAAAGGCCTGCTTAGTTGGAAATGTTAAGATTGCAAGAATAGAAGGGGATTCGATCGCAGCTGATTCTCCTAATAATGTGTATCTTGGAGGAACAACACACAATAGTCATATAGTCGATGATTATGAGCGGAAAATGGCAGATTTTTGGATACCTTCATCACATATTTTCTGCTGTGAAATCAATTGATAATATTCAAAGAATATGCCCGTATGTATTAACAGTTGTAAGAATTATAGTATATTGACAAAAAACTAATTTCGTCATTTCTGCTGCACATTGAAAAGAATACCTTGCTACTGTGATCTGAAGATGAGAATGACTTGAACGTTGACATCGATTACCGTAATTTTTGTACCAAAAGTTAGGTTCCACCGAGATTTCAACTCGGATCGCTGGATTCAAAGTCCAGAGTGCTAACCATTACACCATGGAACCTTCATGTATGTAAAAATGACTTATTTTTTATCGAAATTTGGTTCATGTTTTTGTTATTGTTCAAGTGCCAATAACTTTTATTGCTTATCATCAAGTTACCAGATAATGAAACAATTGAGAAGGTTGCTGTTTTTCAAAGAACAATATACGTTGAAGAAAAATTTTCCTCGAGAATATCTATATCTATATTATACGAATACGATCCTGTGAATACTTTAGCAACCGGTTTTATCAATAAATTATTTTGATGTATGTGTGAAAAACAAAAGTTCTGGTGAGCATGACGTAACGTTCAATAGGACAAAAATCGTTTTTGCCAATTTGAATCATCTTTCACACAAGACTTTATTCTTTCTCAACACAATTTTACCATTCTTGTGAAGTTCTGATTCTTTATTATATTTCATCTTGAATTTTCTGCACAAATCTCTTTCGAGCTATTGTAGATGCACAGCCACCCTTGATTATTAATGCCAAAATGTAGTACATATTATTTAAATTATTCACATGCATGGCATTGAAGTTAACTTCAACACAAGGAAACTCGGCTCAAATGATGATGGATATAATAATTCAACATGAAACTACAGACCATTCACGTCATGATTTGATATTAAAAATGTTCATCTCTTAAGCAGAGGTCTACGGGACTATAAAGTGTATTTACAAAAATAGACGAAATGCTATTTCTATCCTACCAATCCGCCGAGAAACCATTACCCAACCAATTACATCATAGAATAGCATTAACAAAGGTTTTAGCTATTCGAGGAGAGATTGTATTGCTTTACTTCTGGCTCTTATATACTGTAGATACTTATATACTGGAGATCGTGTAAATACATTATTTTCTTGAAATAATAAAGTGTTTCCGCCCGGGATCGAACCGGGGACCTTCCGCGTGTTAGGCGGATGTGATAACCACTACACCACGGAAACTTATTATCGAATGGCTTTAAGTATTTATTTAAAATATACTATATATAAATTTTGTGAAAGTATGAATGAACGGGCGATAAATGATCAACTCAATATGCAAAAATGTATTTGGAAAACGTCATTCTTCCAGCATTACTGAAGTTGATTGAAAATAAAATAAAAACTGAGCAGGTTTGCAGTTTTCTTCGCCCTTTTATTACATGATCTTCAATTTCGTTACCGAAACAAGTCACTAACCCTAGTGTTTTCACATTTTTTCAGGAAAATATGAAACACAAACATTCTCGTCAACCAAAAGGGCCACAGATCAACCAAATCGAAGAAACCAAAAAAATATCAAAACTAGAGGACTCTGAAGACGAGCAAGGATTCTCTAAATGGATCAAATCTGAAGAGGGCACAGAAAATATAAAACTATTTATGATAGGAAACACCTTGATAGTATTCTTGTTATTTTCGTGGCCTCAAATCCAGGAGACATTTGATTCTGTGTACTATCTTTATGTAGAATACATGAAAAATAACGTTACGCAGTAGGTATAACAAAAAAATGTTGTCCGTATTCTTGCGTGGATTTGTATTTTTTATATTCATGATATGGTATACTCTAAGTATCTGGGATTTAGTAGACAGTTATTTCAGAGATAGCGTTAAAACAAGATTGACTAAAGAATTTCAGATTGATACGTATATGAATCATAAACCTGATATTTCACATAGCCTGAAAAATATTTCTTGCAGAAATGATATTGATGATCAGATCGAGTGTTTTATGTTGCTTGATGAAAAATATGAATGTTCAGGTAAATTTTGTACTTATGAGATGTATTCACAAATAATATTTACACTCAGGTTCTACTGGCAGATTTGTTATGAATGTTGTCATATTCTTGAAATTTATTGAAAGCATAATTGTGTTCCTGACGCATTCATGTTATCCAGTTCTGATAGTTCGAAATGAACGAATACTTCATGATTTTTATTGAATATGTTCACTGCCCAATTCAATCAATTTGAACAATGTTGAAATCTCTGGAAATAAAGTTATAATGAAATGAGTAGAATGTTTCATTGGAAGTGGAAAAATCACATTGTTTCAATGATGTTGATGAAATCTATAGCCATTAGTTGAACTCTCGCCTAAAAATAGTTGAATATTTTCGAAAAACTAGCCACAATATTTTAGATTCACCTAGTGGCAGCTTGATGACAAAAACAGTCACAATAAATTAGCGACATCTATAAGCATCACAATCGAACTACGCAACTTGCAGAAGTCTATATCAGAGATAATTTACCAACAATATGTCGATATTAGGATTTGGGAATATTTACATTAAGGTTTTGGAATCAACCACTAGGTGAAGCTAGTGTCCTTGTATTCACAACGAAGAAGATAGCTCTTTCTGCTGCCAATTTGGCTGCCACACTATAGCGAAAGATCACGTACCGCGAATTTTTTGAAAACGTGTTTGAGGAGAATGAGTACCTGCAAGATGATTTTTCCTCGCAACATTCTGCATATTCCATATCAACAAATAATATGAATTCAGTAAAATAACCTCACTATTCAGTACGATTCTTCAAATCACTGATATAAATCAGGTTAATAAATAGGTTTCCCTATATTCGAGATTGTCTGCTATTTCTTAACTGCCTTGAGATTCAAAGGAAATTTGTGTAAAGAAATATCTGAAGTACCATATGATGAGCATTGAGGAACAGAGAGCACATTTTTCGTGATCTCATCTCCACGTTACCTCTTCCTTCCATCCTTTTCAGATGGTATAAAGTTCATTTCGAACAGTTGCTCATTAAATATTATCCAAATATATAACTTTCAATACAAAATGGCCTAAAATAACATAAAAAGATCACACTTTACCCATACAAACACACACAGTTTAGTTTATTGGTCACACCTCGAGTATCTCAAACGATTAGAAGTAGATGTCGCCAACTCCGAGATTCTTCCCCATTCATTCAAATTATAGGAAGGAAGAAGTTTTTTCTTTGCCAGCTGTGTAGCAGTGGCGTAGCGTGCACTTTATAAAAAAATAGTCGGGACCCAAATGAAGGGTAAATATTTTTAACAATAGAGATAGAAATGTTTGCATTTAATCAAAATAATAATTTATTGATGATAATTTATCACTCCTAGAAACTGAGCTAGCCAAACAAATCAAATATACACTTTTGTGCCGTTCTCATATTGTTCGGTTAATAAAATTTGGATTTGTACTTCTGGTTCTCCTGATTTCTAAATATTAATTCACAAAACAAGAAATGAGCTCAAATAAAAAACGAGAACAACTAAGTGATCGAGTTTTATTATTCAAAATAATACTTTCTAAGATTTTGGTAGATGAATATTGACTGTTGAAATGGCTAAAAACAATGTTATTCATTGATCCAAAAGTTTCTCAAGGAAATATATGTTGATTGCAATCTCTGAAGAGTAATCTGTTTCGGATTTTGAATATGCTATGTGGATTCTGGAAAAATGATTACACATTTCAGTTTGGATGGTGAATAACTTTACGTACATCACCTATCAACGAATTTTATGAACTTTCCAATAATCATAGTTATGTGAATGAAGAAAACAATAGCGTAGAATTGTTGTCATGTTCATTCGTCATTTATTTCCTTAGAATTATTCTCAATATTTCAATGAAATCAATTGTTCACTTCCCTGTGAAAACGGAAGGCTCAACGTTATTTTCAAATTGACGACATTGTTGAAACCTGTATAGAGGCAAAAGTGGCTTTGAATATTCATGAAACAAACCATGTCCAACTTTTTCCAGATTGTTATCTCCGAAAACAATCGCTAGCTATATGGTACGACAGAAAATTACGAATTTGTTAATTTCTCGTGTGAAATGGGACACATTGTGTTCTTGTATGACTTAATATTTTGTAACAATAGTATACGAAAAGAATTCGAGAAATTATACAGCTCAAACGTTTTATTGTTCTGTTAATTCGCCATGATATAGGTTAACAGATGACCTATAAAACAGGTGAAAAATACAGTGCACACTTGCAAATTCTTTTTTGCTGAGACTGAAATATTTCAGGAATTCAACTGGTGGATCCTGTTGAAAAGTGCCTAATATCATCTACGTAATTCTAGAGGTTCATTTATTTTTGACATAACAATTGGCAAAACGTTCCTTATTTTTGAATGTTGAACTTATGTACCAGAAATAATCAATTTTTTTTGACTTTCAGAACCGTTCACGATATATTCAGATAAGCGACAGCTATCGATTCTTCAATTTTCAGATCGTCAAATACGTCTATATACCGGATGTTTCAAATTCTATTGCCACTATTGAAATATAAACATAAATTGAATTTTTTTTTGTTCTCCTATTGCAACGTTATCTCGTTTTGAGGTTATGTTTTCAATAAGCATATTCGACAAATATTGTTTTTTCTTTTATGATATAATATGAATAACGATAACTGATATCTAAAATTAACATGAAAACACATTTCATACAGAGATATATGATTCAACAAAAAAAAATGTGCACGATTTATTTTGATTCACAGTTTCAAGTATGACGAATGAATCAATATCAATCTGCAATTGATCTCACCTAGATCTAGGTGTAGTGAGATACCAATTTCATAAAAAAAATTACGCGAGATTTACACATAATCAACCGAATTTTATCTGATCTAATTATACATCACCGTGAAGAGAGAAACGATATAATTATATCATCGTTATAATATACCTACTAGTCTCGATAGAAGAATAAACATGACCTCTCATAAAAAACAAACGATGCACACTTATTACTTTCACTAGTCTCCCTGGGTAAATTATTTCAGTAAGTGCGATGTTGTCACATCTCCACATATCCATATCCTAAACATATCACAAAACAACTATGAATAACCATATTGGTTCTAGGTTTTCCATAAGAAAGAGTGTTATACAATCGAGATTTGTAGTGATAACTATATTTAATGGAAATGTCATTTTATATTCAGTTGGAAATCAATAAGTAATACATACTATTTCGGGAATAATTCATTTACAGTATCGTAAATTAATGAGGGCGAAAAGAATAACCTGCTGAAAATTGAGAGAGTATAACAATTCCTCATTGAATTACAAGGACGAGTTAGTAGGATAAGAATAGCGTTTCGTCTTCTTGATTATGGACTTATATGCATTTTGTTTCCTTGTCACTCATTGATTTCAGGTTTCAGAATTTTGTGTACATTTTAAGATACCTAACTATTTCTAAAACACGATAACAAGAGTCGCACTGATACCAAAAGTATTAACGAATAATTCTTATCGTAATAATAATACCCAAATACCCTATGAAAGAACCAACATCGACAACATCGCACTTGCTCCACTATGGCGACTCCGGATTCTCCTGGTGGGCGTTTTTCTCAAGGTCGTCTCTCCCCACGAAGAGGATGTCTTCAGATGCTGCCATCCAGAGCCCGCAGCAATCAGAATCGAAAAGTTTATAAAGGTAAGTGGCGGAAATACTAGCAGCCAGTCTCTGTGCCTCAGTGACATCATCAATGAAACTATGGCGGGAATCAAACAGGTGAGTTTATCGTTGTATGTAGGATGTTTCATTTGGTAGTAGTTTTCAATTTAAACTGATATAAGAATCGCATGAATATTTTGGGTCATATTCAAAAGATATTTAGATGTCTGATTTGCATCGATCTGCTTCAATCTTGATGTGTTTTTCACACATTCTTTATTGCCTAACCAGAAACTAAAATCAAATTATGATGAACATATCACAACGTCAAATACACAATCGAATTGTTTGATGACTTGCAGTGACATTGATAGATAGTAAAGTCCTAAAATCATCAATCCCAATTTGTTCTTCACCACGTATCAGTTGGACTTATGGAAAGTTGGTTTAACAATTTAAATGAGAGATGAAATAAAAACTGAAAATTCATTATTATGACCAAATTAATTGTAGTTCAAGTCACCTTACTATTAAAACAATATCCTCAAATATACATATAACATTTGACAAGTGATCTCATTGAGCGTTTAATTATTTTACTGAAAAAGTTTTATTTTGTTATAAATGTATAGGTATTGATGTTTCATTAGGTAATCGTTAAAAATGAATAAGTAAAAATATCGATTTTCACAATGTTGATTCATACCGGAGACATTCACCAAAATATCTACTTGTATTGAAAATTAGCAAAATAATAACAAACTATTCATTTTCGGACAATATGACGAAAACTTCTGTGACAGGTTGCAACAATTCTGTCTCGAGTAATGTCATTGACACTTCTGGATAAATTTATTTTTTGAACCACTGTATAAAATATTGTTTTGTTCCAAACATGATTCTTTACAATCCAAGCAAAAGTATATCCTTTCTACAGTAATTATCTGAAGAACCAACTCGAACTTCACAATAGATTTCACTCTTCCACATCATAACAAGTATTATTATGGTTGTTCCTGTAATTTGTCATGCCAATTATCACTGTTTATTAACGTTTTCATTGTTTCCACATTCATGAAATAAATGACAGGTATTTTGTTACAGATATATACGTGTTTCGTCATAATCGTCCTAGTTGAAATTCTGTATACGGTTGCATCCGTAACTGAAGAACCAAAGAAGGAAACAGAAGAAACTCTAACCGAAGCTGAATCCAATGGAAAGTTGGAAATAATCAAACGGATCAAAAAAATCAACGACGATGGATCTTATACGATAGGATATGAAGCTGATGATGGTTCATTCAAAATAGAAAGTAGAGACGTTTTGGGTCACATCAAAGGGACATATGGATTTGTAGACGACGAAGGCCAAATCAAAAGAGTATCTTACAGCGCTACAAATGCGAGTGAAATCATAACAAAACCAGAAACAGCAACAGTAGTCCAAAGAATACCAACTAAAAAAACCTCGAGCTATATATTCACTTCTACACAATCCACTCCAAGCTCAACATCTAGTAATGCCATACAAAGCATAGCGAAGCGAAGAACGATCGCTACTTCTAGCCCCAATAACTCCACAACTGACAAACCGAACTACCAGAATGTAGTCAACGTTTCAAGAATCAGCCATCCGAACCCAGTAGTCTACTCCTCTGCAGCACCGCGAGTTTTGCTTCAAGGTAGATCATCGTTATCTCCATCACCAGCAACACAACAAATATTCAAAGCAGAAACTCAACAAGTGGTGTCAGTTCGACCAAGCGAGGAGCCGTTCTATGAGAGGTTCGTCAACCAGGAAGATGTGAAACCAGTGAATGAAGAACCTAGAAGTAATTTACTGCGAAGACAACTTCCGCAACAAGGAGAACGTGGGTACAATGTCAGAGAGCACGTATTTAGCCTTCAACAGTCCCTAGGTCACGATGCCACAGATGTATACAGCAGCTCAATGACTACTGGAACTCCCAGACCTTTGTTTACTACTACAAATAGACCTGCTCCAATTCAGATATCAACCACACCAGTTCCTTCAACTATCCAAAGACCTTCGCCGTCGCCGTCTTATCCGGTGAATTATCACAGTTATCTACGAGAAGAGCAGAATCAAGTGGAGTACAACCAGGAATCTTCCACAGCACAAACCGAACCTATTCATGCTTCTCCTTCATCTGTACCAGTAGCTCAGATACCCCCGAACAAAGTTCAGCAACAAGAGCCTCTGATAGCCGTCAGGCAACCTAATCAACAAACTATTCTGATACCTTTGAGTCATTTACAAGGTAGGTTGGTACCTTATGAGAACGTGAATGATCCGAGAGGTTATCACTACCTTCAGGACGACGCAAAGCAAATGGTCGTTGAGATAGAGCAACAACAAGCTATAGTAAGGAAACTACCACAGCATCCTCTGAGACCTATGCCAGTACAAGTTGATGAACACGGTTTCATAAGAGAATTGCCTAGACAAGTGCCCACTCCTTACCCAATACCAATACCAGCTGCTTCGGTGCATCGGTACCACGAAAATGACATCGGCAATGACATCGAGAGTATTCAACCTCCTGTGAGCACCAAAGACTTCCAGAGGTTGTTGCATTTGTTGATCCAAAGACAGAGCCGATTGGAAAAGATTAGTGCTTTGACAAGGAACTCTGAGGTTTACATGCAACCCAGACCGGTTTATCAGCAAGAGCCCTATTTCGTGCAGAAGGTTCGAACAGAACCGCAGAACCAGAGACAGAAGTACGTGGAGGTACGGCAGGAACACCTGGGATCGTTAAGAGGACACCAACAGTTGTATGAAGAGCAGTATGACCCACAGTCCTACAGGCCGAACCGAAGGGTTGCGAGATTGTTGCCTTCTAGAACCCAAGAGGTGCAAGAAGAGTATCTACCTTCGGATGTCAGGGAAATGTTGTTACTCAGGATGTTGCAGTTGGCTATAAACCCTGCGATGCCTGTACCTGAAGATGATATTGAATTGGTTACTAAATCTCCTACTGTCAAGAGGACTCCTGTGAGGAATGTTGAAATTTTGGGTGAAGAAAATTCGAGTGAAGAAGAAATTTCTAGATCTAGCAGGACAAAAAGATTTGAACAATCTCAGGATAGCTACTTCTCTGGTTGAATATCGAAATTAACAAGATGTTATTGGAGTATATGAGTCACTACAGCAATCTATATATTCATTTTTATAAGTTGTATACAGAAAAGTGTTCAAATCACCACATAACTCATTTCATTCATCTACCAGCATTTTCCATAGCTGCGTTACCATTGAAAAATATATAATTCTGTAAATATATTTTTATATCGAAAGTATTTTTCTATAAAAATCAAATGAATGATAGGCATGCTTCATGACAGTTTCAACTGCATATACATGATATCTTATGATTTCACTGTATAAATAATATTTAGTATCTCCGAATGTGAATAACATAAAAAATTACCAAAGATGTGTAAACGATATCTTGTGAAATATTCCTATTTCATTAATAAAATAAATCAAATCATCAATCTTCATATTTTTCCATTAAAACGTTTTAATTCGATGAAATAAAAGGTACATCAAATAAAACACAGAAAATTTGAAATTTTGTTCTCATTATTTGTACTAACGAATTGAAGATATCAGTATCCTCATTGTTCATAATTGTACTTGAATTATGTTTTTTTACTACAATATAAATATATCCAACGTGATGCCTCCGAGCTAGTATTAACAATATTGTTTGTGTAGGGTCACGAAGTTGATTTGCATCGTGGTAAACATTACATATAAGTGAAGATGAATAAATCTCATTGATTCTTCATCGTTAAACAATAATCAAATAGTTTTACAAATGGTGAATGATCTTGACAATACATTAATATTATTCCAGAACTGATTCAAGTCTAGATGGTTCCTCAATAACCTCTAAAATAGACTCGTTATCTCCTGGTGCATTCCAATCTTGAATGGAACCACTCCCAATAGCCATAAAAACGGCAGCGGTAAGTAGAAGAACAGCTGACGATACACCAAATACTAAACGCCACCATCCAGCAAACTGAAAATAATTACAGTTCGATGGGATAAGCAGGATTGTTATTATCTGATAACGTATGATGAATTTATTATATTGTCTTCATTCGTTTTTGGAATAGATTCAACAGAAATAAGGCAGTTTATAATTTATACATATAACTAGAGACTATCTGTCTCTCTGAAGAGAATTTTCTGTTAAATAATAGCTGGCCACTTACAGACCCATGAAGTCCTTCAGATACTACGTAGTTAGCTGCTAATAGTCCAGCTGCTCCTACAGTTTGACATAGTCCAAAGACAGTCCCTGAAAAATGCAGATTATACTCGAGATGTGAACAAAAATTGTTATTCTCTCTTATACAATAATAATAATAATAATAATAATAATAATAATCTAAAACATCTGAAAATCAAATCAAAGCAGTTCCCTCATCATTTTCACAATATGTTTTTCAGTTGAAAGTTTTTTTTTCGATGAAGCTATTCCGAAATTGCTTTCGATCGATTGCTCGAGGACAAATCAATAAATCATGTCAAAATTTTTGGAAGAGATACATCATGTTCCTCTCTTGAAACATTTTCTTCTATTTTTCTCCTCTGTTTCTCTTATTTGAACTTGAAATTTCACAACTCTGGATGAAATGATTCTTTAATCCATAAACGATATTTCTTATTTGAAGTTGATAATGAAATGTAATAATGTGGTTATTGTGATATTGAGTATCTAAGAGACAGTTGACGTAATACCTTCAGTACACCACGAATACATGATGAACCCTTTCCTACTATAAAATATACAAATACAAAAGGAAGATGACATTCAAACTTCAAAGTGGAATATCTTGAATATCGTGTGTTTTGGACCAAACTGCGTAGGTTCCAACATTGATCATATCAAAACTTGAGGCGGGCTATATTCGCAATTTTATCACAAAGGCTAAAGCACTGATTTATAGTCTCTTTCGCCTCACAAAGATAACCCAACTGTACCTGCAAAGTTCGGAGCTATGTCAGCAGCGCTGGAATAAACTCCTGCAGCTGTAGCTCCAGTCATTGCCAGAGCAGCAGTGTAGAGGGCAGCTGGAGCAGCAGGATCACACCCTGTATATCCCAAGACAAACATAAGCGCAGCTGGGGGAAAATGGGCTGCAAAAAATTACATTTAAAGACAGAAATCATTATTTGTTTGCATAAAACTTTCACTCTTACATAAATAGACGAAGAATTTTCTGGAAGTGGTTGTTGAAACTATTCCTGATTCTCTGACATGATCTACTACAATACCAAAAGTAATGGCAGCAACGAAATGGCCAATGTGTGGTAGAGACTGCAGAATGTCTTCCTAGACGACATCAAAAAAGTCTTATCTGGTATTTTATGTTGGTTGGTCGCTTACGTATTCGATTGAGAATCCATACACAAGTTTAAGATATTTAGTCACACCCAGCATGAGTGTAGCATCTGCCCATTGGCTACCAATAACTGCTATCCCACAAGCCCAAGCAGGTTTTGAGGTCAAGAGGCTTCGCCATGGAAGATTCCTGTGTTCCTTGAAATATTATAATGAATTATCGCTTGAAAACTGACTTATCAAAGTCATGAAATTGATGTAGTTTTTCGATACAGTGTAGGTTATTGAAAAATTGAAACATCAGAAAAACATTCCAGTCATATGGACCCTAACTTTTATCAACGTTGATAATATATTGATCAAATCGTGAAACATTTCAATTGTTGTTAGTAAAGGCTGAAAACTGTGGCGTGCATAAATTATCGTATATATGCACAGGGTGATTCAAAACCCCGTATTTCATGAGTATCAGTAACAGGCACTGAAAAGTAGGTGAAAAATTTGTGGCTATAGTAAAACATTCCAATTGTTGGTCGCAAAAAATCATCCTCAAGAATACTGACAAATGAAATCAATGTCAACAGAGATATGAACTTTGACCCACCAAGTTTATTATTGTGATAGTACCAATCTTTGGTTGATTATTATTTCTAATAAACAATTACTTTTACCAAAAATATGCAAGCGATCGATACTAACAGAAATGTGCTATTGGAATTCGAAACTTCTGTTTTTGGAAATGAAATTCAGGGTAATTGAGACTGTAGACCTTCCTTCAAATCACCCATAGAATAATTTTCATATACCAGGAGAGCGTGCCAATTCCTAGAAGATTTGTACCATAATAATAGTAACAATTTTGATCATTTCATCACTGATTGATACTTCAAAAGTTTCCATTTCAGGACACTCATTTTTCCCCACCCTTTTCATAATTTTGTTTGAATTACATCTCTTTTTGGTCGATTGGGTGCCAAGGATCGATCCACGAATCTCCACCACAGAAGATACCATAGGAAGGAGCTCAAAGCTACGACGTAACTCAGCCAATCCCTACCAAGCTTACGAACCAACATCGTGCCTAAGATACCGACCACAGCATACCCCAAATTGACAGCTATGAATAAGAAACACAACGTAATTCGATAGGATTAATTTTCGTTTTGTTTAGTTACCAGCATATAAGGATACAAAACCGCTTATGTGCTTAGGCTTTATCCACGTTACAGCCAGCATATGGGCAGCAGGCCATGTAGCACCCTGTAACATACAGTATGTAGATAAAGAAAATTAATGATGATAGTCAATATCTAGAAAACGAAAAGCTTTCCGAGAAAATCCGTGAACACTTCAAATTGTTGTGTCAAAAAAATCAATAGGTTTTGAAGTAATCCATTTCACATAGTCATGATCGTCAGACTGATAGTATCCAAAACGGTCAATTGATCCTTTCAAATTTTTTTAGTATTTTAGGTACATTTATTTATAATCATAAAGCTTTGAATTCTCCATATTATCTGGTCTAGTTTTGTTCTTTGGATGGCCCCACAATAATTCTAATGAAGTAAGGTTCGGAGATATAGAGGGGCATTTTATATAGTCACGCCTACCTTTCCACCTGTGGCAATGACATGTGATAAAATGCCGTCACCAAAAATAGCAATTACAATATGAAAAATATCATATAACGTCATCAATGCAATTAAAAGGATATTTTCGGAAAGCTGCTCCTTTTTATACGTAATGAATTCATTCCTTATTTTATGTACACACTGTAGACAGTAAGCAAACGATACTCTGACTATTTATTTTATTTACCATAAAAATACCCTGAAAGAAACGAATGACTACATGGAAGGCAGACAACCACGTGGCCGGTACCATCATGGCAACCACTCCGGAACCTAGTACTCCGGCTCCGAATAGTCTCTCAGCTCCAACCCTTGCTGCTATCCTGCTAGCAGCTAAAGGAGATACTAGGGTGCCCCACATGAACGCTTGTCTTAGGACAGATTCGGTTTTGTCAGTGCGGGTCATTGGAATCTGAGGAGAAGTAAGAGAAGCGTTTGGTAGTTGAGTATCAAAAATGAAGTACAGTTTAGCGTCAGCTTCTGTAACTGAAATATTTGTGGTGAAGCAGGTTAATTAATTACGCAGCACCTCAAAAAAATGTGTTTACGATTGATATTCATTTGGTTATGAGAGAAATCCCTAGTTTTTCCTTACAAGGTTTAATGCATAAAAGATAAATCGAACAAATTACTTAATTATTTTGTTACTTTATTATGTTCTTGAGAAAATACAAATCAGACAAGAAGTTCTTATTAGATGATCATTTACATGATACGTTGTAGACATGTAAATTCTTGATTCCGAAATTTAGAACTCATTGAAATCCGGTTACAAAAAAAAAGCAAGTTCAGTACCAGTCTCGGAGTGAACATGTTTTTTCATTGGAAATATAATATTGCACGATACTTTGAAGTAACTTTTTAAATGAAAATAAGAAGAACAATTCATTGGAAAATTCTTCATGTTATATAATTCGTAATGTTCGATGAAATTTCGATAAGGTAATTTTTGTACTAAAAATTGAAACTACATAATTCAATAGTAATTCATCGGAAAGCGGTAATTCATGATTCAACGATACTATTCAATACATCTCGAAGCTACTGAGCTCCATTTGGTTGAAAAAAATCAAAATACATTGAGGTTCCTCATGAAAATAATAGTTTCATGTTGAAAATGATTCACGCGAGCCGAGTATCCTAATATGTCAAAATGACAATGACTTTTTTACATTTTGGTCAATGTGTGTGTTCTTGTAATCATAAATGTAATAAATAAATGGATAATGGACTCTTACACACTTGTGTATTATTTGATAGTTTAATTATCTGAAATTTGTAACGACAATGATCTCAGTCATGTATTGAATAAATATCATTTTGATACTCATCAACAGCAAATTAGTATTTTTTAGTATGTTACGTTGTATTTCTGCATGTTATTTTATTTTAATGCTTTCTGCACTTGAATATTTCGATTGCTTAATTTACTGATAATTTTCAATCTAACCTCTATGTGTGGTATTGACCTGACAACGTGTACCGTGTTGGTACTGCTGTTGTCATTGTGTGAAGGTGGCTGACAATAGCTGGTGATGTAGCTAGTATTTTCTACGTATTCTGCAAATTCATGTGCAGAGTAACTGGAAGTGCTGTTGGCTCGAAGAGTCACTGAGGCACTTTGTTCCACCACACCGCATAAGACAAATCCAGTGGCGACGAAAATGTAGAGTACTTGTCTGGACCCAATCTGATCTGAATAGAAGATATGGCGAATTCAAATATTCACCTCAACACTGGAAAACTATTTTCAACTCCCTTTCTGATTGTTTTAATTATTTGACGTCCACTTACTCGAAATAAATATACTTGAATATTATTCTGAATATCGATATATGATACATCAACAGACAAAGAGATAAAGAGACAGGGAGACAGAAAGACAGAGAGACAGAGAGACAGAGAGACAGAGAGACAGAGAGACAGAGAGACAGAGAGACAGAGAGACAGAGAGACAGAGAGACAGAGAGACAGAGAGACAGAGAGACAGAGAGACAGAGAGACAGAGAGACAGAGAGACAGAGAGACAGAGAGACAGAGAGACAGAGAGACAGAGAGACAGAGAGACAGAGAGACAGAGAGACAGAGAGACAGAGAGACAGAGAGACAGAGAGACAGAGAGACAGAGAGACAGAGAGACAGAGAGACAGAGAGACAGAGAGACAGAGAGACAGAGAGACAGAGAGACAGAGAGACAGAGAGACAGAGAGACAGAGAGACAGAGAGACAGAGAGACAGAGAGACAGAGAGACAGAGAGACAGAGAGACAGAGAGACAGAGAGACAGAGAGACAGAGAGGCAGATATACGTAGTTGGAATTCAATTCATCAAAAAAGATGTGAAATTGAATTGTTCTGAAATATTCCATAATTCGTAGACAATCAATGAAAGAGAATTCGTCTGAAATAATGAGAATGTGTCTTCAATTATATTCAAGTTATCTAATAGATCGCCACCAAATGTATTATTCCTAATTTATTCAACCAATTCTTACCATTAACAACTTTGGCTGCTTTTTGTACTTGTATACTTCCTCTTTTCAAAGTTTGCAAGGCTGGAGCCATATTGCCAATAAAAATGCACCGTTTTCAAACGAACAACATTATTTACACGACCACCTAAGCCCATAACAACAATAACAAAACATTCGCTCCAAGACATAATACCTAATTGAATATTATTGTCGTTTTCCTCGTTGAGCCCACTCGACAATTTCGACAAATTGCTTTCATCTTGTATAGCCATGGCATACTGTTGAGTTTTTCATATGGTTTTCAATTCATTAGATCTATAATCATAAACATTTCTGTATTTGATCTTAAATCATGAAACATTCAAGTAAGTGAACTAATATATCGATAGACGGTGAAATATAGAAAAGAAACCGTCAAGTCCGTTGAAAATAATTGGGTTGAGAACGATTCATTCGTATGCATTGTGTCAAAACCTGCGTCTGGGAATTTCAGAATGTGAGAAAAACCTTGCCTTCTTGAAATGAAGTAATTTCAACTAATTTTATTGTACAAAATAATGGTCGAATTCATGCATAAACTCGTTACGTTTCATCAATTATCTCTTGCTACATTTGGACAATGTGATACAGAAAACTGTAAACATTGTTTGTGTCAAGTATAGATAATGTATGTGAAATATCGGTTTATTGAATGGTCCTGATCTCGGCTCACAATCATAATTTTTGCCAAGATAATTAGAGCTGACAATCATTGACACAAAATGATGATTTTAAATTTGAATTGTAACTAATCAAGGTTATGATGAATTATAAATGAAAAGGCTAAGACACGTCAACTACATTTTCGAAGGGAACGAAAATTCATCCTTTCGATTCATTCTCGAGATTTTAAACTTGACGTTAGAAAATTAGTTTATATTCGCTCGAAACTAAGATTCGATAGATCATGTCTAGTTGATTTTTTATCATGACTAACTATGTTCACAACTGAATGAGTTCCAAATATAAAATTTAATATTCAAAGATTCGAATTATCAACAGAATTGCAAAGTTTATCTTTCATACTATACAAACAACTCGCGTAGATTTTAAAAATTTATGAAAAAATCAATGTTCAAAATTGAATTTAAAAAACTGCTGAGAGAGTATACTGCTTCAGAAAAAAAAATATGATCTCTGGATCAGAATAATATTTGGTAGATGAAAAACCGTTGGTGTAAATTCAGAAAAGAAAAAAAACGACCTCAAGTCGACAGTTGAACTGTT
This sequence comes from Plagiodera versicolora, assembly GCA_037013635.1. NCBI lineage: Eukaryota > Metazoa > Arthropoda > Insecta > Coleoptera > Chrysomelidae > Plagiodera > Plagiodera versicolora. Next base: position 3,772,794 of record CM072982.1, on the reverse strand, counting down.
TGTTGCCTAACAGTTCTATAATGATCCATCATTTCATGGGGTACCTACTCAAAGATATGTATAAATATTGTTTTGTTTAGTATTAGTTAGAATTCAATTAGCAAGAATACCGATTGAAAGAGAAAAATGATACATTCACAATGACTCTTACTTCACATACATTTCATCTACAAATGAGATTTCGTTAAATAATTCTTTTATGCAGAAAAGTTATTTGGGAAAGTAGTTACAACTATGCTCACAATCAGAAGAAAAATTTTCATCGACCACATCTGTTATACCTGTCTGTTATTTCCTGTTGTTGGATCGATGACATTAACTGACCATTGACTTCCACATACCTCTTTGGTCACAAGAAAGTGTACGGGGTCATAAAACGAAAGTTTTTTTTTCATTCCATATTTGGACCAAGATTGAGGAAAGACTGACAGTGCTTGTGTTCTGGAATCTTCAAGTGTCTAATGTCCACAATAATTCAATATATAAACTATGAGGAAGTTTGCACTTTCATTTAAAATTGTGTACATGAAAAAATAATGGAAGTTATATTACTGATTACTCAAGGTCACCCTGTCGAAGATTGACTTGAGTTTTGTCCCTGCAATGCTTTTTGGAAAAACTTATTTTCAACACTCATAATATATTTCTGATATGAATTCGTAATCAAATTCAGTAGTGAAGATGGATGGTAATATACTCTATTACGAATGTTGGATTACGATTTGAATTATTCCTTCAAGGAAGAAAACATTTTCACGATTTAGTATTTCTTTTGTTTAGAAACCAATTCCGATTGGATTCAAAGAAACATTTAATTAGCATTGAGATGCACGATTCAATTAATTTCACATTCACAATATAATTATTTTTAGCAATTATTATTTGTTAATCGATATTCATTATTTTTTCAATCGTCTAGTTAATCTTCGAAATGTTCATTTGTCTTTCGCAATAATAGCAAGATTTTCGGTTCACCACCCAGAAGTAAATGTCCAGAGTTTTCATAAATAATTTGGAAGATTTTGGAAAATGCCCATTTCAATTAGCCACCCTTCAATGGTTTGCCCTGTATAAATGAAAATAATATCAGAAGATACTCGACTAGATACTTCAATTCAATTCGTTTCTAATTCGTGTTGAATCATTAATTCTGTCAAAAGGTATACGAAGCATGGAATTGATAGTGAGTAGTATAATGCATCAAAACACTCCAATGTATCATACAAAATATTTTATTGTAACAAAATACGCACACAGCACATCCACGTACAGATACAGTATATACAGAATACAATCAATAAAATAACTTATTACATATCGAATAAAAAATAATGAAACTAGGGATCTGATGTACAATGATCTTAAAATCCTCCACATAAAAAAAAATGCTGATCATTGTCCAGAAGACGGATTAAACATATCTAAAGGTTATCTAACACTACCAGAAGCCACAAGGTCGAACAAAGAACTCAGATGGCCTTGAAAGATTCAAAACAATGCAAAGTTTGGTCGTCATTAAAGAAGTGAAAACAGTTGATAGTCAGGTAATTCAAAACACACACACGTTCAAAATATGCACTACGAATGATGCATTCCAAATTAGAATTATTGCCATTTCGATTATGTAATTTTTAGATTAACTTTCACTGGTTGTTGTTGAGTGGTCACATACCTATATACTATCACCGTGGGACTATTTATTAAACGTGGGAATATTTATTAAACGAATTTTTTCAGCAAGAAACAGTTTCTTGAACTCGCAAAATGATTTGCAAGAATTTTATTTGAAGACCACCTTTGGGAAACCTTGGAAATACCACGAATCGAGAGTGGAACAGATTATTTTCAATATTCTTTAATCAACCGTTAACCGTTTAGGCACACGAACTATATTGTTTTCAAAAAATCTCAAGCTTGCCTTTTTTTTAGCATCATATCCAATCAACCCAAAACACTTGTATTGCTTAATATAGAAATAGATGATTCACAATGAAAATCTAATTTGTTTCGAATTTGTTCCCAGTTTTGTCCGACACTCCGCCATGATTTAGGTTTCATTGAATTTCCAGCTATATAGATCGCTTTTAGAATTGAATGTTGTGTCCCCGGAGGAAAGCGTCAATTTGACTAGTGGCAAGTGCTCCAGTAGAGTCCAGAGATGGTTGAACGTAATACACCTGCCTAGCAGGCTGTCTTAGCTGTTCCTGCTTTTCCTGCTGAGCTTGCTGAGCCTGCTGAGCTCTCGCTCTCTGCTGCGAGGCGAATAGTTGAGCCGAGCTTTGGAACTGCTGTTCTGCTTGCTGTGCCTGATAAGTGGCCTGAAAAAATTATGAGGCATGTTCAACTTTTCGACAAAAATACCGGGTGATTCTTCAAGGTGGCTCGCCCCTATAACTTTTTCATTATTGGAGATAGAAGAACAAAATTCGGGGGTTGTGTATTATATGTCAATTCGCATTATTTGACGTATTCACTTGCTTTGCAGTACCTCCAGTTCGACCGGAAATTACCTCAACTTTCGATTTTCAAATGGAACACCCTATATATTTTTACTTATTTCGATCGAGGATGACATTATCTATCCAACAAAACTTTGTTTGTGAATATTTGACGTATGAAAGAATTTTTATTTCAATTTTTATTTTTCGATCTAGTGTGCCATGGATCGATTGAAACGCTTCCTTTTTGATCAAGGGACATGGGAAAAATACAACTTTGAGGCATATGACTTCAGAGTCATTTCAATAATTTTTTCAATGTCACAAATATCATTTTTTCCAGTTAACTCGATTTTTTCAAATGGAAAGAGGGTGGCTCGTCGGTTTTTTGTGAAAGATCATTTTCTTACGAACAATTTGATACCACACACTTCCACTTTATTTTCACTATCTTTCTCAATAATTGCAAGAAGCCCAATACCTAAATTGAAATAAAAAATCTTTCATACGTCAAATATTCACAAACAAAGTTTTGTTGGATAGATAATGTCATCCTCGATCTAAATAAGTAAAAATATATAGGTCATTTCCGGTCAAACCGGAAGTACTGCAAAGCAAGTGAATACGTCAAATAATGCGAATTGACATATAATACACAACCCCCGAATTTTGTTCTTCTATCTCCAATAATAAAAAAGTTATAGGGCGAGCCAACTTGAAGAATCACCCGGTATAGACATTGGCGAGATCCAAAGTATTAAGTTAATAATCGGGAGTAAAGAATTCAATTATGTATATTGTGGCATTAGGAATTAGGAATTGCATGAAAAGAACTGATAACAATGCATATCCTGACCAGCTGTCTCAAAAAGCTTCCTTATAATCTATGATTTTTAGCGAAGATGCCTTAGATCATCTAATTGTATTGTATAATTCCCTGTCTTTTGTAGTGTAGTAAAGAAGTATTGGTTCCGCCTCTGTGATAATAAATGTATTGAAATCAGAGAAACTGATTGAAATCCTGATAACACTGATTTTTATCGCTGAAATCTTTATGGTTCCTACCTGTGATTGAACAGGTTGCGGCCTCAAATTCTGCGAATACAGAGGGCTCTGCTGTTGCAATTGCTGTATATTCAGCACCTGTGGCTTTGGCCTCTCGACGTATGGCTGTATCCTCTGTTTCAGCACGTAGTCACCGCCTTCAGTCTGTGGCAGCGATTGGTAGATTTGGTTATTATACTGTCCAGTGGAAGGGTCGTATACCAATTGGGTAGAGTAGACTTGAGGTGAAGGGTTAGAAATCGACTGAGGTCTGAGAGAAGTGGACCTGGCACCTAGAGGAGTGGGGGTTGGCGATACCAAGTTGTTCTCCTGTTGGAAACGTTGGAATTCCTCATCGAAGTCTACGTCTCTGTTAGGGGAGAGGGTAGAAGAAAGGGACGCCTGAAACCATAGTTGAACAATGAGCCAACATCATCAACTTGACTTATTTTATAACTGTCTTACTTGTAACTGTTTGGTGTACAATATGGGAGTAGGCCTTGGCGTCACAGAAAACAATTGGGGCTTGTAGGTGGTTGCAGGCAATTGTGAAGGCCTAGAAGTTACTGTGGGGGTGACAGGTCTAGGAGTGATAGTGACAGGGTGAACGCTGCTCCTGTAGATCACAGAAGCTGGAGTGGTAGGTTGAGTGACTTGGGGACGGCGGTACACCTGGGGAGTAACCTCGTCAGCGGAAGTTTCCTGAACGTATTGAGGACGGGATATGTATGTTGGACGACGAGCAGGCTGAAACATAAAAATACATTGGAACTGTCAATTCGTTGAACGTCTTCGATTTTACAGAAAGACTAGGAGTAAAAATAGTGTAACTCAATGAAATAGTGCTAGTCAATCTGAATGTTAAAGAGATTGCATGAGGTTTGAAACTGGAAATAGGACTAATAAAGTGGTTAGAGATGAACTGGAAAATAATCAGTGTAGTTATATAATATAGGAATATAGATTATCCTGGCTAGAAAGATCCTTACTTGTGGCGTAGGCCTCAACAACTGAACATCCTCGGGCTGTTCTTCTTCTTGTGCATAAGTATTCTGGAACAAAGTTACTGCAGGTTTAGGAACAGGTCTTCTGATTTGTTGGATTGGCCTAGTGGGATAGTTTTGCGGGACGTTCTCGTTTTCTTCCTGGCTCTCTTCTAGTTCGTCTTGATCTTTCGGAGCATTGGGATCACATGGGTTACCAGACACATAGGTGAATTCTCTTTTGTTACCGTCTGGATCGACGTATCCGTATTTACCTCGCACTACGCAATCGGTACCTAAAAACAGAAGGATTGAATTAGAATCATTGACAGTGCGTCCACGGTCTTGATGGTTTTCATAACATAGACTATGTAATGGATCCTAGACCACTCTCGATATTGAGAATTGCCAAAACAATTGAGAATTCGACCAGTTTATTATCTCTCATGAAAGATCACATTCAAAACTCGAATCGAGGATCAAAAATTTCAAGAGTAGAGGTTTCTTTGCTCTCGAGTATATACATGGAAAAAAGGAAAGAAAACCCATAAAAAATTGAAAAGAAAAACTCACTACGATGAGTCATGAAGGAAAAAAATACGATATGAAAAGTTTCACCAACGAAAGAATGACAAGGAAGAGTAATCATTATCAATGTTGGAGTTGGGGCACATGGTGCTTCCAGGCGTATGAATAATCTCTTGACATTGCTCTGTAAGCAAGTGGCGCTATCAAAAATGTGTCTTCCTAGATGGAAGGACACTCTGTCGCTCAAAGCGTGCGCTGTTTAGGCACTGTGGTTTCGAATTGGATAGGTGCAGAATAAAAATTCCGAAAATGCGAAATTCTGATAACCTCATGATAAGTACCAACAATGCAAAGAGAAATTTTGGAAATATTGTACTGAAATGTGAAAATCTAAAAATGAATATGATCGAAACATCCTAGATCCTGGATCCTAGGAGAAGACGACAAATGACTCTCATGATTCTACATGCCAAATAGTTCCAGAATTTACAGCGATACATTATTTCAAGGTTCCAGCCTCCTTTTCTTCCACTGTTAGGTTCCCAAATACGGAATTTTTTGATTCATCTACATCATATTCAAGAGCATGTATGTAATAGAAGGCAAACATCACTCACCTCTCGTTTCTTCTTTGAAACTACCATCGGCAGCTTCGTACCCAAATGTGAAAGAACCATCATCGTTGACTTTGTTATAATTTCTGAGGGTTTGTACAGGAGGAGCCTTACTAGTTTCTTTGGCTCTGGTAGGTTCCACTTGATGTCTTTGTTGGTTCCTTGGAATATAGCTGTTCTCCGCATTTCTTGAAGAAGCCTGTTGTTGACCATACAATCCATTGTATCTACAAAACGAATTGAGTCATTTCAATTATCGTTCACCAACTTCATTCGGAGGTCTTACCTGTCAGCAGATGAGACCAAAACAACTGTTCTTTGGTCTTCCTGAGGTTCAGCTGAGTAGTAGTTGACAGTTTCTTGTTCCTCCTCGTCTTCCGAAGGACGTTCGATTCTCACTCTTCTCGATTCTGTTTGAATAAGAAGTGTTGCTCCAATAAGGAGCAATGGTAACCACTGTAAAACAGAATGAGGGAAAGTCAATATATAATCTTTAGTTTATCGGTATTTTGAAAACAATGGAGGTGAAATTTTTGCTGAAAGAAGTACTATTTGAAGTCCATACAAAATAAAAATGTTATTCAGTTATATCAAGATATCCGAAGTTTACAATAGACTATTAGGTGCGCTCTGATGAAAATGGGAAAAACTGTGTGATTATGAAATGTCACAATTGTCAATTGTTCGCTAAACAATTAGAAGGTGTTCTTTTAAAAGGCCATAACTCCGGTGAGAATATTTCTATTGGATTCACATCACAAAAATACAATAACGGCATGATTCATACGATTACCTCACATGCGAATAATTAAAAGACATTTTCAAAAAATACAGCGTCAGTTTAAAAACGTACCACCCACAATAAATTATAAATCACAATCTAGTCTTCCCCTTAGCTTTCAAAGACCTCAGTTTTTGATGCATTACAAATGCACGAACACCCTGTATATTGGTATGATATTGTAATATAGAAGAGAGAAGAATTGAGGGAAATTTATCATGAAAACTCATCATACGTTAGAAGTGATGGAAATGAATTAAAATACATTTACAACAGAACCAAATGATTTACTACCATAACAAATTCGTTGTTCATTGAAATTAATAACGTAATATCCTAATGAATATGAATAATCAGGACTGGAATAAAACTAGATATTATCTCCTATTTTAATGTCTGTTGAAAATACCGACTTTTTTATTAAAATAAGATGCACATATAGTTAATAGAAATCCTTTATTTCTCCATCGATGTACAAGGTTATCTTTTTATGAAGTGTAATATAGCCAAAGCAATCAAATCTACGAAAACTTCTACAGATATTAGACAACACATCGATATCAACAAGGCGTGAATGACAAAGAAGATTTAAATCCATTGAACGTAGAATGTGGACAAATATGTTGGTCGAGTTTTTTGTTACATCCTCTATGACAAGGATAATTGATCAATTCTATGTCTTCAGTTGAGAACTTATATCAATATATAAATATAATATTCATTGTCCATCACTACTGGACTATCAAGCAAGTTACCTAGTTACATGTGATTGTGATTATGTCTTCATCAATAGCAAGTTGCATTTGAATGCCATAGTTAGAAATGGGATTTAAAAATATCAAAAGTATGTGTGCGTCTTCACAACAGACATTCACTGTGAATAAACAGATTGTATTTGTAAAACTATCGCGATCCATTCCAGTATCATTGAAACAGAACATTTCCTAACTATTCTTACTGTACATGTGAGTGCAAAACTTACAGTTAAAATTACTTGTCTTAAATTTTTGGTTGTGTAAATTTTAATTTATGCGTGTGCAATGAATCGAAAATATGCTTGCCAAACACCTGAACTATTTTGCTCATTTCAACAAGAACAAACTGTTTTGCAAACAATATTAATTTCGTAATTTCATCGACTAAAACGGCTGTGACTTTTTTTGCTATTATATTCCGCCCATAATTTCACACTGCACCACATTCTCAATCATTATATATCTATAAATATAAGACAATACGTGGGTTATATCATAATATCTTATTGAATCATAGTGGGCGTAAAAGATTTCACGGCATTTATCAATGGAAAACACCACGCCTTATAGAGAAGACAAAAATCATTTATTTCAAACACATAAAAATATCGACATCGTTGAAGGCGGAAGTACTAAGAGAGTAAAAAGAATAAATGCGATATTTAGTCATATACAAAAAAGCTTGGAAAATATGATCATATGTCAATGTTCTCAAAAGGATACGGAAAAGTACGAATTGTACAAAATTTTGGATAGTATATTTTGTGATACGAATATTCCAGATTTGACATTTACAATATAGCCAGATTTTCGTTTTTCTGATATTATTAATAACTTTGGTTTTTTTAAATAGATCACCCCGTATATTGTATCATTATTGGAATGTCCCCTTCAGTACGAGTTCACAATAGTTATTGTATAATTCTGTGGTTCAACCATATGTAACTCTCAATATTTGATAGTCAGGAAGGTCCAAAATTTTTTACAATTCGTACTACCCATTTGTGAGATAATTGAGCGATTCCAGACTTTTGTTCCAGTCTGTATAATATGATGCTTATACTACGAGGTATTCATGAAAAGTATAATGATTTATTTTGAAACTACTGAGAAATAATATCGTTAGTAACCTTCTTAATTGAGTGGAACATTGAAAGAGAACGTGTTTTTATACAATTTTAAAAGAGCAGGAACAGAATCAGAAGTAGAAATGCTTCCTTATAGGATTCGTGTCGAAAATGCGGTTATTCAAGTTTTTTTCAGATACTTTCATAAAAAAAAATGATTATCAATTATTCTTTTTTCTCATCGATTCACTCAATACATGGTGTGATGACAACGATTGACTTAACAGGTTACTATCGAAATGACAGCATTGAAATCATTTACGTAGACTGGGAAAGGAAGCCAGTCGCCCATTGTGTTTTTTTCTCGTGTTGGCAATATCGTGCCCTGGTTGTTTTCGTAACAAGAAACCTTTCTACGCCTCCTGCGCTTACGGCGTTACATTCTTAAGGACATGGATATATGGACATTTCGTATTGCAGCGATGCATTTTTTCATATCTCCAGGCGAGTGAGTGGAATTACAAATATAAATGATTCAAATTTGACGTGGAGCTGATAGAAGAATAAGAGAAATTACAACTTCCAATGCATACTACAGTTTTTATTCTCGTGACAATAGCAATACAGACTAGACATATAAAGAGTATATACAGTGAGAGAACGATGACATTTTTAATGAATTATGGCGATTTATGTTCTTTATTGGTTTATTTGAGATGTCTACAACTATCTGACGAATTTAATGGTCAGATTCTCCATCGAATTCATGATATTCAGATACTTGGAATCGTGGTGATGTCACGTTTGTAACATCAAATGTCATTATTATATGTGATGCATTTTAATGATTGGATCATACACATGTTGATGAAATGAGTGATTTCATGAGTTCTATACCTTTTTATCAATATTGACAATATTTAATCAGATCTGTATTTTCATTATCAAACAATTTTATTTCTTTTCATCACTTCAATGAACATTGCATACGATTTATGTATTCATAAGAGTACAAAGTACAAAAAGTTTTATTTGAATTTGGTATAGGTCTCGCGCAGGCTGGATCCGGCTCTGGTAATATTTCCATTCTGTGATTCCATCCTATCCAAATGAAATCTCCATCAAGATCACTTGCGGATTGTCTAGAATTCTTCGCAACCTTGTATTCTGTCTCGAGTTAATGGCAGTTTTGGATGACCATTCATAACAATAATGACTGGTATAATTAAGAAAAACTAGGTCCGTGAGTCCACGCCTTTCTTATGACAAACGGCCTTCACCTGGTGATTCACTTCATTCTTTGCTCACAAAGCTTTCTTGAAGCTCTAAACCAGTTTCAATAACGTAATCTGAACAGTAACAACAGGTACTGTGTTGATCGTATTCTAATTAGCATTGCATAACGTTACAGATCGTTTCTTCGTTTCGTTGTAGACTTTTATTTTCACTTTTCGTATGCAGAACGCTACTTGTTATTCATAACTATGGCATTATACCGGTTGTTTCAAATTTGATTTTCATCTTTCATAACTAGCAAATTATTAGACAAAAAAAGATTAAAATCGAACAATTTTACACTTTTTAACTTGCTCTACGACTCTCGTCTTCATATTATTTTTTATGGACGCCTTATTGAATATTTCAAGTTCAAATGATATATTACATGAAACTATTCATTTTTCGAGAGGTTACTGACATTGAATTATTTTTAAACTTCAACACATCTACTATTTTGATTTGTTATCGAATTGGGAGAAATGATTCAAATCATTCTGATATTTATGAAACTGATTCAATATACAGAGGTAATTGGTTGTTCAATCGACTTTCGATATAATTAATCATTGAGTGATATCCGAAAATGAAACTGGTCACCAACGCCTTTTTATTAAACTTTAAAAAAAAATCCGCACCCAACTTAGATAACCACAAAAAATGTGATATAATATAGACACTGTTTATCAATCATTGACGATCAGAAATAATTTATTGCGATTTCAAACCAGTTCTTTTCATATGGTATTGCATCAAAATTAGAATAGAAAGTGGAATGGTTCTGGAAAAAGGGAAATACAAACGAAAATTCAATCGTATTATATAAAATACTAGAAGACAGAATAAAAGAAAGAAAATGTTTTCTAGTTTTCCATTGAATACTATTTTGTGCTTGAGATTGACCAATGTTCACGTGACATACAATTTAGTAATTTAATAATAATGAATTAATTTCTGAAGTAATGTCCAAGTTCGTTCATTCTATTCGTGGAATGAAAACTGAACAATTATTTTCAAGTTCGATACTTGCGGAACAATCCAATATAAATCGCCTCGGTTATTTTCCTCCATAGGTAGATGTCTTCATTGAGTAGAACCCATATTTGCTCGCATGTATATAGAATTGTGCAAGTATACAGTTGCAAAACCAAAGGTCACTAGTTCAATTTCAGAGCTGAACAATGACAGTAAATGGTACAAGTTCTCACGACTCGTTTATATTTTTATATGTACCATTATGTATCCTTAAAACCAATTATCACTCATTATTCCATTACAAAATTGAGATTCATGAGTGAATATCAAATTCTCAAAAGAGCACAATGAAAAAAATATAGGCAGTCTCATATTATATGAATCAATATTCAAGACATTGTTATTTTCGAGCAGACATGGTGATCGAAATTGCAGTGAATATCATGAATAAAAATAATATAATGAATGAAAATAATGTAATGAAGGACATGATGAACACTGTTTTTGCAGCAGTTCCTCTGAAAAATTATTCACGATATCGAAACAATCACTGCAGAGAATTATTGATGATTTTTACGTAACTCAAGAGACTCTCAATCTACTATTACAACAAACTCGTGATAGTACCCGAATATATCATTGTTATGAGCTTTTGTTGCAATTTAACCACTTGTTGCATTCTGAATGAGTTATATCCACAACAAAAAATAAATTGCCCAATGTGGTAATAGCCGTTGCCTACACGAAAATCAGATTCAATCAGTGTCGGTAGTACTTTCATTAGTATGTACGTGTTACGTCACCACTCGATCGAAAGGTATCACTTATTTGGTATGCCGAGGGATCAGTTGAATTCAGTCTGAATCAAATAGTAATGTGAGATTTATTCAAAAAAGTAGATGTCAAGAACGCCGAGAAAACAATTGATTTGCTTGTTCTATTTTTACATGATGCAAGTATTGCGACTTTTCCTTCAATAGGAAAGTTCTGTCAACGTTGAAAGAGACAGAAACTTCCACACTTTTTCAATAGGAATACAGGGGAATGACTTTGAACTTGTGATGACTTTGAAGGATCTCCAATTGATTTCATCCGAACAATCTGGATGAAATACTTTCCCATTACTGCAGGAGGTTTTCAAAATGTTCCTCCTTCAGTTCCTATCAGAATTAAGTTGTTATTTACAATAATTGTTTTACTGAATTTATAGTTGGAGATCAAATTCCATATTATTTGTATTTTTTCGTAGTTTGATTTTAGGGCCATGATATTTTTCAAATTCTACTTTCAAAATCCTTTTCAACGAAGTATAGCACGAATTCCCTTGAAAGAGTTGCGTTGCTGTCAAGGAGATAGGAGGAAAGGGGTGACAATTCTTTTTTTTTTGTTGAAAATCACCCGGTTTGAAATGAAATAAGGGAAAAATATATGACGAAAAAGAATATTTTCATTCCACGATTTCTAGATAGAGTGAATTTTTTTATTTTTTTTATACTTCGACGATTCTGATTCGTTTCGTGATTTTTGCACGTCACATTATATCTAGGCAAAATCGTGTCCTTCAAATTAGTAGGATTTCCTCATTCAAGAGATAATCACTTGTATTTTTGTCCATCTATATAATTCATAAAATTCGTGACCAGAATTGCAGCAAAATTATATGAATGATGGGCGTTTTCTCTATTAGCATTTTTTTCAATTGTTGTTTTAATCGATATGATCTTAAAATGTACCTGATTATTATCTAGAATCGTTGAGTGAATAACTATAAACTTGTGGACAAATAATACATATTAAACATTTTCAGCGCCACAACATGAGTGGTATTCGACTAATCACTAGAATGTTATGCTCAGGCGTGACCAACTTTTACTTTCGATTTCGTGAGCTTCATAATAATCTAATTTAGATTTCGAATTCGTGTAAACGATAAAATACATTTTCAACTGATATTCCATAGAATAAGATTCAGTATCGTCTTGATCTAGAACAAACTTCAACAAAACTAAAAATAATCTACGATAGAAATTCATAATTGAAAATATTCCAAGAAAGAACACTGGAGAAATTATGAACTATATAAGTTTTGATTGAATGTATTCCTCTCTATTGTTTGGATTTTTCTGCAACTAATCCGATTGTAGAATCTCATATATTCAGTCACTGAAAAAAATGTGATTTGATATGTCAACGTATCGAATTCATAAAGCAAAAACCGAGACAAAAACAGTTTGAAATTTGTTATTCACATAATTCTATCATGAATATTTTACTATTATACTTTTTTAGTGTTTCGAACTAATACTATATTGAAACTTCCGAAATTGGTGAGTATTCAAATTCATCAAAATGCTCCCTAATTGTTAGTCTATGTAGGGTGATTTACCTAACTAATTCTTTACAGGTTTATGGGTCAGTTTGGTGAATCACCCTGTATAATATTCTTCTACTCTTATTCTCTAATGATCCAACTCAACATTTTCAAGTTTACTCGAATATTTTCTCGTTTTTTTTATGAATGTCTCGATATAATGTCTTCAGCAGTCTTTGACAAAAAAAATTGAAAACAGATTTTCGTATACAGGGTGGCTCACCAGGTTTTGGGCAGTTTATGCTTCAGGATGTGTATTTCCAAGGAAGACGGATTGGGTGAAATGGTACAATACTTTGGCCGGCCATTTTATAAAAATGCAGTCATCTTCTTAGTATTGAATTCTCCACTTTTTTCTGTCGAATCCACTTTGGAGATTTGTGCCACGAGTGTGAGAAATCTATTCAATTATACAAGGCTGCCAAAAATTAACTATCACTATTGTCGAAACAAATAACACCCTGTATTTCATCAAGAAAACTGTTATTGGTACTGTCAGTTGAGAATTCAGTATTGTTTTTATGAATCTTTTTGCAGTAGAAGTTTTTTTTGGTTTATGATTCAAAATGGGAGTTTATCCAGTGTGAGTTTATAGATTATGAATTGGTTATCTTCATTTAGAAATTAGTGTACCCTGTATGTAAAATTCGATCATGTTATTCAATTACTCGTATGCCGTTCAGTGCACCCACATTTTTTCTCTTATCTACTGAGTAATTTCAATGCCAAGAAATCCAAATGTGAAGAAAATCATCCACAACAATTTCTGGTTCGGATATAACCGCAAACTAACCACGTTCATTTAGTTGTAGTCGGATCGAATTATTTGTTCACCTTGACATCTAAAGTCAATGACATAAAACATTCCCGTATCATCGAAAGATCACTTTCTTGGTCAACTTATAATTCACTTTCCTTCGCCAATTTTGTCATAATTGGTTCTTCTCTAGTAGCTTCGAAAGTACCATAATGAACGAACTGTTATGTATAGCATATAACAGTTGCATTTATTTCGATTTCAATTTCAATGACGGTATTCTTGGAATGCATTCTTTAATTGGCAAGAACAAAAGCATAGCAGCTTTTCTTCTTCCGATAGTCTTCCCATTCAATTACGTTTAAATGAGTTTTAATTGCTTCCATGGGTTTCGAATTGAATTTTACTCAACATCTCACTTGGATTGATTCTTACGAAAATCAGAAGTCGATTGGTCCATAACCTATTTATTACTGAATTATAAGCATTTGGGCACTTATCAATTGGGGCCTCAAAATCTCTCAAAAATACCTTATTGCATATATCCAGAATATACATCATCTGCAAAATAAATGTGAATCTAATTTGAGAATCATCAGGGCGAATTTCACTCAAAGGCGTTCATAATGTTGACTAGTTTAGTTTCAGCAATGACAATGACACACTTCGCAACGCAGTTACACTTTATGCTTTCAATTTTTTCTCCTTATAAAAAGTGAATTAATTAATAATATAAAGTCCAATAACGTACGTTTATCGTAACCAAAGGAAAGCAGAGCACCAGCTTGACTTTTACACGTTTTTCTGCTTGTCATAGACGGTTAAATTCAAGATTTATAATTCGATTGTTCTTGTTTATTATTGTTGCTGCATGTCATGTACAGAATAGCTCTTTCGTAAATAATGATTTTATCATCATTAATATCCACGCTCAAGATCAATCATTGAATATCCGCTTTGTATTCCGTAGTTTGGTAGTCGTTTTGAGTATTGGAGATTTCTCAATGCATATTTTCCGTGATCATATCTATAGCTTTTGTGTAACAGGCATGAAAAAACCAATATAACCATCATAGTTACATTGAAATATATCGTCAATCTTGATTTTGTAAATTCACTTCAATGAGTTTGGTCACGTGATTATACTCATACATATCAAACATGATCACGACCACTTGTATGAATATATGAGATGATATTTTGATTTATCATCAAAATGAGGAGAGGTTATAACTGCCAGATTATGTTCAATTGTTAATTTTTTTTGCTAGTATATTTGTAATGTTATTATTGTATTCAACAACGTAGGTTAAAGAAAAATATGTGGTGGATATACCAAAAAATTGAGTAGAAGAGATCAGAAAAGTGTCTATAATTGATTAAATATCTTGACAGCTCATTTATAAGATGAATTTGTACATGATAGATGTTATATTATCCATTAAATTAATTTTGATTATGATAGTGATGACAGTGTGTTATAGATATCTCAATAATATGATTATTGATTACAACGAATAAGTAAAATATGGCTAAGTTATGAAAAACGTGTTTGGAGAATCTAATTTAAGTAAGAAGTGGAAAAAAGTTCTATTCTATGATACGATTATCACTTTCATGCAGTTTACTAAAAAGCATAACTTTTCTCGAGGGATAAGTTGAAAGTGGACGAATAACAATTATTCTGTATCCGCTGTGTTTGTGTGAAGAATCTTAGTGCGGATGTAGTTTTATTATTATAAACAATACAGAAGAAAGTGAGTAAAAAGCTTACTATGTTCATTACTATAAATATAATGGTGAAACTGGATCAACCAGAATATATTTGAATAGAATCCACATAATCATTCAGCGGAAAGTATCTTTCTTTGGATTTCTCAAGAAATAATACAATGGCGTACCATTTTATGATTCCTTCATAAAATATATAATTTCTAACAGAAACATCTGCCACTGAAAATTATCCAATAATATGTTTTGGGAGGGTCCGAATTGAATAATGTTCGACTTATAATTTGAATTCAAGATTCAACTATTCTATATCGTCTCCACTGAATAACTTTTTCGAACCAATTTTCGCGAAACTTTATCCAAACTGAACAAATAAGTTCATCATGAATATGCCAAAATCCTCTATGTAACAAACTCCTGAATCGCATAATATAACTCCTGATGAATATAATTGAGTCAACTTATCATTCATACGACATCGAACAGATTTGCAATCATATTCAATTTATAAGGTGACGATTCAAGTTAAGATTATTTATTTTACATGAAGATAGATTTGAATGAGTGTAAAATGAAAGTTATTTATTTGAAGTTTAATACAAATTAGCTAGAACCATTTATTCAATATTTCATTGTGCATGATTTTCAAATTGGCAATATAAGTAATCATTTAATTTGAATTAGTCAGTAGTTATACAGTTTTGGGTTTATATTTCATTTCATTTTGTATTTCAATCAGAATATTATGAATAATAACAATTGCTCATCTCAGAGTTGCAGGAAAAATAATTGGCAACATTGTATATTCTGACAAGCTCTCACAACTTTTTTCCTTCAAGGAACATTCATAGACGTCAGTGATATATTTGCATTTCAAAAGAAGTGATCTTCATATTCGCTAATGAAAATAATTTCGTGAGCCATAATGAAAAAGTAGTTCCGGAAGGGGAAATGATGAAATTTCTAATTCATCAATAGAAACCTTCTAGGAAGTAAGGGGTAACGCAATACGTTATACGCCATTACTAGTAGACTTATGATTATCGAGTTACTCCAAGTTACTCGTCGACTACTAATAACACTCTTGATCTAATTAACTCATATTATATCACAATACTCACTTGATTTCTAATATACGGCACGTTTCATTAGTTACTGAGATAGTAGAATAATATCACTTTCGTTATAGGTTACAATTTTGAAGGATACTTTCGATGAGTTTCGAAATTATCCATAAAAAAAAGTAAACTCAATTTCATGAAATTATAGTTCATGGAAAAGAAATGAGTTAATAAAGATCTGTTTCAAATTTGCTCAAGGCTCCAATGATATGCGAGAATTCTCAATATCGAAGTTTCTTGTGCATTGAAATTATTTGTATCGTTCCACAAGCTAAGAAATTGATGAAAAGCGCATTTATCTGTCCCAAATACAATGAAGATTTCTGACAAATGAATAGAGAATCAATGTTTTGACAGTAGTTGAAATAAAGCGTTCGAAACTTAGTCCATCGAAATAAAAATAAATGCAATTTACTTTTGATTCTGGTACCAAAGTACCAAAATCAGCGAATTCATCATGCTTGAATTTCATAGTACTTACAGATTGTAACATCCGCATCCTGGAACTGTTTCTGGGGGAAGTCAAGGAGAAGAAATCAACCGTCTACTGCGCGTATCTTTTTGAAAAGTACCACTCGAACCTCCTTGTAACGCGGTACGAGAAGCGAGAGTGACTTTGAATGTCTTCAGGAGACTGACGGTACTAGCTTTATAACCTAGGTACCATAGGGGGGTACCACTGGTACTTTACTGATGCCTGGTGCTGTATACAGTTGCCTTTCGTTCTTTTAGAATTTTCAAATGAAGAACATGAATGAGTAATGAGTTGGCAAGAGATTAGCCAATTTTTTCCGATACGTAGGTTGGAATACCAATTCAAAAAGTTCGATTTTAGCTATCGGTGATTCATTCTGATTTTATTCTATTGAGCAAGAATCTAAGTGACTAGAATTTATATTCCTGATTGTTTTTGGATAGTCCAAATTTGAAAAATTATTGATTTCTGTAGTTTCTATGCAAATGTTGTCATTGATCAAGAATACCAGTAGTGAATAAAATTTCACCAAATCTTACATTCATAAATATCGTTCTAAATTTGGCGAAAAGTTCATTACATCGCGTAAAAAATTCTAATTTATTGCGATGAATATTCAAATAAATCAATTATTTGTTCACAATAGTGCCATTATTGGTTATCACGTGACAAATCCTTTCAGAATTCTCAAATAACTCTGAATATGAAGGATACCTACTAGTTACAAGTTGATCATTAACTCAATCTAACTTGTCAAGATCAACCATAATTTTACATCAAATCAATATGTCAAAAATATTCTGGATCCTTCAGTCGAATACCATTAGCATGATTAAACATTGATGTTTTATTAGAGTAAGAAGAAAATTCTAATAATTATGTGAAAATTTCGAATCATATTATAATTTATATCTATTGATATACGCATGGACCATTTTGAATGGGGTCTTATGTAAAAAATGTGAAACTAAATTTCATTCTTACATTCTCGTAAACTTATTCAAATAAATTAATAAATTATGCAAATTTTATGGTTGAAGTGTTGATAATTACCTATATTGAAAATCTTGCTGATGTGTGAGAATCAGTTCAAAATGACGAAATAGAACATTTTCAAGAACAATTTTTTTTATTAGCTATTCAGACTAAAAAATCGTTTTCGTAATTCATACAGAATGATTTCAACATTTCTTTATGGAATACTGAGTATTTTTCAATCCTGAAAATCTAAGGCTTTAGTTATTTCTTATATTTTCATTTGAGCTGTATTCCGATAACAATTGTTCATATTCTGACAAGCTGTTGCAAACTCTCATCTTCAATTAAATATACTATAAGATAAATGAAGCTCATAACTCTATTTTTTGTGAATATTAAATAAAATGCTTCAAAAACTATCATTCAGGTATAGAAAATCGCCATACCTACAAGTTACATTATAATCTAGTGTAAAATTGAATAACTCGGTTGGAAATAAAAAAGATGGTATAATTTTTAAGAAAACCTGAAGTAATGATAATACTGAGAAGAATTTTCAAGTGTGCTGTTCTGTTACTGAATTTGACCATAAATAAGCTTATATACATTTCTTGTCGCGTGCTTCTACGAGTTGCGTTAATAAAAAAAAAAACTTGTAACGATTTCACAATCAAGACCGTAATAAAATTCAAATTCTTTCATGGTAGGCGTTTTCTGCATTTTTGTGATAATACTCGTTTCTATTGATTTCTATACAATGAATTAGATAAAAAACAATAACAGTAATTAAATCAAGCGATTTGAAGAAATTAATATATCGCAGTTCATTTCATTTGCAGACTAATTTGATGAGGTGACTTTCACAGCTGTTGAATAACGTGAAATTAATGTCGTATAGAAGCCATTTTTGAGCTATTTCATGTTTTATATAAATGAAGGTCAATTTCTCATATTTATATGATCTGTGACATTTATAAAGATGTCAGTCAACCCTAAAACCAAAGAATACAATATCTGAAACAACAGTGTATTAGTAACCACAATATTTAATTGAAATATGCCTATATATATAGTATCATTCACGGATAATGATACATTTACCATAACTAATTTGTCGTAATTGTAATCAGAGCCAAATTTGTTAATAATCAATTTTACAGTTTTGCGCCAGTTTGAAAAGAGCACGAACTTAACGTGACTATTAGATTTCATAGACTTACATACAGAGTTCTCTTTTCGATAATGATTTATTATTTCCAAATCGGAGCCACGAAAGAAAATAGCTCGCTTATCTATAATTCTATTCTGTGAAAACTTCGATGATTGTGGTTTACCAAATATAGGATCAAGTTGATGATAGAAGGAATCAATGACATTTCATTAGTTGTTTTATAACATTCGAAGAATAACACGGAATTGTCAAAATATTGATTATGACATATTTCAAATATATCCTCGGAATGATTCAGAAAACAGTCATCAGTCAAAATTCTAATATAATGACACAATAGGGCATTACATGTTTAGAAATATAACGATTCAAATTACTCAGTTGGTGATGTCGTCAGTAACCTTATTGATGTTTTATATTGTCAAATTAACCATGTCGGCCTATTGAAATGGTCACTACAACAATGAATTCAATATATTATAACGCTCTTCAAATTTTTTCGTATATTTTCACTTTTTGAATGATCATCATACAAAAAGAAATCAAGAAAATATTAGGTATATTTCAAAATGAAAATGTTTCGTAATTACTACAAAACGCCTCATGAAAAATAGTGACCTTCCGAAACACTCGAATTCCTGAATAGTATACGATATATTATATTTAATTGATTAAGCGATTTATAGTAACACCTCCGGGTGATTCTAGCTCTAAAATTAAAGACCTAGAACTTTCGAAACCGATCGGCCTCCAATCATGCAACCATGGTTTTCGTGTCCGCACTTATTCATTATTACCAGTCCTCACGATTCCGATTTTCAATCGGGCGTATTGTTATTCCGCGAATAATTATAGAGAAATGAGTGAGGTAACTCGAGGAATTCGAATGGTTACCTAATTTTTTTGTCGACTACCATGACGGATTCGATATCGTGTGGTATACCTTTATTTACATGACTGAAACTTACAAGCTTGTTATTACAAGTTTGTATTGATATAGATACTGTAACAGAAGGTATAGACCCAATTAGCAATCTGATATTTAACTAGAGTTACCGAGTCAGAAATTATAAAACAAGACCCTAATACAGTATCGGTAATAATTCATCCATATTATTGTTGTTTGATGATAGCGAAAAGAATAGCCTTCTAAAAATTGACAACATCACAATGTCTCCTCTGTAGATCTGTAGTTTGTAGGAGGAGAATAGCGTTGCATCTCTCTTTACA